>CM028351.1:76163064-76763064 GCA_016618105.1 Dendrobium huoshanense
GAGGCCGTTCCTTGGGAGAACGCCTTGGATTGATGTAGCAAATATACCTCATATAGATTGCATTACATGGTAGGAGTGACATATACATGTTCGTTTGGTCGGAAGGACCGTAGTCGGCAGGAGACCGGGGTCAGAAAGACCATTGTTTGTTAATGGAGGTCGGAATGACCATAGTAGGCGACGGAGGTCGGGAAGACCATAGTCGGTAGGAGACTGGGGTCTGAAAGACCTTTGAATGTTGATGGAAGTCGAAAGGACCATAGTATGCGACGGAGGTCGGGAAGACCGTAGTAGGCAGGAGACCGGGGTCTGAATGTCGGGCCTTAAGCAGGACGTCAGGTCTTCAGCAGGACGTAGGGACTGAACGTCGGGCCTTAAGCAGGACGTCGGGTCTTCAGCAGGACGTAGAGACTGAACGTCTGGCCTTAAGCAGGACGTCGGGTTTTCAGCAGGACGTAGGGACTGAACGTCGGGCCTTAAGCAGGACGTCGGGTCTTCAGCAGGACGTAGGGACTGAACGTCGGGCCTTAAGCAGGACGTAGGGGCTGAACGTCGGGCCTTAAGCAGGACGTCGGGTCTTCAGCAGGACATAGGGACTGAACGTCGGGCCTTAAGCAGGACGTCGGGTCTTCAGCAGGTCGTAGTGACTGAACGTCGGGCCTTAAGCAGGATGTCGGGTCTTCAGCAGAATGTCGGGCCTGAATGTCGGACCTTCAGTAGAACGTCGGGCCTGAATGTCAGGCCTGAACATCGGGCCTAAACGTCGAGCCTTGAGATGGTGGTGCGGAGAAACTGCGGCGGTGGTCCGGCGAGGCTCCGGCGAGGCTCCGGTGGTGGTCCGGTGAGGCTTCGGCGGTGGTCCGGCGAGGCTTTAGCGGTGGTCCGGCGATGCTTCGGCGGTGGTCCGGCGAGGTTCCGGCGGTGGTCGAGGAGGAGCTTCTTCCTCCTCTTCCTTCTCTTCTCTTCTCCTCTTCTCTTCTTGCTTCTCTTGCTTGGATCTCCTCTTGTGAAGAATGAGGGCTCTATTTATAGATTTTCTGGAGTGGCATGGCCCGTAAATAGGCGTGAGATCAGGGTCGAATAGGGACTGATCAAATGGACGGCCGATATTGAATCCTACGACCGTGCACCGTTCGTTGGAAATTTGGAGGCTTTAATGATGTCGGAATTCAGCGATCTTGGGCTCTTTGGATTTGTCTCGTCGAGCCGTTCGATTCGAGTATAAGCTCGTAAAAATCGGAGACCGTTTGGTAACTCAAATTGTTGTTTGAACCTTCCGACAGCACTTTGAGCCCTTGATTCGGACTCATTTGGGCTCGGATTGGGTTGATCTTGGTGTTGTTGGGTTTGTATTTCCGAGACGTTCAGTTTGACTGTAAGCTCGCTGAAATCGGAGTTCAGGTGCTCCCGGATTTAATTTTTGAGGTTTCCAACTAACTTTTGCCTCGAGATTCGTGCCCGATCAAGCTAATTTTGTGATGACTTATCAATATTAATATGAATATATAATTGAGTAATAGATGATCATTATTATTACTAAAAATTTTGATATTAATATGTATGAAAAATAAGTAAAAGATTGGTTTCACTAATATTTGTTAGAGACTGACTATCCTGTATAGAATACTACATTAATAGGCTTTTCTTTAAATATAATGATTTAAAGAAGAGAACAAAGGAAATGAAAACCGGAAGTTTGTTGCATAAAGAGATTTGGAAAGTTCACAACAGCAGACTAATCTTTCTGAGACCTTTGAGCCAGGTTTTATTCTTGTGGAGTTTCAGAGGAAAGAAGCAGCTTGCAATGCAGCTCACTGTTTGCATGGCCGATCGTACGACGAACGGACGGTTGCAATTGAATATATCCCTCATGATGTTTACTTCAATAGATTCCCCAAATAAGCTTTTGCCAGAAAAAAAATCATTAGATGAACTGTAAGATTTTACTGCAACTGCATTGATTATTGACATTTGGAGCTAAGATTTCTCGTTTAAGACGTAATATATAACTACACCTCCTTCCATATACAAATAAAATGGTAAAAAATAAGCATTACTTGAGATGATAAGAAGGGAAGTTCCAAGGTTTGTAAGGTATCATAAAATCTTACAGTTCATCTAATGATTTTTTTCCTGGCAAAAGCTTATTTGGGGAATCTATTGAAGTAAACATCATGAGGGATATATTCAATTGCAACCGTCCGTTCGTCGTACGATCGGCCATGCAAACAGTGAGCTGCATTGCAAGCTGCTTCTTTCCTCTGAAACTCCACAAGAATAAAACCTGGCTCAAAGGTCTCAGAAAGATTAGTCTGCTGTTGTGAACTTTCCAAATCTCTTTCTGCAACAAACTTCCGGTTTTCATTTCCTTTGTCCCCTTCTTCCACTCTGCAGCCTGAGCGGCCTCATTCCGCCCACTGTAATAATCCGAATTTCTAAAAATAATTCAAAATGAAAAAAAAATATTCTATTTAAATTACAGTGCAGTGGAGAAAGGGAGAATGCTGCTTTTTAGCGATAACTTTTGTTTTTAAATATTTTGATTTCGACCATTTAATTCTCCGCACAATTAATTTTATTGTATTTTTTTCTGATTTACTAAACTTTTATCACATCATTTTTTATATGATATCGTACTGAATATTTTAGAGATTTTAACTATAACAATTCTAAATTTCACCCGATAAAATAAAAGTTATTGAATTTTGTATGATTTTTCTTGAATAGAAGAAAATATTTTTTATTTAACCATATTGTTCATACAAGCATTGAGAATGAATATTTTGATATTAATATGAATATATAGTTGAGTACTAATAGATGATCATTATTATTACTAAAAATTTTGATATTAATATGTATGAAAAATAAATAAATGTTGGTTTCATTAATGTTTGTTGGAGGCTGAACCTGTACATAATACTAAATTGATGGGCATTTCTTTAAATATTATGATTTGATGTTATCGTCTACTGATTCACGTAATGCTGATTGGGTGCTATAAGTAAATAATTACTTTGCCAAAGTTACTAACTACGAATTATCGATACTAGGAAACACTGCTTAAGCTAGGACTTTTTACTTGATTAATATGATTACTGAAATGCATATTATTAATTCATTATTACCATATGACTTTATTATTTATTGATTTATTGTCACAGTACAAATTTATTGTTATTGTTGTGGGTTTACTGATATAGATATCGATATTGTTATCGACAACACTATTTATTGATTTATTGTACTGCACAGATGTTGTCACCAATACTGATACTGATGCTACTACTGGTATATTATTATTAATGCTACTATTATTGATTCACTGTATTTTTTACTCATTGATTAATGCTTATTATATGACATATTTAATATGCGATTATGATATTACACTAATACTGATATAGAATGTGATTACTATAATTAGATTTCTACATTGATATTATTGCTCTCGATTTACTGCATTAATATGATTTACAATAATATTTGTTGATCCATAAGATTCCTTTACTAATTACCATTTATAGGTAGTACTGATACGATGACTATTTTATGATTTTGACACCTATAGTGGTTTATTGATTTTCATATTGTAATGCTTTAATTGTTATCATATCATAATATTTTCTATTTATCGACTCTACTGCTACTGCATGTGAGGTTTATTACTTATGTACTGATTTATGATCATAAGATTATTATAGGTATTGAACTGATTAGTCAAACTTTTGCTTGGTTACCGTGTTTCTAGTTCGGCTTTGATTTCTAATGATGGTGTTGAGGATGCTGTTGTGGTTCTTGATTCTACTCCATTGGGGTCAGATGCTATTTGCTCTTTGAGCACATTTTCTATTAGTGGTGATAATAATTATATGGTTAATATTATTGTTAATCCTATTACTTCTCCTAGTATTCTAATGGATGTTGAATATGGGGTCTGTAATGCGTTGAGCTCTTTGGTGGGTGTGTTATCTAAGGTGCCTATTATAATTGGGGATGCTATGAATTCCTCGGGTTTGGCTACTAGATGTATGGAATCTCTTATGACTTTGTTGGAATCACCAATAAGTTTTTGTTAATGTCCATGTTTCATTAATATCAAATGAGGTCTTGAAAACTCAATTAGCAGGTGTAGATCAAAATGATTGGGATGAGGAGTCTATCTCCTCACCTTGTGGGGGTGATGAGGAAGATTTTCATGGGCATGAAAATGATGTTCAAGCTATGTTTATCTTGAAGGATAATCGTATTGATGGAAAAGCTTTTGTACTAGGGGGGTAGCAAACCTGGTAGAAGGAATTCTAAAAGGAAGTAGTTTGTTTGCTTGCTGGTACATTAGCTGTTTGGTCTCTTTTAGGTGTGTTTGGTTGTTTGGTGGTAGTGCTTTTTGGATGAGAGCCGTTGTTTTGTTTTGGTTGTACTGGGGTTGGCTTGGTTTTGGGATGTTGGATTGCGGATCCTTTGGTGCGGTTGGTCTTTTCAAATTTTCTTATCATCTTAGTTCTTTGCATCTTTTCGATCTTTTGTTATGGGTAGTTGTGTGGAGTTGTTTTGCAGGTTGTTCTATTGTTCGTCGATATGCTGCTGTTTACTTGGAGGGTTTCACTCGGGTGGTTTCTCCCTTTGGTTTCATCCTTGGATGCCTTTGTTTTTGGGTTGGCATTTTTTGGAATTTTTGTTGCTTTTGGTTTTTTTTCTTGTGCTTTATCTTGTAATAGATTAAGTCATCGGCTCGTAGGTTTTATTTTCAATGATGTATTTTTAGGGGGTTGTTGGTTCACTAAAGACTTGTAATCTCCTTTTAATTAACACATAGTCCACATTGTGTGGGTTATATTAAAAAATAAATAAATTTTTTCTTGATCATAGATCTTTCTTTTTTATTTTTTAAGTGCCCTAATGATATTGAAATCAAGTAATTTTAGGGTCCTTTGATTCATTTTGTGAAGACACTTGATCTAACTTTAAGCATGAAAGATGCTAAGATCATTAGGTACGTGTTCCAATAATCAGGAAGTCTCTACACACACTTAAAAGTGCATGGTTTCAGCTCATTTAAACACAAATCGAATCACTTTTTAATTCATCTCAGCGCAATGTTCAATTCAACTCTAAATTTGTTAAAATTAGAGTTTGGATTATCTTGATGTAGTTTTAAAAACTTTTAATTCAAATATACAATGAGATTCAAGTAAATTTTCTTAGAACAAAATTCTTAAAATAAGAAAAATCTCATAACTTCAAATTATTAAAAATCTAAATAGGCAAAGTGTAATATGCCTCGAATCGAACAACTTTCCGAATTAGATCGACTACTAAATCAACCCGAATTAGCTCGAAACAAACTTTCTTTCTCTAGCTAGTTGGGTTAAGAAAAGAAATGGTTTTATTTTGAAAATTTAGTGCTTAATTTGTTATTTGTATAATTAATTTATTGTTTTCCTGAGATCTCAATGGCGTAGTATTTAGACTTAACACTATAGTGCTGCCAAAGAAAATTTTCAAGTTTCAAATTCCATTCACACGAACTCCTTAGGACCACTCCAGAATAGAAATGACTTGGTATGTTGGTTGGGAGCTTAGGTTACCAACTAAGAGGTCATTGATTCGAGTCTTGTGTATGTGTTGTATGTGAGAGTTTGTCTTAATTGGCCTAACTGTCAAAAAAAAAAACATGCAAATACAGAGCGTGTTTAGAACAAATAACATACATACGAAATCATGAAAGACTTGCCATAATGGGAAAGAATTTTGTTGCAGTAGGTATGACATGGGCGTCATAATGTCATTGGCATTTTTCATATTTGTCATATCTAAGAGATCTTGAATGTATTTATGTTAGGATAGGAAAATGCTTTTAGAGGAGGGTGGCTTTGAAAATGAGAAAATATGTGAGATCTCTAAGATCTTTGATGGAATTTTTTTAAGTTGGTTGGTTACCTATTTAAGAAGAGTATCATTATCATCTAAGAATGATATTGTCCACCTATACTAGGAGATATATTGTGTGAAACATTTTAAGTTAAAAAAAAAAAAAAAAAAAACTAAACTCTTAAATGTCAAGATACTTTTTGGTGTAATTGTTATAATTTCATTAAAAAATTCCACAGTTAAGCATGTTCATCCAGAAAAAAATTGGTATGAGTGATCTCTTCGGAAGTTACACCAACATAACAAAATCGTAAGATCCTTAGGCTAAAGTGGACAATATCTTTTGATGGTTAAGAGTTTGAACTGTTATATATTGTTAGGTATGTTTTAGAGTAAATGAACAATGATGTTTTTCACTTTGTATTAACAAAGCCAATAGATATAAGAAAGGAGCAAAGTTGTTGGTTCCAAGCATGGGGTGCTTGCTTAAGACCAAGCATGTAGAGAAAGATAATTTAATATAACAGAATTATTCTCCTTAATTTTGAATTAGAAACTTGACCCAATATTTATAGATACAAAATAATGAATAAAAGGAAAGTGAATTAACACTCATCATGTATATCAATTTAATACATAGACTAAAAGAAAAAGAAAGTGAATTAACACCCATCATGAATATCAATTTAATACATAGACTAAAAAAAGGAATGTAAATTAACACCCATCATGAATGTCAATTTAATACATAGGCTCTAAGAATGGAATATGAATTAACATCCATAATGAATGCCAACTTAATACATAGGCTAAATGAAACAAAAAAATAAGGAAATAATTAATTTATTGAATTTGTCAAATACACTACAAAAAATCATTCATTACTTAGGGAATTTTTTTGGGATTTCTAGCTGTCAATTTTTCGTGGTTTTTCGACGGAATACAATGAGACAGCTTTTCCGACGAATTTTACGACCTCAATAAATCTGCCGGTATTTTTTGATGGATTTTAATTAATTTCTAAAAAAATCAATGTTGATGCTTCTCTAGAAAATAATTACAATGTTGGTGTTGGAGGTGTTATACGAGATAGTAAGGGAAGGTTTTTATTTGCTTTTGGCATAAAATATATTCATTGGGATATTTATCATTTGGAGCTTCAAGCTATCAAATCTTTGAAGGAGATTGTTAAAGATTGGATGTTCAATTACAAAGGAGCTATCATTGAAGGGGATAATACAAATGTTATTAGAAGACTTCAAAAGGCAAGAGTTAATGGCTTTAAAGGAGATGAAGAGTATGATTTCCTTTCTGAATTCAACTTACTTATTTTTTCTTGTGTTGATAGAAGAAAAAACAAGTTGGCCGATTGGTGTGCTAAGTATGCCTCGGCCAACAATTTTATTTGGGATGAATTTATGCTTGAATAAGATTCCTCCTTCATTTATTAATATTTTGAAGGAGGAATCGAACCTGTAGTTTTTCTTTTGTTTGCTTTTTTTAGCTATTAATGCATTTATTGCTTCTCTCAAAAAAAAAACTAATTGTTAATTTAATAACTTATTTAATTAATTTTTAAGTTTAATCTACTTTTGATGTAAGATAGCTTGGAAGTTTAGTTGAGTAGGTCACAAGACTCATGCGAAGGTTGTGGATATAAAATATTTTATATAAGATAAAATTAATGATTTTAAAATTCAATATGACGTGCTTTTAATCATAATATTTTGATACAAACTTTTTCAAAATACTTTTGGTGTTAGAGAAAATCACACATGCATATTATAAGTTCCGACTCAAAAATTTGATAATGGGACCTCCTCCTTAGTCCATCCGCCTGCTTCACTTCAAAATCCTCCTGCTTCAGGATCAAATACTAATCTTGTTCTGTCCCATGTGATTTGGGTTCTGAATGGTATCTCTGCAGTTAGTCACATTGCTGTGACTACTGCTCATCCTGATTCCTCTACTCAAATGCAAACCGGCATTACTTCAGCTAAAATTGTTGAACCCTTAGTTCAACCACCTATTACCTCAACTGCTCTTGATGATAATTCAACTATCCCTAATCTCAATTCTCCTACAGATGAAGGCTTAGGGGATACTGATTTTGGTCAGGCCAGTTTACATAACCCATATACTGTTAAAATCAGTAATAAATATTCATCTCTACTAGGCTCAGAAGACCAGACGGTTACCAATTCTGATAATGAAGGCACTTCATTCTCAGAGCATACATCAAATACGAGTGGGGGGGGAAACCCAAGGCTATTAATTCAAAAAATCCTAAAGGGAAAAGCTCAAAAAAGCCTCCGTCCTCAACTTCTAAACGCAAATAATATGTCCTAAATTAGCTGCGTGGAATATTATAGGATTTTCCTCCTCTAATAAAGTGTCTTTCTGCAAAAACCTTGTACAGTCCTTACATCTAGATATGATTTGTATTCTTGAGAATAGAATACTTCCTCAAAGTCTTTCTGACTTGAATTTCTCTAATTGTCATCTGCTTTTTGACATGGAAGCTAGTTGTCACAATTTTTATTGTGCTTCTCCAGACCGTATTTGGATTAAGTGGTCTACTGATAGGATTTCTTTTAATCCATCTTTCTTCTCGTCTCAAATGATTGCCGGTATGGTCTCCTTTGGGTATTCTACTCCTTTTCTGCTTTCTGTTATTTATGCTTCTAACAGTCAGGTAGAGAGGAAAGTGCTTTGGGAGGATATTAGAGCTATTTCTCCTGCTGGCAATGTTCCCTGGATCTTAATGGGGGATTTCAATACCTGTCGTTTTTCTTCTGAAAAATTAGGGGGTAATCCTCTTAATCAGAATCTTCTCAATGATATTAATAGTGTTATCTTTGACACTAATCTTATGGATTTGGGATCTATTGGCCCCTCTTATTCTTGGTTTAACCAAAGGACTGATTCTCCCATTCACATCAAGTTGGATCGAATGTTAATTAATGACCAATGGGTTTCTCTTTATCCTGATTCATTCTACTCCATCCATAGTCCAGCTGGTTCTGATCACTGTCCTATTGTTCTAAACTTCGGCACCTATCATACTAAGAAGCATCGTTTCTTGTACAAGAACTATTGGGGCAAATGTGAGCAATTCTGGTTTTATTGCTAAATATTTTTGCGGTTAAAGCTGTTGGTAATCCACTGGTGGATTTTGGTAATAAGCTCAAACTACTAAAAGAGAGTATCAAGGGGAAAAGGTGGGCAAACGCCAATGTTATGTATGATCATATTCAAAAGCTTCAAGCCAAACAACTTGACTGTCTCAATCTTCTTAGTGATCAGATCAATTTTTGTGATGCTTCTGTTGAGTTAAAAAATGTTAATATCCAATTAGAGGCTGCCTCTTCTTTGTGGTTTTCTTGGGTTAAACAAAGAGCTAAAGCAAAATGGTTATCTCAAGGTAAATATGATCTTAAGTTCCTATACTCTAGGATTCGTATGAGGAGAAGTTATAAAAAAACTGCTATAGCTTTAGCTATGTCTACCCCTGATACTTCGGTTTCTGAAGCCATCAAAGGATCCATCTCTTACTTCCAATCTCTGTTTAATGCTCCCCATCTGTTGGATTTTGAAATTGGTGAATTTCCTCCTGGTCATGTTATTGATTTGGATTTTAGAGAAACTCTTATTGCTCCCTTCTCTGATTCTGAGATTAAAAAAGCTATCTTCAAGGGCTCTTCCAATAGTACTCCTGGGCCGGATGGGTTCAACTTTGATTTTTATAAATCTTCTTGGGTGCTTATTGGGCCGTCTGTTTGTAATGCTATCAAAGGATTCTATAATAATGCTTTTATTCCCCACTCTATTAAAGCAACTGCCATCACTCTTATTCCAAAATCCAGTCATGCTGAATCTATTGCTGACTTTCGGCCTATTGCCCTCTGCAATACCTCTTACAAAATTATTGCAAAAATTTTGGCAGAGAGAATGAAGCCTTTTATGGCTAAAATTATCAAAGTTAACCAAGCTGGGTTTATAAAGAATAGGATTTCCACGGATAATGTCATTCTTGCCAATGAAATTCTTCAATTTTCCAGGAAATCTTCTAAAATCAAGCTCATGTGTATTAAATACGATATTAAGAAGGCCTTTGATAGTGTGTCTAAACACTTCCTTCTTGCTAGGTTGGAGCAAAAAGGGTTTCCTACTCTCTTCATTAAGTGGATTGAAGCTTGTATTATGGATGTTTGGTTTTCTTTGTGTATGGATGGTACCTTGGAAGGGTTCTTCCAATCCTCCTCTGGGCTAAGGCAGGGTTGTCCTCTTAGCCCTTACCTCTTCAGTATAGTTATGGATGGGTTATCATGTCTGTTGGATGGGAATTTGCAAGAGGACAGTTTTGAGGGCTTCTCTTTTGGGGATTTTAGGCTGTCCCACCTCTTATATGCTGATGATTTGATCATTTTTGGGAAAGCTGATATAGGCAACTGTAATAAGCTTACCTCTATTTTAGAGTGTTTTTTCAAAGCCACGGGTCTTCATGTAAATTTTGGGAAAAGCTATGTTATCCTTCCCTCAAACTGCAATGACTCTGAGGATATCTGCACTGCTCTTAACATTCCAGTTGCTTCTTCTCATATGATTTATTTGGGTATCCCTATATCCCCTTTTCATCCGAAACTTGCCTGTTTCTCCAAGCTTATGGAGTGTATTATTTCTAAGTTGTCGGGGTGGAAAGCCAGATCTTTATCTCTTGCTGGCAAACTTCAATTCCTTAGATATACTATCTGGAACATTATTGGGTATTGGATTAGAGGGAGCATAATACCTAAAACCATTCTTAAACAAATTGAAAGACTATTTGCTAAATTCCTTTTCTTTGGGGAATTAAATAAGAAGAAAATGCATCTTATTTCTTGGAGGAACACTTGCAAGCCTAAGGAGTTGGGTGGTATTGGGCTTCCTTCTTTACTGTCTCTACAATTCTGTTTTAACTGCTCTCTTATATTAAGAATGTACAATGGGAATGCTCCTCTTAGCAGCTGGCTGTTACACTCTTACATTTCTCCTTGGAAAGAACCTTTTTCTAAAGCATCTACTTTTTGGAAGGGTATTTGTAAGGATGCTATTAAAGCTAAAGAAAATTTTCATTTTAAGGTGACCATTAACTCTAATGTATCATTATTCTGAGATCATTGGGTTAATGACTTTTGCATTAAGGATGTAGTTGTTCTCCTTCCTCTTTATAATGTTATTCATGTTAATGCAAGGGTGAATGCTATTTTGGATGGGGATGCCTGGGCCTTACCTGATTCTTTACCGTCTGCTTGTCTGGATAATCTGTCTTGCATCCCTATTGTCACTGAGACCCAGAAATCTGCATACTGGGATGGGGATAAAAGCTGTAAGCATAAGTTGTTTAGGGAATTTTTCTATTCCTAGGATGTCAAAGTGAATTGGTGGAAATTTGTTTGACATAAACGCAACATTTTGAGGTATTCCACCTACACCTGGATGGCTTTATCGGGTGGCTTAAAAACAGCTGATTCATTGATTGTGAGGAATATTTTGGTGGATCTTATTTGCTCACTCTGCCACTGTTATGATGAAACTACTAATCATCTATTTTTTGAATGTGATTATTCATTTTCCATTCTATCTAGGCTGGTTAAAAATCTAGGATATATTTTTCTCAGGCCTAGTATTCTACAAATTTTCGAGTATATTTATGATACTTGTGATAATCACAAAGATTTTTACTATCTTCTTATATGCACTTCAATCTATTTCATTTGGAGAGAACGGAATGATAGGAAATTTCGGGGCTCCTCTATTTCCTCTACTTCTCTTATGCTGAAAATCAAAAATGTTATTTTCTCGAGAATTTTGAAATGGTCTACTCGAGAAAGTTTGATGGATTTGCTGTAATTTTTCTGGAGATGTTGGCTGCTGCTGGTTTTTTGTTTATCTGGTATGGTGATCTGGGCTGCTGGGTGCATGGGATTGCTATCATTTTCTGGCAGGTTGTTTTTCTGATAGCTAGGATGTTCCTGAAATCTGATTGGAGTGGAATTCCGTCTAAAGGGGCGATGATGACCGAGATGCCATTTTCCCCTTTGGATGGCAGGATTATTTTTGCAACCAGGTTGAGAGAGCGGCAACTCCTGAGCCCTTGGCTTATTAATCCTCCTCTTCCTCTGGTTTTTTGTTTACCTCTTACTTGTGTATTTGCTTTTGTTTTATAGGTTTACTTTGAGGTTTTTGTTTTGTTGCCCCTTTTTGGGTCTTGTAAGTTTTAACAAGCCCTTTCTTTACTGTATTTTCTTTTTTCATTATATGTAACAAGTTTATATTAATGAAAACGGCTTAGGCCATAATTTCACCCAAAAAAATAAAAAAAATATTTAATTAAAAAAATTTCTAAAAATCTGTTTTTAAAAATTGTAAGAAAGTTGTACCAATTAAAGCCTTAATATTTATATATAAAAAAAAGCCACATGGTCATTTTCTTAAGAGAATAATCATTTTTTTCCTCTCTAAGTGTTAATTATTTGTAAGAAAAAAAATTAAGGACCTAATTAGTTCGTTATTAAATAATACAAAAAAAAATTTAAAAAGATCAATTCAACTTCACTCATATAAAATTATCATTTATGACTTAAATCAACCACTGAATGAAATGACTGTTATAACTAATCTTATTGTTTTTCAAATTTTGATTTGGAAGTTTTGGACTTCAAGCTAGGGGTGTCAGTTTCGATTCGCAAGTCGGGTTCGGGTCGAACCCAGAACTGACCCGGTACTATTCGGGTTCGGGTCAACCCAACCTGTTTTTGCAAACGGATCAATTTTCTGGACCCGAACCCGACCCAACCCGCTTGGGGATCGGTCATTCGGTATTTTTCGCATAGGTGACGATCGCGGGAGACGGCAGCGCTAGACGGTAGCGGCCGTGCAAAAAACGCCGGCGATGAAAATAACGCGGGGCAGGCGCCAGGCGGCGACGAGACTCGTGCATGTGGCGACGCGACTCGCGCAGGCGGCGACGCGACTCGCGTAGGCGGTAACGCTACTCGAGCAGGCAGGCACCTCACAGTTAAGTTGGTAGGCGACGGCCAGGCAACACACGTCACACGGGAAATTATACTTGACCGTTATTTTATCGATGGCTTGACTATCTACACATAGTCGCCATTCACTGTTCTTCTTAGGAAGGAATAAGCAAGGCTGGGACTGCACAGTGACTGATGCTGGTCTGGATAAGCTGTTTACTCAATAGCTCTTCGATAATTCCCTGCATGATTTGTTGCTCGGTTGGATTGAGTCGGTAATGAGGCAGGTTCAGTAGGGATGCATTAGGATGGAGATCAATTTGATGTTGAATTTTTCGCAATGAGGGGAGAATGGCCGAGAGTTCTTGAGGGCATAAATCGTTGAATTCCTCAAGTAATTCTGCAAGGATATCAGGAGTTTGGGCAGTCGGAGAGCTCGTAGCATCGGTAACTAGAAGTGCCCACATGGTAGAAGAATCTCGCCAACTCAACAACAAAGTCGGACCTGAGACGATCTGCATCACAGAAGCAGGTGTGGCGTTGGGAGTGGGCTGCTTGCCATCGCGGACGCCTAGTAGCAATCAGAGGCGTTTTCCCTTCCACTCCAACGAATACGTGTTGGCTCGACCGTCATACATAACACCAGCATCAAACTGCCATAGTCGGCCAAGGATTAAGTGACAGACATCCATGTCTAGTACATCACATAGCACTTCGCACACATATTGTCGCCCGATGGAAAAAGTAACTTGACACATCTCTGTCATTGGTATGTCAATCCCCTTCTTAACCCAACTAATTTTATACGGTTGCGGATTATGTGTCATTTTCAGCTGAAGGGCTTGGACAACGGAACGAGAGATGATGTTCTTTGTACAGCCGCTGTCAATGAGAAGGTCGCAAACCTTGCCATTAATAGTGCAACGGGTCTTGAAAATGGCATTCCGTTGGGACATAGTAGATTGGCGAGGAGCTATTAGCAACTTCTTGAGGACGCACAGCAGCGGGTCACCTTCATCGCCTTCGACATCTTTGAATTCTTCTTCTCCGGTATTGGAAGGATTCAATGCCTCACCTTCTTCAGTTTCTAGTAGCTGCAATTGCTGTCGTTGGGGGCATTCGTTGGATTTGTGGCCGGGCTGAAAACAACGAAAGCATTTTAAGGTTGATGGCTTAGCATAAGGATTGTTCGGAGGTGCAGTTTTGGCTCTGGATAGGTTTTTGTTCTCAGGACTTTAAACATTTGGCCTTGATGGCGGGGGCGTGGCATTAATAGCATATTTGGTAGAGGTGGAAGCTCCTTTATTAAGCTCATTTGACATGTCCAGGGGCGGCCTTCGAGGGTTCACAAATCTGGGAGCTCGATGCTGCTGCATTTCCACTTTTTGAGCAAAATTAATTGCCTGAGAGAGAGACGATATGGAATTCAGTTCTAACTTTTCCTGAAAACTATATTTCAGTCCACCAATGCACCGAGCCACTAACTGATTCGTTGTCTCATGCAAGTTATTCCATGCACTAAGTCTATGAAACTCCTCAGTGTACTCGCTAACAGATCGATTTCCTTGAATACATTGTTGGTACTTCATGTATAAGATTTGTTCATAATCTGTAGGCAAGAATTGAGCGCGCAAAAGCTGCTTCATTCATGCCCAGCTACGCACGGGCCCTCTTCCTTCCCGCTTGCGGGACTGTGAGAGCTGCGTCAACCACGTGCTTGCCTCGCTTCGCAAACGACAGGTAACATATTTCACCTGTTTCGTGGGATCTATCTCCACATATTCAAAAAAAAATTCAATGGCCTTTTCCCAATCCAAGTAATCCTCTATGTGTAAATGCCCATCAAAGAACGGTATATCAATTTTAACCTTGAATTCAGAATGTCCCCTGAAATGCAATTGATGCCGTCGCTGCCTGTGTGCTTCTGCACATGGCTCAGTCCTTCATCTTCATCGTCGAACTCCAACGGTTCATCCTCCCTTGGCATTTGCGATTCATCCTCTAAATATGAAAAGGATTATGAACGGGTTGGTGATTTCGGCGCCCAATCCATTCAAGGCCCATACCACGTTGCCCCCCATTAACCTCTGGTGGTTCTAGCTCTCGACGTAGATGATGGGGTGTGTTCCTTGCTCGGTTGAGATTGAACTCGCGGCGCACGTCAATGGAGATGCGCTGAACATCTGCCGACAATGCATCCAATTGTCGTATGATGTTGGCCTGGCTCGTCCACAATGCTTCAAGACTCGGAGCTTCGTCGACCACCGGTTCCTTGCCTCTGTCAGTCATTCTACCGTATTGGCTCTAATACCACACTGATGCAACCCAAGATTGGAGGCCGTCGGCGACTAACCTGCAAAGGAACTTGCAAAAAGAACTTGAAAGCAATGCAAGCCAATGGAACAGTGAAACCCCAAGTGAGTCCACACCCAGGAGGAGCTTCTATTGAAGAAGAACTTAAAATTCTGTAATACAAGAGTCTACCTTTTCATCCCTGTATTCGGAGTATATATATTTCCCTATTTCTAATAACTATGAAAATACTAGAAATAGTCTAACAACCAGAAAGGCTAAATAGTATTGTAGATAACTGAATAGGGAAAAAGAACAACATTAACACAACCAAAATGTATAAGCTAGAAAATATAGAGATTTGGAAGAGAATAAACGTGGGATATCTTGATTCCATGGAAGGTTACCGTGAAAAAAGCAAAATTTGGCAAGAACCTACGGGTGCAGATCGGCTAACAAGAAGAAGAGCCTTAGAGTCACAGTTGTGTGAAACGTAAGCAACATGAACGAGATATACCTAACGCACGCAAAGAGATACTCGCAGTCGCAGCTCCAACCATCCCGTAGTGCGGACTGTGCGGTTTGCGAAAGAAGGGCAACTAGAGTTTCTTTTTTAATTATTCATATAATATAAGGTAATACTTAAAAAGAAGTTATATATATATATATATATATATATATATATATATATATATATATATATATATATAAAGGTAATGCTAGATGTCTATCCATTAAATTTGTTATGAATTCTCCCTTCGATCGTGATTGAAAAAAAATTTGCTTGAAAAAGATGAGTTGCCCCGTATGAATTGTTGCATCCGTATATAGATTGTTGCATCCATCCATGAGTAAATGTGAATTCTAGAAAATGGCAAATTTGCTTAAATAGATGAGCAGTACATCTGTTTTTATTTACTTTAAAAGCTTTAATTTCCTGCAAATTAATTTTTGACCGCCCCACTAAATTTAATTATTCAAACAAATTTTCAGATGCTTGATATTATTTAAAAATAAATAAAATTTTAATATAAATTTCATTTAAAAAATTTTGATAAATTTCGTTTGAGACAGCTTTCTTAATTTCCGATTTCCTGCCTCTCAATCTGAGATGTTTAAATGACATCTGAAAATTTGTTTGAATAATTAAAATAAGTATTTTGTCTAAGGAATTATAAAACACATTGCATAACAACTGAGGTAATGTGCATTAAACTAATCTTCCAAGATTTCCTGCCTCTCAATCTCATTGGCATTTTTTTTTTTTTTTAATTTGACCGAAATGCCATTGTCACATTTTATAACTGATTTGGTTATAGCTGCTTTAAGACCTTTATGTATAAAAGATGATTATGCGTCAATAGTGAGACATTTTCTTCGTCAAAGTGAACTGATTTTAACCGCAATAACTTGCCGTAATAACACCTATATACCCTCAGTATTTTGTCTAAGGAATTATAAAACACATTGCATAACAACTGAGGTAATGTGCATTAAACTAATCTTCCAAGATTTCCTGCCTCTTAATCTCATTGGCATTTGTTTATTAAACAATTTTCAGAAAATCTTGTCGTGTCATTGATGTTGCAACATTTGTAAGAATTATTGCTGGCGGCTCCTGACGGTTGAATTAAACCTATGAACATATTATATATATTTATATATTCCTTCAATAGTTCTCTGTTCATAAGATGACGCTCCCTTTGATAAACACTTGAGCTTGCTCCCATATCATTCGCCAGTTGTTGCTTCCATTCTAAGATATGCTTTGACATCACTCTTATAGCTCTTTGTGATTGGCTAGCAAAGGTTAGTGACAAAGGGCAGTTCGGCAGTAAATAAATAGCTTAAGGTTTATGATCAAATCTTCATCAAATGCATCCAAATACGTAGAAAACAATTCTTTTGGCAAGTTTCAATTTCAAACTGCTTTTGTGCTGCCGTGTTCTAATTATTTTAATTATTCACAAATCAAACGTCGCATTCATCTTTGATCTTAACCCTTTTGCTTTAAAAATTACCAGAACAACGCCTTACTTTTGTTCTGATATTAATTTAGCAATTTTATCACATTGCTATTATAATAAGTTTCAACAAACAATAACTTTTGGGAGTTTGAATTGATTTTTAGGATTAATCAAGCAAGATAACTAAAAAAAACATTTTAGCCTCCTTAAAAATTAAAATTTAACACTATTTTTGCATCAACATTGAGCTCCTTCAGTTTAACAAAATACTATACAATACCTAGTCCTCGGCAACTCCATAACACTTTGAATGACTTAATTATAACATCATTATCTTAATTAATTAAGAGGTAATGCTAATTACCAAGGCAGTGACTATACTTACATATGGATAGTAGCAGAGGAGTACACGAACACTGAAAACTTCACCGGCATCTCAACCCATATACACTTCCCTGCTCCGATGTCCATAATCCAACTGCCGTAACCACCACTGCCACCGGCGGCGCCTCTACCATCTAAGGCGGCACCCATCACAAAAACCTTGTGCATGCAATCCCCTTCTTCCACTCTGTTGTTTGAGCAGCCTCATTCCACATAATAATCCAAATTTTTAAAAATAATTGAAAATGAAAAAAAAAAAGAAGTCTGAATTTCTATTTAAATTGCAGTGGAGAGAAAGCGAGAATGCTGCTTTTTAACGATAACTTTTGTTTTGAAAGATTTTGATTTCAACCGTTTAATTCTCCACACAATTAATTTTATTGTATTTTTTTCTGATTTACTAAACTTTTATCACATCATTTTTTATATGATATCGTACTGATTATTATGGAGATTTTAACTATAACATTTCTAAATTTCACCATATAAAATAAGATTTATTGAATTTTGTATGATTTTTCTATAATAGAAGAAAATATTTTTTTATTTAAGCATATTGTTCATACAAGCATTGAGAATGAATATTTTGATATTAATATGAATATATAGTTGAGTAATAGATGATCATTATTATTACTAAAAATTTTGATATTAATATGTATGAAAAATAAGTAAAAGTTTGGTTTCACTAATATTTGTTAGAGACTGACTAACCTATACATAATATTACACTAATAGGTTTTTCTTTAAATATAATGATTTGATGTTATCATCTACTGATTCACATGATACTGATTGGGAGTTATAAGTAAATAATTACTTTGTCAAAGTTACTACGAATTATCGATACCAGGAAACACTGCTTAAGTCAGAACTTTTTACTTGATTAATATGATTACTGAAATGCACATATGTTATTAATTCATTATTACTTTATGACTTTATTATTTATTAATGATTTATTGTCAATGTACGAATTTATTGTTATTGTTGTGGGTTTGCTGATACTGGTACAAATATCAATATTGATATCGACAACACTATTTATTAATTTATTGTACTGCACCGATGTTGTCTCCAATACTGATACTGATGCTACTACTGATATACTATTATTTCTGCTACTATTATTGATTCACTGTATTTTTTACGCATTTATTAATGCTTATTATGTGACGTATTTAATATGTGATTATGATATTGCACTAATACTGATATAGAATGTGATTACTATAATTAGATTACTACATTGATATCATTGCTCCTAATTTACTGCATTAATATGATTTATAATAATATTTGTTGATCTATAAGATTCCTTTACTAATTACCACTAATAGGTAGTACTGATACGATGACTATTTTATGATTTTGACACTTATAGTGGTTTATTGATTTTCATATTGTACTAATTTATTTGTTATCATATTATAATATTGTCTATTTATCGACTCTGCTGCTACTGCATGTGAGGTTCATTATTTATGTACTGATTTATGATCATAAGATTATTACAGGCATTGAACCGATTAGTCAAACTTTTGCTTGGTTAACCTTATTTCTAGTTCGACTCTGATTTCTAATGATGAAGGTGTTGAGGATGTTGTTGTGGTTCTTAATTCTACTCCATTGGGACTAGATGCTATTTTCCCTTTTAGTACTTTTTGTATTAGTGGTGATACTAATTATATGGTTAATATTATTGCTAGTCATATTATTTCTCTTAGTATTCTAGTGGATGTTGATTATGGGGTCTGTAATGCGTTGAGCTCTTTGGTGAGTGCATTGTCTATATTGCCTATTGTAATTAGGGATGCTATGAATTCCTCGGGTTTGGATACTGGATGTATGGAATCTCTTGTGACTTTGTTGGAACCGTCGAATAAGTTTTTTTTTATGTTCATGTTTCATTAATATCAAATGAGGTCTTGAAAACTCAATTAGTAGGTTTGGATCAAAATGACTGGGTTGAGAAGTCTGTCTCCTCACCTTGTGGGGGTGATGGGGAAGATTTCCATGGGCATGAAGATGATGTTCAGGCTATGTTTATCTTGAAGGATAATTGTATTGATGGAAAAGCTTTTGCACTGGGGGTAGCAAACGTGGTAGAAGGAATTCTAAAAGGAAGTAGTTTGTTTGCTTGCTGGTAAATTAGCTATTTGGTCTCTTTTAGCTGTGTCTGGTTGTTTGGTGGTAGTGCTTTTTGGATAAGAGCCGTTATTTTGTTTTGGTTGTACTGGGGTTGGCTTGGTTTTGGGAGGTTGGATTGCGATTTTTTGGTGTAGTTCATCTTTTCAGTTTCTCTTATGTTCTTAGTTCTTTGAATCTTTTCTTTTGTTATGGGTAGTGGCGTGGAGTTGTTTTGCAGGTTGCTCTATTGCTCGTCTATCTTCTGCTATTTACTTGGAGGTTTCGCTCGGGTGGTTTCTCCCTTTGGTTTCATCCTTGGATGCCTTTGTCTTTGGGTTGGCATTTTTGGAATTTTTGTTGCTTTTGGTTTTATTTCTTGTTCTTTATCTTGTAATAGATTAGATCATCGGCTCGTAGATTTTGTTTCCTATGATGTATTTTTAGGGGGTTATTGGTTCACTAAAGACTTGTAATCTCCTTTTAATTAACACGTAGGCCCCATTGTGTGGGTTTTATAAAAAAAAAAAAAAAATTCTTGATCATAGATCTTTCTTTCTTTTTTTAAGTACCCTAATGATATTCAAATCAAGTAATTTTAGGGTCCTTTGATTCATTTTGTGAAGACACTTGATCTAACTTTAAGCATGCGAGATGCTAATTAAGATCATTTGGTGTTCCAATAATCTTGAAGTCTCTAAACACATTTAAATGTGCATTGTTTCAGCTCATTTAAACTCAAATCGAATCACTTTTTAATTCATCTCAGCGCAATGTTCAATTCAACTCTAAATTTGTTGAAATTAGAGTTTGGATTATCTTGATGTAGTTTTAAAACTTTTAATTCAAATATACAATGAGATTCAAGTAAATTTTCTGAGAACAACTTTCTTAAAATAAGAAAAATCTCATAACTTCAAATTATTAAAAATCTAAATAGGCAAAGTGTAATATGCCTCGAATCGAACAACTTTCCAAACTAGATCGACAACTAAATCAACCCGAATTACCTCGAAACAAACTTTCTTTCTCTAGCTAGTTGGGTTAAGAAAAGAAATGGTTTTATTTTGAAAATTTAGTGCTTTGTTATTGTGTAATTAATTTATAGTTTTCCTGAGATCTCAATGGCGTAGTATTTAGACTTAACACTATAGTGCTGCCAAAGAAAATTTTCAAGTTTCAAATTCCATTCACACGAACTCCTTAGGACCACTCCAGAATAGAAATTACTTGGTATGTTGGTTGGGAGCTTAGGTTACCAACTAAGAGGTCATTGATTCGAGTCTTGTGTATGTGTTGTATGTGAGAGTTTGTCTTAATTGGTCTAACTGTCCCAAAAAAAACATGCAAATACAGAGCGTGTTTAGAACAAATAACATACATACGAAGTCATGAAAGACTTGCCATAATGGGAAAGAATTTTGTTACAGTAGGTATGACATGGGCGTCATAATGTCATTGGCATTTTCCATATTTGTCTTATCTAAGAGATCTTGAATGTATTTATGTTAGGATAGGAAAATGCTTTTAGAGGAGGGTGGCTTTGAAAATGAGAAAATATGTGAGATCTCTAAGATCTTTGATGGAAATTTTTTAAGAAAGTTGGTCGGTTACCTATTTAAGAAGAGTATCATTACCACCTGAGAATGATATTGTCCACCTATACTAGGAGATATATTGTGTGAAACACTTTAAGTAAAAAAAAAAAAAAAAAACTAAACTCTTAAATATCAAAATACTTTTTGGTGTAATTTTTATAATTTCATTAAAAAACTCCATAGTTAAACATGTTCATCCAGAAAAAAAAATTGGTATGAGTGACTTCTTGGGAAGTTACACCAACATAACAAAATCATAAGATCCTTAGGCTAAAGTGGACAATATCTCTTGATGGTTAAGAGTTTGGACTGTTACATATTGTTAGACATACTTTAGAGTAAATGAACAACGACGTGTTTCACTTTGAATTAACAAAGCCAATATATATAAGAAAGGAGCAAAGTTGTTGGTTCCAAGCATGAGGTGCTTGCTTAAGATCAAGCATGTAGAGTAAGATAACTTAATATAAAAGAATTATTCTCCTTAATTTTGTATTAGAAACTTGGCCCAACATTTATAGATACAAAATAATGAATAGAAGGAAAATGAATTAACACTCATGATCATGTATATCAATTTAATACATAGACTAAAAGAAAAAGAAAGTGAATTAACACCCATCATGAATATCAATTTAATACATAAACTAAAAAAAGGAATGTAAATTAACACCCATCTTGAATGTCAATTTAATACATAGGCTCTAAGAAAGGAATATGAATTAACATCCATAATGATTGCCAACTTAATACATAGACTAAATGAAACAAAAAATAAGGAAATAATTAATTTATTGAATTTGTCAAATACACTACAAAAAATCATTCATTACTTAGGGAATTTTTTTGGGATTTCTAGCTGTCAATTTTTCGTGGTTTTTCGACGGAATACAATGAGACAGCTTTTCCGGCGAATTTTACGACCTCAATAAATCTGCCGGTATTTTTTGAGTGGGGAGCACAAATATAATATATGTGGGATTTGATTATAGGATCTGAGCTTTTTTCAATGATATTAACTTCCTTGTTTCTATTATTTATTTATTTTTTATATATCTTGTTAATGTGCCTTTAGTTTACATACCTTCAATAGAATTATCGTTTCATTTATTATTATTATTATTATTATATTCGTCTCATGATTTTATATATTCATATATTTGTCCTCCCACTAAAAGACCCCATCTTTGATTCAAGGGTAATACACAACTCTCCTTGGCCTATTGGTTGAGAGCTTAGGCTTCCAACTAAGAGGCTCGGGGTTCGAGTCTATGTGTATGCGTTGTGTGTGTGAGTTTGCCTTAAATGACCTAAATGTCCAAAAAAAAAAATGCAAGGGTAAAGCTTCACTCCTGAATAGTGCAGTGGGAATCCTTTGAAAAAGTTGCCTCTGACGTCGAACTTAGTTCACCGCCCAGAGATCAATCAAAATGTGTCACGTCAGCAATAGCGTGAGCGGTGCCAAAGCGCGGGTGACGTGGCACATTCTGATTGGTATTTGAACGACGTTCGACGTCAGCACATAATAATTTATCCGCCCATAGAAACTGTTATGGAGATGATCCAGTCCCCACTGTGCATACAGAATGTGTTGACTTTTGACTAAAGGAGATTTGGTAAGCTGAACGTATAGCTGATGGGTAGACTAAGGCTTTTTTGGGACAAATTTTTAACTGATTTTAAAAGTAACATTTTAATGCAAATTTTTATATTAAAAATTATTTTAAGAAATAATAAGAAAATTATCACAATAATTTGAAACGACTTTTTTATTATTTTCTAAAAGCTTTTTTTTTTTTTTTTGGGGCATTTAGGCCAACAAAGAGTAAGGCTTTATTTGATATGGCTTTCTTATTGCTTCTTAAAGCAGCAATAAAAAAGCCGTCCCAAATAAAACTTAAATATAATTAATGTTTCATTTAACATAATTTTGTTATTGCTTTCTACTACATTTTTTTCAGCATAAAAAATTCCTTAAAAAAGCAAAAATACAATTGCTAAAAATTGTCTTAAACGAAACCTAAATCTTTCATTTCAACACCAATATGACCAACTAGATGACAAAGAAATATCAAATGACAAACTTGCTTTCTAATCAATTTTGTTATTGCTTTATACCCTAAACAGCAGAAAATTTTACAATGAGAAAACAAACCAGCTTATCTCAATTTTAGAAGAACTAATATTTTTATAATATATATTTACAAAAGAAAAAATGATTAAAATAGTCCGTTAACTCTTTATGAAAGATAGAAAATAATCTCAACTATATTAAATAATTAATAATATCCAAAAGATTACAAAACCAGCCAAAAGATTGTTAGTACTAACTGCAATCCTTCAAAAGACGATAATATTACTGATCCAACATAAATCTAACACACCTTAGAATTCAGATGTGGCTAACACAAAAAAAATTGGTCGTCTTTCCCTTTAAGAAAGCAGACAAAATCACCATTACAGTTTAATTAGCCTGACTTTGGCTCTATCAATGGTTCAATGTAGACAGATTACAAATGAGGTAGAAGGGAACATAATATCTCTTTCTTTTTATGGAACTTCGCCAGTGTTTTAGAGTGAGCCTGAGCTTTCTTTTCAATCTCTTTGTTTTTGGCTTCCAAAACAGCTTTCTTGTCCTCGATCTGCTTCAAGATTTTCATGGCGCTGTTTGAAATAACACCATGAAATTCAGGAACGACAGGAAATTTTATCTCGGGCTCACTGGAGAAAAGAAAAAAGAAAATTAAATACACCTGTAAAACAAATACTTGCTGGGGAAAAAGTGTGAATTATTCTATGTGACGCCGAACACCGTCTGGAGATCAATCAGAATGCGCCACGTCACCCCCTGCTCGGTACCCGGCTCAGTACTGTTCAGTACCGCGGCTCGGTACAACTGACATAATACAATTTGGTTGGTCTCCATACGTCGTTCACCGTCTGCACAGAATAATCTCTCAAGCATGTGAATTACACAATGCAGCATCACAACATTTGAAAGATGATGCTTGATGATGGATAGAGGTCGTCATGCAGGAGAGAGATTATTCTATGCGGACACCGGACGGAGAGAACCGCTCGATTTTTCTCTCTGTCTACAGTAAAAGCACAGTTACTGTAGCAGCTGCGCTTTGACTATGCTTTTATTATAAACAGAGAAAACCGGATAGTTCTTTCTATCCAGTGTCTGCACACAATAAAAAGTCCATGCAGGGGCAGATGCCCTTCTAAACTTATAATGTCTTTATATCTAATTGATATACATATATATCAACGCCCCTTTTACTTCAAGTGCAACTTTCCTATGAAGTTCGATGGTGATAATAATATTTTCATGATAAAAACAAATTAATGTAACTTAGTTTGATATGTGATGAAATAAATGCACATTAAATAGTAATAAAGAGTGATACTTACCAATCCCCAAAAACAATAATTCCACTTGTCACTATTATTCCTCCATCTAGAGATACGGCTGCCTGATCTATACATGAGCTAGCTTGTTGCATCTCTGCCCTGGTTTTGTACACTTGAAGTTTACCAAATAGTTGATAGAATAAGGTCTCACGGAGCCCAAAACCTGAAGCAGTTCTTGTATTCGAGTGATGGCTATCTAGGGTGATCAAGTTCACTGCATATCCTAAGAACCCATTTGGAATTTCTCCAGATGGAAAGCGTGGAGCGGGGATTGCAAGTTTTCTCTGAGTGTCATTATATATAGGATCTTCAAATGGCCTGCAAAAATAAATGCGGAATTCACATCCAAATTTTACAAGGACACAACACCCAGAAACTTTTCACAAATTTCTGCTCTCATTTAAAAAAATTCAGGTTGCATAAAAGGGTTGCAAAAGAATAAAGCATGGCCAAATATGGACCATGTGATCAAATATGGATCTTTTTTAGGAAAGAGTAGTTCAAGGATATTCTTTAAAAGATGCATTACAACAACAACAACAACATCAAGCCTTTATCCCACTACGTGGGGTCGGCTACATGAATCATTTTTCTCCATTGTGTCCTATTAAAGGTCAAATTCTCGTTTAAATCTAATAAAGAAAGGTCATTCCTAATATTTTCTAACCAAGTCTTTTTAGGTTTGCCTCTACCTTTCTTAACATAAGTCAAATCTAATACCTCTACTCTCCTAACCGGGTCATTGAAAAGCCACCGTTTTATGTGACCAAACCATCTAAGGCGACTCTCTCTAATCTTATCTTCTACTTGAGCTACTCCAACCTTTTCACGTATATGCTCATTTCGTATCCTATCTCTAAGGGTAAAGCCACTCATCCACCTAAGCATCCTCATCTCTGCCACACTTAACTTAGTATTATGCTTCTCTTTTAATGGCCAACATTCAGCACCATAAAGCATTGCAGGCCTCACACAATATGAACATAAATTTATAGGAAATGTATGCAATTTCAGCAAAACCAGAGAACGTCATAAGACATTTAGGAAGAAGAACACACAATAACTCTTTTTTTATTGAAAGAACTAAGAAGAAAAACGCAATGTAGAGTTGAATCTTCAATTGGAGAGGAATATCTGGCTCTCCCAAATTCCTAGCCGTTGGGGCTAGAGTCCACTCAACCTAAGCAGAAACTAATTCCAACAAAATCAAGCATAATTTGAAATCACCCTATAATTAGCCTTAAATAGCCTCCCCTAATTCCCTCTCAAATCAACCACCTTTCCCTAAATAATTCATTCTTAGATTTGAAATTCAAATTAGATGCATTTCTCTAATTAATTCCCTCCCAATTGTAATTAAAACTTTCCTAAATAATTCATCCTCTCTCTTTTGCCCACCGCCCACCCTAGTGGGGCCCACCAGCTCAGCCGCCGATTCATCAATACTTACCTCCCAAAGAGCTACCATGTCCTCAAGATGAAACAAAGGAAATTGTTGCTGAAAGACTGACTAATAGCAATTAACTAGACAATGGGCTTTCACTAAGTCAAATGATCCCAACCTCGAGCACCTCCTTGACTAATCACTCAATCACTTCGTTCTGGATTTGGGGATGACGGTACAGATAAACACTCATAGGTGACACTCTTTCATTCAAGATGATAGCATGCTCGTGTCCCGTGGAGGAGGCAACCTCTAAACTAGGTAGAGCACCCCTGGATATTGCTGTAAGAGTGGTTGAACCATGTCCGATGCTTCTACCTTCTCTCCATCCTTTTCTGCTTCCAAACTCTATAGGTCCACCAAATTCCCACTCTTTCACCCTTTCCCCTCCTTCATAGTGGCTCCAAATGTGGCATCTCTTCTTCTTCCCCCAACATTTCCAACTCATGATCTTTCCCTCACTTAATTGGATTAGGGTTTCTTCCACTCCCTTAGTCGTCAGCAGCTCCCCTCGCCTCCGACGACACCATTTTGGTTAGGAACTCGAGCATCTTTGTCATCATCTCATCAATGATGGCAAACTTTACATCAATCTTATGATGGATGGCTGAAAATTGCCATTCGAAATCTGAAATTTTTTCTATAAAATTATATTTCAATGGTCTAATCTCCCCTTCCATCACTTCTACCATTCTTCCCATCATAGATACCCGTATCTAAGCTCCAAACAACAAAAAACAACAAGACATCGAGAACAAACGTAGCAAAAATCAGCTATGAAGGCTTATATTTCAGCCCAAGACACAACTTCGATACCAATTTGATAGAAAATGTACGCAATTTCAGCAAAACCAGATAACGACACAAGACATTTAGGAAGAAGAACACGCAATAACTCTTTTTTATTGAAAGAACTAAAAAGAAAAAAATAAGACACAGCTAGATCTTCAATTGGAGAGGAAGATCTGGCTTTCCCAAGACTCTAGCTGTCGGATAGAGCCCACTCAACCCAAGCAAAACTAATTCTAGTAAAATCAAGCATAATCTGAAATTACCCCATAGTTAGTCTTAAATAGGCTCCACTCTAATTCCCTCCAAAATCAACCCCTTTTTCCTAAATAATTCTCTCTCGGATTTAAAATTTAAATTAGATTTCTTTCCCTAATTAATTACATCCCAATTGTAATTAAAACTGTCATAAATAATTCATCCTCTCTCGTCTTGCCCTCCGCCCACCCTAATGGGGCCCATCAACTCAACTGCCGGTCCATCTACATCTAATATTATTAAATCTATATCAATATGGGTGTCCACCTTAGAACATATTCATGAATATAGAATCATATGCGAGCATAAATCTCGATTAGAATTTAATTATAATCCTAAAAGAAAGCATGCTCAAGTTCTTGAATAAAGTGAACAAACTAATAACGCACTTTGAGACATGACCTATTGATATGATGAATAACCAAATAGATATCAATTTTATTTTTAATATTCTTGGTTTCTTTATTTACAAATTGATAAAAGGAATATTATGAATAAAATCGAAATGAGTTCACATATCAAAGGATTTACTAAAAACAACTTACTTCAAGAAAACATAAATATTAAAACTTTATAAACATGTACATTTTAAAAGCATATAATTCATAATGATTAATCTCTAAACCATCTGGGTTATTTTTTATGAATTATATATATATATATTGTTATGAATCTTGAGAGGAAGAAGAAGCTCCTTGAGCTTCTTGAAAGAGAGAGATAGGGAGGGAAGAGGGAAGAGAGGGAGAGAGCGATTACAGGAAATTTCCATGCTCGTTTTCCCTATGCCCCAAGCCCCACGCGTCCGGCTTGTGCCCCGCGTTTTCCCACACCTACGCGACTACCTGGCACTAGCGCATCACCAACAAGTACCTCGCGGGTCCGCTCGCACCATTCGCACAGTGCCCACCTACGCGGATCGTGAAGCCGTTCGAGACCCCTGATGCTGCGTGTACCGCATGACCTCATGTCGCTCGTTTCTTGGACAAGAACCTTTCTCCTTCGAGATCGCCTCCACCAGTCTTTGATACCACCTATTACGAAATATTGAGAGGAATAAGAAGCTCCTTGAGCTTCTTGGAAGAGGGAGATATGGAGGGAAGAGAGGGAGAGTGATTTATAGGAAATTTCCTTTATTCCTTGGCATCTAATCACTATTACAACATCTTATATTTATAGAAGAATGAACCTACTAAGACAACAAGATCCTCAGGAACAACTAATCTAAAACAGGACCAATCTTAACATATTTGATGCTAATTTATTTATATGATTATTGATGAATAGATTTTTAACTAACATCAATCACTAGAAGGTGGTAATCTTGAAACCAAACAACTCACACATGGGGTTGTTTTCTGTTGCCATCCAAGCCATGGAATCTGTTGGAGGCATGTTGATGAGGACATCGACAGACGCTACCGACATGTTTATCGCCGGCGAAACCGCAGATCGACGGCCACGATTCAGCGTCTCTACTTCTGATTTGGATGTCATGATGTATTTCTTTATTATTGTCTTTTATTTACTGTTTTCCCATTTTACCCCTGTGGGGAGTTGTGTCTTATTGTAGCCCAAGGGGCATTTGAGTACTTTTATTTTCTTATGTTTGAAGACCTATTTATAGGGGTCTCATGCTTTGTATTATGGTTAATGAATATTTGAATGAAAATCTAGTTTTTGTCTC
This sequence comes from Dendrobium huoshanense, assembly GCA_016618105.1. Taxonomy (NCBI): domain Eukaryota; kingdom Viridiplantae; phylum Streptophyta; class Magnoliopsida; order Asparagales; family Orchidaceae; genus Dendrobium; species Dendrobium huoshanense. The sequence continues at coordinate 76,191,912 of CM028351.1, forward strand.
TTTGCTTCTTCTTCTTCTTGTCTTGCATGAGAGCTTGAAGTTAGAGAGGAGATCGAGAGCCCAAGGTGAGGGCGAAAAGCAACACCCACCAGTCATTGGAAGAGTCCGTGACTCGTGGTTTATCCCGGTATTCCGCTCTTCCTCATTTTCCCCAAAACCCGCCGGCCCAAAGCCATCCCACCCGTCGGCCACCACCCCTCCCTCTTGCCGCCGGCGAGACCTCCTCCTCCCCGACCTCCTTTTCCTCAATCTCTACAACGGCTGATTTTGAAATTCAGGATTTTGAATTTCAAAAACCTTCCAAATTTGGAACATCCAAATTAGGAAAGTGTTGACTCCGCTTTCATGACAAAATTCGAATTCAAACGGATTTTGTATTAATTCTCCTTACACGTCATGCATCCAATTTGGAAACCTTCCAATTACTCCCACACCAATTTGCTCCCTCTAGGTGCCGCCGGCCCCATGCTTGGGTGGAGCCCATTAATGCCCCATTAAGGCATTGATTCCCCTTGAATTAGGAATTAACTCCAAATTATTTTCCCTCCTAATTTATTTAAAACTGAAATCAAATTTCAGTTTTAAGTTTTCAAACATCCTCCCTCCCTCTATTGACCGCCGGCCCCTCCTCATTGATTTCCCCTCATTAATCCCACTTAATGCCTTAATTGCTAGATTTGAAATTTCAAATTCAAGTCAATTTTCCCTCCAATCTTAATCAAAACTGAAATTAATTCAGGTTTTGATTAATTCTCCACTAGAAACCAACTAAACCTAATTGGTTTTCACCTCTTGCTCCTCCCCACACCCGCCGGCCTCCTTCTCCCCCGTGAAATTCCGCCGCCCCTCACCCCCTCTCTTCCCGTCTCTTGAATCAAGAGTCGTAGAGGGAACAAAGGCGACTTCTTCCATCTCCGTTTCAATGACGCATGGCGGACCCGGAGTTTGAGTGGGGTCTAGTATTCAACGCCGACGGAAGCATCAACGTCCTACGGTCACCTTGCTTCGACGTAGGGTTTGAAGACGAAACTACCGTGGAGGAGTACTTGGAGAGAGTCGTGTCAATCCTTGCAAGCATCTACGACCGAAAGCTTTCAAAGAACGCTTGGAGCCTCGACGGTCGCCTACGACTTCCATCCCAACCGGCAACTTTTCCTCCGAAGAAGTTTTTCGGCGCCCTCTCCCTAGTGGTAACTTCTTTCATCGCTTGGATCTTCTATCTCCGCCAAAAGTCCACTACCTCTTGAGCGATACGGCCCCAAGGTGAAATTCTCGTTGTTAAACGTTGGGTTTTGTTGTTTGTACTTCGCATTTAATTCCCTTGGATTTTGAATGAACTATTTTGGTTAATCTCAAGTGCATCTCTTTGGCCTAAGCAAAGTTAACATTTCTAATTCTTAAATCTATCTTGCATGATCCACATAAACTTATAAAAGCAAACTTTAACAATTCTCTATTTAATTTCGATCGTAACTCCTAGTAGTTTCACATCATATTTGGTATCAGAGCATGGCTAGCATGCTTTTAATCATGCTAGATGCATCCTAGGTGTCTCCTTTAGATTGTCCTTAATTGTCGCATGCATAACATCATTTAAACTAGTTTAACTTCATGTTTTCTTTTGCTGTCCCTAAATTCCTGCATTAGAATGTTCATATTTCATGCTCGTATTTAAGTGTTTAAGTGCTGCCATCATTACATTCACATTCATAATAGGCTAGGCCACTTAGACCTTTGCTGTCCACTATTTTTCTGCACTTGATTTCACCCTTAGAGTGAGTTTCAGGTTGTGTTAGGTTGCTGTCCACCATTTCCTGCAGTGGTTAAGCACCCGTTAGTGACCCCTAATTCACTGTTTAGGTGCTGCCTTCACCCAAGAACATTGCCTAGACATTTAGGTGACTTCACCCATTGCTGTGTTTGCTGTCCAGCACTTTACAGCTGCTGTAATTGCAATTCCAGCAAGCCTTTTCGTGTGTCTAGCTGCTGCCTTGGACCTAGAAACCTTCCTAGTGGTCCCTAGAACTCAACCATGGATCCCACACATATGCAAGCAACCCTAGACATGATTGTGAGCCAGTTGGGCTCAATGTCGCAACAAATTAGAGACACCCAAACGAGTGTTGCGGACCTCAAACGTCACACAGGAGAGAGACTCGACAATATTTAACAAACGGGACACCCGGCTATCTACACGCCATCCAGACCTCAATCACCTTATGGCGAGGATGTCCGAACCGAGTACGGACCTCCTAGAGATTAATACCGACCCAACCACCGACCCAACCACCGACCCCATCACGAACCGGTAGGTCGTGACGCGCCTTGGAGAGACAATGACGCCCAGCTCCTTAAGAGCATTAAAATAGATGCCCCGACTTTTGACGGAACGTTAGAACCCCAGGTTTTCCTCGATTGGATTAAAGGGATGGACAGTTACTTTAAATGGTATAACATTTCGGAAGAAAAGAAAGTTAGGTTCGCCGAGATGAAATTGACGGGGAGAGACAACCAATACTGGACTAACGTGGAGCACATGAGAGAGACCCGAGGAGAATACCCCATAGCTGACTGGGGAGCGATGAAGCAAGAACTAAAAAGGAAATACCTTCCTCCCTCGTACTACCCAAGACTCCTCGATCGTTGGAATAGGTTAACCCAAGGGAGTAGACCCGTTAAGAAATACATCTCCACGTTTGATGATTTCTTAATCCGTTGTAACGGGGAGGAGACCACCACTCCCACACAACTTTTGTCCATGTTTAGAGCCGGACTGAGAGAAGACCTTAGGAATGAGCTCTTTGCTCGAGGAATAACCACGTACGAAGCTGCCTGTAGTCTTGTACTAGACTTGGAAGAGTCTAGAAACCACACCACCAAGACCCAAGACTCTAGACCAAACCCTTTTAAGTCTTCCTCTAGCCAACCGTACAACAAACCCACTGGACCCTCTGGTAGTCGGCCTGCTCCTAACCAAGCCCAACCTCGATCAGACTATAAAGGGAAAACACCAGAACGGGAGACACCCAAAACCACTGCCGGCACTAAGTGTTTTAGATGCCATGGGTACGGACACATTGCTTCTCAGTGTTCCAGCCCATTTAAGGTCACAATAATTGAGGAAGTAACGGAGGAAGAGAATGAACCAGAAACTGATTTGGTCCACCATATGGATGACGATGAGGAGTTTTTCGACGAAGAAGATAATGTTGTTGTTCACTGCCTTTAAAAGATGAACTACTTAGATCTGCAGGTTGTTAGGTGTGCCTTTTCCCAACCTAAACCTAGCGACGACTGGCGAAGGACCTCGATCTTCTACACCTTCACTAAGATTGGAGACAAAAATTGTAAGGTCATAATAGACAGTGGAAGTTGCATTAACGCCGTATCGTCAGCCATGATTTCGAAACTGCAATTGAGGACCACTCCACACCCGAACCCCTACAAAGTTGCTTGGATAAACTCAACTACCTTGGAAGTAAAAGATAGGAGTCTGGTTCCTATTGAGTTCGTGGGATACAAGGAGAAAATCTGGTGTGATGTTTTGACGATGGATGTGGGTCAAATCATCCTTGGCCGCCCTTGGCTGTTCGACAACGATGTACACATTTATGGACGATCAAACACCTGTGTGTTTGAACACGAGGGCAAGAAAATTAAGCTGTTGCCCACTCAACCTAAGTCCACTAAAGAAGAAGTTAAGCCCAACTCCCTGAAACCCAACGCGGGCGTGAACTTGATAACTGCTAAGGACCTAGGTACGGAACTGGAGTCGGGAGCGCCTCTTTACGCGCTAGTAGCCCGGGAAATAAGTGTAGATCAAGGAGAACCAATTCCCGAAGAAGTAAGACCCCTGTTGGAGACTTTTTCTGATGTCTTTCCTGAAGACTTGCCCAACCAACTGCCACCCCTAAGGGACATACAACATGCCATAGACCTAGTGCCCGGAGCGTCTTTACCAAACCTACCCCATTACCGAATGAACCCTACTGAACACGGGGAGCTCAAGAGACAAGTGGATGAATTGCTACAATGAGGGTTCATTAAGGAAAGCCTTAGTCCGTGTGCGGTTCTTGCCCTTCTTACCCCTAAGAAGGATGGAACGTGGAGAATGTGCATTGATAGCCGTGCTATCAACAAAATCACCGTCAAGTACCGCTTCCCAATCCCTCGGTTAGATGACATGTTGGACATGATGACCGGAGCCACCCTATTTTCCAAGATCGATCTTGAGAGTGGCTATCACCAAATTAGGATCCGTCCGGGGGATGAATGGAAAACCGCGTTCAAGACCAAGGATGGGTTATACGAATGGACAGTAATGCCTTTTGGATTGAGTAACGCGCCTAGCACTTTCATGAGAGTAATGACCCAGATCCTTAAGCCTTTACTTGGGAAATTTGTTGTGGTGTACTTCGATGACATTTTGATCTACAGTCGTTCGGTGGAACAACATTTGAATCACCTACAACAAGTCTGTGAAATCTTGAAGAAAGAACAAATGTATGCCAACCCTAAGAAATGCACTTTCCTCACAAATCAAGTAACTTTCCTTGGATTTATAATTTCTTCACATGGCATATCTGCCGACCCCGAAAAGGTGCGAGCGATCAACGAGTGGCCTATACCCAAGAATATTAGAGATGTCAGGAGTTTTCACGGACTGGCCACGTTTTATAGGAGATTTATCAGGAACTTTAGCACCATCGTGGGTCCCATAACTGATTGTTTAAAGAAGGGAGAGTTTGTTTGGACGACATCAGCCACCAAGGCTTTTGAGGAAATAAAAAGGAAAATGGTTGAAGCACCAGTCATGCGTCTACCCGACTTTTCGAAAGTTTTTGAAGTAACCTGCGACGCATCTGGTATAGGAATAGGGGGAGTACTATCTCAAGAAGGACACCCGGTTGCCTACTTCAGCGAGAAATTAAATGACATCAGGCAACGATACTCCACCTACGATAAGGAATTCTACGCCATAATTCAGTCCCTCAGGTATTGGAGACATTACCTGCTTCCCCAAGAATTCATTATCTTCTCTGACCACGAAGCCTTACGATATATCAATTCCCAGAAGAAACTGAATGCCCGGCACGGAAGATGGGTTGAATTCCTTCAAGAATACGCTTACACCATTAGACACAAAGCCGGTTCTGAAAACAAGGCTGCGGATGCACTAAGTCGTAGGATGATGGTTACGCGTGAGATGAGGACTGAAGTGATTGGTTTTGAGCAAATTAAAGAAAACTATTCGGACTGCCCCGATTTTAGAGAAACCTATTCCAAACTAACAACTGGAGACGAGCGTATCATAGGAGATTTTATTTTGGAAGATGGGTACCTGTTTAAGGCTCAAAAACTTTGCATTCCCACAACTTCACTGCGAGAATTTCTTGTGTGGGAATTACATGCTGGAGGTTTAGCGGGTCACTTTGGTCAAGCCAAGACCATTGCAGCGGTTGAGAATCGTTTTTACTGGCCAAGTCTTAAGAAGGACGTTAGCAGATTAGTAAGGCGGTGTCACACCTGTCAGCTGGCCAAACAACGAAAACAAAACACCGGCCTTTACACACCCCTACCTGTGCCTAACCAACCTTGGCAAGACGTCAGCATGGACTTTGTTTTAGGGCTACCCAAGACCGTTAGGAAACATGACTCAGTCTGCGTAGTTGTCGATAGGTTTTCTAAGATGGCCCATTTTCTCCCTTGCTCCAAGACTTTCGACGCCTCTAGAGTAGCCAAACTGTACTTTGATGAAATTGTGAGACTTCACGGGCTGCCTAAAACCATAGTTTCGGACCGAGATGTGAAATTTACTAGTTATTTTTGGAAGACCTTGTGGCATAAAATGGGAACCAAACTGAAATTCTCTACCGCCTTTCACCCCCAAACAGACGGTCAAACGGAAGTAGTGAATAGGAGTCTAGGAAATCTGTTAAGGACCCTGGTTGGAGAAAACATTAAAGACTGGGACTCTAAGTTGCCTATAGCTGAATTTGCCTACAATAACTCTGTAAATCGAACTACAGGTCTTAGCCCTGCATAAATAGTGTACGGATACCTCCCCAACCAACCCATTGACCTGATCCCCATGAGCACTAGAGTTAGAACATCTGAGTCAGCATCATCATATGCATCGCATCTACAAGAGTTACATAAAGAAATTAAAAAGAAAATTGAGCAAAGTAATGCAACTTATAAATTTATGGCTGATCATAAAAGAAGAGCTAAAGAATTCGAAATTGGAGACTTTGTGATGGTTCGGATCCGTCCCGAGCGTTTTCCTCCTGGATCCGCAAAGAAGCTGCATGCGAGAAGCGCCGGACCGTTCAAGATAATTTCAAAGGTGAATGACAATGCTTACGTACTAGACCTTCCCGAAGGTTTCAACATTAACCTCACATTTAACATAGAAGATTTAGTAACCTTCGAGGGACCAGAATTTAACCCATGCAATCCACTTACAAATGAGCCTTGTGAGACCATACCTGGTGAGATCCCCAACCTTCCTCCACTCCCAAAATTGCCCCCCTTACCCAATGCGGAGATAGTTGAATCCATATTAGATGATGAGATCATTACTACGAAAGGAGGCGGACGTCGAAGGTACTTAGTCCACTGGAAAGGGACCCCGGCGACGGAGGATGTGTGGGTTGACCGAGAGGAGCTGCAGAGTCTAGACCCAGACCTTCTAGAGTGGTACGAGAGCTCTAGAGACACTCACTCGACGGGGTCGAGTTTTCTCCCACCTGGGGAGAATGATGAGGACATCGACAGACGCTACCGACATGTTTATCGCCGGCGAAACCGCAGATCGACGGCCACGATTCAGCGTCTCTACTTCTGATTTGGATGTCATGATGTATTTCTTTATTATTGTCTTTTATTTACTGTTTTCCCATTTTACCCCTGTGGGGAGTTGTGTCTTATTGTAGCCCAAGAGGCATTTGAGTACTTTTATTTTCTTATGTTTGAAGACCTATTTATAGGGGTCTCATGCTTTGTATTATGGTTAATGAATATTTGAATGAAAATCTAGTTTTTGTCTCTTTGCTTCTTCTTCTTCTTGTCTTGCATGAGAGCTTGAAGTTAGAGAGGAGATCGAGAGCCCAAGGTGAGGGCGAAAAGCAACACCCACCAGTCATTGGAAGAGTCCGTGACTCGTGGTTTATCCCGGTATTCCGCTCTTCCTCATTTTCCCCAAAACCCGCCGGCCCAAAGCCATCCCACCCGTCGGCCACCACCCCTCCCTCTTGCCGCCGGCGAGACCTCCTCCTCCCCGACCTCCTTTTCCTCAATCTCTACAACGGCTGATTTTGAAATTCAGGATTTTGAATTTCGAAAACCTTCCAAATTTGGAACATCCAAATTAGGAAAGTGTTGACTCCGCTTTCATGACAAAATTTGAATTCAAACGGATTTTGTATTAATTCTCCTTACACGTCATGCATCCAATTTGGAAACCTTCCAATTACTCCCACACCAATTTGCTCCCTTTAGGTGCCGCCGGCCCCATGCTTGGGTGGAGCCCATTAATGCCCCATTAAGGCATTGATTCCCCTTGAATTAGGAATTAACTCCAAATTATTTTCCCTCCTAATTTATTTAAAACTAAAATCAAATTTCAGTTTTAAGTTTTCAAACATCCTCCCTCCCTCTATTGACCGCCGGCCCCTCCTCATTGATTTCCCCTCATTAATCCCACTTAATGCCTTAATTGCTAGATTTGAAATTTCAAATTCAAGTCAATTTTCTCTCCAATCTTAATCAAAACTGAAATTAATTCAGGTTTTGATTAATTCTCCACTAGAAACCAACTAAACCTAATTGGTTTTCACCTCTTGCTCCTCCCCACACCCGCCGGCCTCCTTCTCCCCCGTGGAATTCCGCCGCCCCTCACCCCCTCTCTTCCCGTCTCTTGAATCAAGAGTCGTAGAGGGAACAAAGGCGACTTCTTCCATCTCCGTTTCAATGACGCATGGCGTACCCGGAGTTTGAGTGGGGTCTAGTATTCAACGCCGACGGAAGCATCAACGTCCTACGGTCACCTTGCTTCGACGTAGGGTTTGAAGACGAAACTATCGTGGAGGAGTACTTGGAGAGAGTCGTGCCAATCCTTGCAAGCATCTACGACCGAAAGCTTTCAAAGCACGCTTGGAGCCTCGACGGTCGCCTACGACTTCCATCCCAACCGGCAACTTTTCCTCCGAAGAAGTTTTTCGGCGCCCTCTCCCTAGTGGTAACTTCTTTCATCGCTTGGATCTTCTATCTCCGCCAAAAGTCCACTACCTCTTGAGCGATACGGCCCCAAGGTGAAATTCTCGTTGTTAAACGTTGGGTTTTGTTGTTTGTACTTCGCATTTAATTCCCTTGGATTTTGAATGAACTATTTTGGTTAATCTCAAGTGCATCTCTTTGGCCTAAGCAAAGTTAACATTTCTAATTCTTAAATCTATCTTGAATGATCCACATAAACTTATAAAAGCAAACTTTAACAATTCTCTATTTAATTTCGATCGTAACTCCTAGTAGTTTCACATCACATGTTTTGATTACTGGATCAAGGCAAGCTTTACGGAATCATGATAGCTTTTTGAAGGATTTCTAGTGTAGAGACTTACCGGTTAATACGTTTCAAGCGGGTTTGACGGCTTCTGTGAGGGAGATTTGCGATTTCTTTTAGTCTTGGTTCTTGCATCATTTGCAGGATGATAGGAAAGACTTGAATTCGCAAGTAACCCAAAGGGAAATACTTGAGTTCGAAAGCAAACCTATCTCTCATTGGTGAAAACAGTGAGAGTAATGCAAAATCTAGGCGGAAACAGTGAGAGTAATGCAAAATTTGGGCGAAAACAGCCCCAAAATGGTAGATTGCGAGAAGAGAAACAAAGCCAAAACAAATATCAAGCAAGATACAGTTGATCATCGATTTGAGAGGAGGATCGTTCTCTCCCAATCTCTAGACAAGGTGCCTAGAGCCCAAGACGCCAAAGAAACTTCAAGAGAAAACAAATCAAAGCATAAAACCTAACCCGAGAATAAATTCTTCTATTAATACAATTAGTTTCCTAATTCAAATCTCTCTCATTCAAAAATTCCTCTCTCCCTAGCCGTCCAACCCTCCTTCCTCAATTGTTCCAAGTGGGCCCCACACGTGGGTGGCAAAACAAAGGGGGCAGACCCCTTGTTCAGCCTCCTGTAGCATTGAGCCGGCCGTTGGGCCGGCTCCTGGGCCGGTTCAAGGTGAACCGGCCTATCACAGGATTTGTTTAGGCCAATTCTTTTATTTTATTTTAGTTAATTGGAAAATATAAGGAGATTTTATGATTGTAAATAAAGTTCTGAAGCATGTACAAAACACATATACTTTAATTATAACTACTGCTCTAGTTGAATGTGTTGTTTCTTGTACTTCTAGGAGTTATGTCCTTAATCAAGTGGGAGACGTATGAATGGATTTATCGTTGACATCTATACCTACTTTTACAAGTGAATGGCTAGGTTTTCAACTTTTCATTAACTTCTTTCCTTTTATTATTTTTTTCCTCTAAATATTATAATACGAATTATGTTGTATGTAATGAATAAAAGACATTGACAAATTTTTCCTACGTGAAATACAACGAAGATGTAGTACGAATTATGTTGTATGTAATGAATAAAAGACATTGACATCAAATGAGAGAAAATAATTTTGAATCAACAGTTCTATAAACTACCTTATCTCTTCCAAGCAAATGACATTGAACCGCCTCTGTATTCTAATTCCTACTGCAGCAGCTGCTGCATGCAGAGCACAATTATGGTTGACTGCTCCGTCTTCACTATGCTTCTCTAATTCTCTAGCAGTTTCATACGATTTGCAGACAATTGCTAGCATGTAGCTTTCACCTAAATACTCTGCCAATATACTGTCAACAACAAGAAAATTAATAATTAATAAATACGAATGTGAACTAGGTTTATGCACAATATTATTTTCATGAAGAAAATTTGAAAGCTTAAATTTAAGGTTCACAAATTTTTACCTGCTAAGTTTATAATCACTAACTATACCAAGAAGAGCAACAACACCAATAATATCATCCACGTAGTCAAATTGCGGTCCCTCTATAGTATTGGCATAAAAAAGGTGAAAAAAAGCAGCAGCTGCAGTGTTTCCTTGTTCTTCTACTTGTTTTCTTACATGCTCTTTAGTGTTAACTAACAAGTGAATTTGGCTCAACTGTTGTTGATCTACAAAAACTGCAAATCATATTACAAATAAAACTCAGATGAATTTCTATGGCTAATTAAAATGTAAAAGGGCTTGTTTGAGAAAATGTTAATGATGACTTTGATCGCTTAAAATCAATTAAACTATGAGTAAAAAAAATAGGTATATGAACAAAATATAGTGTAATCTTTATCAAGTCTTCATAACAAATGTATCTCAATATGTGGACTATCAAAACAAAAAAATGACAAATTAAATCAACTCTGCAGCATCCTCTGTATCTAGACACCATTTTTCTACTCACAAAGGCATGAGTATGTTTAGATTGATGTCTCTCAATGATGTACTTAGGTACAACGATGGCTCAAATTATCTTTAATAGAAAAATCATAGGGAATTACTTGTTTATATAATTATAGTAAAATTAAAGAAAAAAAAAAGAATCAATTGCATAATTTATTACCAATTTGGGGATATTCAAAATCAACAAACAGAAATTTAGGTGACCACGATGACCACAAGTACATTGTTATACAGAACAGAATAATTTTGTTCTCAGAGCTTTCATATGAGCTCACACCTCCAACTTTATCTTAAAAGAAGCTGCTTTGTCAACGGTACAAGCATAAGTGAAAAGAAAAATGCTTGAATAGATTGAAAAAATATCAAATATAACTAAAGGAAACAGCTGTTTTTGTGCACCAAGCAACCACGTACTTCTCTAGTCCCTAGCATACAAATTCAAGTAAAACTAATAATAATACGTGCATATTTTATTCACCCACTCAAATTTCATAGTAGATGAAATTATTAAAAGATGTAATTTATTAAAGCACCTCACTATTACAAGAAGCAAAAATAATAATAATGTGATAAGCAACTTCAGTCAAATATATGCTCAGAAAGAGTTTAGGCTGAACTGTAGAACCTTTGAGCTCAAGAATTTCTTCTACAATCCTCTCCCTTTGATAATTGAGTATTTTTAGGTTTCTCTCAAGCTGCCCAACCTGATATCCAAGTTCAGCAGCTTCATCGTCCAGTTTCTAAGAGAGAAAAGTATGGGACATAAACAGAACATTTCTAGTAATAGTCAAAGGAACCTTACAAGGATGATGCGCCGGTTAAGAAGATAAAATTTGGATTTCAAAAGAAAATATGATTTGTCATCATAAAATTTTCTCATAGAAGATCACCTTATACAGAAAACTGAGATAACTATCATGTAGCACAAATAAGTAAAGAAAACTTTCGCGCTTAACAAGAACAAGGTACCATTAAGAAGGAAGTTACTAAAGGAATTTCCAATGAGCTAAGTCTATACATATGTTGATAAATAGCCCACTAAAGAACTCAAATATGAGCTAGTTTGCTAACATCAATTACCCTTAAGAAGAATCCAAGAAATGCTTGATAAAAAAGAAGTGCACAACTGAAGCATTCGGTGCTGGAAAATATAGAACATTCTGATATTCATTACCAAAAAAAATAAGAATCCAATGATAGCCTCTCTTCATATAATCATAACAGCAAATTTGCCTCCAGAATCTACCAATCCTTCGTACTCCAGACGAATGGATTGTTGCCAAGGATCAAGATAAAGGGCGCTTATAAAATGAACCTAAGGATCCAAAAGTACCATATGCTTATTATAAAATATATTAGCCGTGCTGAATCTCTTTTCCTTGATATCTAACTGTAAGATACAGCATTTTTAGAGCAATAACGAGGGCATTTGTGCGTTTATAACAAAATTCTAATAAACAAGAACAGCATTATTGCACTTACCGCTGTATAATCAACAAATGATTTCAATATGCATATCAGACTTGGGGAGCACAGAGAATGATCTTGACGTTCAGATAGCCCTTCATTGGATGGAATTAGAGGATTTCTATCAACTAGTTCAATTGATGTGGCAATGTTCAATTTGGGTTCTTGCACAACATTCACCTGTATTATGAGAACTCAACAATGGAAAAGACAGTGAAAAAGCAATTAAATGGGATAGATGTGGATGAAAACCTTAATGATTGTGTGTAGATCAGGGTAATTAGAGTGGGATGCTGAAAAAATGAAGATTTTTGGTTCGCTTGGAACTTGGACCACAGGAACAGTACAAAGGCCTTTATCAAACATGTACATAATCTTATCAGCTTTTTCCCCTGACAATGCTGAAATGGATAGTACATGGTGCTTTCCATGAATTGTGTGATCTATTTCACCTTCAGAATCAAATACTCCAAAAACAATATTCTCCAAACAAGATCCTACCAGACAACTTTCAGGCAGCTGTAGGAGAACATATGCAAGAAATATTTGGCAAAACTGTATTATCATCATAAAATAGATCGGACCTCATGAAAGATCTGCATAAAAAACTTACTCTAGATAAAACTCTTAACTCCCGCCTTTTAACTCTAAAACTTTTTTCGAAAGCCATTCTCTCACCAATGCGCACTACAAAATACAGGATGGGTTTAGTGGTATTAGTGTGTGTTTGTATTATTTATTAGTTTGTTTATTTATGCCACTTGTAGCACAGCCATAAACTGCATAAGTTATCCTCGTTGATAATTTCTCATGCACCAGGCTTCATAAAGTAAAAAAAAAAAAAGCAGATATTCCAAGTCTCATTGTGTCATTGCAGCACAAAAATGGCGCTGAAAACTACAGGAAGCAGAAAGAAATGTCGGCAAATGTCCTCAGAAGATTTCTACAACTAAGATTACTCAAAAGTCGAAATGCAAATAAAAAAACATGAGAACGAATTTTTCCTTCAGCTAATAAACCACAATGGAACAAAGATATCAGATAGATCCTACAAACTAATGAGATTCCTCAGAACTACAAACACCGCAATACGAACATTCCAACTAGATTAAATGCTCAATTAGAACAATATTAAGCAAATGTGGTATTATAATAGCCCCAAAAGCACTGCAAAACAATAAAAATATATCCTAACTCGCCTAATGACCAACGATGTCAAGAGAAGCTCTCAAAAAGAAAGAGAGAGAGTACCAATAGATGCTAGAAGCTAAAAAAAGAAGCCGCCGAGAAAAGGTGAACTGAAACGGCGAAAGAACCATTGGAGAAACCAAAAGACCTCACCGGCGATGACAGGAGCGTCCAGAAGCCGAAAGCCGCGAAGTGATGGTTGAAGTACAGTTCTTAGTCTATATAGAAGTCCCCTGTCCAATTATGTTGGACTTGAGGCATATAAGTTTTAACCTACACCTCAAATAACGATAAAGTCGTACGCGTCTGTTCCACTACCACGTAGAATCTTTGCCGTTTATTGCATAGGAGTATTTTAGTTAAATTGTACCGTAAGGGATTGGAATATATATTATAAGCAGTTTTTTTTTTTTTAACTTTATTTTTCATTGTTGTTTCTTTCATAAACTTTTATATATTTAACCTTCTTAGATTTTTTTAGAACTATAAAAGTAATTTATTCCTATGAAAGTTTTTAGACGTATGAGATTTTTTAGGCTCAAAGAAACACAAATTTTTTTAGGCTTTTAGCTTTATCAAATTTTTGGGTAATTAAAAAAATATGTACCTTATAACCCTCCAAATTTTTTAGAGAATAAAAAATATATATCTTTTTTTATTTTAGGCTTTTAAACCTTCTGAAAATTTTGAAAATTTTGAGAAACATGTACCTTTAATTCTAGGGAGATTTACATACATACCACTTAATACTATGCTATTTACATATTTAACATCTAAAACTTTAATATTACATACATGTCACCCATAGTTTATTTTCATATCAAATATGAGTGGTAGAAATGAAAATATATGAGTGTTAGGAAACAAATGTAAGTGGTATATTTGATATTAAAATAATATATGGTGGTATTCATGTAATATTAATGTTTTAGGTGTTAGATATGTAAATAGGATGTTATAAAGTGGTATGTATGTAAATTTTTCTAAAAAAGTAATAATAAAATAAAACCTAAAAAATTCAAACTCTAATCAACCTCACGGTACTGGATCCTTGTCCTAGCATGAAAATTAATTAAATCCACATAATAAAACTATAAGGCCCAACATATAACAAAAACCTACCGCTAAACTCAAAGCAATAAAAATAGCATAAATTTAATCATTCAAATCATAATAGTAACATTTAGTATGATCATGAATCAATGCAGAACTATAAATCTGAAAATTATAAAGCATTAGAAAGAGTATATGGATAGTAAAATAGTAAAGCTACAAACCATAAAATCATTCATGAACTAAAATTGCATTATGTATTATCAAATCAGTAAAAGAATCATATCGATAAGATTAATTACCCTGCCTAATCCCTCGCTAATACAAGCTTTTATCATTTAACACAATGTCTTATAGGAAGTTCGTGGAAGAAGAATGTTATATTTGGTGACATTGAACTTTTTTTTTTTTCAATTAATTATTTTATGATATTATCATGTTGAAAATATATCGGTTGAGCCAAATCAGATAGGTTTTCAAACTCATATCCGGAAAAAAAAAAAAGAACAATATATTTTCGGTCAGGACTTATTTTATAAATCTTAATTTTATTTTGAGATTACTATCCTGTAAATTATTAGATATATATTTCGAAGTAGATCTAATGACTCTAAAATTTATCATCATTATTTTTTATTAAAATGTTCTTATATAAAATTTGTTCTATCCCCAATCTAACCATGAGGCCCATGGCCTAGACTTCAAATATTTTTTTTTTAAATGCAAATTATTTTTGCGTTTTAATAAAAAAAAAAATTATGATTTCTGATGAAACTTAATTTCATTTGCAATTTTATTTCTTTTTAATTTATTTTTCTTAATTACTCTCCGATCATTTAATTACTCTCCAAACCTCCATGTAACAATCCTCTTGTTTGTCTTCTAGAAGATGGTGAGCATATTGCCTTTATAGTTGTTGTTTTTTGTTTACTTTATTATATTAATGCAAAATCACACTTTCAAAAAGATAAAAAAAGGTCAAGACTTCCATGCTATGTTATATGAAAAGTAGATCAAACGTTTTAGAGATTATTAAATATGGAGTCCGGGCACCTTTTCGTTCCAATTTCATTCACGTGAAAATATCTGGATTTTCTCTTGTAAGGTGTGGACCTCCGAAAGAGCACCGTGCGAACGGGTCAATTGGAAGTGACAGATTGGATCGTGCATACGACTAACCATTGAGGATAGAGACTGTCGACAACACATCTCGATGGGTAGTAATATACACGACCTAATCACGGGTTTCCCCCATCCGATGCAAGCGCTCGAATGGAGTTTAGTAGATGTGAGACCAAGTTTCCCACGAGCGCAAGCCCCCGTGGCTAATTACATCCCAGGCCGGAGCCTGAGAAAACTCTCGATTAAGGATCATACATTATCCTCTCCTAAAATGGGATCGGCACGAGGGTATGGACTAGGAAATCCTACTCAAAGGGAAGAAAGGTCCGAATGGCTGAATCAACATGCGTGGCTCACACCAGCATTCGGAGGCTCTAGGGTACTAGAGAGAAACTTGAGAAAGAAAAATCAGGCACTCGATCACATGCGTGTAAGAAGAGATGGAGGTGGCGTCATCCTGTGACGCGGATAACTAGGATTTATAGTCCCTGGAAGGAAGGGACCTACCTATTATTTAAGGCATATTACGAGACCGAATGTAGTAGCCTCGAATCCCAAACCTAGGTTGGGCTTAGTGCTCTACGAAACACTAAGACCCGTGTCCTAGCTAATGCAGTGCAAAACCTGGACTTATCCCAGCCTGGATTGGGGGAGCCAGCTAACCACCTAGTCGCTTTAAAACCATGATATCAAGCCATTTATGATGGATGGGTGAGAGGTACAGTTCTTTGGAAATAGGATCGACATCTAGAGAATTTCCTAAATGGTCCTGAACTTATGTGGGTCAGATGCTTCTAACTAATGCAATTAAATTTTAATTAAATTGGTTTCTATTGCAATGCATGTTAGTTGAAATGTCAGCTCATGAATGCTATAGAACTTTAAAAATAGGCTTAATATAAAATAATTTTAGAAAAGACTGAGTCTCCCTAGGTCCGGCACTTCATCCTCATAGGCCATATTATCCGGACTCTACCCGCAGGCAAGGAGATGTCTTATAGCAAGGAAAGAAGAAATGCAATAATATGCATGCGACCCCAGACGGTTCCGGCAATTCCCTAAGTTCGTTAAGTTTTTATGTTATTTAAACTTAAATTTTTAGAAATTAGTTATGAGTATAAAACATTTTTTATAGTCCTTAGAAGAGCCTAACGGATTCCAGGCAAAAACAAAATCGACATGCAAGAAAGAAACCTAAAAAAAGCAGGTATTTCTACTGCACAACAAGGAAAGCACATCAATATAAATCCCAAAATAAATCATCTAAATGTCCATAGGCAAACTGCCCTTATTACAACCAGAATTTGCAGAAAATAAAGTGGCAGGGCACCACTGCCAACAATCCGGATTTCTAAGCCTATGACAGATGCAAATGACTTTGAGTGGGATATTGGTCTTCAGGCTTCTTGGTGTCTTCTTCTCCTTGGACTCCTCAGAACTCTCCTCCTTGGACTCCTTGGATCTCTCCTCCTTGGGCTCCTTGGATCCGTCGTGGCTTGAATATCCAAACGAATAGACAATTTTCCCTTTTGAGGATGATTGTCTTTTCTCTTTGGATATCTAAAGCCATCCAACTCGATATTCCAAATGAAAGAAGACTCTCCCCTTTAGGGATGCCTTCTTCTTTTGGAATTCGAGTTGGATAAGAATATCCACACTTAAATACCATTTTCACAACTCTTAACTATTATTACAAATTTTTACATCCAAATATAAAGTAGAAAAATTTAAAGAACCTGTAGGGTTATCATAATAAAACTCCCAAGCAATTATATATGAAAAATAAAAACTCATTCCATTGATCCTGTGCCAAGCCATGCTCAGAAGGATAAGCAGTTCCATCTATAACAATTATAATTATTTAATGATTTTAGCCCTCATTATATCAGGGGGGGCTGAGCAAGCACCTGCATAAGACAACATTAAAAATCATAACGGTGCCCCCCCTTTTATTAGCTTGAGCATGACCACCTGCACGGAAGAATAGTGTATATATAGATATATAACGCTCCTAACCTAGGGGTAAATCTAGCGCCCATCACATCATCTACAGAGTGCACAAAAAGTAAGCAAACACACTAGCAATTTTCGAACAGCATGCAATGAAAACCACAGAAAGCTCCGGCACACAGCAGAAAAATAAAACCCAGCAGCCTAACCTAGATCTAGAAGTGGTACCCTAGCAAACCATTCTATGTGTGTATAAGACTAGTGTGGTTTGGATAGGTCCTAAGAAGGGTAGTTATGTAAAATCCCAGATATCAATAGTGAAAGGATTCATCTGACATTTTTTTTTCTTCGTCTCTTTCTCGTTCGGATCAATACAAACATCCAGAGATAATTGCATTAAAGAAGAGAAATACAGCAACAACTATAATTCACATTTCAACATATATACAGTCAAAAGGAGCGTCCAAAAGAATATATACAATAGCCACTCGGGCTACAAAACAAAGTCTGAACCAAAAGCTACAAAAACTAAACTACACTAGTGACCGAAGAAGCTTCACGTGGGAGGCACTACACCTGAAATCATTAACCACATATAATGAGCTTAAATAGCCCAGTAGGTCACCAAAGCCTACAACTGAAATCAAAGCATAATAGAAACAATATGCATGTCAATCAAATCAAGTCAAATCAATCAATTGCACATGATCAACGAGTCAATGCAGATACGAAAATTAATACATAACAAAAATCGATAAAATCAGTGAACAGTAGGAAATCCATAAAGCTCAAGAAATCAATATAATCGGCAAATACAATTGAAATCAATCAATGCAATGAAATCATATACAACAATTAAATCAATAATTCAATAAGAAATTAACCCAATCAATCAATCAATGATCAATACTATGAATCAATGTATCAGTGGATCAATAGTATTATCAATAGTATCCCTGAATCAATATAATCAATCAATGTCGGTGTCGATATCCATGCATCCCTACAGTCTCCATATCAATCCATAACAATATCTATATCAGCTCAGTAACATAATGCGAATATCAATGAAATCGTATAATGACAGTAAACCCGGCACTCCGTCAGCAAATCCATAATCGATAGCAATAAATCAATTCACTACAGTAAATCCGTCGATGAAATCTATCGATAACCATAACTCTATAAATCCAAAACGAGATTAACAGTCAAAATCGCACACATGCAATTCCATATAATAGTCTTACTGAACAAGTACATCGCTGGCTATTAAGGCGTTTTTCAAGTCGATAATCCATAGTGCTGTTGTAGAAATCCATAGTGCTGTTGTAGATATCTATCCGTTGGTTCAATAAGAGTCGTCACTCTGTGCCCGTCGGCTGCCCGTCGGCATAGTAATTTCCTTATGACTCTCAATCGTTATCTCAATGATCAATAGAGGATAACGCCAAACCCTTTTTAAAGGAAAGCCCGTCGGCCCACCATCCTGTACAGGTCAATCAATCTCCAACCAATAGTTCAACTAATCTTCACTTGTCTTTTAGTAACAATCATATAATCACATTTGCATGCATATCAGTTCAAATCATCAATTTCAGAAAATCGGAAATCATATGAAAATCCAGCGGCATAATGACAGTCTACGGAATTTACACAAAAATCACAGAATTCACAAATTACCAAATTAGTACATAACGTGTACGACAATATTATAAGACTTCTACTCTACTGAAGTAATATCAATCAATAACTTGATATTTATCTATTCGATCAAAATAGCACAGATCCCAAAATAATCGGTAGAATCGTTACAGAAAATACTCAAAACGTGTAGAATAATCATATCAATAACATATCAAAAGTTGTGCGGTGAAAGTTTCGTCAATACAAAATGCGGCACGTTTATCGGTAACGAAAACACAATACTGTGCACAAAACGACCAAAACTCAACATCTTCGAAAACAGAGATAGGATTCGGAGTCCTTACCGCGAGATAAACACTTTACTCAACAGCGGTTACGGACGAAAAGCGCTCCGCGGCTTCCGAAACCAAGCTTTTCCTTTACTTTCCTTCTCCTTCTCTCTCCTCAGATATTTATTTTATAAAAAATAAAGTTCTCTCTCCTCAAAACGAGCTGATTTCCTTATATCCCAGACCAGATCGGCCCGGCTGATCGCCACATCGTCCAGGACGATGTGACCAAATTCTAATCGTTCAGGACGATATTTCAGGCCGATAATTAATTTCCTTGGACGATAAAATCCCAAGCTCACTGACTTGTCATTCGTCCCAGGAAGATCCAAAAATCAGCCTGGACGATCCACCCAAAAATTAGCTGTTTCAATGATCGCTTTGGACGATCTCAACATCGTCTCGAACGATCCCAGAAGGAAATCAAAGAAATGAGCTATTACAAGTTAGTTAAAGTTATATAGAGTTCAGGTTTGTTGGGTGTCTAAAAAGGATATTTTAGTTGAAATTTAAATATTAGTGGATTAGGGTCCATTTTAATTATTTAAGTTTGTTGATCAGTTTTAAGAGCTTAGGGTGATGATATTTGAAGTTAAAGTTATATTAGCCAATTTTGGAAAGTCTCGGGTCCTCCTAGGAATTAAGCTAAGGGTCCAAAAAGTCACTTTGAAAAATAGAAAAGATTTAGGTCTTATAATACCTTAGGAAAATACTAGACCTTAATACGAGTAGTTAGCCAGGTAGTTCATTAAAATTGGAGTTCTCTAGACAAAGTTATGAATTTTCTAAGCTTCAGGCCCTAAATGAACTACGGTTGACCAAAAAGTTGACTTTCTAATCTAGGCCATTTTCTTGAACCCTAAGATTTTTAATAAATACTAAGCCCTAATAGAAGTCTAATGCAAGTGAGTTTGCCTAATTTGTAATTTTCTACAATTAGTTATGGATTTTCAAAGTCCAGGGAATTTAAGGGAATTTTCTAAATTTCCTAATAAAGGGCTATTTTTATTGTTTTGATCGAAATCAACTCCAAACTGATTGGAATCACCCCCAAAGGTCAGGGATGACCTGAGAGGGTGTTTCCAAATGTTTGGGGAAAATTTGGGATTTTTAATAATTTTTAATGAATTATTAGGGGCAAAATGGTAAATTCCACCTGTGGTCAAATTAGGGGTCAACCTGAAGTCAAACTAGAGAGCCCTATTTATCTAAGGTCAAGGATCATATTCTGGTTAGTTTGAGGTATTATGGGTAATTGTTTGACCTAAAATGTATTTATTGTAATTTTCGAAAGGTTTTAGAGCCTTATTTAGCGGGTTAATTAGGGTTGGTTAACTAAGGGGTCTAACAAGCCCTAAAAATTCCTAGAAAATTATGAGAAGCTTATGATGTCACTAAGTTTAAGTGTTGAGGTTTTCATGTCAATCAGGGTTCTATCCTAGCCCATAGAAAATTTCTAAGTTTGCTAAACATGTCCTTAATTTTTATCCTTAAAGTGTCACTACGTTATATGGGTTTAAACTGAAGTTCATACTAACCCTCAAGGTAGTAAATGCATGGGAGTATAAAAAATGAAATAAACACCATGTCCTTAGATCTAGGAGAATCTAAGCTAAGTGCTCGTGGTGCGATCTACACATGCAATCTACGAAAAATAAAAGGAAAGACACCTAATGAAGGAATTAGTGAATGATTGGAACTCAATCATCCACTAATCCTCTCCCCCATGATTTCTCTTCATATCTAGAACCCATGTTTAAAATTTCATGAAGTAGCTGGTCTCCCAAGATTAGGAATTTAATTATAAGTAATTTAAAAATAGTTTCAAAATACTTATAAACATAAATATACATTTTGGAAAATAAAATAATTAAAAAAGTAAGTCAATTCATAATACATAGATATAAGGAGACCCACTGACCACCCAATCGAGATTTCAAAACGATCTGAAAATAATTTGTATCCTGAAAATAAATATTATATTAATTATATAAATAATATCAAAATACCCAAAAAATCAAATCAAAGCAGAAATCTGTCAGAAAAGCCAAAACCAGCCACTAAAACCATAGACAAAATAAAATCCACATTTTTCTGAAAAGAACGAGGGGTCGCACGCAAAAATCCGATTTAAAACGACGAAAATATGATTTCGCAAAGTTTGGATACAATAATATAATATCTTAAACTAGTGTCATTTTAATGTTTTTTGGAATAACAGAAACTATAGACATAATTTTTATCTTAAAATAGTCTTAAGCTGTGCAGAATTCAAAATACACCCAAAACAAGGTGCTGTGCGTCAATAGCGGATTTAAAACGAAGGAGTTATGCAATTTCAAAATTTAAAGACTATAATTTAATAATTTCAAAATAGTGCTTATTTTGCTGTTTTGAACATAACTACAGACAGATCAAAATTTTTTGAGCAAAACCAACCTTAAAGTGTGCAGAATTCAAACACATTCAAATCAAGGTGCTGTGCGTCGACAGCGAATCTAAAACGAGAAAGTTATGCAATTTAGAAGTTTAAAATCAATAAATAGGTTTAAAAATAATTTAAAATAAGTAATATTCAAAAATAGTTATTAAAATATCATAAAATAATACTTTAATATTTCTGGAATTTAAAGTAATTTAAAGATATATAATACTAGTACTATTTTAATTATTTAATAATATTTTAAACAATTTAATTAATTATAATAGTGAAAATAATATTTAATTACTAGAAAATATTATTATTTTTTAAATATAATGATAATAATCATATTACTAATTGAAACATGAAATAGTAACAAAAAGATTAAAATAACAATTATTTTCAATTATTATAATAAATACACAAATAAATAACAAAAATGATTAAAATAATATATATTTAAATAGTATTTTGACTGTTTTATAAATAATAAAAGATATCTATATTATTTTTATATAAAAAAAATTTATAGTGTGGAGAACTAAAATACGAATAAAATGAGATATTATACGTTAAAATCGGATCAAAAATGAATTTTCTATTATTTTCAAAGCTCAAATAGGTTTTAAAGTAATAAAAAAAAAATTCGGCGGCGCGGGCGGATTTTTCCGCGGATTCGGGTAGACGGCGCCCAATCATCGGCAATGATTGGGCGACGCCGTCAATCATCATGCGATGATTACGGCGGCGGCGGGACCCACCCGAAACTCACTTAAGTGAGTCAGCAACGCCGGAGGCCGTTCGATCACGCGCCGCGCCAGATTAACGGCCGAGATCGGGTTGGACGAACTCCCGATCCAGCGAAAGGCATGCACGGTCGAAAAATCACGCGGAAAGACGGGATTTGGGCCGTTGATTGCATGATCAACGGTTCAAATCACCTCTAGTTCAGATCTAGGGAAACCGAAACCCTAGAACTGAAAAATACCTCGTTCTCTCAATCCGCTCGATGGATCTTGACGAAATTTGAAACATATATTCTACATATGAACAGAAATCGTGGGGACGTAATAGTTTGATCTAAAACGACTTTTGTAGAATGCTATTTAATCCTAAGTGTTCTAACTAGGGTTTAGGATTATACCGCAAATACTCGATGAAATCGAAAGATCTCTGGCTTGTTGCACTTGTAGACTATCCACGCTCCTAGTTGTAGAAGAAACTACGAGCTCTCGACGTCTAGATCGCACGCAAAAAGGGTTGGATATTCTGCAGCCTCGGATAGCCTGAGAACTCGCCGGCGGCGGCCTTGGATGGTCGGGATCTGGTCGAGGGAGGTGTGGAAACTCTCCATGGAGACTCACACGAAATCTCAGAGCTCGTGGAGGACTTCAAAGAGAGTAATTGCAAAAAGATCTTTCTAAACCTAATTTTCTCCCTATTTAAACTCCTAAACCTAATGGGGACGGCTATGATTGCATCAAGATCAAATTAGGAGGGAAAAGGGGAGGTTTTGTCCGTGGGTTTGAATTCCAAAACGTAGGGATTTGATTTTGGCATTAAATGGGCATTAAATTCCATGAAAATAGGTGATTATGACCTATTAATGGCCAAATTTGCTTGACTTAGTCAAATCAGTCAATTAGGTCAATAGCGCATGAGGATTGAGCCATGAAATGGATTCGATTAGATTTGGATTTGAATTGGGCTCAAAAAGGGCTTAATGGGTCAATTTTGACCCATTAAGACTTGGGTTGACCAAGTCAAATATTGACTTGGTCAAATCAGTCTATCATGCCCATACTTGGGCAAAATTGAGGTCAACATAAGGCATTTCCTCTACCCCTTCTTACCCTGAAAAAGCAAGGTCATCTTGCGTCCTTGAACCAAAACCATCTTTCGGCTAACCTAGCCTCCTCCGTCCCTCGGGACCAACAAGGGGTTGTACAGGAATATTCACCTGTTGTCCATTGACTACGCCTTTTGGCCTGATCATAGGCCCTGACTCACCCTCCGTGGATGAACCTTGCGGAGGAACCCTTAGGTTTTCGGGGCATTGGATTCTCACCAATGTTTGCGTTACTCAAACCGACATTCTCGCTTCCGCTTCGTCCACACCTGTTTGTGCGGGTGCTTCCCTCTAAGGAAATTATTAAATGCGGAGTAAAATTAGAGCGCACCACGTCATCCTGTACACAACCGTAGTACATAGTAAAAACCAACCTGGTCGGCTCTGATTCGCCTCCTAACGCCATCCGATACTCGCACAAAATAATTTGTCATTGTACACACCCAGTGTACAAGAAAAAAAGAAAATAAATAAATTCTCTTCACGTGATTGTTGTCCGGGCTCCACACATAACGCTTTTTCTAAAATGATGTGGCCTCTATTTTTTTTTGACATATTTAGATCAATTAAAATAAATTTACATATATATTATATACTTAAAACTTAATACACATTATATACTTAAAACTTAAATCCAAAATTATTTTATTTATAACCAAAGCTCCTAACGGACCAAACAGAGCTGCGTACACTACTTGCTGTGGCCTCTTCTTCGCGAAATCAAATCCCTGCAAACGACTATTTGCTTATTCCACCTGTTGACCTGGATTTTTTCCAGAATGGGGCTTGGAGAGTTGACTTGGTCAAATTGACCAAGCCAGACCCCAAGACCCTCCCCAATGGGTTCTGTGAGTCGAGTCGAGTCTGTTGAGCCTGGACTTGGACCCCGGGTCAACCCGGTTGACCAAGTCAACCAGGGTTGACCAATTTGGACCTTTTGAGCCCAAATCAAGTTTAGATGCACTGGGACCTTGGCTTGGCTCAATCACTCATCCCCATGGACCCCCTTGACTGGTGTGACCAAGTCAAACGTGGACTTGGTCAACCATGGCTCTAAATAGGCCTTAATCATCCAATTAAGTGTATTTAAGAGTCGATTTAATACCCAATCAAGGCCCTTTCATTTTGAATTGAATTCCATGGCCAAAACCGACCTGTTTTCCCTCCTAATTCAATCTAGATTAGATCTAAGCCGTTGATCTAGAGCCTAGAGACTTAAATAGGAGAAATTAGGTTTCAAGAAGGACTTTTTTTTGCTCTTGCTGAATCGAGAGACCATCTCAGGCCTCGAAATTTTGTGAGAGCACTCCCACGACTCCCCTCCACTTTTTCGAACCAAATCCCGACGCTTAGACCCCGCCGGCGGCGATCCTCCAGCGAATCCGAGACGAAATTCCTTCCAAGGCTTCGTCCCGTTGATCGAGTGGGCGTTGGATCTCGACGTCAACTAGGAAGCTGTTCCTGGAGAGCCCACGAGTCCAACGAGCCCAAGATCTTCTGAATCCACCGTGTGGATTGAGGTATATCGTAAACCCTAGCTAGAACACTTTGACCTAAATAACGTTTTATATGTTGCATATAAAATCATAAAAATACATCCCCAATGATGCTCTTCATACCCTTAGTCTACGTTTAAAATTTTGTTTGATTTGGTTTAGTGTATTGCGAGAACGAGCGATTTTATCGTTCTAGGGTTTCGGTCGGCCGCCTACATGAGTATCCCGCCGATCAAGCCGTTGATTTTCGAATCAACAGTTTAGATCGGGAGAGGACCGCGGATCCGTCCAACCGCGCGGTCTGCTGGAGCGTCCAGATCTCGGTCCGGCTTGATCTGGACCGTCCATCTCATAAGGCGGGAGATCAGACGGCCCCGCGTCTTCATCCGACGTGTTTAAGTAGCGGGCTCTGATTCCCGCGCGGCCCAATCATCGCACCGAGTTCGAACGGCGGAGCCAATCCCGGGATGCCAGCTGTCTAACCGCCGCCGTGGTTCGAACGGACCGCTGGGATTGCGCCATGTGGACCGCACCGAGTTGTTACCGCGGTAATCATTGCCGCGGTCCCGAGATCCAATCCCGGGCCGCCGCGTGGCTAACCGCCGCCTCCGCGGTTGTGGGAGCGAGCCAGATCGCGCCACGTGGCGCACCGAGCCGCCGCTGCCTTTTTCTTTTAAAATAATTTTTTTTTAAATTATTTTAAATCTATTTTAACTTCAAAAATGCATAGAAAAATTTTTTTTTTGTCCGATTTTTACGTATAATACCTCGTTTTGTTCGTATTTTCATCCTCAACCTTATAAAATTTTTTTTTATAAAAATAATGTATAAATTTTTAGTTATTTATAAAACAGTAAAGATATATATAATATACTATTTTAAATATATTATTTTAATTATTTTGATATTATTATATTATAATACTAGTATTTTAATTATAATATTAATAAAAACATATTATTTTAACTTATCTATGTTGTTTGTTATTATTATATCTATTATTATACCTATTTAGATGGGAAAATCGTATTTTTAATAATTAAATATTATTTTAATTACTTTAATTAGTTAAAATTACTTAAGATACAATTAATAATTAAAATATTACTATTAATATATATTTTCAAATTACCTTAAGTTTCAGAAATATTAAAGTATTATTTTATATTATTTCTAATAATTAGTTTTAAATATTATTTATTTTAAATTATTTTTAAACTATTTATTGCATTTAATCTTAAAAAATCCATAACTTCTTCGTTTTAAGCCCGATTTTTACGCACAACGTCTTGTTTTGAACGTATTTAGATTCTGCACACTTTAGATATGGTTTTGCTCAAATATTTTTGATGTGTCTGCAGTTATTTTCAAAACAGCCAGCTGTACTATTTTAAAATTATTTAATTATTGTCTTTGAACTTCAAAATTGCGTAACTTTCTCATTTTGAGTCGGATTTTTGTGCACAGCACCTTGTTTTGGGTGTACTTTGGATTCTGCACAGTTTAAAACTATTTTTGTATAAAAATTATGTCTGTAGTTTCTGTTATGCCAAAAACAGTAAAATGGCACTATTTTAAAACATTATTTTATTGTGTTTAAACTTCGGAAATTCGTATCTTCGTCGTTTTAAGTCGGATTTCGATGTGCGACCCCTCGTTCTTTTCAGCAAGACGAGCTTTATGTTTTGGAACCATTTCCAGCCTCTGATTTTGGCTGTCTTGACAGTTTTCTGTTTTACCCTATGATTTGGTTATTTTAATATTATTTAAATTAACTATTATACTAATTATTTTTTAAACTAAAAATTATTTTCAAACTATTTTGAAACCTCGATTGAGTTGTCAGCGAGTCTCCCATATATCGATTTATCATAAATCGATTTATTTTTAATTATCTATTTTCCTAAAAGTCTATTTAGTTTTAAGTATTTTTAAAATATTTTTAAAACTATATATACTTTAAATCCTAATTTTGGGAGATCCGCTATTCGATGAAATTTTAGACATAGGTTCTATGAATGAAGAGCAATCATGGGGGAGTGGATTAGTGGGTGATTGAGTTCCAATCATCCACTAATCCCTTCATTAGGTTTCTGTCCTTGTATTTTTCGTAGATTGTATGTATAGGTCGCACCACGAACACTTAGCTTAGGTTCTCCTAGTTCTAAGGACATGGTGTGTTTATTTAATTTTTGTACTCCCATGCATTTATTACCTTGAGGGTTAGACAAAACATCACTTTGAACTCATATAACGTAGTGACATCCTACGGACAATAATTAAGGACTCGTCTGGCAAACTTAGAAGTTTTCTAGGAGCTAGGATAGATCCCGGGTTGACATGAAAACTTTAACATTTAAACTTAGGGACATCATAAACCTCCCTGAGTTTTCTAGGAATTTTTAGGAGTCTTTAGACCCCTTAGTTAACTAACCCTAATTAACTGGTTAAATAAGGCTCCGAGACCTTCCGAAAAATACAATAAATACATTTTAGGTCAGAAAATTACCCATAATACCTTGAACTGACCAGAATCTGATCCTTGACCTTAGATAAATAGGGCTCCCTAGTTTGACTTCAGGTTGACCCCTAATTTGATCATAGGTAGAATTTACCATTTTGTCCCTAATAAATTATTAAAAATTATTAAAAACTCCAAATTTCCCCCAAACACTTGGGATCACTTTCGCTGGTCATTCCTGACCTTTGGGGGTGATTCCAATCAGTTTGGAGCTTGTTTGGAGCAAAACTGTAAAAAAGGCTCTTTGTTAGGAAATTTAGAAAATTCCCTTAATTACCCGATCTTTAGAAATTCATAACTAATTATAGAAAATTCCAAATTAGGTAAACTCACTTGCATTAGACTCCAATTAGGGCCTAGTATTTATTGAAAATCTTAGGTTTCCAGAAAATGGCCAAGATTAGAAAGTCAACTTTTTGGTCAACCGTAGTTCATTTAGGGCCCGAAACTTAGAAAATTCATAACTTTGCCCAGAGAACTCCGATTTCAGCCTACTACCTGTCTAACTACTCGTATTAAGGTCTAGTATTTTCCTAGAGTGATAGGAGACTCAAACCTAGCCTATTTTCCATAGTGACTTTTTGGACCTTTAGCTTAGTACCTAGGAGGACCCTGGACTTTCTAAAATTGGCTAATATAATTTAAACTTCAAATATGGATACCCTAAGTTCTTAAAACTGATCAACAAACTGAATTAACTAAAATGCACCCCAATTCACTAATATTTGAATTTCAACAAAAATTTTCTTTTCTGGCCTTCAATAGACTTGGACTTTAGACAATTTTAACTAACTACCCTGCCTAGGACCAATCCAAACTACACAAGCCTTACATACACATTGAATGGTTTGCTATGGCACCACTTCTAGACCTAGGGTAGTCCGTTGGGTTTTACTTTTCTGCTGTGTGCCGGAGCTTTCGTGGATTTCGTTGCATGCTGTTTGAA
This sequence comes from Dendrobium huoshanense, assembly GCA_016618105.1. NCBI lineage: Eukaryota > Viridiplantae > Streptophyta > Magnoliopsida > Asparagales > Orchidaceae > Dendrobium > Dendrobium huoshanense. The sequence continues at coordinate 76,220,418 of CM028351.1, forward strand.
AAATGGTTGGTGTGTTTGCTTACTTTTTTTGCACTCTGGATGTGAGCGTTAGACTTACCCATAGATTAGGAGCGATATATATATATTGTTCTTCCGTGCAGGTGGCCATGCTCAAGCTGATAAAAGGGGGGGCACCATTATATTTTCTAATGTTGTCTTATGCAGGTGCTTGCTCAGCCCCCCTAAATAAATGAGGGCTAAATTAATAATTATAACTGCACAGATGGAGCTGCTTAGCCCTCAAAATTAAGAGCATGGCTTGGCACAGGGTCAATGGTGTTAGCATTTTCATTTCCATATAAACTTCTTGGGATGATTTTTACTAGGATAACCTTGCAGGGATTCTTAGATTTACTGCTTTCAATTCATGTAATTTATCTGTAATAATTGTTAAGAGTTGTGAAAACAACTTTTGAGTTGGGATATTCTTATCTAGCTCGAATTCTAAAAGAAGAAGGCATCCCCAAGGGGAGAGTCTTCTTCCATTTGGAAGATCGAGCTGGATGGCTTTAGATATCCAAAGAGAAAAGACAATACACCCCACTGGGGGGAATTGTCTCTTCTTTTGGATATTCAAGCCACGACGGATCCAAGGAGTCCAAAGAGGAGTGATCCAAGGAGTCCAAGGAGAGGATACCCAGGAGACTGAAGATATTGAAGATTGAAGACCCAATATCCCACTCAAAGTTGTTAGCGTCTGTCATAGGCTTAGAAATCCGGGTTGTTGGCAGTGGTGCCCGGCCACTTTACTTTTCTGCATACCCTGGGTTATAATTAAAGGGCAGTTGGCCTATGAACATTTACTTGATTGGTTTGATTTATATTGATGTGTTTACTTGATTGCGCAGTAGAAATACCTGCTTTTCTAGGTTTATTCATTGCATGCCGACTTTTGTTTTCGCCTGGATATCGTTAGGCTCTTTAAGGATTATAAAATTTTTATACTCATAACTAATTTTCTAATATTTTAAGGCTTTAAATAACATAGAAACTTAACGAACCTAGGGAACTGCCGGAATCGTCCGGGGTCGCATGCATATTATTGCATTTCTTCTTTCCTTGTTATAAGACATCTCCCTGCCTGCGGGTAGAGTCTGGATAATCTGGCCTATGAGGATGAAGTGCCGGACCTAGGGAGACTCAGTCTTTTCTAAAAATTTATTTTCTATAAGCCTGTTTTTAAAGTTATATAGCATTCATGAGCTGACATTTCAACTAGCATGCATTGCATTAGTAACCAACTAATTAAAATTTAATTGCATTAGCTATGGGCATTCACCCAACATAAGTCCATGACCACTTAGGAAATTCTCTAGATGTCGATCATGTTTCCAATAAACTGTACCTCCCACCCATCTTTCATAACTAACTTGACAGCATGGTTTTAAATTGATTAGGTGGTTAGCTGGCTCCCCCATCCAGGCCGGGATAAGTCCAGGTTTTGCATTGCATTAGCTAGGACACGGTCTTAGTGTTTCGTAGAGCACTAAGCCCAACCTAGATTTAGGATTCGGGACTACTACATTCGGTCTCGTAGTATGCGTTAAACAGTAGGTAGGTCCCTTCTTTTCAGGGACCCTAAATCCTATTTATCTGCGTCACAGGATGACGCCACCTCCATCCTTCTCTCACGCATGTGATTAATTACTTGATGTTTCTTTCTCCAGTTTTCATTTAGTACCCTAGAGCCTCCGAGTGCTGGTATGAGCCACGCATGTTGATCCAATCATTCAGACCTTTCTTCCCTTTTGAGTAGGATTTCCTAGTCTATACACATGTGTCAATCCCACTTTAGGAGAGGATAATGTATGATCCTTAATCGAGAGTTTTCTCAGGCTCCGGCCTGGGATGTAATTAACCACGGGGGCTTGTGCCCGTGGGAAACTCGGTCCCACATCTATTAAACCCCATTCGAGCTCTTGCATCGGGTGGGGGAAACCCGTGATTTGGTCATGTATATTACTACCCATCGAGATGTATTGGTGAAAGCCTCTATCCTTAATGGTTAGTCGTATGCATGATCCAATCTGTCCCTTCCAATCGACCCGTTTGCGCGGTGCTCTTTCGGAGGTTCACAGGTTTCTGGCGACCACGGTGGGACCAGTTTCTCTCTACATCTTTGGATTCTATATTATCCTTTCTTTTGTGTACTCCGGGATTGGTACTCCTTAGATTAGGTCCGTCCCATTCTTAGTTAGCGTCTTTCTTAGTTAGGGTTTCTTCCCCTTAGCTAGGATGCTTCCCTACTCTACTTCTTTTCAGCCTTACAGGCTATTCCTTCCCTTATCAATTCCTATCTACCTTTATTAAGTCTCTATCAAATCGTTCATCCTTTCTTATTTTCAATTCTGACTTCTAACCTTTCAATTTCTTTTCTTGGAAGCAGTGTCATGGCTCGTTCAGCCCCTTCCGTTAATTTTGCTTTTGGTTCAGACGCGCAGGTGACTCTCCCTGAGTCCCTGCTCGCTAGTCCGCCAGTAGGAGGAATCACTTTTGGTTCCTTCACTGACTCGGCCTTCGTCACTCTTGACGGGCCGACCTCAGCGGAGGCTGCTGCATTCTCTCCTCCTTAGAGGAGGGGACGCGCAGCTATGCGCCCTTTCAGACGACCAGCTGCTCGGCGGACAGCCCGGGCACCTGCTCGTCCAGTTCCTGCACTCGCGCAGCCAGTGCGCGCTGTGGCTAGGCGACCAGTGCCTAGGCCACAGCCTGTTCCAGTTGTTCGTGCAGCTGCCAGGCGACCTGCGCCTACCGCTCCTGCTGCTCAGGTTGCCCCGGCCCCTCAGCGCCGGCATCCTGTTGTAGCAGTTCCACCTGTTCGTGCAGCGGTCAGGCGACCTGCGAGTGCTGGTATGAGCCACGCATGTTGATCCAACCATTCGAACCTTTCTTCCCTTTTGAGTATGATTTCCTAGTCTATACCCATGTGTGAATCCCACTTTAGGAGAGAATAATGTATGATCCTTAATCGAGAGTTTTCTCAGGCTCCGGCCTGGGATGTAATTAACCACGGGGGCTTGTGCCTGTGGGAAACTCGGTCCCACATCTATTAAACCCCATTCGAGCTCTTGCATCGGGTGGGGGAAACCCGTGATTTGGTCATGTATATTACTACCCATCGAGATGTGTTGGTGAAAGCCTCTATCCTCAAAGGTTAGTCGTATGCATGATCCAATCTGTCCCTTCCAATCGACCCGTTTGCGCGGTGCTCTTTCGGAGGTCCACACCACCGCTCTCATTCCCTAAGCTTTCCTCATCATGGACAGCCATTCCAGCAAGATTCCTGCCAAAGCTCCCATTCCCCTCTCTTCTCAACTCCGCATCGACTCTCTGAAACCACTCACCGCCTCCCTCCTCGAGAAGAACAAGGAGGTCGTCGGCGTCATCTTACTCTACAAAGAGGAAATCAGGAAGAACCATGAGCTTTTAGTTCTCATACAAGACTACTTTGATAAGGGTCTCCACACCCTCCACTTCTGCAACGCCCTCGACAAGTACTTCGAGAACGCCCAAAACACACAGCTCTTCCATCGACACGCTCTCCTGCATTTGGAAGAGAAAATCGAAGACAAATTGAACCGTTTCAAGGAAAGCGTTTATCTCTTCACAAAAGAATTCCTTGACATCTTCCAGTTAGTCCACCAACACAAAATCTCAAAGCTGGATACCTTACTTGTTAAAAAGAAGAGGCTTGATAAGAAGCTCAAATTGGTCAAGAAGTGCAGGAAACTGTTCTCCATGAGTTTTGCATCGGCGTCTGCCGTTCTTCTGATATTCTCAGTCGTCTCTGTTACTATCGGCGCGCCGCCTATGCCAGGAGAAGATGATAATTAGCGCATTAAAATATGTAACTTTTACTTCGATTAATGAAATGGGTGAGTTTAGGGCTATGATGAATACGTTGGAGAATCAAATCAGTTATTTGATTGAGAAGGCTGAGTTCAATTTTAGTGATGAGAAGGCAGCGAGATTTGTGATGGGGGAGATTGGGAAGAAGATGGAGTTGTTTATGAAGAACATTGAGGATTTGGTGGCGCAGGCAGATCAGTGTCGGCGAGATATAGAGCGACCGAGGTCTGTTCTGTACGACCCAATTGATGACGAGGCAGAGGAGTAATAATTACTGGTTTTTTATTCTGCTGCTCAATTATATATATGTTTTTCCTTGTGATTCTGCATGACATATTGCTGCAATTTAATATTCTGGATAGCACTTTTCTCCGCCTCCGTCCGTCGCCGTCCACCATCTCCGACCACCACTGACCTCTCAGCTTTCGCTGCAGTGTCCATCATAATGTTGTCCTCAGATATCTCTGTATTGCTGTTGTTGTTGCTATTGCGTTGTTATATTATTGAAGTTTTCTTCAATGTTATAATCTATATTTGTCGGTTAATAAATCCTATTTTAAGTAGTGGATATGTTTCTGATAGCTTTTGAGAAATTTACTTTGATGCCATTCATTATTTCAACAAGGATGATGCCGTATCGCTTGTTCATTACTAGAAGATTAGGGTTTCTTTTGGGAAAAAAATATTACTTGCGAACATCAAATACACGCAATGAGGAGTCATTACGTCACTCAATACACAAGAATTTGCCACGTCACCCTCTGCTCAACTCAGCTCGGTATTGCTCGGTATTGCGGCTCGATACCACTTCGTACCCGGCTTGATATTGCTGATGTGACACATTATAGTTGGTTTCCGTATGGTAAACTGTCTTCGCCGTTCGCACAAAATAATTTCTCCCTTATTAACCTTTGGATGAGTTCGATGTTCGTACGTAATGATCTCTCTTTTGAGATAGTATTTTTAATATTTTTAAGATAATTTTTAACATAAAAATGACTTAAAAATAACAAAAGATATTCCCAAACTAAGCTAAATATCTTAATCCTCTTTCTAATTAGGAAACTCACATAGAATCATAGTACGAAATGCTTAAGGGCAAGTTTAAATCAATCTTTATTTTTAAGATATTTTACATATACATAGCAATTAACATCATCTTTTTTTTTAACATATTTGCCATAATTTATATATTAAAAGATAATAAGAAATTAATTAAGATTTTAACTTGATAAATAAGTATGGCATGATGAATCAATTGATTAATTAGCTTGATGATAATTAAATATTTAGATTGAATGTTAGTTAATAGGGTTTAGTTAAGATTATTAAGATATTTTATTATTAAAATATGTTAATTAAGCATGAACTAATTAAATACTTAATATGAAATTTGACTATAAATAAGACAGTAGCGAAAAGATTCATGTAGTCAAACCCTAAGTAGTGGGGTAAATGTTTGTTATTATTGGGGTAAAAAAATTAGTAATTTAAGATAATTAAAGATTAATTTAAGTGTTAAGTGGATTTTTTTCATTAATATTTATTAGTATTAATTATATATTTAAGACTGAAATAATTAATCAAAACATAATTACCAAGAAATTGATAATTATCAATTTATTTAGGTTAATTAAAGTTGCATGCTATAAAATATGTTATAAATAGTGCGTCATTTTCTACATGATAGGAGGTTCGAGAGTTGAAATAGCTAATGAACTCCATTTTCATTTTCAACAATCACTATTGATAATCATAATTAGCAATCGCTACCACCATTGTTAGACTCTCATCATCCCATTATTATTATTTTACTACTAACATACAATATTGATGTTGAGCCTTAATTTCCACTAGTCAACACCTGATTAATGTAATCTTTATAATGAAAATCAAATAATTATTTTCAATTATGTTTAGTCTCATAATCTTCAATTGCAAACAAGGGAAATGTCACGACCCAACCCGACCAGGATGGATCCCGTTCGCATCGGGCCGCGACGGAGCCAACAAATCCAGGATATGGCTTTGGAATTTGCTTCAGAACTTTCTTCCAAATATAATACAGACAGAAAAACACAGAGCTACTATAAACATCAAAACACAGCGCAGATCATCTATCTTTTCATTCATCAAAATAATCATATACATATACAATGTATGGCTTCAGACAGACAGAACAGAACAGAAAAGTCATGACTGTACAAAAATCAAAAGTATCAAGTACCTAATCATAGATCAGACTCAGAACATCTAGTCCAAGACCTCCTTCCCTTTCCCAGAACCTGAAAACCACGTAGAAAACAAAGATGAGCTAACAGCTTACCAAGACATCAATCACCAATCCAAATCATCAGAAACTCACATCAGAAATCATATCAGAAAAGTATCCGTACAGAATTCGAACAATCATACAGAAATCGTATAACAGATAGAACAGATAATAGATCAATCAGAAATTAGCTTACGGATATAGAAAACTGAAGTTATGTCGAATCGGAATTCAGAACAGATATCATAAAGCTTTCAGAGTAGACAGAATCGTACATAATAATCAGAATCGTACAGAAATAAGAAATCAAATAATTCACAGAGCAGATTCAGATATCATATTTCAGATGTCCCTGACACAAACAGAATCTCGACGGATTATGGCCCCTTATGTCTCCCTTCCCTGACACAGACAAAATCTCAACAGATTCTGGCCCCTTATGTCTCCCGTTGTGCTTATAGCACTAGAACAGAACATATATCAGAGGTTCCGAAACATTTTCAGATTTCAGAGCTCATTTCAGATTTCAGAATTCCCGGCCCCTTATAACTCCCTTATGATAGCACAAACACATCAAATATTCAAATCATCTTATTTTAGAAAATTCAGAAATCGTACGAAAATTCAGCGGCATAACGGCAGTGTACGGAATTTACACAAAATTCACATATCCAGAAATGTACCAAATTATCATAGAACATTCACAACAATATTATAAGACTTTCATTGTACTAAAAAAAATATTTTTCAACATCCTGATAATTTGCAGTTCAATTAATACACTGTAGAATCCAAAATATCTGGTAAAAATCTTCCAGAAAATACTCAAAACGTGCATAAAAATCTTCCAGAAAATACTCAAAACCTTTAGCAGTGTAAAATAAAATCAATTATTCGCTAACGGAAATAAATTTCGGAACAGAAAATGCGTCAAAAATCTCGTTTCTGAAAATTGAGAAAGACAGAATGTGTCTTACCTCGAGTCGGACAATTTCTCTAACTACCACAACGGACGAAAACAGACCGAAGTCGCCCAAAAATCCTCTTTTCCTTCTTTTCCTTCATTTTTCTCTCTCCTGGACGTCCTTTTCTTTTTAAAATATCTCATTTCCTTATATATCCAGACTGATCGTACCGGACGATCGCAACTTCGTCCCGGACAATCTATGCTCTAGATAAATTTTGTCCAGACGAAATTAATTATCATCCCGTACAATCTGCTCTCGATAAGAATTTCGTCCAAACGATCCTATTTTCGTCCAGACAAACCATACAGCCAGTACTGTTTTCCTGCACAACCTGTACCAATCATCCCGGTCGATCGAACTTCGTCCGGACGAACCTGGGAGCAAAATGGTCTTTACAATCTCCCCAATTTCAGAAAAATATCATCCTCGACATTGCCAAACCAAAACTCAATCAGAAAAGTATATGCTTGCCTCATGTCTGACTCCTTCTCCCACGTTGCTTCTTGTGTTGTTCGGTGCTTCAACTGAAATTTAACCATAAGAATTTGTTTACTTCTTAGCTTACGTACATCATAAGCCAAAATCAACTCAGGTTCTTCTTAATTCCTCAGATTCTCCTGAATCTCAACTTCATCAGCAGACAATTTCTTTCCAGAATCAGATATCCACTTTCTCAAAGTAGATACGTGAAAAACATTGCACACATCAGACATCTGCTTAGATAGTAACAGTATGTAAGCAGACTTCCCAATCCTTTCAAGAATTTCAAACGGTCCAACATACCTTGGACAAAGCTTGCTCACCTTTCCAAATCTGCTGACTCCTTTCATCGGACTGACTTTGACATATACAAAGTCACCAACTTGAAATTCAACAAACCTGTGCTTCTGATTGTAATACTTCTGCTGTCGATCTTGTGCAGCTTTCAATCTTTCTTTATTCATATTGACTTTCTTAATAGTTTCATCCACAAATGTTGCACCCATGTCTTGTCTATCTCCTACCTCAGTCAGAGTCAAAGGAGTTCTACACTTCCGGCCATACAAAGTCTCATAAGGTGACATACCAATCCTGGACTGAAAACTATTATTATAAGCAAATTCGATCAAAGGAATATGATCTTCCCAGCTTCATCAAAAGTCCAAAACACATAATCTCAGAAGATCTTCTAGTACTTGGATAGTCCTCTCAGACTGTCCATCAGTCTGCGGATGAAATGCCGTACTGAAATGTAACTTTGTACCCAGTCCTTGCTGAATACTCTTCCAAAGTCTGGAAGTAAACCGTCCATCTCGATCAGATACAATCACTTTAGACACACCATGTAATCTGACAATCTCCTTCATATATATTTGTGCCAACTTATCCACCGGATCCGTCTGCCTGATCGGAAGAAAATGTACAGACTTCATCAATCGATCCACAATCACCCAAATGGCATCGTGCCCTTGCTTTGATCGAGGAAAACCCATAGCAAAATCCATCGTTACCTCCTCCCACTTCCACTCAGGGATAGGCAACGACTGCAAAAGACCTCATGGTCGCTGATGCTCTGCCTTTACCAACTGACAGGCTTCACATTTCGAAATAAAATCCGTTACATCCTTTTTTCATTTCAGGCCACCAGAACAAACACTTCATGCCTCCGTACATCTTGCCACTTCCCGGATGAATTGTATAGCCTGAATGATGTGATTCGTACAGAATCTCTTTCCTTAGATCTCCAAATACAGGAATCCACAACCTGCTCTTGCAGAAAATAACACCATAATCAAAAACTCGAAGTTCAGGCTTCTTACCATATTCAATCTGAGTAATCAACTTCAAGTAATCAGAATCCAACTTCTGAGCTTCTTGAATCCTTTCTTCCAGGGAAGACTGAATGTTCATCTGAGTCAAAACAACAGAATCCGCACCAGTAGAGGAAATCACCTCTAACTGTAATCTTTTCATATCTCGTATCAGATAGGCATCAAAAGTGAGCTGAATACCTGATAATCCAGAAGACTTCCTGCTTAGAGCATCTGCTACCACATTAGCCTTGCCAGGCTGATATTGAATCGTGAGGTCGTAGTCCTTGATCAACTCAAGCCACCTTCTTTGCCTCAAATTCAGATCCTTCTGAGTGAATATGTACTTCAAGCTCTTATGATCCGTAAAGATCTCACATCTGATGCCATACAAGTAGTGATGCCAAATCTTCAAAGCAAAAACAACTGCATCCAATTTCAAATCATGCGTCGAGTAATTCTTTTCATGTGGTTTCAACTGTCTCGAAGCATAAGAAATTACTCTACCATGCTGCATCAGAATACAGCCCAAACCTTTCAGTGAAGCATCACTGAACACCTGAAATCCTTCCATACCTGACGGAAGTGCTAACACTAGAGCTGAAGTCAAACAATCATTCAACTTCTGAAAACTAGCCTCACACTCCACTGTCCAAACAAAAGCTACTGACTTTTGAGTCAGACTCGTCAGAGGCGTAGAAATCTGAGAAAATTCCTTCATAAATTTTCTATAATATCCAGCCATGCCTAAGAAACTACGTACCTCAAATACCGTAGTAGGCCTTGGTCAACCAGCAACCGTTTGAATCTTTTGGGGATCGACAGAAATACCTTCACCGCTCACTACATGCCCTAGAAAAGAAATGCTCTTCAGCCAAAATTCACAGTTGGAAAACTTAGCATGCAACTGATGTTGCCTCAAAGTCTCCAACACAATGCTCAAGTGTCTAGCATGATCTTCCTCAGAAGCAGAATATACACGAATATCGTCGATGAAGATGATCACAAACTGATCCAGATACTTCTTGAACACTCTGTTCATCAGATTCATGAAAATAGCAGGTGCATTGGTTACCCCAAAAGGCATAACCAAAAACTCGTAGTGCTCGTACCGAGTACTGAAAGTTGTTTTCAACACATCAGCTTCGTTTACCTTTACCTGATAATATCCAGATCTCAAATCAATCTTCGAAAATACATAAGAGCTAGAAAGTTGATCAAACAAGTCATCAATCCGTGATAATGGATACTTATTCTTGATCGTGACTGTATTCAAATCTCTGTAATCAACACACATACGGAGTGTTACGTCCTTCTTCTTCATAAATAGTACGGGTGCGCCCCAAGGAGAAACACTAGGACGAACAAATCCTTTATCCACCAACTCCTGGAGCTGAACTTTCAACTCAGAAAGTTCCTTTGGTGCCATCCTGTACGGAGCTTTCGATATCGGAGTTGTACCCGAAAAAATATCAATAGAGAACTCAACATCTCTATCCGGAGGTAAGCCAACCAACTCTTCAGGAAATACATCAGAAAACTCCCGTACAATCGGGATATCAGAAAGAGAACCCACATCCATGTTCATATCCCGTACAGAAGCCAAAAATACTTGGCAACCATTCTTCCACAATCTTTTGACTTCCAATATAGAAATCAGACATGATAAAATACCTCGTAATCCTTGGAATACCCATCTTTCTCCATCCATAAGCAAACTCACTTACTTCTTCAAACAGTCAATCCAAGCCTCATACAGACTCAGCCAATACATACCCAAAATCACATCGTAAGAAGAAATCAGCAACAAAATCAAACTTGATTTCCACTTCTTGCCAAAAATATCAATCTCACAAAAACAAAACTTCTGGGTGATCAAATTGCTTTCAGCTGGCAAAATAATAGAAAGAGAAACTGGTAACAAAATAGAATCTAGAAGCAAAGCATCAAAATAACGCTCGGAAAGAAATGAGTGACTGGCTCCAGAATCAAACAAAATACGATAGAGCTGATCAGAAATATAAATCATACCTGTCACCACATTCGGAGCGTCTCGAGCATCTTGATGACTCAAATTATATACTCGAGGCTGAACTGGAGCTGGAGCTACTGAACCACTAGACTCCCGCTGACTACCAGTAGGTGGTCTCTATGCCACAACTCAAACCACCACCTCAACCATCAGAGGATCCTTCAGTCACAGTACGTGGAGGAACAGTCCTCGGCCTTCCTGTTGAACCAACAGGTCTAGTCTCAGATTGGAACTCAGTTCGTCTATCAAATCCGGCCTGTGGACACTCTGCAATCCGATGTCCTGGCTGACCACATCTGAAACACTGATCAGTCATCCTGTAGCACTGGCCAAAATGTCGTCATTCACAACTTTGACATATAGGTGCCCCACAGACAGATCCAGAACTGGTCGTACTGGTAGTGGCAATACCAAAAAATCCCGACTGTTAACTCATCCTGGAGTCTCCAGAAATAAATCTCCTATTGCTAGAGGAACCACTACTAGAAGTATCACCCCCGAACCTCTTCCTACTCGCAGTCCGCCGCTGCTGAGTAGCCATCAAATCATTCTCTATCAAATGAGCTCTCTCCACAAGCTCAGAGAAATCAGAAATGTGAAATGGCGCTAGGGGCTGCCTCAGACTATCTCGTAGTCCCCTCAGAAATCGATAGCACTTCTCAGCAGAAGTGCTCACCAACTGCGGGGCATATCGGGCTAAAGAAGTAAATTCGACCTCATACTGCATCACAGTCCTTCTTTCCTGAACAAGTCTCAGAAAAGTCTCCTGCATCTACTGTTGTGCAGAAGGAGGTACAAACCATGATCGGAATTCCTCAGAAAATTCTTCCCAAGTAATCAACGAATTTAATTTCCCTTGGAACTTCACCTCCTGCTGGCCTATCCATCAGCGCTCTGCTTCTCCATCTAAAAGAAAAACTGCCAATGGTACTTTCATGTTTGACGGACATTGCATATCATCGAAAGTCTTCTCTAACCTCTTCAACCATTCTTCAGCTGCTTTGGGCTCAACAGTGCCCTCAAATCTCGGAGGTTTCAATATCAGAAACAACTGCAGATGTTTATCTATATCCTCAGATCGTACATTAGAGGCTCTACTCTGAGTCTCGCTCATCATCTGAGCAACCAACGTAAAAAATTGAGAAAGTGTATCAGAACCAACTACTGGGATAGTACTGCCCACTGGAGCTGCCTGACTAGCACTCTGCCCATCTGTCATATCAGGGTCTGGCAGATTCATGATCACACAGAAAACTAAGCACAAAAATAACAAAATAAAAATCCAGACAAACCAAAACTATCCCAGACAGACTCACAAATCACTTCATATAGCTCTGTCTTACAATCCAAATTCCAAAACCATTGCTCTGATACCACCAAAGCTTGTCACGACCCAACCCGACCAGGACGGATCCCGTTCGCATCGGGCCGCGACAGAGCCAACAAATTCAGGATCTGACTTTGAAATTTGCTTCAGAACTTTCTTCCAAATATAATACAAACAGAAAAATACAGAGCTACTATAAACATCTAAACACAGCGCAGATCATCTATCTTTTCATTCATCAAAATAATCATATACAGATACAATGCATGGCTTCAGACAGAGAGAGCAGAACAGAAAAGTCATGACTGTACAAAAATCAAAAGTATCAAGTACCTAATCACAGATCAGATTCAAAACGTCTAGTCCAAGACCTTCTTCCCTTTCCCAGAACCTAAAAACCACGCAGAAAAAAAGGATGAGCTAACAGCTCAGCAAGACATCAATCACCAATCCAAATCATCAGAAACTCACATCAGAAATCATATAAGAAAAGTATCCGTACAGAATTCGAACAATCATACAGAAATCGTATAACAGATAAAACAGATAATAGCTCAATCAGAAATTAGCTTACAGACACAAAAAACTTAAGTCATGTCGAATCGGAATTCAGAACATATATCATAAAGCTTTCAGAGTAGACAAAATCGTACAGAATAATCAGAATCATACAGAAATAAAAAATCAAATAATTCATAGAGCAGATTCAGATATCAGATTTCAGATGTCCCTGACACAAACAGAATCTCGACGGATTCTGGCCCCTTATGTCTTCCTTCCCTGACACAGATAGAATCTCAACGGATTCTGGCCCCTTATGTCTCCGGTTGTGCTTATAGCACCAGAACAGAACATATATCAGAGGTTCCGGAACATTTTTAGATTTCAGAGCTCATTTCAGATTTCAGAATTCCCTGACCCAGACAACGGAATCACGTAGGATTCCGGCCCCTTATAACTCCCTTCTGATAGTACAAACACATCAAATATTCAAATCATCTTATTTCAGAAAATTCAGAAATAGTACGAAAATTCAGCGGCATAACGGCAGTGTACGGAATTTACACAAAATTCACAGATTCAAAAATTTACCAAATTACCACAGAACATTCATAACAACGTTATAAGACTTTCATTGTACTGACAAAATATTTTTCAACATCCTGATAATTTGCAGTTCAATTAATACACCGCAGAATCCAAAATATCCGGTAAAAATCTTCCAGAAAATACTCAAAACGTGCATAATTAACATCTCAAAGACATACCAAAAGTTACGCGGTAAAACCTTTAGCAGTGCAAAATAAAATCAATTATTCGCTAACGGAAACAAATTTCGGAACAGAAAACGCGTCAAAAATCTCGTTTCTGAAAATTGAGAAAGGCAGAATGTGCCTTACCTCGAGTCGGTCAACTTCTCTAACTACCACAACGGACGAAAATAGACTGGAGTCGCACAAAAATCATCTTTTCCTTCTTTTTTCTCTCTCATGGACGTCCTTTTCTTTTTAAAATATCTCATTTCCTTATATATCCAGACTGATCGTACCGGACGATCGCAACTTCGTCCCGGACGATCTCAACTTCGTCCCGGACGATCGCAACTTCGTCCCAGACGATCTATGCTCTGGACAAATTTCGTCCAGACGAAATTAATTATCGTCCCGTACGATATGCTCTCGGTAAGAATTTCGTCCAGACGATCCTATTTTCGTCCAGACAAACCATACAGCCAGCACTGTTTTCCTGCACAACCTGTACTGATCGTCCCGAACGATCGAACTTCGTCCGGACGAACCTGGGAGCAAAATGGTCTTTACAGGAAGATTATTGTATATTCTATTATTTATTAGATTCATTCAACTAAATCTGACCCCATGATTATTTATCTTTTTTGGATTTCCCACAAAAAAAAAACTTAAAATATCTCACAAATTTATTTGTACTTGCTAGATTTTCATACAAACTTAACGCATCAAACACATACTTTACTATTGCAAATCTTTAACATATAAAACTTTTTCGGTTGTTTGTGGAAAATATTCCCATCATAATAAAACACATATTTAGTCGCCACAAATTTTTTGACATGTAATATGATGTAGCGAAGATCGGCGACTGGAGCGGATGCAACGAAGGCCGGCAATTGAAACTTGAAAAGAACGTTAGCAGAGAACAAGAGAGAAAAACAGAGGGAGAGATAGATGAGGTTTATGTAGTATTGCTTCAATTGTAAAAATTGTCTACAATACCTTTTCTTTCGCCTATATGTATCTTCTCTGAGCTGTACTAAAAAGAGCATAACAAAATAAAAGTGTTATCAGTACTATAATGCAGAAAATAGGAACTAAGGTAGTGGCTAGTGCCAAAGTTTGTTATAAAGGATAAGTTGCCCGGTAGGGCCTCCGGTACTATCATGTTCTGCATCATAATAGTTTGACACCGTCTGTAAAATATATTCTCAACATACTATAAAAACTTTTGTTCAATGGCTCGCAATTAATTAATCTCTCAATCATCAATAACAAAATATAGGTGGTGGAGGCCAAACTCTCTTTGGAGGATCATATGTGTTAGATGGAAGAACTTCAAATTTAAAATCTACAACTCTTAGATGAGTCTGAACAACAAGAACACCATTCATGTATAATGGAGTTTTCCCATCATAAATTAAAAAAACACTTGTGGATGAACCCAAGTAAGCTTTTTATTTAAATTGTCAAATAAATTTTAATTTTATAAATAACATTAAATATAAAAAAATATTCTAAAAAGCACACCAAGAAGATATCCTCAATGGAAAACTAATATAGACATGTTCCTTATTAGAAAGATCTCACGAGGGCAAGTGATGGACATTACTTCCGCTCATAATCTCTAGAAGGTGGTCTTGGTAGGCAGCTTTCGGTGGATTTGATTATCACTAGAAAGACTCCACGAGAGCAAATGATTTAAAAATTCTCTCTTTACTCATCTAAATATCACAGTAGTAAAAACTATAGATTTTTTTATTATCCAAATATCTCAAAAGATAAAAATCCTAATAATATATGTTTCACGAGTTCTTAAAAAAATCTCAAAATGCTAAAATCTTAAGAAGTTACAAGTTTTTTAGATTACAAAATCTTAGATGACTGAAAACATCAAAAAGCACAAACTTTTTAGATTCTCCAAAAAATTTAAAATGTTAAAAACTTCAAAAGATACACGCTTCTTTGATCATAAAAATACTCAAAAGATAAACATATCATAAGGTACATATTAATTCTATTTTAAAAAAATCTCAAAAGACTAAAAAAACTCAAAAGATAAACTATGGGTGGTATGTATGTAATATTAAAGTTTTAGATGTTAAATATGTAAATAGCATAGTATTAAGTGGTATGTATGTAAATCTCCCTATTTTTTATTATTACTTTGTAGTCAAAAGTTGAAAGATAGAAAAAATGTATAGAAGCATCTTCTGATTATTGTAAATTGAATTATGAACGAATGATTAATATAGAAATTTGTTTCATTAATATAGAAATATGTTTTGATGAAATTGCATTGTAACGGCTTTCGCTTGAATTATTAAAATTAATGGATAATTAATATCTTTGATAATTACTAAGATATTTAAAAAGAAACAATCGTCCCACTATAAACGAGTTTGAGCCGGTTCGTGAGCCTCGAAACTCTGCCCGTGGTCTCCTACCCCTGAACTCTGCCAGTAGATATTCTCGCCCGCAGAACTCTACCCACGAAAATTTCCCGCTGGCAATGATTTCTTGCCCGCGGCATTTCCCACCAACGAAACATCCTGCTCGCGGCATTTCCCTTCGTTCGCAATCCGCCATGTGGTTTGAACTCGAGCTCGATAAGTCGTCTAGCCCGAAATTCTATTCGAGCTCGACTCGTCGAGACTGTTAGCAAGTCGAGCCCGAGCCGGCTCGCGAGTATGCTTGACTTGGTTACATCCCTAATGGTCCCCAGGTTTGAGCATTCCCATAGCCAACTTTGAATAGAGGAATGGCAACTATGTGGCAAGAGCCAAATTTTGAGGCAGTGAGAAGCTACTACCTCTTCGCTGAGTAAGTGATATCCAATTTCACCCTATGCAGGATTTGTTCATAGGGCAATCCAGACAAATTATGATAAACCTTCTTGGAGAATACTCAATATCCACTTGTGAATTACGTTAAAAAGTTGTTTTAAGAAGTAGTAAGAAAGCTGTTCCAAACGAATTCTTAATTGGTTCAATTTCTTACACGTTGCAATGTTAAACTCATTGAAAAAAAAAGTTGATTTTTTTCTTTCTTAATTATTTGCTTCTAATATAACAAGAACCTTCTGAGCAGTATAGAGGTGTTGTATATGAAAGCTTCATTAGTGCTAAATAGTTCATTTGCTGGTCGAATTTGCCAGTCAAGTAGTTCTCAGATCATCTTAGGTAGAGGAAAAATCTTGAAGCCAATCCTGCACCCCTATACTAGGAGAAGAAAAATGAAAGACCAATTTCTCCCAATGAGTATGAGATTTTATGAAGCACCTATATGCATCATTTAAATTTCGTTTGGGACGGCTTTTTTATTGATTCTTAAAGCGATTTTCTAATACAAAAATTAAATTGGTTATATTAAAAAGCTGTTTTAAGAAGTAGTAAAAAAGCCGTCCCAAACGATGTCTTAATGTGTCTCTAGTCGTAGTTATATTTGTCATTCAGAAAAGAATTATTTTCTTAGCCACTTTGTTTGGGAAGACTATTTTACTGCTTTGTAAAGCTACTTTTTAATACAAAAATCTCTTAAAATCAAGAAAAAATAGTGATATAAAGCTGTCCTAAATGAAGCCTAAAAAGAAATTAAATTCATTTTTTGTCTATATCACCATGTTCCGATCATAACACTGAGGGCTATCGAATATTAAAGATACTATTTCACTAGCTGATGAAATAAGATTATTTGAAGGAGTTTTTGGCTCCTTGCAATGATGGTAAGAAACACAAGAAAATGAAACCAACCGCCACACCCAAAAAGCCATCCAAATAATCAAGGCTATTCAATCAGGCTTCATTTTGGATAACTTTTTGTTATTTTATAAAACAACTTTCAAGTTGTGCTAGAAATTCATTTTAGAAAACAATTGTCAAAATGAAGCCTCAATTATTGGAAAAATTATTCAGTGCGGACACCATACGCTGTTCAGAGGCCAACCCGAACACACCGCATCACTTCTTTGCTCGGTACCGATGCTAGGTACCGCTGTGTACATGGTGACGTGGCTCGCTCTGATTGGCCTCCAGACTGTCTGGTCTCGGCACAGAAGAATTTCTCCAATTATTGAGGGATCTCCTTAAGAGATTAACCTGATTAAACCAATTTGAAGTAAATTCATCTTATACTATTTATATCTCCCTTGTTTTTATTGTCAAGTGATTTGACCTCATTTTAAAAATTGTCCAAAAGAAGCCTTACTTGAATAGATCCTACCATAAAATCTCAAAATAATAATAATTAAGAAGAAGATTTTTCACATCTTTAGGAGCTTAGGGTTCTATATTAGAATTAATTAGTTTGTTTGGCCAAAGATTTTTGTTTGGGGGTTTATTTTATGAAGGAGCGGGCGCGGTATTTATTTTAGTATCAGGAGTACATCAAATTTTAAGTTTAAAATGGAGCAAAGTTAGCCAAATAATTGAAGGAATGCGTCAAACGATTTGACTAAATCTGACTGCGCCAAATCTTATGACGCAGCCTGTTTGATTTTGATTTTACTTTTTTTTTTTATTTGTTTTTTCTCAGTAACAATCAACACAGTTATGAATGTTGTGGCAAGGTAGTTGAGAACATTTATGGCATTCCCAAAAAAAAAAAAACATTTATGACTCCTAACTTGCTAAAAAAAACTAAATAAATGCTAGGGCGTTGGGTACCTGAGTATATCTGACAATTTTTTTTATTTTAATTTTTTAATTCATTATTAAGTTAAAAAGGACTTAATGCATTAAAAAATAATACATATATATATATATATATATATATATATATATATATATATATATATATATATATATATATATATATATATATAATATTTTTACGAGTCGGTTCAAAAGCTTGCGAGCTAGAATTTTTATTGCGTCCTCCCACCTGACGTAGAGATACGTCCTCCCACCGCCAAAAAATTCAGTTTATGCTCGATATTGCTAGGTATTATTTGATAATAACGAGGAATATCATCATGTGAAGACCAATACCGAGTTATACCGAGCAATACAAAAAAATACCGAGTTTTTTCTAGGAAAAACTATGTATTTTTTTGTATTGCTCGGTATAGTTCGGTATAACCGGTATTGGTCTTCACATGATGATATTTCTCGTTATTGTTTGGTATTGCTCGGTATTTGCTTGGTATTTCTCATTTTTTAGCGCGATTTTAACTCTGAGAGGACGTATCTCTACGTAAGCTGAGAGGACTCAATAAAAATTCTGCGAGTGAGACTTTTTAAGCTAGAATTTGAACTTATTTACTATTTAGTAAAGGAGCTTGAGCTTCAGTTCGGCGCCCCTAAACTCGGCTTATGAGTCGTTAGTCTGAGTCGAGCTTGAGCGAGCTGGGCTCCCTGCTAAGCCCTCCACTATTTAGTGAACGCAGAACTCCCATCGATCGCAACATCAGCTTCTTAGCCATGGCATCGGAATCCTCACCATGGTGGGACTTCGACATCGTCATCTTCGGCGCCTCCGGCTTCACGGGCAGGTACGTGTTGCGTGAAGCCCTGAAGTTCCTCTCAACACCTACCTCTCCACTCAAAACCCTAGCCCTTGCCGGCCGAAATCCTTCCAAGATATCGGAAGCCTTAGCGTGGGCAGCTTCACCTTGCTCTCCTCCTCCCATACCCATCTTCTACGCCGATGTCTCTGATTCGTCCTCACTTCTCACTCTTTTCGAACGCACCCGCCTCGTTCTCAACTGTGTCGGTCCCTTCCGCCTATACGGCGACGCCGTCGTCGCTGCGTGCGCTGAGGCGGGTACTGACTACCTCGATATATGCGGCGAGCCTGAGTTTATGGAGCGAATGGAGGTCGAATATCACGAGAGGGCGAAAATGACGGGATCTTTGGTGATTTCGGCTTGTGGATTTGATTCGATTCCGGCGGAGATGGGTTTCATTTTTCACTCGAGGCAGTGGGAGTCGCCTGCTGCGGCTAATCGGGTGGAGGCGTATGTGGTTTTGGAGTCGGAAAGGAGTATTGTGGGGAATATCGGTACTTATATGTCTGCGGTTCTTGGGGTGGCTAATGTTTCGAGTTTACAGGAGCTAAGGAGATCTAGACCTAAAAGAGCACGCCCGCAGGTAAGTATCTGATATTTCACGAAGCTCTTGTAATGGTTGATCCCAGTCTTGTACTGATTTTTTTTCCCTTCTCGTTCTTTGGTTGGAGTTATGTTTTATTGAGCTCATATTTTCTGAGTAAAAGGCTATTAACAACTGAAGATACTAAGCAAAAGGCTATACAAATTAGTACAAGAAAAGCCTAAAGAAAGTACACCTATATAAAGCTAATAAAAAATACAAAAACAGAATTAATTTGGATCACAAAAATTCTAACAATTCCCACCTTGATACAACTTCTTTCAATTGATCCTCACAAAACCTATATATCAATCTGCTGTCACTGCCAAGTTAGCATCTTCTTTGAGTTCAGCTTGTTGTCATTTCTCTCTATTTAGGAAATTTCTCTTGAAATGCCTCTCTTTGTGGCAAAGATAACACATTGTTACGCATAACCTTGGACCGGTCCCAGCTGGACCGGTCCGGTTCTACACCCGGCGGTCCAAAGCCGGGCGGAACCCGCCGATCGCAAGAACCGCGGACGAAGGAGCGGGCTAGGGAGCTTTTGAGCGTTTCGTTGGAGGGAATTTTTGAATGATGAGGGTGTTTATGTCATTTGTATCTTTCCTTTTGCTTTAATTAGGGAGTTAAGAGAGAATTAGGGATTATCTTGAATTTGAGTTTTCTCTTTGAGATCTAGTTTTTGTCTTGGGCTCTTGGCGTTGCCGGAGATCGTTGGAGAGTTTTTCCTTCCTCTCGAATTGAAGGAAAGTTGTATCTTGCAAGTGCTTTTAATCCTCTATTGAAATAAAAGTGTTTGCAATTATTTTCCTACGTTTCTCCCACGTTTTCTCTCAGATTTTCTCTGGTTTGGGCTGTTTTCCTGCTGTGGACAGCAGTTTTTCTTTATTTGATACTTAATTTGGGTTAGGATTGCTTGTGAATACAAGCACTTCCTATCAAATTGGTATCAGAGCACCGATTCGGACCACCGGCGGCTGAAATTCTGAAATTTCAGCAAGATCGTCGTCTCCGGGAAAAGATTTTTGTGGATCCGTTAAAAGAAAGATGGCCGGGAAGAAGGTGGAAGTGTTAGAAGGCGAGTTTGGTCAACTGAAGACAGATCTGGAGGGAAAATTCATGGAGATCTCTACCAACAATGAGAGGTTGGAAGGGAGGTTCGCGGCCATGGAAGAGATGATGAAGAAATTACTCGAGATGAAGACTAATCCGACGTCGTCGGATGCAAGAGAGACTGTCGGCGACCATGGCGTAGGAGAAAATCCGAACCCGCCTCGGGGGAGGAGGAATCCGGCTGTGGAGATCCTTGAGGGAGATGACAACATGCCACCTCTAGAGCCACTCTCTAGAGAGGAGATGAGCATGGGAAATGACCGCCGAGGTGCTGATTTTCAACGTCGAGGTGCTGATTTTCAGCGTCGAGGTGCTGATTTTCAGCGTCGAGGTGTGGAGTTTGGAGGCAGACGGGGGGAATATGAAGGTAGTGCAGATTTTGGAGAGAGGAGAGAAGAATATCAGCGTCGAGGTGCTGAATTTCAGCGTCGAGGTGCTGATTTTGAAAGGGGAAGAGGAGATTATGACGAAGATTTCGGTTACCAACGTCGGAGGGAGGATCGGGACACTTGGGGAGCACCTCCTTTTCGAGGAACGGGAGGTTACGGAGATTTTCGGGGTAACGGGAGGGATCCGAAGGTGAGGAAGTTGAAGATGCCCATCTTTGAGGGTGAAGATGGTCATGGCTGGATATACAAGGTGGAGCGTTACTTCGCTGTCAACGGGTTGACGGATGACGAAAAACTAACGGCAGCAGGTTTGTGTCTGGAAGGGAAGGCGCTGGCATGGTATCAGTGGAGAGACAGAAGAGAGCCTATCAGAACCTGGCGAGAGTTCAAGGATTGTTTATTAGAGCGTTTCCGAGCCGACGGAGCAGGAGACTTCTATGAACAGTTCTTTGCTCTAACTCAGGAGGGGACCGTGGCCGACTACCGGGACAGATTCGAGTATTTGGCTAGCCGTCTGGATCATATCTCCGAATCGGCCCTGGAAGGGAATTTCATGAAAGGGCTCAAACCGGAGATAAGAACAGCTGTCCGGGTGCTGGAGCCAAGGAATTTAGGCAAGGCCATGGAGCTTGCACAATTGGTGGAAGACCAAAAGAAGTCAGAAAGAGGAGCTCGAGGCAGCTACTCTGGGGGATCATATAAGATGACTACTGCTGTGTTACCCTCAAAAGGGGTAGCCCCAAGGAACCAGAGAGAGGTGCCCAAGGAGAGATCAGGTGGTGGGGGAAGTGGAGGATAATTCAAGAGGCTGACAGAGAAGGAGATGCAAGAAAAGAGAGCAAAAGGGGTGTGCTTCCGTTGTGACGAGAAGTACATGCCTGGGCATAGATGCAAGGACCGCACTCTTCAGGTTCTCCTAGTCTGTGAGGACGAGGAAGACGAGGAAGGAGGTGAGAGCAGGACTGAAGAGGAGGAGGAGAAGCTGCACCTG
Organism: Dendrobium huoshanense; assembly: GCA_016618105.1. Classification (NCBI taxonomy): domain Eukaryota; kingdom Viridiplantae; phylum Streptophyta; class Magnoliopsida; order Asparagales; family Orchidaceae; genus Dendrobium; species Dendrobium huoshanense. Next base: position 76,242,488 of record CM028351.1, read on the forward strand.
GACGTGGCAGAAGTCTCCCTCAACTCTGTAGTGGGATTCACCCCGAGTCACACTATGAAAGTAAGAGGAGAGATAGCTGACCGCGAGGTGGTTGTGTTGATTGATAGTGGGGCAACCCACAATTTCATTTCCACCCAGATCGTTGACCAGATGGGTATGGAACTCGCTGATACGGGAGGCTATGGGGTGATGATGGGCACGGGCAAGGTGGAAATGGGTAGGGGAATCTGTAGAGAGGTGGTGCTGAAGATTCAGGGGATCCAGGTAAAGGAAGACTTCCTTCCCCTAGAACTGGGGAGCACGGATGTCATCCTAGGGATGAAGTGGCTGCGTACTTTGGGAGAGACGAAGATTAATTGGGGGAATCTAAGGATGGAATTGGTGATAGGGGGGAGAAGGAGGATGATACAGGGAGATGCTGGCTTGACCAAGGCTGGGGTTTCTCTCAAGTCTCTAATCAAGACCATTCAGCAGGAGGGAGGAGGCTATTTGGTGGAATTGCACAGTCTGGAGGGAGCAAGAATGGAAGAGGGAGGAGACATACCCCTCTCCGTTCAACCATTGATTCAGCAGTTTCAGGAGTTATTTCAGCCACCTCAGGGATTACCCCCGCAGAGGGAGCGGGAGCATGCTATTGTGTTGAAGGAAGGCATTACACCCATCAGTGTACGCCCTTATCGTTACCCTCAGTTCCAGAAAGACGAAATTGAACGGTTGATCAGAGAGATGTTGGAGGCAGAGATCATCAGACCCAGCATCAGCCCTTTCTCTAGTCCCGTTTTGTTGGTAAAAAAGAAGGATGGCAGCTGGCGATTTTGTGTAGATTACCGTGCACTCAACAAGGAGACTGTACCTGACAAATTTCTCATACCAGTCATAGATGAGCTGTTAGACGAATTGAGTGGGTCAGTGATCTTCAGCAAAATAGACTTGAAGTCGGGCTACCATCAGATCCGGATGAGGAAGGAAGATATACCGAAGACAGCCTTCAGAACTCATGAAGGACATTATGAGTTCCTAGTGATGCCTTTTGGTCTCACCAATGCCCCCGCTACTTTCCAGGCCCTGATGAATGAGGTTTTCAAACCCTTTCTAAGGCGATTTGTGCTGGTATTTTTCGACGACATCCTGGTCTATAGCAGGACAGAGGAAGAACACTGGGAACATCTAAAGAGAGTTTTAGAGGTACTACAAGAACACCAGCTGAGGGCTAATTTAAAGAAGTGTAGCTTTGCACAAACCAGTGTGGACTATTTGGGCCACGTGGTATCCAAAGACGGGGTAGCAGCAGATCAGTCCAAAATTGAGGCGATGCTCAAGTGGCCAATGCCAAAGAACTTGAAGGAGCTGAGGGGATTCCTAGGACTAACGGGCTACTACAGAAGGTTTGTGAAAGGATACAGCACTATAGCTTGGCCACTCACGGAACAACTAAAGAAGGATGGTTTCCTATGGGGGGAAATGGCCACATCAGCATTTGAGAACTTGAAGAAGGCGATGACGACGGTGCCAGTTTTAGCTCTGCCAGACTTCACTCAGAGCTTCATTGTGGAGACAGATGCATCGGGCTATGGGCTGGGAGCAGTTCTGATGCAAAGTCGTAGGCCCATCGCCTATTTCAGCCAGGTGTTGACTGCCAGAGCCAGGCTGAAATCAGTATATGAAAGAGAATTGATGGCCATCGTTTTGGCAATCCAGAAGTGGCGACCCTACCTACTGGGAAGGCATTTCATTGTCAGGACAGATCAAAGAAGCCTGAAGTACTTGTTGGAACAACGCATGGTGACGGAAGAACATCAGAGGTGGTTGTCCAAGTTACTTGGGTACGACTTTGAGATTCAGTATCGGCCGGGGGCAGAGAACAAGGCGGCAGATGCCTTGTCCAGATGCATGGGGGAGTTGCAGACAGTGGCCCTGTCTGTCCCGTTAATGCTGGATTGGGAAGCTATCCGAGCAGAAAGCACGAGCGATGAAGGATTGAGAAAAATCAAGACTGATTTACTGAGAGAAGAAGGGAACCACCAAGGGTACTCACTGGAAGGGGACAAATTACTTTACCAAAGGAGATTCGTGATACCCCGAACCTCGACCCACATCCCCAATTTACTTAAGGAGTTTCATGGAAGTGCGGTGGGAGGTCACTCCGGGGTGCAGAAAACATACAAGAGGTTAGCAGCAGAGCTGTACTGGAAGGGGATGCACAAGGATGTGGAGGAGATGGTAGCTAGCTGCGAGACCTGTCAAAGGAACAAATATATGGCCATGTCTCCGGGAGGACTGTTGCAACCACTGGCTCTACCAGGAAGAGTGTGGGAAGAAATATCTATGGACTTTATAGATGGACTGCCTCGCTCAGAAGGATTCACAGTGATACTGGTAGTGGTGGACCGATTGAGCAAATATGCACACTTCATCCCACTCAGACACCCCTACACAGCAGTGACAGTAGCTTCAGCATTCATCAGGGAAGTTGTCAGACTACACGGAGTACCAGAGGCGATAGTATCAGATAGGGATAAGGTGTTTCTTAGCCATTTTTGGAAGGAATTGTTCAGATTGCAAGGAACGGTTTTAAAAAGGAGTACAGCGTACCACCCGCAAACGGATGGCCAGACAGAGGTAGTCAACAGAAGCTTGGAGACGTACTTAAGGTGCTTCGTGTCAGAAACTCCCAAGCTATGGGCTAAGTGGCTATCATGGGCAGAATATTGGTACAACACATCGTTTCATTCTGCTTCACAGATGACCCCTTTCAAGGTGTTGTACGGAAGGGACCCCCCACACTTGGTGCATTTTGGGAGTAGCAGCACTCCTGTTTCGTCAGTAGAAGGGTACTTGGAGGAGAGAGACCGGATACTTGAAGAGCTAAAGAGACATCTGCTGAGAGCACAACAAATCATGAAGAAGAATGCTGATGGGCATCGGAAGGACATACAGTTTGCAGCAGGGGAAAGGGTGTTTTTGAAGCTCCGACCATACAGGCAGAAGACTGTCGCCAATAGGAGGAATGAAAAGCTGGCTCCAAGATACTTTGGGCCGTATGAAGTGCTGGAGAAGATTGGGACTGTAGCATACAGATTAAAACTTCCACCATCAGCAACTATACACCCAGTTTTTCACGTGTCACAATTAAGGAGAGCCATTGGGGAGTACACTGCCAACTCTGAGCTTCCAGCGACCCTAACAGAGGAGTTAGAAGTGATTCTAGAGCCTATGGAGCTCAAAGGGGTTCGCCAGAAGGAAGATAAATCAAAGGAAGTGTTGATCCAGTGGAAGAACCTTCCTGACTACGAGGCGACCTGGGAGCCATACGGGAGAATGAAACATCAGTTTCCTGATTTTCACCTTGAGGACAAGGTGATTCTTTGGGAGGGCGGTAATGTTACGCATAACCTTGGACCGGTCCCAGCTGGACCGGTCCGGTTCTACACCCGGCGGTCCAAAGCCGGGCGGAACCCGCCGATCGCAAGAACCGCGGACGAAGGAGCGGGCTAGGGAGCTTTTGAGCGTTTCGTTGGAGGGAATTTTTGAATGATGAGGGTGTTTATGTCATTTGTATCTTTCCTTTTGCTTTAATTAGGGAGTTAAGAGAGAATTAGGGATTATCTTGAATTTGAGTTTTCTCTTTGAGATCTAGTTTTTGTCTTGGGCTCTTGGCGTTGCCGGAGATCGTTGGAGAGTTTTTCCTTCCTCTCGAATTGAAGGAAAGTTGTATCTTGCAAGTGCTTTTAATCCTCTATTGAAATAAAAGTGTTTGCAATTATTTTCCTACGTTTCTCCCACGTTTTCTCTCAGATTTTCTCTGGTTTGGGCTGTTTTCCTGCTGTGGACAGCAGTTTTTCTTTATTTGATACTTAATTTGGGTTAGGATTGCTTGTGAATACAAGCACTTCCTATCACACATCTTGTTGATTTTCTCTTTTCTAACTTCAGATCTGCTCCTAACTTTTAACAGGGGATAATGGAGAAAAATGATTAATGTAGCTAACCCCATATAATGAGATAAAGGCTTGATGATGTTGTTGTTATTGTTGTTATTGTTGTTGTAACTTTAGATTTGCCCCTAACCAACAACATGTCACCATTCTTCTCCTCATTAATCTTTGATTTCCGCTTAATCTCCTTTAACATCAATACTGACTTTACCTCAGTCATCGCCAAAGTTTGCTTCCCATATAACATTGTATCAACAATGTGTTTATTAGCTTTTGGTAGCAAGCTAAGCAAGATGATGCCCTGATCTTCTTCATCGATTCTAACATCCACATTCTTCAGATAAAAAATGATTCTGTTAAAGTCATCTACATGCTTCCTCAAATCTTTCGAATCTTCCATTTGAAGAGTGTATGGTTGTTTCTTCAAGAATAATATGTTTGCTAAATATCTCTTCAAATACAGTGATTCAAGCTTTTGCCAAACCTTTTTGGCATACTCTTCCTCCGCAACCTCCCTCAATGCTTCATCTCTAAGAGATAGAAGGATGGTGCTATGAGCTTTTAGTTGCATCTCTCTTGTCTTCTCCTTGTCTACTACTGCCACAAGACCTTCAACTGAGATGACATCTGAAATCCCTTGATGCACCAACAGTGCTTTCATCTTGATCCTCCATAGACTAAAGTCGTTTTCACATGTAAATTTGTCAATTTTGAACATTTGAATTGACATAATCTTGAAGAAATAACTCAAGCTCTAATTTATGATTCTTTCTCGAAGAAGAAGAATAAGAAATACTTTTCCCGTTTCTTGTCGGTCTTTTGCGTACGAGCCTGCACTTACAACCCAAAGCTGCTCTTCCCTTCCAATCCTCCACTTCTCTCGATCTCGTGGAGCTAGGCTCGTTTGCTCGAGATTGTCTAACGAGCTCTTTTAGAAGCTTGAGCTTGGCTCAAATATGAAGCTGGATTTTTTTAATTTTAAATTTAAATTTTAAGTTGGATATGACACCCTGGGCAAGAATCCAAATCATGATATGGAGATTCATGAGAATATGATTATTAGGCATTTATTTTCAGCATTGATTTAACTAGGCATTTATTTTCAACACTTACAAGCCTTTATTATGACCTTATGGTCCTTATTTGTTCAGTTTAAAAATAAAAGCAAAACAGTATATATAATTCAGTAAAGCATCATACCATTACAAAATAATTGTAAATAGTATCCAAGATTTGGCATCCCAATTTAAAATGTTCATAGTATAGCTAAAAAAACTCTCCACAGTAATGACAAGATTCCCTGTGTGCTTTCCTTTAGTCTCTTTCGTCATTAGAACCAATGAATATAAATGCAAACCTGAACAAAAACAATAAGAAAAATATAAGAATATTGCAGTTAGAGCAGGAATGCTATAGGTGGCCTTTGATTCAAAATAAAATCAAGTTTCTAGCATGTACAACTTAATAATAAGCTTAGAGTAAATGAAGGAAGCAACTTAAGCCAAAGACAACTTGCAAACCATTTTCCATTTACAAAATATAAGTTAGAACTGTTCGAAGCAAACACTTTGAGAACAAAAATAATAACAAAGTAATAACACATGTTCTTGACGAGATGTGTACATTTCAAGGTGTTACAAAAGAAAAAAAAATTACACTTTCCGAATCCATAGCTGCACGAAACCGAGCAAAATGAGCCAACCAAAGTTGGAAAACAAAAGCTAAAAGTTTCACTTTTAAACAAAATATTCCACAGAACAACATTAACACAACCAAAATGTATATGCTAGAAAATATAAAGAAGAGGAAGAGAATAGACAGGGATTTCTTGATTCCATGGAAGGTTACGGTGAAAACACAAAATTTGGCAAGAACCTATGGGTGCAGGCCGGCAAACAAGAAGAAGAAACTTAGAGTCGCAGTTGTTTGAAACACAAGCAACATGAAGGACATATACCTAACACACTCAAAGAGATAGTCTCAGTCGCAGCTCTAACCATCCCCTAGTGCGGACTGTGCGGTTTGCTAAAGAAGGGCAACTAGAGTGTTTTTTTTTTTTTTTTAATTCATATAATATAAGGTAATACTTATATATATATATATATATATATATATATATATATATATATATATATATATATATATATATATTAAATCGAACTTGAAGCTCAATAAACTCGACTCGTGAGCTATTTAACGAGTTGAATTTTAGCCGCCTCATGAGCCGGCTTGGCTCACTTACACCCTTACCTAATTGTTGCATATTGATTAACCTGCTCTTAATTATATGGTATTCCCTATATATTTAGGATATCATTAAAATTTTCTTATTATTCAGTCACTAATTATTCTCCGAATCGTAATTGGTATCTTATATAGACTTATTGGCTGTAGCTTTATCCTAAGACATTTTCAAAGCCACTTCAACTTGAGTCAATAAATTTTGCTTTTCTTGCTCAAGCAAGAACATAAACAAGACATAAGAACGAACAATTGGGCGCATATGTAGTCCTGTTGTTCAAGCTCATTATAAAGGCACAACTTCCTCTCATGAGTTTCTGCTACATATACACTTGTTTTTTGTTAGTTGATTGGTTATTACCCAAAGGAAAAAAAGAAAAGAAAAAAAAAGAAGATATTTCCATCAAGCAAAAGCCACTCAACTATTAGCGAACTTGAGAAAAATGATTTGTGTTTTTTCAAAGTTTATATAAACCAAGAATGTAAGAAGGAATCAGATTAATCAATCCAGTGTCATCGCTACCTAATGGTTTTAGCAAAACTTTCTTTATCAGTTGAGTTTCCTTGATTTCTGGGTGAGTCCGAAACACTTGCTGGTCCTTCTCCTTTCTTTTTATTAGCTTTCTTTCCTTTTTTAAATCAAATGCAATTACTATGTTAAATTTTAATATATTTTCCTTAATGCTCTTGAATTTGAAAAGCATTAATTTGCCATGGAGTTAGGTGAATTCTATTTTCTGGGCTAAACTATCGAATAATGTGTGCTTTATAGATTTTTTTTTTTGTTATGAATTCTCCTTTCGTGATTGAAATAATGTCTGCCCAATTCTTAAAGTCACAGATTTTTAGGAACTTATTAATGAAAGAAGTTTGAGGAGAAAGAGGAATTGTGGGTCCAGTCATAACTTTCGGGACCTTGATATCATTAATTATGTAATTCAGTAAGAGCCAATCCTTAATCCTTAATTTAGGCTTCGTTTGGGACGACTTTCTTGTTGCTTCTTAAAACAATTTTTCAGTACAAAAATTAAAACTTTTGTACTAGAAAGGAGCTTTAAGAAGCAGTAAGAAAGCCGTCTTCATTTGGGACTTTTTTTACTGCTTCTTAAAGCAACTTTCTAGTAGATAAAATTTATTTTTTTTACTAAAAAGCTACTTTAAGAAGCAAATAGAAAGCCGTCCAAACGAAAGCTTAATCACTTGTTCGGTCAGTCAAATCTCTTTTCCTTGTTAAAAAAAAAAGATATATTTTCCTTGTTAATCTCTGGAAAATTTTTCCTTCTTATTCATCTTAGAATATTTTTCACCATTTATCTTTTATATGCATCTGTTTGATCTTATTCTTTTCAATTTCTATAGATAAACGCACAGAAATCTTCTAAACTGTATTCACTCTTACTACAGATTCCTGGTCCTCCTTTCAAACCTAAATCTATTGAGCGGCAGAAGTCATTGGGTCTCTGGGCACTGAAACTACCCTCTGCTGACGCCATTGTTGTTCGCAGAACCTTTGCAGCTCTTACAAAGAACCCGCAAGGTCTTCAAGGCGTCATTGAATCTGTCGAGCACAAGGTGAAGAGAAGACAACTATGGCCAACTGTGAAACCAGCCCATTTCGCAGTAAAGATCGGATCAAAGTCTCCATGGGCCATCATCCGGTTCATATTTACTGGTTTTTTCATCGGTCTCTTTGGAACGTTTGCGTTTGGGAGGAAGCTTCTGTTGAGATTTCCTGGCCTCTTCTCCCTTGGTTGGTTTAGTAAGAGAGGTCCGACAGAAGAAGAAGTCAATAGTGCCACTTTCAAGATGTGGTTTGTAGGACAAGGCTATAGTGATGTCAAACTTGTTGCAGAGGGGAAAACAAAGCCTGATACTGAGATAATCACAAGAGTTTCAGGCCCTGAGATTGGATATTTGGCCACCTCCATCATCCTGATTCAGTGTGCCTTCATTGTGTTAAGCCAACGGAAAAACTTACCAAATGGAGGAGTATATCCACCTGGAATCATCTTCGGCCCAACTAATCTGCAAGAACAGCTTCAGGCAAATGGGATATCTTTCGACTTCATATCGAAGAGATCTTTGCGACAGTAAGTTTTATTAGGCTTCATTTGGGATAATTTTCTTATTGTTTTTTAAAGCTGTTTTTTTAGTACAAAAATTAAAGTTTTATACTAGAAAGCTGCTTTAAAAAGTAGGGACGGCTTTTTTATTGTTTCGTAAAGCAGTATTTTAGTATAAAAATTTTAATTTTTAAACTAAAAAGTTGTTTTAAGAAGCAATAAAAAAGCCGTCCCAAACGAAATCTTGTCTTTTGATAAGGCTTCATCATCAATCTGTAAGTTGTGCTTCATTGCCAAAGGATTGTGTTTAGGCATGCAGCATAACAATCCCACGATATATATCCTTTTGCTTTGTAGTTTTTGGCTTAAAAAGTATAAGTTTAGGTTTTGGCTTCCTTTGATCATTTTCTTATTATTTTTTTTATAGTAGCTTTTAAGTGCAAATTTTATTTAAATTAAAAAAATAGGTTCAAAAGCTATCTTGCTTTTGAAGAAGTTGAAATGATGCTTTTGAAAATGAGGGATTTATATTGCTAAAACAAAATTTTTATTTGAATATTGATATTTATTTTTAAATAATATCAAGCATATCATTAATATTAAAAGATTTTAAATGCAATATATATTACAATGTTATATTAATAAATATCAACTTTTTGATATTAAATATGTAAATATGTAGGAATTATGAGGTATATGTGTAAATATCTCTTTGAAATTTTGTTTGAAAAATTAAAAGAAGCGCACTTCGTAGCTTTTGGCTCGGAAAAGTTCAAGGGTTTATTTGTTATTAAAGATGTTTAATTGACATCTGAAAATTTGTTTGAATAATTAAATTTAGTGGGGAGGTTAAAAATTAATTTGCAGGAAATTAAATTTGTTATAAGTAAATAAAAACAGGTAAATTGCAAGTAGACATATCACACAGCATTGTGTTTACATGGGTGGGCACTTATTTCCTCATCCGGATTAATTAGGGAGAAGCTTGCACTCTATGTTACATATACTTGAGGGTAGGGGTGTTAATATTTGGCTCTACTTGAAATTCGACCTAGATCTAATCATAAAAAATTTAGGTTCTAATCAACCCATTTATCAGACAGGTTGGATTCGGGCAGACCCAAAATTCAAAATTAACCTGAAATGATCTTGAAACCTCACATGCAGCGTGATCCTGAGCTCGCCTGCAGTGCTTTTACTCGTGTCAGCTCTTGATTCCCACAAAAAGTGTCAAATTGTTGTGTTCTTAAAAAAATCGTAATAGTAGAGCGATGTATAATTTAACGTCCGAATTTTATACGAAAATCTAGCACACAAATTGATAAATGAAAGTGAGGTAACATTCATCTCTTGAAAAATATTAGAAAATGATTAATCTTTTACGATGATTCTTAGCATTATTCCGTTCATTTGTTGTACAATTTTCTTTATTTTTCAGAGTATTTTGCTAACTAATTCTGTGTTCATCATCAAGATCATTTCTAATTAGACCAATTATATCGTATTAAAAATATACATGTACGGATTCTTAATTAATCATTATTTTTATTTAATTACCCATTAAATACTCTATAAGCTCTATTATCATTAAAATTTTCAAGCATAAATTATTCAAAATATAAAGCTTATATTCAAAAACATTAGCAACTAATAATTTATTTATTTATTTTATTAGGAAACTTGAGTCATTGGCCAAAAATTTCATTAAGTGTGATTACAAGAAGTCCAAAAAAGAAGTCCAAAATATTCAGTGACATACGAACAAAGGAAGAGCTTCAATAGAAAACCTCGATGCCAAAGGGAAGAAAAAGATGCAAAACAAATATATATATATATATATATATATATATATATATATATATATATATATATATATATATATATATATATATATATATATATATATATATATATATATATATATATATATATATAATTTCTCTACATTTTTACTTATAAGTATGACGCCTGTCACGCCTCTGAAAATTAAGATTGATTTTGCACATACTAGTAACTAAGAGGTCTTGAATTTAAGTCTTAAATATATAATGTGTATATAAATTTAGCTTAATTATCCTAATTGTCCTTAAAAAAATCTTATTATTTATTTTCGATTCTGATATGTGTTAGCGTGTGAATAGCTTATGTTATCTTGTACCCACTGTATTTACATCTTTACCTATATTTATCTATTTAATACCCTTTGTACTCACGTTCTGATATAGAATAATATACTTTAGCTTTACTACCTTTCTTCTCCTCTCTGCTCTCCACCGTCTTCTTCCCTGTTCAACATCCTCTCACAATATGAATCAATTTTAATCTCAATGGACTCGAAAAGCTGTAGAATTGTCTTATAAAGTAACACTTCATTAAGGATTAGACATGTCAATATTGGACCCGACTCGAAACCGACTCGGAATTTTCCGGTTTGGGTTGACCCGAACCCGAAGTGGGTCGGGTTCGGGTCCGGAAAACTGACCCGTTTGCAAAAATGGGTCGGGTTCGGGTTGACCCAACGGGATGCCGTGTCAACCCGAAAAGGCGAAAACTTGTTTAATTTAAAAAAGTTTGATTCCCATCCGCTACCCGCTGCTCCCGCCCACGTTGCCCGCTGCCCCCACCCGCGCCCCGCGTCCGCTGCCCCGCCCCGCGTTTGCTGCCCCCGCTCGCGCTGCTGCCCCGCGTCCGCTGCCCAACGGCTGCCCTGCCCCGCGTTTGCCTCCCCTGCCCGCGTTGCTGCCCCGCGTTTGCTTCCCCCGCTGCACGGCGTGCACGCTGCTAACGCGGGTCGGGTCCGGTTGACCCCAACCCGAAGCGAGTCGGATTCGGGTCCGAAAAATCGACCCGTTTGCAAAAACGGGTCGGGTTGACCCGAAATTGACATGCCTATTAAGGATGGTATTAATTATTTAATTCATTATTTAAATTTTTTTTTATCCGCACGCAAATTTATGTGCGAGCTCTTAATTCTGTCCCGCACGGCCAAGTCATCGTTTTCAGTTAAGTCACATGCGTAACACCAACGCGAGAAGATACCAGCGCAGATCTTACAGCACACGTGGCGGAAAATTGCCTGAAATATGCGAGACCGGACATGAGACCAAATTTTAGGCCGTGTTTTGGAGAACCCTAAACAGCGGTGGAATCCGGGTTTCCTGCACCGTCTCCTTAGCTATTTAAGTCCCTCGCCGCCTTCTTCGCCGTCTCCACCGGTCGTCTCCTCAACAGGTAATGCGCCGCCTTATCCACCTCTTCAAGTATTACCGATTTCGTTCTTTTTCGGATCTCATTTAGTTCAATGAGTTATTGGCTTCGTTTGATTTAGGATCGTTTAGGGTTTTCTTTTAGTTCTCATATGTGGATTGTTTCGGCGTTTTCAAGCAGGAAATATGTCTGACGAGGAGCATCAATTTGAGTCGAAGGCGGATGCTGGAGCTTCAAAGACTTATCCGCAACAGGCAGGAGCCATTCGGAAGAATGGGTATATCGTGATTAAGGGGAGACCATGCAAGGTGAGTGCCTAATTAGATCCTGTAAGTGACTATGTGAAAGAAACTCGTATGCCAACATATTGTGGTTTGACTTTGAAATAGTAGGAAGATTTGGCTTTTGCTGTAATTGTGCTATTTAGGTATTGTAGTGTTTCTTTGCGTTACCGATCCAATAATTTGAACTGGAACCGTTTCCCTGTCTAGGATGGAACAAATTTAATTCGTATAGCTTTCTTATATATTTTTTATCCGTTTAGTCTTAATTTACAAGTTTGTAAAGAAATTATTGGTTTTCTTGTAAGCATTAGTTTAATAGCACACGCATCAAGTGCACATGAATAAAATTTAAATTCAAAACTGATTTTATAAACTTATAGAATCTATTTACTTATTAATTTTTTTAATCAAGAGAGAAATTTAAAAAGTTTATCTTACAAGTGATTGTTAGAATGTTCATATTGATAAAAAAATTGAGAATTTTTCTTAAAGTCATATTTCATTAATCATTTTATGATAGGAAATATGTCTGAACCAAAAAGGTCTTTCAACATAACCAAAAATATGACTGAAAAGAGCTAAAATTTAGCTTCTATAACATTGTTGATACTTCATATGTAGCTTTTGCTAGAATAAAAACATGCCAAAAAAGTTTCTTATGATATTTTATATTAAGTGGGAATAAGGTGATAATGTTTAAATATCGCTCATAATTGCTTCAAGCTTCTTGGTATAGTTTCAGTTGCGCTTTTTAGATTAATCTTAAATGGCGGAGCATAAGATATGTACTTTTCTTAATCATGCACTTTATTTTTATTCTAGGTATTAGTTGATTTTTCATCTCAATGCTTACTCTCCACTCTTCCAAAATCTTTTAGTTGAATCTACCTATGCCAACTTAGTTAATTTGACCAACAGTTTATCAGACCTACATCGTTGAACAAGTTATTCTTGTAAGTTCTCCATGCAAGCGAGGAGAGAGACATGTTATTGTTTTCTGTCAAATGTGAAAGGTTAACCTTAAAATTTTTTATCTTTTAGATGTAGCTATAATCACGATGATATGATTTATGGTAACCCGGGATGAATTTGTATTAAGTTGGTTCTGTACTTCTGTTGTGTGAGGACTGAAAATTAAGTTATTCTTGCAAATTGAGAGCAGGGCTTTTAGAGTGTCTCATGACAAAGTTATGGCATGTTTAGGTTTTGGTCAATGTTATAGTGTGGGTTTGGATACCGCTTGTGTCTGCTGTTGTTCAACTTTATTAAAGAGGTTGTTTCAGTCTATATAAGCATATGTGCTTGTTCATGCAGGATATCAAATTAAGGATAGTTTTTCTTTAAATCCAGCTATTTGACATTATTTCAGTTCTTTGCAATGTCTATATTAAAAAAGTCTGTCATATGCTTCTTCTTTCCTGTCCATGCACCTCCGTGATTACTTGTTTGCAACAAGTATGCAACTTATTACAGTTTGTTTTGATGCTTGTATTGAATTGATACTTTGGTGGAAGTTTTTATTGTTATTTTTTTCCTTGTTCATTTCGTGCATTTGCCCACTTGTCTTTATGTGTTGATTTATGGCTTTATGACAGGTGGTTGAGGTTTCCACATCCAAGACTGGGAAGCATGGACATGCAAAATGTCACTTTGTTGCAATTGATATCTTTACTTCCAAGAAACTCGAGGATATTGTGCCTTCTTCTCATAACTGCGATGTATGCACTATATATTTTATGCTGGTTTCATGAAATCTCATTCCTTGCTTGACATGACACTAATTAATAGCTTATGAAATGCAGGTTCCACATGTTAATCGTACTGACTATCAACTGATTGATATATCTGAAGATGGATTTGTATGTTTTTCTTATTTTACTTTGTGTCTGCCAATCATCTCTTCCTCCATCTCTCCCCATTCTCTTTATTTATATTCATTTACAACACGGCAGGTTAGTCTTCTGACTGAAAGTGGAAACACCAAGGATGATCTGAGGCTCCCGACTGATGAGGCTCTGCTGAATCAGGTCAGGTTATTTGGTCATTGATTCTAGTTTAACTCCGCCTATGTTGTGTTTGCTTGATGGAAGTGAAACTTTGGTTGAGCTTACTTGTCTTTGTGCATGTTCTTTATGCATGCTTTGTTCAAGAAATTTTTGTATCCTTCTTTTTTCTCGAGTATTTCAGGTTATTCTATTTTTGTTCCTATGTTATTGCTTCCGTGTTGCATTAGCCGAAGTAATATCTCCATGTCTTCGTACTCCATTGCCCTTTTGTTACTATATTGTGGCCTTTCTATTGAATTAGCTTTGGAAATATCATGTTGTATGTTATTCTTAAATGTGAGCAATTTATTGTTATAGTGAGAGTGTGTGTATACTACAATCGGTCATGGATTGAAGTTTATTATATATTTTTATCAATATGTGTGAAGGTTTTGATTCTTATTTCTTAAAATTTATTTCTATATTATTTGAAGTTACAAGTTTATTAATGCTTTATTGATTCAAATCTTTTAGCAATGCATCCTTTTAATTCATCATATGATATTAGGGAAGTAATTCAAAGTTATTGCATAGAAAAGATTTAGGAATTCTATAAAATATAATGCTATTTTAAGACTAGTTGCAATTTTTTAACATTTGGAATTAATTGATTTTTATAAAAATGGCAATTCAAGAAATCATAGAACATCTTGTTCTCTCCCGACGTATTCAAGCAATTCATTGGTGATTGCTTTTTTTAAGTCACTGCTAAATGTCTATAATTTGATAACAATGGATAAAAGATTCTAAAAAAATTCTATCTTTAATATATTTTCTTAATGGACAAAATTCTCACATTAACATTATTTAATATAATTATGAAGGCGCCTCCTGTTAATGCATGTGAGACTTTAGTTTCACATCTAATGGTTATAATATGGTGTAGAAATTTAATGTAGTTGGCACTCATTTATAGGCTTAAGTTTTTGGTTGAGTCCAAATTTACTCTCCCTTTGGTTCATACAACATACTCTATAACAAGTGGTCGATACAACATACTCCATGACTTCATAACTGGTCCATATAGCATACCCTTTGGTCCATGCATGATGCTCCATAACAAGCGGTGTCAAAGAATCAAGTGGTTTGTCCCCATAAGCTTAAGCTTTTGGATTGAAAATAAGGTTGGCCTACTAATATATATGCTCTAACTTTGCTCCCTCCTTGGTCCACAATTTTTAACAACCCTTGATGGAGTATTTCTATTATTAGAAAGTAGCATTTATGATTTACTTCTACCCTTTTATGTATGTGAAGAAGTATCCCATTTGATGATAAAAACATTGTCTCTTTATATAATATATTTAAAAAGGACTTGGAAAAAAATATGGGTATACCAAAAAACTAAATTATTTGATCCTGCTTCATTTGTTATGATATTATGTAAGGAACCCATAAAAGTTGGAAGATTATGAGATTAAGAAATAGGAATTCCATTTGAGAGATTTTATAAATGAAATTATATCATGATACAAGGACATAAATATCATATATAATATTTATAGGGTTAAAACTAAAACTTTAGATATAGATGGATAACCTTGCATAATGAAAGTAGAATATGTCTTTGTATGACTTGCAGATTTGAAATCATTATCCACTTCATTTCATGCTATTTCTATGCCAATGCCTGCTCCATAGCTGGGATTGTTTTTTGTGCCTCTATACCGTTGCACTCCTCAATCCTTAGCTAACATCATTTCTCACACCTTTACATAGTTTTTATACCAACTCCTTAGTTGGAATCATTTAGTGTTCTCTTTATATGCTTTTGATCCTTGCTCCTCAGTTGTTATATTTTCTTGTACCTCAATGAAGCTTTGATGCTAGCTCTCTAACTGACATTGTCACCTATTCTTTCGCTCAATTTTGATGACCACTTCTCACATGTTATTGTTGTTTGCACCTCTTTACAAAACTTCAGTGCCCACTTCTAATGTGTTTTCATTGCTTGCATAGGTTCCTCACTAAAAGTTATTGAGGCCAACTGTAAAAGACCGAGTTCATTGGGTTTAGGTGAGCAAACAAGGTCTTTGCATCCTTAAAAATCCTTAGTGCACCTTCTAATGAGTGAGCCTAGAAAGCTAATTAGTGTTGAATAGGGAGGGGTGTCATCTTTCCTACCAACATGAGAACAAAACTCTAGCATCTTTGAGTAGGAGGGAACAAAAAAGTTGCATCTTCCAAAAATTATGTGTCAATTGTGAAGGCAAATTGCAAGCCTAACACTTCATACAATTTCATCGCTTAAGCTAGGGTTGTCGCCCTTACCTCTTCATATGCCCATAACTCCACTTACTCTATAACAGGGCTTGCACTCCCTTATATAGCTTTGTGGCCCAAACTAGCTATTTTGCTATCTCCTATTTTTAACCATGTCACTTGCAACACATGAAATAAGTTAGGCGATCACTCCTTAGTTGGTCACACCATCATTCCTCTTTCTATACCTGACAAAACAATTCTCCGTCGGCATAATGGCCCTTAAAGGGCAAGATCAATCCTAGCGGCATAATGAACCCTTAAAGGGCAAGATCAATCCTAGTGGGATACTGTATTCAAAGTCAACAACCCAACAAAGGTTAGATTGATCCCCAACCAGTTTAAGTTCGCTCCATTTAAAATAGATAACAGTTGTTAATGTAGACTCCGATCAATTATTTATGTGGGTAATTAATGATCCTGGGAGGATTTAATCATTCCAACAACACTGCATTACAGCATAAAAACTCAATCTAGTCAGTAACTTGAAAAAGGCACATGTGTTGCATTATCCTTTAGTTGCACTTTCCTCTTGGTCACCTTCTTTTGTATTGCCACTATAAGTGATTTACTGCATCATCATCTTTCTCAATTCATGACTATAACTGTGATTGAAACTAGATCAACTTTGTAATCACCTATACAAATTCCGATCTTTCAACTAGCTTATCAGATACCTTCATGTAATACAAAGATGAAGGCTTTCTCTTGTTTGTTTACAACTTATCCAATTCTTCCTTCAACACCTCTCGAGTTTACTCCTATGGTAGAGAACTTCCTACGCTTTTTACAAACTCGTTAAAACCTCCTTAAGCTTCTCTCCCTCCCAGCCTAAAATTGAATCTTGTAATTCTTGAGATGAAAATGATCAATCTTGGCCTCCTTGGCAAAAAATTTCTTTATACTTCTATCTAGATCATTATGAGAATTAGTAAGATCTTTGGCCAAACTTTGTCGTGCTTTCAAGGATTTCTCCAATACAAACTTCATTTTGTTAGATCGGTCCACTGGACTGATCCAGCCAGTCCGCATGGGACCGGCATTTCGAAACAAAGGGGGGATCTCCGCCTTCTGCGGAGATCGGGCGGTCTGAACACCCAATCAGAGCCCTTTAGGAAGGATTTTATAGGGTTTTGAGAGGGAAATTTGAATGTAGGGACTCTTTAGGGATTTTCTTTTGATTTTGTATGCATTAAATAGTTGGTTTTCCTAGGGTTAGGGCATCTAGAATTTGGTTGAAATTTGAGATCTCTTAGATTTAGGTTTCCTTTGGGCTCTAGCAGCATCTAGAGATTTGGGAGAGATCGATCCTCCTCTCGAATAGAGGATCAAGCGTATCTTGCTATTTTCCGTTTTGCTTTCATCAAGTAATACAAAGTATCTATTATTTTTGGGATTTTTGGGCGGATTTTTTGTGAAGAATTTTCGCTGTTTTTTAGAAGATTGATAGGAAATACTTGCAATCTACAAATGTTTCCTATCATGGTATCAGAGCACGTCGATCGAAGGGGAACCAATGGCCGGAAGGAAAGTGGAAGTTTTGGAGGGAGAACTTGGGCAACTCAAAGCAGATTTTGAGGAAAAGATGGCTGATTTTCAAAGTTAGATTGCATCCGTCAATGAAAGATGGAGGAAAAGTTCGTCGTGGTGGAAGACATGTTGAAGAAATAGCTTGAAGCCAAAACCAAATCGGTGACATCATAAGCAAAGGAAACTACTGGCGGTCGTGGAAGAGAGGAGAACCCTAACAAGTTTAGGGGAAGGGAAAAGCCAGAAGTAGAGATCCTGGAGGGTGAAGACAGAATGCCTCATCTAGAACCACTTTTTAGGGAGAAGATGAGCATTGGCTACGCAAGAAGGGGTGTTGAATTTGTAAGGAGAGGGGATGATTTCGATTGCCGGGTACTGATTTTGAAAGAAGAAGAGGGGATTCTGATGAATGGTTTGGGCATAATCGTCGGAGGGAAGATCGTGACAATTGGGGAGCACCTTCGCTTCGAGGAATAGGAGGTTATTGAGGATTTAGGGGAAATGGGTGTGACCAGAGGGTGATGAAATTGAAAATGCCAATCTTTGAGGGGGATGATGCACATTGGTGGATCTACAAGGTGGAAAGATATTTTACTGTCAATGGGCTGACAGAGGAGGAGAGACTGACGGCGGCGGGCCTATGTTTAGAAGGGAAGGCTTTGTCTTGGTATCAGTGAAGGGACATGCGACGGCCCATATGAAGTTGGAGAGGGTTCAAGGACTGTTTGGTAGAACGTTTCCGAATTGGCAGGGGAGGAGACTTCTACGAGCAGTTCTTTGCCTTGATACAGGAGGGTTCAGTGATGGAGTACCGGGAGAGATTCGAGTACTTTGCCTTCCAATTGGACCGCCTTTCTGAGACAGTGCTAAAGGGAAACTTGATGAAGGGATTGACACCAGAGATCCGAGCAACGGATAGAGTAATGAGACATCTTGACTTGGGAGAGGCTATTGAGCTAGCTCAATTGGTATAATATCAGAGGCACCTGGAGGGAGAGACAGGAGGCGGCAGCTCAGGAGGCTTGTACAGGATGACCACCACTTTATTGAAATCTAAGGAGCCAACACCGGATACTCTTAGAGGGACTTTGAAGAAAAAGACTACAGGAGGAAGACCTGGGGACAATTTCAAGAAGCTCACAGAGACAGAATTATAGCAGAAGAGGGCGAAGGGGCTTTGTTTCAGATGTGACGAGAGGTGCACGCCGGGACGCAGGTGTAAGGACCGAACTCTTCAGGTTTTTACCGTTTGTGATGAAGGAATGGAGGGTGTCGTCTTTCCACATTGATGACAAGGTGGATCTTTGGGAGGGGAGCATTGTTAGACCGGTCCACTAAACCCGTTCAGCCAGTCCGCACGGGATCGACATTTCTCAACAGAGGCGGGATCTCCGCCTCCTGCGGAGATCGGGCGGTTGAGCCCTAAAGGAAGGGTTTTGAGAGGGAAATTTGAATGTAGAGGTTGTTTAGGGATTTCCTTTTGATTTGTATGCATTAAATAGTTGGTTTTCCTAGGGTTAGGGCATCTTGAATTTGGTTAAAATTTGAGATCTCTTAGATTTAGGTTTCCTTTGGGCTCTAGCTGCGTCTAGAGATTTGGGAGAGATTGATCCTCCTCTCGAATAGAGGATCAAGTGTATCTTGCTATTTTCCGTTTCGCTTTCATCAAGCAATGCAAAGTATCTACTGTTTTTGGGATTAAAATTTTTTAGAAGATTGACGGGAAATACTTGCGATCTACAAGTGTTTCCTATCACTTTTTCAGTCATTCTTCAGCTTAATGAATTTAGTGTTCCTTTCATCCCGAATACCCACACAAAGATACTTGCTATCATCACTGTAAATAAACACATTTGGGAGAGATTGATCCTCCTCTCGAATAGAGGATCAAGTGTATCTTGCTATTTTCCGTTTCGCTTTCATCAAGCAATGCAAAGTATCTACTGTTTTTGGGATTAAAATTTTTTAGAAGATTGACGGGAAATACTTGCGATCTACAAGTGTTTCCTATCACTTTTTCAGTCATTCTTCAGCTTAATGAATTTAGTGTTCCTTTCATCCCGAATACCCACACAAAGATACTTGCTATCATCACTGTAAATAAACACATTTGCAAATAATGCATCAAAGAAAATTTTCATTACGACCTTTACCATTGTAATGCTAACTAAACTCTCCCTTCATTGTTGGAAGGAGTAATGGAGATAATCCTGAAGCTTGGCAAGCTAGGCGAACGACTAACATAGCTCCAAACATTGAGTAGAAATTTAGAGGCGTCCATGAAATGTCGAAAAATTTCTTCATTTATACAAGCACTTTCTTCGAGAAGGCTGCAGAGGGCTTGGTGACTTCGTAATTCTCTTTTGAATTAGAAAAAAACTCCCTTATTGCGATTCAACAATTCCTCACCCTTTTTTGCAATACATTGCTGGAAGATGTTGAGGTCTAAAACCAACGATTGTTCCTTCTTTGCCCCAAAAAACCTAGTGCGAACTCTCTACACATATAGGAAAGGTCTACTTTTAACAACTGCTCCTTAATTATGAAGTGATTCAATATTTTGATATTTTAGCAAAGAGATACTATCACTAAAGATAAACAATCTTTTCAACCAACATCACAAAAATAACATCTTCAATTCGAAGAAGAGCATATTATCTTGTAGTATGAATTTCTAAGTTAGAGAAATATAAACTCACTGCCAGCAAAAGAAGAAGAAATAATCATATACTCATGCCTCATTCGAAGTGTCATATGGACATCAAACTTGCATTCTTCTCTTTCTACAATCTTTCAACATTATTTTGGCCTATCTTTATGTTATAAAGTTCAAATGTTAGATCCATAGAATGGCAACTCCTTTTCTTCATACTCCTCACCTTTGATTTGAAGTTGCGTGTATTGGATCACAACTTTGACATGCCTTTTGTTAGTATATGAGCAGTCTTTGGAGTTCATGGCACTCCTCAAGCAACTTATTTCAGTGGAAAGTGAAGAAAATCATTAAGGAGCTTGGATCAAAAGAAAGGAAAGGGAAGATAAAATAGTACATATCATTTTACAGTTTAAATACCCTGCCATATATACTTTGGAAGGCATGCAAAGGCAACGATCACCTCCCAACATGCTTTATTAGTGATCGTTGGACAATGAGTACTAGCTTCCAGTAACTTACTATTGACCAACTATGTTGCAATTAGCTTTGATGGCCAATTAGTTGAATTCACAAGTGGCAATGACTAGTGGTTAGACACGCAACTGGTTGGGAACTTGTGTTCTAGGTTTTCTCATTTTTTAGCTAATGTTTGCATGATCGCTTGAAGAAGTGCATAACCCACAACTAACATTATTTGTCTAGTATGTTCTAAAAAAAGCATAATGAATGCCTAAATCATACAATATCTAGCCCAAAAATATAACTTTCATAACCTTGCGTGCATGGCAATCTCCGTTGTGACCCCATGAAGGTGTGAACCATCATATGGAGAATCCATGGACCATACTAAAGGCCTAAGCCATCAAAACTCGAAAGATTAACCCATGAAGCAATTGACCCGTTGACCCACTTAGAAATTTTGGCTTGCGCCAAGATTCAACCCACAAAGAATAGGCAAATGTGACAGGCTTAAAACCCATAAACTATTGAACATGATTTATGCAAAAATGAAATACCATCTACGATTAAACATTGGAATAGTCTTTCGACAATTGTCAATAAATGCAATCCTCTGTAAATATTAAATATAGAAGCTTTAGATTCATAGAGTCAACAACTTGTGACATCACGATACCCAATTCTGTAAGGATGTCCATGTTGATGTATTGACAGTGATTGTAGCTTTAAGAGGTCATGACTTCAATGCTAATCCATAAAATGGGTCAAGATGTGTGAAGGCTCTTCTATCAAATACATAAAATTGAGCAAATCTTAAGATGAATTTTGATATAAAGGTTTAGCTCAAATCACATTCAACGCTAATCTTAAAGCCACCCTGTGATCTAATTTTTTTAGATAGCAATACATATATGATAGCTTAAGAGATTCATTCAGTAGTCCTTCATTCCTAGGGATAGAATGATGTGACATGGATATCGGAGACAAAGTGACTCACTTCTCATCCTCTCATTGGATAAAAGTACCCTTCATCTAAGGTTGTTTTTATGCAGCTAGAATCTTATAGATGAAGTGTCTTCTCCATCAATTGCCTATCCTTGAATATTAAGTCTTCCTTCTCCTTCAACTATATAAATATCCATTTCAGGGAATGAAAAAAAAAAACTTCCTGCTCTCTTCCCAGAACGGGAAGGGCTTTCCTTTAAACCCTCACACTATCTCGAATGAAAATCTCTATTGAATCAGATTCAGCTCTTATTAATCTTCAAAATTATTCACCAACTAAAGTGTTGGTTTGATGATATGTTGTTTTAATTGATTATTTATATAGGTAGGATTGCAAATGGAATGAACTGAGCCAAACAAAAGTCAAAAGTGATATGATTTGATGATTAAAACAGCTCAACAATGTAAAAAAAACAGCTCACTTATTCCAAATGGATCCATAAATAGCACCAAGGGGGGCTATAATTATTAATCTCCAAGCAAAAAAAGACAAGATACAAGCTGATTCACTGTTTGAGAGGTGAATCGTCTCTCCTACAATTCCTAGCCGCCATTAGGAATCCAAAACCCCAATAAAAATTGTTGTAGAAACAAATTCAACATAATCCTAACCCTACACAATTTCCCCCCTTAAACAATATAAATTCACTAATAAATGCCCCTTTCATTTTTCTCATAGAGCTCCCTCCAAAACTTCTCCTTCTATAGGTGATAAAGGAGGTCCTAGGACTCACTGGGGAGCTGAAATGTTCCTGATGTGCTTAGTTTTTGGTCCCCACATTAATACTCCCCTCCTAAAAAGTCACTTTGTCCTCAAGGTGGAAAGTGGGGAACTGCTTATGGATGTTGTTGTAGGGCTCCCATGTCGCCTCATACTCTGGTAAATCCTTTCGCTTGATTAGCACCTCTTTGATCCCATTGTCTCCTTGGCGCACCCCTTTTCACCTCTAGTGGTTATAATATCACCTCCATAGTATATGATAGTGTGTTCGGTAATGCATGCAAGGGTGTGTGGGTTTGGCTCGCGTCAATTGCAATACATAAAATACGGGATGGATGGTTGAGGTTGGTGGCAACTACCAAGCCTATGCGCTCCACTCCACTACTTCATAGGGTCCAAAGTAGCAGGGGGAGAGCTTCTCATTCCTTTGACGAGCCAAATTTCTTTGTTTGTAAGGTTAGATTTTTAGATAAACTGTGTCCCCAACCTCAGACAACATGTCTCATGTGACCATATGTTTGCTTCTTCATAATTTGTTGTGCTCTCCGAAGATACTCCTTCAATTATGCCAAAATCTATTCTCTTTATTTTAAGTATTGCTTCACTGATGACACTAGTGTGTTGTCATGCCCATAATTTATCAGATGAGGTGGATCTCTCCCATATAGAATTTTAAATGGCGTTATCTTGGTTATTGTATGATTTAAAGTGTTATATTAATATTCTGCCCAGGCTAACCACTATACGATACAAAGCAACAAAGATAAGTCTCCACATTGCGATTCACCACCTCCGTTTGACCATCTTTCTAGGGGTGGTAAGTTGTACTTTGCTTCCAAATAGTCTCATGCATCTTGAATAACTTCCTCCAGAAGTGGCTCAGAAAGACTTTGTTCTGATTGGACACAATGGCCTCATATATGCCATGCAAACAAACCACCTCCTTAATAAATGTGGTTGCCACCGACACCGTGGTGTATGGGTGGTCACTCAATGAAGTCCATAGTCATCTTTTCCTACACTTTCTCGGGTAATGCTAAAGGCCATAAAAGATCACTTCAAGCCATAGTAAGATATTTGTCTCTGGTACACATCACAACTGGCCGCCAACTCTACATCCTTTCACATTCCCACCAAATATAGTTCTATTGCAAGTCTACGATATGTCTTCTGAACTTTTGAATGTTTCCCAATATATGTGCCATGAAACTCCTAGAACAAGTGACGGATGTGCGATGATGTCCTCGACAACACAAACTGTCTATTCTATAGTAGCTTCTGACCCATCAAAGAGTAACCAGGATAGCTATCCTTTTCCTGCAATAAGTATCCTTTAATCTTGCTCAGCTCCTCATCCTACTCGCTCTCACGCTTCAAGGCCTTCCAATCCAGCACCATGGAAATTGATAGAGCCATAACTTGAAAGTATTCACTATGCCTGGAGAGAGCATCTGCACCTTTATTTTCTAGCTTGAGCTTGTACTGGATTCTCGAAGTCATAACCCAATAACTTGAAAAGCCATCGTTGATGCTCCTCTGTCCTCTATTCTAACAGAAACTTTAAACTCGTTTGGTTGGTCTTGACTAATGAATTGCCAATACTATCGCCACAAGCTCCATTTCATACATTAATTTTAACCTGGCCCTAGCGGTCAACACCTGGCTGAAATAAGCTTGTGGGTCTCTGACTCTGTATAAAAACTGCTCCCAACCCTTAGCCTGATGCATTAGTCTCCACTACAAATAGCTGGCTGAAATTTGATAGTGCTAACATAGGGACGCTCGTCATGGCTTTCTTCAGCTGCTCAAATGCAATGGTGGCTACCTTCTCCCAATTAAAACTATCTTTCTTCAGTTGCTCTATCAACGGCCATGCTATAGAGTTATATCCCCTCACAAATTTTTTGTAATACCCTATGAGTCCCAAGAATCCCCTCAACTCCTTTAGGGTTTTGGGTAAGGGTCACTCCAACATAGCCTCTATCTTGGAATGGTCTGCAGCTACTCTTGATCTGGACACCACGTCCCAAGTACTTCACCCTCTGTTGTGCGAAAGAACACTTCTTCAAATTGGCATACAACTGATACTCCTTCCTTCAATGTTACTAACATGGCCCTCAAGTGCTCTACATGCTCTGCCTCGGTCTGACTATACACCAAAATGTCATCGAAGAAAACCAATAAAAAGTTGTGGAGTTAGGGCTGAAATAACTTATTCATAAGCGACTATAATGTAGCTAGGGCGTCGGTAAGCCCAAAATGCATCACTAAAAACTCGTAGTAGCTTTCATGAGTCCTAAAAGCAGTCTTATGGATGTCAGCGGGGCGCATTCTGATTTGATGGTATCATGATTTCAGATCAATCTTGGATAACATCATCGCTCCATATAACTCATCTAACAACTCATCAATGACTGGTATAGGAAACTTATCCAACATCGTTTCTTTATTCAGAGCTTGATAATCTACACTAAATCTCTAACTATCATCATTCTTCACTAGCAACACAAGATTGTAGAAGGGACTAACCTGGAACAAATGATTTGAGCCTCCAACATCTATTTGATCAATCTCTCAATTTCATCCTTCTGAACCTATGGGAATCGGTAGGGTCAAACATTGATCGAGGATACCTTGTCCTTCAAGATGGTAGCATGCTCATGCTCCCTTGTGGAAGGTAGGCCCTAAGGCAGTTGGAACACCTCACTGAATTGTTGCATGAGTGGTTGGACTATCTCTGGAACTCCCCCCCTCTCCTCTCCATGCTTCCCCCTCTCTCAAGGCTTTGGAGCTCCATCAAGAATCCTATCCATACTCCCTTGGTTGTCCTCACCATGTTCTTAAGAGAAACCCTAGTTTTGGACATACTAGGATCTCCCCTGATCCTCACCTTCCTCCCTCCCACTATGAATTCCATATTCAATGCCTTTTAGTCCTCCTTAGTTTTCCCTAATATCTGCAACCAATTCATGTCCAAAATTACATCTGTGCTTCCTAACTCCAAGTGAATAAAATCCTCCTTCACCTGGATCTCTTGCAATGTCCCATCACCCCTGGGCAGATGCCTCTACTCTCCTCCATCTTTCCTGTTCTCATAACCACCCCAAAACAACCCTTCTCGACTAGCTTCAACCCTAATCGATTCACCACATGGTTGGAGATGAAGTTGTGGGTCGCCCACTGTCCACCAAAACTACCACTGATTCTTCTCCTATGTATCCCCACACCTTCATAATGTGATTTGAGGTAAATCTCACCACTGAGTTTAGCACGGCCTCCGCCACATCTAGGTGTAAATGCTCCTCCTCAACCACCACCTCCTCTAGAGTCTCCTTCTCCTCATCATAGACTATAAGGACTTGAAATGAACAATCCTTATAGTGGTGGCTCGGTGAACTTCTCATCACAACGAAAATGCAATCCTCTAGCATGCTTCTCCTAAACCTCTGCCGCTGTCAACCACTTGAAAATTTCCCTGGCCATGCTTCCAATCCCATATCCTTTTGGGTACTTCTCTCTAAGTGGGCACATGTTTTACATTTGATGCCAAAAAAGTAGTCATTGTCCGATATGAAGCTTCCAAATTTTTACCCTTATTGCTTCTCTCAAGTGAGTTTTTGTCCACCAACTTGCAAACTCTATAGCCTCCCCCAACCCTCATGGCCTCAATAAACGGACATCAGCCCTGATCTCTGGCTTGAGTCCCGACATGAAATTCCCCTCCAACACTATCTCAGATAGCCTCCCCAATTGGCTAGAAAGGTAATCAAACCTTTCATGGTAATCCATCACTATCCCTTTCTGAAATAGAGCAAAGAACTACACTCATAGAAGTCTCCTTCCCGACTGGTTCGAAAACATTCTAATAAACTATCTTTGAGCTCCCTCTATGATCAGATTGGATCTCTCATGTCTTTTCACTGATACTAATACAAGGCCTTCCCTTCCAAGCATAAAGCCATCGCCTTGAGTCTCTCCTCTGTCAACCCATTTATTGCAAAGTATCTCTCCACCCTATAGATTCACCTATGAGCATTTTTCCCTAAAAAAACGGGCATCTTCAGCTTTCGCACACTCCGATGCCCTCCACCACAACTTCCTCTTCCACCTCCGGCTCCTCCCATGTAGTGATTGTTCTGATCTCTCTATTGTAGTGATTGTTTTGATCTCTCTATTGTTCTCTCTCACCCCTCCTCGTTTCGTAGATATCCTCTTTCTCAAAATCTGCCCTCCTTATTTTTTCCTCCAAATTTCTCATCATGTTATATCCTTCATCCATTTTCTTCCTGGTTAATGGTTCAAGAGGGCATATTTTCCTTGTCGTCCAAGATTTCTATCTCTCAGTCATCCCTCATTATGCTGATATTGGGGTTTCCCCCACTTGGCCACCCGTTGGTGCCCTCTCCTCTAATGTTGCTGGTTGGGTGTGAAGCTCCAATATTTATTTCATCATATCCTCTAGGTTAAGAAAACCTTCATTTCATTGATGAAATTCATTCCTCAACTTCAGATTTGAATGGGCTCCACTTTCTTCAGTGCCATAGGTCTCAAATCATGCTATGATACCAATTTCATAGGATTTGACGACAAAAACAACACACAAAAATATAAAAAATAACAAACTTCAAATGGATCCAGAAATAACACCGAGGGGGCTGTAATTACTAATCTCCAAGTCCAAGCAAAGAATGACAATATACAAGCTGATTCACTGTTCAAGCGGTGAATCATCTTTCCCACAATTCCTAGCCGCCATTAAGAACCCAAAACCCGACAAAAATTGTTGTAGAAACAAATTCAACATAACCCTAACCCTCCACAATTTTACCTTTTAAACAGTCCAAAACCCCCCTAATAAATCCCCCTTGCATCTTTCCCAAAGAGCTACCCCTAAAGTCTCCTCTCCTATTGGTGATATAGGAGGTTCTGGGCCCCACAGGGAAACTGAAAGGTTCCTAATTGATGTAAAGTTTTTGTGCCCAACATCAAAAGCTTGCTCGAGCTCAAGCTTGTTTGCTAAAATTGTGCTTGAGCTTTAGCTAGAGCTCGATTCTAGTTCGAGTATTTATAGTAATATACAAACTTTGTTTGTTTAAAATTATAATTTTTTGAGCTAGTTTGAGCCATGCTTGTTACCTATCCAAATGGGCCTTATGGAGCCTATTTATAAACAAGTATTTTAACGAAGATAAGCATGAGGCTTGTGTTCATTAAAAAAATTACTCATATATAGAAAAGAACATGACTCCCACAAAATCATATGTAAAATACATTTGTAATTAAGTATTAAGCGAGCATATTATTAAGGTTTAAGTGAACTTGTTCACAAACTTTAAATGATATTCTTCATAATCATAAACAAATTAAACACCAAGTTGCTTAATCTTATTTATATATCAATTGATAATTTATAAAAGTTCTCAAGCTTTTTCGATCAGTTAATTAAACGATCATAAATAAGCTCTAACTGGATTGAGCCATGAGTAGTTTGTCGAGCATGCTAAAAAATTGCTTATGGTATGCAACTTTAATGATGGCAATTGGGTCAAGAATAAAAATGCAGTGTTCATATGGTGTTTAAGCTTGTTCATTTATCAATTGACTATTTATTTAAGTTAGCCCTCTTCATATTTTTTTCTCTTGGTCATTTATGTTGGATGCAGATCAAAGAAGGATTTGCAGATGGGAAAGATCTGGTGGTGACCGTTATGTCTGCAATGGGTGAAGAACAGATGTGCGCTCTCAAGGATATTGGCCCAAAGTAGTTCCACGTCCATAACAATATATTACTGATTTTTTAGCACTGTAATGTTTTGTGTAATTCAAAAAAACTGTGGGAATTTGCGAGCAATCCCTGCCGCAGGAACTCTCTTCGGCTCGGTATGTCTCGTCACTGAAGCCTATCGGGTTTTGTTTAGTTGTTGATTTCTTTGGCTTTGTTTCGTCTATTATGAAGTTTTACGTTTATATGTTCTTTTGTGTTCTGAAATTTTTATTTAATGTTGAGGGTATTTGTTCTCGAGTTTGACTTGCTGAAATATATTATTCATGTGCTTTCTAAATGGTAATGTTCAACTTATTCTGTGTGAACGTCGAATGCTGTTCAGAGCCCAATGAAAATGTGTCATGTCAACCCCTACTCAGTAACACGGTTCGTTACTGTTCGATACAAGATGATGTGGCTGCATCTGATTCGCCTCTAAACAGTAAGCTGTCTGGTGGACATCCACTGAATGTAAATTCTCTTGTAAGCTCAAAATTGCTTTCAACTTATCAAGTGTACTTTCTCGCTATATAGGTAATTGCAATGAGATTAATCGATCACATTCTATGAAATTATATCAAATTGTCATATTTGTAGGGGGGTATCTGACTATAAATAATGCTTGGATTAAAAATTATATACGATATACAGCATAATTTCATTAATTCTTAAAGAAAATCCATAAAATATTGCTTCATTCTTTCTTCCGGATTTCATTCAATGCTTTGTTTATTAATTCTTTAATTAATTTTTAAAAAATTAAGAAAGAATATCTAGAAGTGAATTGATCATAGAATGAAAGCACCAGCTTCCATAGCCCAACTTGGCTTATGCTCTTGCTTGAAATTCTTAAGCGGCTATGCTTTGCTCAAATTTGAAGGCTTTATTGGCCCATCAATGTGGGGGCCCAATGGGTTCTCTTTGTTACGGGTCAATTCAAATTCGTCACATTGCTCACAGTAGACTTGATTGCTTTTCTATGGTCAAAATATTTGTCCTTGAGAGTACAAAGATACCCACCACGGGGTGGCCTGGTGGTGGAGACTTGGCTGGCCAAAGGTCAGGTCCCAAGTTCGGATCCCCTCGGCGCCTTGTGAAAACCCTAAGTGTCGGCCCGTGTAGATGGCGTGGGTTGCACGCAAGGTCGGCCAGAGAGATTAGTGGCCGAAGGCCGACACTCCCTGCCCAAAAAAAAAAAGAGTACAAAGACAAAGATATATATATATATATATATATATATATATATATATATATATATATATATATATATATATATATATATATATATATATATATATATATATATATATATATATATATATATATATATATATATATATATATATATACAAGCTACTTAATTTATTTTTTGTTTTGTTTAGCATAATCTTTTCACATAAGGTGATAATATTTTTTTATGAGAGCTCTTGCATGTTAGGATATTCATGGAGAGATTATCAAATTATGCACATAAACAAAAAAAAAAAATCTAAGGAGATACTAAAATTTTCATGTAAATTTTTAAAAAGGAAAACAAAAAAATCAGTCTAAATCAACTGATATAAAGATTACAGAAGGATGTTCTTTCTCTCACTTACAAAAGGTTTTCAAAAAAATGACTGTTATTTTGATCTCATAGAATTTTGATGAAGAATACTGGGATGCAGTGAAGGGTGATGATGACAATTAAATAATGTTAATCAGGTGATGGTGGTAAGGTGATGATAGGTTGTTGTTTACAATCAGATAATAATGATTAGGTGGTGATGATAGATGATTTTGGAAGGGTGAACATGATCAAGCAATACTGTTTGAGCTATCGTGATTGCTAGCAGTGATTGTTTATGTTGATCGTTAGAGAGGCTCTTGAGTTCATTAACTCTCCAATTTGAGATCATGTGGGTCTATTTTAGATGTTTTCTATCTATTTTAAATACCCAATATCTCCATCAAATAGTTTGTGTTTATATCCTCAAGCATAAACTCCTCCATAAACTCTTCCATAAACTTTGAAGTGCCTTAATGACATTAGTATTAAATGATATTGAGCTCGTTGGATTCCTCTTGCCACGACACTCATTTTGATTATAAACTTGCAATATTAGGAGATTGTTTGGTAATACAATTTTCAACAATGCTTGACTTTTGACCTCATATGGTTAGACTTGCATTATCTATTGTTACTTATGTTTAAACACAAGGTTGTTTGATCAAGCATTTTCCTATTGGATTATATCAATGATCAGCCTTAAACATTTATTTTTTTGCTTTGGTTATAGATGTTCTTACTAGACTTTTTTTTTTTAAATGTTCTTACTAGACATTTGCAAGAGAATGTACCCTGTTGTATGCTTTTTGTTGATGATGTTCTTCTTGTTGATAAGACTAGAGAGGAGATCTAATTGGGGTTTGTGACTTTGAGCGATCAACCTTAGAGTCTTAAAGATTTTCATTTGAGTAGATCTAAAACCAAATACATGCAGTGTAATTTTAGTAGTAATAGATCTAATTGGGGTTTGTGACTTTGAGCGATCAAGCCATTAATAAGTGTATGCATTTTAGATATTTTGGGTCTATTGTTTAGAGTGATGGCGAAATAGATGGGGATATTATTAGTATAATTTAAGTTGGAGGGTTGAATTAGAGGAATGCTTAAGGTT
Organism: Dendrobium huoshanense; assembly: GCA_016618105.1. Lineage (NCBI taxonomy): Eukaryota > Viridiplantae > Streptophyta > Magnoliopsida > Asparagales > Orchidaceae > Dendrobium > Dendrobium huoshanense. The sequence continues at coordinate 76,273,320 of CM028351.1, forward strand.
TGTCATGTAATAGAAAAGTACCAGTCAAACTTAAGGGAAAATTTTATAAGATTGTGGTGAGGCCTGCAATGAATTATGGCACAGAATATTGGTCATTAAAATAAAGGCATAATATTAAGTTAAGTGTTGCTGAGATGAGGATGTTCAGGTGGATGAGTGGATTTACTCTTAGAGATAGGAGACGAAACGAGCATATCTGTGAAAAGGTTGGAGTAACTCCAATGCCATATAAGATTAGAGAGAGTCGCCTTAGCTAGTTTGGTTGTGTAAAACGGCTGCCTTCTGATGACCCTGTTAGGACAGTAGATGTATTAGATTTGACCTCTGGTAAGAAAGGTAGAGGTAGCCCTAAAAATATTTGATTAGAAATGACTTTTTTTTATTAGATTTAAATAATAATTTGACTCTTAAACGAACACAATGGAGAAAAAAGATTCATGTAGTCGACCCCATATAGTGAGATAAAGCCTTGATGTTAAATTATTTTATAATAAATTTATAACGTAACAAATTAAACAATCTCTATGGCCACAAACAAGATTCGTTTAAAACTTAATTATTTATTAGATTTTAAATATCTTTTGAAGCAGTTTTTTCATAATTGTCTCATAATTTTTATTATAATAAAGAAAGAGAATCATATGATGTCTGACAAAGATCAAAGATCAAACAATTTATGTACTGAACCGCTACATTAATGCAAGTAGTACAGTCATAAGTAGAGCTAACGAGTGAGTATGGATTTGTTTGTGAGGGATTATTATGAGGAAATTATTATTTTTTAAAGCTGATATAGATTTATACATACAGTCTTAAAAAAAAACCAGCTTCTTTCTTAGGGTCTATGTTGTATAGTTTTTTCATTTTTTTGGCTATTTTAATTTTCAGGTGACAATTATAATTTTATTTGAGATTTTTTTTCCTTACTTTTCAAAATTTTAAGTGGTAAAAGATGCTTTCTGTAATTATAATATTGAAGTTATTTTCTCTATAGTAACTTGATAACAAATTTTATAAAATGTTGCAATTGTCTCAAATCAACTTATAGTCAAATTAAACATCACATTGAGGTGAACCCAATGACCCCAAAATTAGTCTAATCTAAGCCCAAATAAGCTGAAATCAAGGGATTAAAACACATTTGAAAGCTTCAAAGCATAAATTAGATGATAAATGATCTTCAAATATGGCATGCTTATAGTTAAATCCAAAGGCTCGAAGAGACGAATCCAACGAGCCTAAGATCACTTAATTTAGATATCATTAAGGTACTTAAATACATGAATAAATGTTGTGACCCGTCTGATGGAGCACTCCAAATAGGATATTCTTCATATTTACAGAGTTTCACTTACAATAATATATAAATAGGCACATGTTATCTTCGTGAAGGGACTCTTTGGCTGGAGATTGGAGAGGGCTCTAATATTTCAAGGATCCAAGAGTTCTACCAAAGCACGACTATCGAAAAATTTCTGTCGACCATCGCCCGTCCTCTGATCTTCACCAAACTACAGCCCGTCCACTGATCGTCGCCCAACCACTGCCTGATCATTGCGCGTCCGCCTACCAATGTCGGATCACTGCCCATATGTCGATCCTCGGGAGATCATCTCTCGTCCACTGACCGACACTTGATCATCGGGCGTCCGCCGACCTACATCGGACCACCATCCATTTGCCGATCGTTAACAGACTTTTGCATGTACATCGACCCCTGACCATAGCCGAAAATTTTCTCGACTGCCAATCGTCGTCGAACCACCATTTGTCAGCTAATCACTGTCGGACCTCCGCATTACCACTTGTGAAGATCGGCGAACCTCTGCCTTACTGCTTATGACGATAGGCAGATCTCCGCCTTACTGCCGAATCCAATTGCCAGCCTTCGTCGAACACCACTCTGACCACCATCGCTCGCCGACTACTGTCCCTCCGACTATCGTCGCGCACTGACTACGGTCCCTCCGAACTTCCATCTTCTGTCACCTACAAACTATTTTCCCTTCAATCTCTGTTACCCCGCAAACTACACTCCCTTCAACAGCCGCCGCTCGCCAACTACGGTCCCTTCGTCTTTTCGACCTATGTCGTCTGCCGACTATGATCCCTCTAAACATAATTGCCCGACTACAGTCCTTCCGACTTCCGTCTCCCGTCGATTACAATTCCTTGAATTCGACAATCGTTAGCTGACTACAGTCCGTCTGACCTCCTTCACCCGTCAACTATGGTCCCTCCAACCATCGTCGCCTAATTATGCTCCTTCCAACCACCGCCGCTCTTATGGTCTTACCAACCAAATGAACAAGCCAACATTCTCTTGAGAACAACTCTAATATTATTAGATCCTTCCAACTCCAACATGTAATGTGCTCTATACAATATATATTTACTACATTGAGTCAACTCCTTCCCCCCAAGGAAGAACATCATTCGTAACAGACTATAAACATTAGCAGCATCATTTTAACTGGGCCATACCATGTGGTTTTTTCACTTTTCAAGGTATTTTACTTAAAAAACGTAGTCTCTTATAATTCTTACACTCATCTCTCTTATCTATCTGTCTAATGAATCTTTGTACCTAATTTGGATGCTATACTCTATATCTCTCTACCGCCATGAATATTCCAGAATGCAACAACATGTCCTCAAATTATAATTATCTTTTTTTGAATTGAATTGAGCTATAATCATTGTTCTTTGTAATATATATATATATATATATATATATATATATATATATATATATATATATATATATATATATATATATATATATATATATATATATATATATATATATATATATATATATATATATATATATGGAGAGAGAGAGAGAGAGAGAGAGAGAGAGAGAGAGAGAGAGAGAGAGAGAGAGAGAGAGAGAGAGAGAGGAAGACATGATTCTCTCCTGTTGGTGTATTTTAAAAAACAAATCCTAAGATGTTAGATCGGAGAAATTATTACATCCGGTCCAAAAACTGAACGGTTCGAATGTATACCGAGCAATACCGAGCCCAAAATACTGAGTTTTAGGTAACGTGGTGCGTGGTTATTAAACTCTGAACGCATTCGGACACCGGATATAATAATCGCTCGTTCGATCGAATGGCCCTCACCTGCATGGGGAATCATGCCCTACCATTAGGCCGTGACGTCCTGCGCTAATTCTTGTTTGTTAAATGCTGAGCTTATGGTACTTCTTAAAAGCACATGACATGTCGTTTAATTAATTTTTTCATGATGGAGATCAAACGATGTGGCTTTCACATGTTCACATTCTTGATGTGGACTTTGTATGGATAAAAGAGATGCCCTTATTTGTTATGATCTCAAAGCTTAATGTGCCAATAGGGTATATATGGATTGGAGTTCTATTATAGTTTTCATTACAAATTTAAATTTTTGTTTGAGACAACTTTTTTTACTATTTTGTAAAAGTGCTATAGAGAAAATCACTTTTGAAATTACGATAAAAAGCAGCTTCTTAGCACAAAAATATTTTGAAAGCCTGAAAAAAGTAACGACCAAATAGAATTGTGATTGTAGCATGAAATATAAAACAATAAGAAAGTTGTTCCAAACGAAGCCTTGGGATTCATTTGGGACAACTTATTTAATGCATTTAAAAAATATAATTTAAAAAAGGAGAATAAACGGAAAGCAGGATAGATGTGTAGTTTAAATGCTCCTAATCCTAAAACTTTTAGCAAATATGCTCCATTTGAAAATTTCGCCGAGTCTCTTCTTGCCATCTAAACAATCATTAACACCCTCTTATTTTTCAACTCTCTTAGAAATCTTATCCTAAAATTTAATTTTTATACTGTCAAGTGCTCATCATTCCATATTAGCAATAATATCCTCTTTAACCACATACTAATTACATAATTAAAGTTAATAATTTTATTTATGTCATAATTATAAGGTGTTAAACATGATTAAGTAATGCTTTAAAAATGTAGTTAACCAAATCTTGCCAAATTTTAGGTGGATATCTTAATTGGTAGGTCCAATAGGATTCAGCTTGATTAAATTTGAGACAATCCTTCATAATTCCTAAAGTCAACTCAATCATTATTTTTCCTTTAGATAGACAGTACATAGAGTCAAAGTTTGGACAAAGGCTTTTCTGAAATCTCACAATTTTATTATTTTTTATTATATTTTAGCTACATTATAATTAAAATTTATTTAAGATAATTATAGAGAGAGAGAAAGATAGAGTGAGTGAGTGATTGAGGGAGAGAGAGAGACTGCCATGCATATAATTTGATTTCATTTGGGTCAACTTTTTTACTGATTTCTAAAGTAACTTTTTAGTATAAGAACACGCTCCTAGGAATGCTGCTAGTGAAATTGAGTTAAGGGAAAGCTGGGACGGGCGTTCATTTTACTTAAAAGCTATTTTAGAAAACAATGAGAAAATTGTTACATGTGAAATCATAATAAGAATCCACATAAAATAGCTGAAGCTTTGCAACCACGAAATATCGAGCTAATCAGAGTTTGGTGAAGTTCCATATAGATCTTTTGTTGAGCTATTGACTAATGAGTTAGGTGTTTAACCACCCCCACTCCATGTTGGAGTTAGGAGAATTAGAAACAAATTTGGTTTTCCATTTTCTGTGGGACCCTTTTTGAAATTAAAACTTTAATAGGTCCCACACTAATGATAATAACTAATAAGTCATGAGATGCCATATGAAAGTGAGCATCTTTTCCTATATTTAATTCATTCTTTTGTTTGAACTTCCCTCTGCCCAACTACTCTGTCATATCAATGGAACCAAACCTAATTGTTTGCTTTATTATTATTGTTTTTTAATATTTTAGATTGATTCTTATGAAAATAAAACTAATAACTTTGAAATTCATTTCATTATTACCAATTTCAAAGAGAGTATCCTAAACTATGTTTTTTTTATTTCTTTAAAATATAATAAAATTTTAATTTATGAGAAAACTTATTTTAGTCTCTTAATTAAAACTTTAGACTTTTAACTAAAAAATTCAGTTTGAAGTATCATATATGTTTATATGTTGTATGTAGGGGTGTTAATTATTGACACAACTTGATAACTCGGTCTGAATCCAACCCGGAAAATTTGGATTTGGGTCGGCCCATTTAACAAATGGATCGTTCAGGGTTTCAATTTTTAGCTTGAAAAAAAATGGAATCGAGTCGACTCAATTAAAAAACGGGTCAGGTCCAGAGCAACTTGGTAACCCGAAAATGAGCCGGTAGCCCACTCGCCTTCCGCTCTTGCACAACTTCACCTCCACTAGATTCCCGCTTCCCTCTTTGCTATTTGTGCATCCACATGGACCGCACCCGATAGACCACATCTGCACCCATGTTCCACGGTTCCAAGCTTCTAGCACGACAACACCCGTACTCGATACTCAGACAGTTAGATGCTCGCTAGTTGCCTCACGTCCGCACCCGCCAATGGCCCAACGCGCATGACGCTCACCTGAACATCTCGCATTTGTACCCGCACTGCTCTCACAATCTCGCCTCTCATCCGAACTCGAAGTCTCCGCACCCAAAGTCCTAGATGGCGGCACAATCAACTCGTGTCTGCAGACTCCACACCTGGGTTCGCAGGTCAAGTTAGGTCAACCTGGTAACTAGCTCGAATCAGGTCCGTGTTGGAATTCCTCATATGTTTGCAAAATCAGGTCATGTTAGAGTCAACCTGTTTAGACCCGAGTCAATTCGGGTAGAATCCAAATCTGACCCGTTGACCCGTTATGGTTCCCCTAGGCTAGTTGTGTGTAAGTTTATCCTTAAATTAATTCAAAATTAAATACGAATAATAATAATAATTTATTTGTCATGTTTATTTTAAAATAATTTATTTTTTAAATATGGATGGTCAGCTTCATATGAAATGAAAAGAGGTTTGATTCTGCACGATTAATTAACTATCAAGCCAAAATAAATGAGCTCATGTTCATAAAGATGCTAAAACTTATTTTAATTGTTGACTTTCAATTTTGAAGGATAAACTTTTTTTAACATTTTAATTATAGTTCCGTTTAAATATTATTGAATATATATATATATATATATATATATATATATATATATATATATATATATATATATATATATATATATATATATATATATATATATATATATATATATATATATATATATATATATATATATATATATATATATATATATATATATATATATATATATATTAAATTTGAAAATTTATTATATGTGTATTATTTATTAAATGAGTTTAGGGTGTGTATATACATACACATATAATAATTTTTCTAATTTAAAATTTAATTGTTTTTTTTTTTTTTGGTTGAAAACATATTTTTGAATCAGAAACTTTGGTGGGCTAAACTCAATGAGTTGATGATAGGGCTGCAAACAAATCGAGTCGAGTCGAGTATGTGAGTGTTCATGTTTGAGTTCGTTTATCATTAGCTTGTTCAAGTTCGGTTCGTGTTTGATTCGAGCTTTATTGTTTGTGTTCATATTTGGTTCGTTTAATTTAATGATTTTCATGTTTGGTTCATGCTTGATTCATGACTTTGAATTTGAGTTAATTCGCGAGCTATTTGAACTCATAAAATTGGGTTCTATTGCATGCTATAATATTTTCAATGATAGTGTCAGAGTGTTAATTAGATCTTGCACATACGCAAATTAGAGAATGTGCAAGAATTGTAAGAAATACTAGAATTTTTATGTTAAACATCCAAAAAGGTAAAAAACATGAGCCTCGGCCTAGTTAAATGGTGTTTGTCATTGATTACAATGATATATTTCCTCAAGGGAAAACATTGATTTGGTATATTAAACATACAATGTATTGAACCTACTATATTTTTAAAGTTTGGATAGCCCTGTGTTATGTGAATTATCATTAAAAGATTATTTGATTGTACTCCTTTGATAAGGGGAGACTAAATACCAAGAAGTCCATCACAAATATGGATGTTGACGTTGAGAGTCAGAATTGGTGTTGATGATATGTATCAATCTTATAAATAATGACATAGATATAGTATATTAGTGTTTATAAGTGATGAAGTTAGAAGTGTCGATATAGCCAAGTGATAACTATTAGAAGATTATGGATCAGAGGACTATACTAAGGCAGTGATGATTGAATGACTATAATTGGGCGATGGAGGTCGAAGGAATATAGTCAAGCCATGTTAATTGGAGTATATTAGTCGAATAACAATGGTTGGAGAACTACAATCATATGATGGTGATCAGAGGATCATAGTCGGGTGATAAAGAATGAAGAATCATAATCAGACAATGAAGATTGAAGGATCCTAATTAGACAATGATGGTTGAGGGATCATATTTAAGCGACAGTAGTTTAATGATTATAGGTTTGGGCAATGGAGTTGGAGGATTGTCATTGGGTGATTATGATTTCAGGATTATCATTAGGTGATGGTAGTTAGAGAATCATAGGTATACATTAGTGATCAGAGGATCATAGTCTTGAGTGGCAGTCATATAATCTAGTTAGGTGGCAACGATTCGACAATAGTAGTTAGCGAATGATGATGGTTGGTGGTGATTATTGAAGTCGATTTTCAAGAAGAGCTTTAGAGTTCTTCAGATTTACAAGCTCTCCCCTCACTATAGTCTTCCCCTTTCATGTGGCAATTGGAGTGTCATTTTAATAAATTTAGTCAAAATTTTATAACATTCTATTAGACATGTCATATCAAATATTTTGATCATATTATTCATGAAGTATTTAAGTGCTTTATGATATCATAATTGAGCGATCTTAAGGATTGTTTGGTTGTCTATAAAAGTGGTGTAAAGTATTCCAAATGCAGAGGTTTTTGAGAATATTGGTGTTTTGTTTGAAGTAAAATATATACAGTGTAAAATCTTAGTGCATTTGAAATTCATCATCTAGTTCATTTTTTATGCATTTGGAATTTATTATATTTGGGCGAGTTCTAAATACACCATAAATTCATTACCATTGTTGCCACCCGATGCTAGATGCCACTATCGCTAATAGCTAGCATCACTGTCATTGACCACCACCTGCCATTGTCATCCACCAGCTACCACCCGCAATAGCCGACCATCGCCGCCATCAGCCCACATGTTGTTGCCCGCCGCCAATGACCACCGGCAGCACCAGCATCATCAATCACCGACCACTGACAGCGTCGACCACCACCCACCACAACCACTGGTCGCCTACCCACCACAACCACTGGTCGCCTACCCACCACCACCAACCACCACCATCTTTGAATTTTATAATGCACTCATTTTACTTCAAATCAAATAAAAAAAGTAATCTCCTGCATTCATTTTATACTCATCCAAACAACTCTAAAACATTCTTTTTTATATTACATCCCTTTTTCATGCATCCAAACAACCCCTTAATCTTATTTGTTCCTCTTGATGAGCCACTCAAATTGACTATAAACATGCAAGATTCGAAGATTGTTTGATCATAAAGTTTCTAACTATATTTAAATACTTGATTTATGCTAATTTGGACTCGGATCAAATCAACTATAATCTCTTTTGATTCATCTCGTCAAGACATTCAATTTGACTATAAATTGGTTTAAATCAAAGGTCAAATGATTTTGAATTTAATTTATAAGTCTCTAATACAAATAATGCCTTGATATTCATATAAATGAATTTTTTTATACATATTAAGTCCCATCAACTAACAAGCTCAAATTAAAATTGGAGCTAGCCTAATTAGCTTGACTCTACTAATTACACCCCTAGATAGTTCAAGATGAAAACATAGAACAAATAATTGTTTTAAAATATAAAACATTTCTATAATAGCATAATTATTTTAAACTTGAGAAAATAATCAAACTCTTTATTTATTCTAAAAAAAACATTGGTAATTTATATTTTTGGCAAATATCAGTTATTTTTACTATTTATCTTGTTCTTTAGAATCAGAACTTGTTGGTAGCTCCCATGAATTTTCGGTTCTAATACATTTGTTGCGAGTAATCCTTCTGAGCATAATGAGCATGTGCATGCTCCTATTGATAATGAAGTTGAATGTGATAGTGATGAGTTGAACAATCCTATTCCAAGATATGAGGGAAGTGTTCATATAAAGAAGAGGAGATTGACTTCTACGGTATGGGGTCATTTTGAAATGTTGCCACTTGCAGATGATGACAAACATCGTTGCAAATGTAAGAAATGTGGTGCAACATACTTATGTGATAGTAAAAATGGTATAAGAAATTTAAGACGTCACTTGCAGAATTATAAGAAAAAATCTCATGATATTGGTCAACTTATACTTCAAAGTAACTCAAAGCATATTTTCTGTTCTTGTTGCAAATGATGTTTCTTTGCTAGATTCATCCTGAGCCTACAACCCTACGACTTTCGCCTTTCGTTGCTAGGCTGCTAGTAGTTAACAAATTGTTGCTTTTATTTGTTTTTTCTTCTGCAGCCTTGCAGGTTAAATTATGTAAAGGTAAATGGTGAAAGACAAAAAGGAGCTCGCCAGGCGCCAGCTTGAGGCCTTGACACTTTTAGACTTTTAGTTAATTTGTTAATTGTATTTCTATTTTTATAATATTTTTCTCTAACTTATATTCCTGTAAGTTGTAACAATCAATAATTTGTATTTTATTGTATAGTGTATACTTGTAAGTTGTAACAATGTATGTATGTCATTTTTTAACATGTAACTTATATATTATAATAATATTAAGTATTTAAGTTTGATTTCTTCAATTCTTGTAAATTGTAAATGTGCATTTTTCCTTTAACAGAAAAAAAAAACATATAAAAACAATTATCGGGTTGCCGGGTCGGGTTAACCCGGCAACCCGCGGAAGGCAGAAAAATGGGAAATGTTCAGGTCAACGGGTCGTGTCGGGTCAACTCGTTAACCCGCTCGGGTCGGATCCGGGTTGGTCAATCAGACCCGTTTAATGAAATGGGCCGGATTCAGATCAACCCATTTACACTCAAGTTATTACAAATTGGACCCGAACCCGACCAGCTAACCCAAATTGACACCCCTAAATTTTCCCAATCTCTTTTGAGCCCAACGGCTCTATTTATTCTACAGCTTTTCCGCTTATTTTCCAGACTGATAAAGTGTACAAGAATCCACGAGGCTTCTTCCCGCAAGAACCTTCGTGGAGACGCCTTACTGCTAAAAAGTTCTACTCCCATCACCCGTTAATCTCGCAAAGATTATATCCAAATCGCGCTGTGGAATCCAATAAAACCCTAGTTTTTTAGTATAAAAGTCAAGCCTTTATTTACTTTTTCTTCGGGGTAGGGTCAGGGCCCCCTTGTTCTACGCGTCTTCTTTGCCTCACATCACACCTTGCCTTCTTCTCCCATTTTACCGTCTTAATTCCTCCCAAACACTCCGGCGCCGGCGATGGGCTGCGCGGCGTCGAAGAAGGCTGTGTCGGTGACGCCAGCGCTGGATTCGTCCGGCATTCTTAAGGAACATCGAGGATCTGATGTGGTTTTGGAGAAATCTTTGCGGTATAGGTCGAAGGAGGAGGAAGAAAGAAAGCTTGAAGAGTTGGCGGAATCAGGACGAATGATCTTGAAGCGGTCTAGCTCAGTGAGCGTTCGACTGGGTAATCTTCACAAGTACATTGAAGGGGAGCAAGTTGCCGCGGGATGGCCGGCGTGGCTCACCGCCGTGGCTGGTGAAGCGATTAATGGATGGGTGCCCCTCAAAGCTGACAACTTTGAGAAATTGGATAAGGTAATTATGGAGGAATTAAGGAGAAGAAGAAACAATTCATGGTAAATTATTTGTAGTCATTGTGCGTGCTTTGCTTATATTTTTTTTATCGGTTTTTCTTTCAAGGCGTTCAAGCTTGGAAGGGATCGTAGTGCTCTGTTGTTTGCATTTATAATTCAAGAATTGCTCATTTATTTAAACTTTTTAGGTGAACTAGATGACAAGGATGGTAGGTATGTTAGTGTTGTTGGCTGATGCTTTTATACAGTTCTTTCTCAGAGAAAGTTTTGTTGGATCTTTAGTTTCAACTTGCTGCATTTTATGATGAAAATTTCCCAGTTTTTGCATTCTTTGAACAAAAGATTGCAGCTCCCCATCGCTTGTAATCATTTATTTACATAGCATTGTCTTCTTTTAGATGTTCAACATATGAATCTGATTCTGTCTTTCCTTGGTATAACCTTTATGATTTAGTATTGAATTTTGGAGTATGGAAACACCATGGCTCTACCAATCTAACATTTCGATAAGTCTTTACCAATTATCAAATATTTTGACACCTTATAAATATGAACCAGCCAAGTGCATAAGAGCTTGTGTAGATAAGGAACTAATGGTATTTCAGAAAGATCCATGACAGCCAGCCAGGATATTGATCAAGGCCTTGGCATTTTGTTTGTGGAAAGTGGTAGTTATAAAAGAAGATTTTCTTAGTAGCAGCAAACACTGCGCATGGACCACGGTTCTATTAATTGGTTATATACTCATTCCATTAGTCAAATTATCACACTTTTACAAATGCAAGGAATAAAGAACATTTTAGCTGGAAAATTCCAATTCTATAACATATCTGCGCTTGAAAAATTGTTTTAGTAGAGTATGCATTATGACAAATTCTAATTTTTATGTGAAAATTTTCATAATGGAAAAATCATGGTGTTTGACCCAATTGCAATAATCCACTATATAATGGAAGATGCGAGAAACCTTCATTTCTCACAAATGAAGAATATTGGATCATACACAGTTCAGAATAATTGTCTAATTTCCATTATAGGAATTGTAGAAATTGATTGTCCAAAAGAAGATAGTTTAAACCCAACAACATGATTAGATGTTAATGGTCAAGTAAAAATAGTTGGATGACATAAGTTTGACGATGGCAGTAACTATTGTTGATGGTGATCATTGGCAATAATCATCGAAAAAATGTAATAGAGGTCTTTAGCTCTCTCAACTCTCGAGCCTCTCTTCAAGTATAAAATAAGATCCTATTTCTAGATTTTTAAGCTGAACATTTTTGATAAATTTGATTAGAATTCAAAATACTACATTGAATGGTTCATATTAGTTCCCTTGATTATAAATCGTTTATGCAGTATTTGAGTGTCTTAATGATATCAGAATTGAATGATCTTGAGCTTGCTGGATTTTTCTCGTCGAGTAGCTCAATTCAAGTATTCAACTATAAGTTTGTTGAAATCAAAGTTCGGTTGATACTGAATTTAATTCCAGAGATTTTTGGTTTAAATAGTCTCGAGATTCGTGCTGATCATATGAACATTTTGGAGACACGTCAATACTTAAATAGGAATAGTTCATACAGCATTTATTCCCTTTTACTGTAGGAAAATATATAAAGCTTTATCCATTTACCTTTATAAAATTCAAAAACCATAGAGGAAATTGGTTACTCTATTTCAGCTTAACACTTTGGCATTAGTGATCATCAAATAAGCGTTGTTAAAGAAACCCTAAAATAGAACTAAATAAAGGCGTCATATCCTTGGATTTGTCTTGTATGCATGCTCATCGTTTGACCAAGTTAAGATAGTCATTTTCAGGCGCAAATTAATATGGATCATAACTTTCTTTGCATGTTTAAGACATTGATGATGTTAGCATAAACATGGTGTATTTCTTTTTTGTTTGTTGGACATTGAACTGAGTGCTGACCTCAAATAGTTCAGAAAGGTCTAATTGAATAGAAAATCTAAAAAAAAATGTTGCAACCATTTCATACATTTGCTCAAGAAGCCATGTACCGGCCAAGAGCTTGATAATTCTCTTGTTAAACTAACTGTATTTTATTTATTTATTTATTTATGCTGTAATTCATCCATTGTTTTGATGTTGAGAAACTTCTGCTCTTGCTTCTCCAAGTTCTACATGTTTTTTCTTCGCCTTCTACTTATTAGATTTTATGTTCAACTTGAATTTGAAGATAGGGCAGGGCACCTATAGCACTGTATTCAGAGCACGGGATATTGAAACAGGAAAATTTGTTGCCCTAAAGAAGGTCCGGTTTGACAATTTTGAGCCTGAGAGTGTTCGATTTATGGCACGAGAAATACAGATACTTCGCCGACTTGACCATCCCAATGTGATGAAGTTGGAGGGCTTGGTTACTTCTCGGTTATCATGTAGCATATATCTTGTATTTGGATATATGGAACATGATCTTGCTGGCCTTTCATTGACACCTGACATAAAATTCACTGAATCACAGGTTAATATTTCTTGAGTGAAGTCAAATCTTCCCTTTTTGGTCAAATAATATGTCATCTGACATAAATTTTGTTTGGAAAATGTAAAATTTTATCTTCCAGGTAAAGTGTTTAATGGAGCAATTGTTATCTGGTCTTGAGCATTGTCATTCAAGAGGAATCATCCATCGTGATATTAAGGGCGCCAATCTTCTAGTTAATGATGAAGGCATATTAAAAATTGCTGATTTTGGCCTGGCAAACTTCATACATCCTGAAAATAAGCAACCACTAACTAGCCGTGTGGTTACACTGTGGTACCGTCCACCTGAGCTTCTCTTAGGCTCTTATGATTATGGAGTGTCTGTTGACTTATGGAGTGCTGGTTGCGTATTCGCAGAAATGTTTGTCAAGAAGCCCATCTTGCAGGGAAGAACTGAGGTAATTAGCTCTGTCATCTAAGTATTTAGAGTTTATTTTTCTTGTTTCCTTGGTAAGACTATATTCGGCCACCAGAGGCATTTGTAAGTGGAAGGGAAAGAGATGTAATCAGACGTGACTTTTGAGATAGAAGAGTATTTAGCTCCTTAAGTACTTTTGTAGACCAAACCTACTTATTGTTTTTTTTGTTGCTTGAAGTTAGAAAAGTGGTGAACTTACTAGTGATGTAGGTCTGTAGTGCCCCTCTTTAGACTAGGTTTGTTAGAGAGTTAGTGTATTTGATGAATAACTTGATAACGCTCATATGAAGTTCGTTTATTCACATAATTGAACAATTTTAAATAATATTTTAACATCTTATTATATTATAAACAAGTTTGAATTTTGACCCACTTATTCATCTATGTTCGTAAGCATGCCGGTTTATTATTTAGCAAGTGTCTTACTATGAACTTAATAAAATTCTTATTTAATAATAGTTTACTCCATATTCATGTATTAATTTTTATATATTTTGTGCACTTTTAAAATTATAAATATTATTAAAGGTATAAGTACGATATGAGATTGTGTAAGTTTGATTTGGGACTTAATGTTAATGGAGATAAAGAGTGGGATTTTTATCAAGTGGATTGATGATGGTATGAGTGTTTGGGTTTGAGGAGGTTGAGGAGTATTCAACTTGATTTAGGTGGAGATTTGGTTGGCCGCCAGTTGGAGGAGAGAGGGTAGGTGAGGTTGGTTGGGAACCATTATGGCTTTGATACCATGTACAAAGAATGAAATTGATGTGGAGAAAAAACTAATTTTTATTGTCATTTATTCACATATAAGTGTACCAAAAAATAGGAAGGTGTTCTATGTTAATTCCTATTTAAATTGTCTTCCTAATTTGAAAACATAACTAAGGAAAAATAGACAGTGGTAATAATGCTTTTAAAAGTTTTTTTTTTAATTAAAAATATCCACATAATTTCTTGGTGCTTCCTGGAGGATGAACTCAAATAAACATTCAATGGAACATTTTTATAGATTATATGTTTTTTAGGAGCAAATGATACAATTTTGTCAAAAATTGGTTACAAAGTTAACTGAAACATCAACAACATGCGATTGGCATTGACCATGTTCCATCACACGGCTAGTCATTTCAAATATGCATCATGCAAGGTCTGGTTTTTTGGTTGGCTACTTGATTGCATTTTTCCGAAGTCTAAATAATATGAACATTTTCTTTAATTAGAGTTAAATCTCCATGGTTTAACTTTCATTTCTGCAGTTTTGATGTCATGGCACATTTTCTTCTGTCCTTAGGTTGAACAATTGCATAAAATCCTTAAGCTATGTGGTTCCCCATCTGATGAATACTGGAAAAAGTCCAAGTTGCCTCATGCAACAATTTTCAAACCACATCTTCCTTATGAGAGTCACCTACAAGAGACTTTCAAAAGCTTGCCACAATCTGCCTACAAGTTGTTAGAAGTACTTCTATCTGTAGAACCTCAAAAGCGGGGAACTGCCACATCCGCTCTAGCATCTGAGGTATGATTCAAATCCCCACTTCTTCTCATGATGAGCCTATCATACATTTTTGAGTAGTCATCTTATATGTTGTTTTAGTTGCTACATCTATTTAAAAATTTTCTGTTATGTGATAGAAATGTACCCCTCAAACTTAAGGGAAAATTCTATAAGATGGTAGTGAGGCCTGCAATGCTTTATGGTGCCGAATGTTGGCCATTAAAAGAGAAGCATAATACTAAGTTAAGTGTGGCAGAGATGAGGATGCTCAGGTGGATGAGTGGCTTTACCCTTAGAGATAGGATACGAAATGAGCATATACATGAAAAGGTTGGAGTAGCTCCAATAGAAGATAAGATTAGAGAGAGTCGCCTTAGATGGTTTGGTCACATAAAACGGCGGCCTTCCGATGACCCGGTTAGGAGAGTAGAGGTATTAGATTTGACTTATGTTAAGAAAGGTAGGGGTAGACCTAAAAAGACTTGGTTAGAAAATATTAGGAATGACCTTTCTTTATTAGATTTAAACGATAATTTGACTATTAATAGGACACAATGGAGAAAAAGGATTCATGTAGCCGACCCCACGTAGTGGGATAAAGGCTTGATGTTGTTGTTGTTGTACTTGTTAGACTTTAGTAATAATAGTTCTAATGGGGAGATTGTGCTCTAGTGTATGCTTTTTGCTGATGATATTCTTTTTGTTAATAAGACTAGAGAGGGAGTTGAAGGTAAATTTGAATTATGGAGGTCAACTTTCGAGTCTATAGACTTTCATTTGAGTAGATCTAAAACTGAATATATGGAGTGTTATTTTAGTAATAATAGTTCTAGTGGGGGATTGTGACTTTGGGTGATCAAGTCATTAATAAGAGTACACATTTTAGATATTTTGGGTCTATTGTTTAGAGTGATGATGAAATAAATGGGGATATTATTATTATAATTCAAGTTGGATGGTTGAAGTGGAGGAATGAATCGGGCTTGTTGTGCGATAGAAAAGTTCTCCTCAAACTTAAGAGAAAATTATATAAGTTGGTGGTTAGACCTACAATGCTTTATGGTGCATAATGTTGGCCATTAAAAGAGAAGCATAATATTAAGTTAAGTGTTGTAGAGATGAGAATGCTCAGGTGGATGAGTGGTTTTACTCTTAGAGACAGTATATGAAATGCGCATATATGTGAAAAGGTTGGAGTAGCTCTGGTGGAAGATAAGATTAGAGAGAGTCGCCTTATATGGTTTGGTCACATAAAATGGCGGCCTTCCGATGACCCGGTTAGGAAAGTAGATGTATTAGATTTGACTTATATTAAGAAAGGTAGAGGTAAACCTAAAAAGGCTTGGTTATAAAATATTAGTAACGACCTTTCTTTATTAGATTTAAATGAGAATTTAACTTTTGACAAGGCACAATGGAGAAAAAGATTCATGTAGCCGACCCCACAGTGGGATAAAGGCTTGTTGTTGTTGTTGTACTTGTTAGATTTTAAATTATATGCCATGATTTTACAATTTGCTATCTTTACTCTTGCACAGTATTTCAGAACAAAGCCTGCGGCGTGTGAACCATCAAGTTTGCCAAAACACCCTCCTACCAAAGAGATTGATGCAAAAAGTCGTGAGGATGCAAGCAGGTTAAGTTCGAGCATTTTGCCTCACATAAATGATAGCTATTAAGTTTTTCGTGAAATCTTTTTTTTTTTTGGCACTCAAAAGTCTAGTTTAGTTGGTAAAAACTTCTGTTGCTGCTAAGGTCTTGAGATCAAACTCTGCCTATATCAAATATTCTTGTGGGCACTCAAATTTCCTTAAAAAAAAATGAACAGTTGTCATTAGCAGTCCAAGCACTGAAGTTGTATTCTATAACGCTTGGTTCGAGATTAGCTTATGATTAGATGTATATTCAATTGTTAATACTACGGAAGCAACATATGTTCCCTTGTAGGAATATTTTTTGCCAGTCTAACTTGTTTAATCTGCCTTGGCCCAAATTTTTCCTCCAAGGAGCATAAACTCTACTATGTTCCGACATTAGCTTCAACTTTTCAGTACAAACAAGTGATGCATATCGAACAAGGAATAGATTAATGCCCTAATCCCAACTTAATCCTTCAAGATTAAACTAATATTTATGATTAATAATTTACTGTAGAATTATTCTGGTCTTGTGCCCAACGACACTAAATTTACATGTTCAAAGATATCTTTTACTTATCATTGCTGTTTATTTTAATGCTGCATTGGCATTGCTATTCTTAGTTGTGTAGTATTGTAGTCTGTTTCTAGTAAATTATATGATTTTATGATAATTAATTTGTTTGCTTGTTGATTTTATTTGTTTTCAAATTCTTATTAAAATTCTTGGATACTTACTGTCATGTCATTATTAATTGAGCTTAAACTCTAGAACCACATGTTTTCATTTAAATATAGAAATTGAAGTACTTGGTTACCAGTGATCCCTGAGTCCTCATCATATTAGTTATAAGGAAACCTAACCCTGAGTTGACCTGCTGCAGTTTGTCTATAATAAAATAAAATAAATAAATAATTAAACATATTAAAAAGCTTAAGTCCATTAAAGTGAATTTTGAAAGCTACCACGAGTTCAATTCTAAGAAATTTGTTTTTCACCTTTCATTTAACTAAAATTTTTTCTTCTCATTGTTACCCCGAACACTTTAAAGCCTTTCTTTCGTTCAAAGAAGTTAACTGTTAGACCAGTCCAAAGAGGATCGGTTTAGCCAGCCCAGAACCAGGGCTGGCCCCTGGTTTATACCAGGCGGAGCTAGCAAGCAGCCTGCCCCCTTGTGGGGCCCACTATTTGAATATTTTTAAGGAGGGAGGCAGTTTATTAGGGAAAATTCAAAATAAAGGGCTGTTTAAGGATTTTGATGTTTGTTGTTTTGCTTTAAGTAGATTATTTTCCCTAGGTTTAGGGTTATCTATGTTTTGCTAAAGTTTGGAGTTCTCTTAGGTTTGCTTGGGCTCTAGTTGTCAGCTAGGGGTTGAATGTTCAGATTGGGGCTGGCATGAGACATTCTCAGATAATTTATTTCATTATGAACTCTTTTGAATCCCAACTTTGGCAAATTAAATGTTGAATTTACCACAGATTCCACAACAGAAATGACAATAAACCTTCAGAAAGAATGCACTATCCATCATACAAATATGAGGAATTGTCTCATTCAAATTGAAGTACTAAAAGTCCTAGTTTGATTTTAATTTTTGAATGAAACTTGCATGATTTGCCTTTCATTCTCAAAATCTCTCACCAATTGAACATCTTTGTGTTGTCTTTTACAGGAAAAACATTCCAAAGATCAACGGAAGAGCTCGTGTTGCAGAAGTAAAAAGGAGGCCTTTATGGGTGCATCAGGAAACTCAACAATCAAGTGGCTTGAGTAGATTAGCAAATCATCATGAGGTATGCCTACTTATCTGATGGGTGTTATCAGTATATTTTACTCAAACATTGGAATTTTTTAGTGTCGAAGCATATGAACCATATCAAAATTGCACACTGAACAAAGCTAAATGATGTTAACTGGCAGGCAGAGCCTCAGATGAAAAATCATGGAACTGAAAGGAGTGGCAATAAGATAGTTTGTCCAATAGTTAAAGGTGAATCTAGACTTCTTGTTGATCTTCAGCCAATGGCAGCACTTAATCCCCCTGATCGGGATCCGCAACCGACGCACATTTCTCAAGACGACATTCCTTTCTCAGGACCCTTGCATGTTAATCCTTCTACTGGTTTTGCATGGGTGAAGAAGCAGCAGGAAGATCATCCATTTGTTAAATCACTAAGTAAATCTAGCAGCTCAAGAAGCATTACTTGTGGCTTGGAGGAGCCTCCAGTTGCTATTAGAGCTAGAGTAACTTCTGATTTTGAGAATGGACCATCTGCAGAAGAGGCAATTGATCATCCCAAGCGCAGTGAGCATTACAAGATGGTGAAGAATGCAATGCTGAGAAATTGGGCACAACTTGAACACTCAGACTCATTTGATTCCTCTTCTGCATTCCACTCCCAGGATTTCTCAAGAGCAAATGATGCGCAATCAAAGCACAGTATTATGGTATGTGGAAAGCAATTTCCTTTGGTTTTTTTTTTTCCTTTCTAAGGTTTCTACTATAATTTTGCATATGTGAAATTGTAGGGATACCAAGATGGAGGAGACAGGGTGGAATTCTCAGGGCCCTTGTTGTCTAAATCCCAAAAAGTTGATGAATTGTTACAAAAGCATGAACGCCAAATTCGACAAGCGGTTCGGCGATCATGGTTTCAACGAGGTGACAAAAATTACAACATAACCCTCATATGAGAGAAATTATTCTGTACGGAAGCCGGATGCAGTTCTATATCCGAAGGCAAATCAGGTGCAGCCACGTCAATGATTCCAAGCAGTACCTAGCTGTAGTACCCAGCGAAGGGGTGACGTGGCGCATTCTGATTTGTCTCCAGACGGCGTTCGGCGTCTACACAAAATAATTAATATTCTTTATTTCTGCCTTTTTTAGAGCGTTGTAATCATGCTCATAAGGTGCAGCTGCCTCACTCAAAACTATTCAATTAACATTTAATGTTATCAAATTACTTGGCATACAGGCAAACCTTATACTCCATTTCAACAAAAATAAAAATTGCACAAAATAGTCGGAATAAAACTGATGACATTGATGATCATCATCATCATTTCTGCATTGTTTTTACTTTCAGAAAAATAATTCAGTCTCCATTAGATAAATACAACAAAGAGTTCAGGCATTACACTTCAGGCCAATTTTTTCACAGATAACCATGGAAGCTTCACCTATTACGCATTTCCAACTCCTTCAATTACACTGAAAATGACAGATTCACTAACAAAATCTTTATTTATTGCTTACAGTGGCAGGTAGGAAACAAATGAAGTAAATCAAAGGTGTTATTTTCTTTGACACTCAACAGAGCTCTTTTGGCACACTTGCAAAGAAGACTGTCATAGGGAGGTCACCAGTTGAACATTTTGGCAGAAGGTAGTGACAGTGACAATAATGAGGGCAGATATATTTCAAATCTTCTCAGAAGTGAACTTACATCAGCCTTTAGATATGGTACAAATGAATTGTCATGAAAATTTCATTCATCTGTCATATATTTTTGATGATTTTGGGGTTGTTTAGTGTATGAATGATCCTCAAAAGAAGGAAAAATTATTACGTGCGGATGTTGAACGTGTCCGGAGGCGAATGAGGTGGCTTCACATCATCCAATGCACCGTGCATTGCGTGACGTGGGGTCTCCTCATTCACCTCCGGACGCGTTCAACGTCTACACGGAATAATCTCTAAAAAAAAAAGGCCATTTTGGGCATACAAGCTGTATAGTTTTTATTTTGTTTGGAGAATGTTTCAGACCTGAAGATCTTTATTGATTGATAAAAGAAAGAGATTTTTTTTATTTGTTTATTTATTATTTTTTTATTCATACAAGAAGGGTTATCTATGTTTTGCTAAATAGGAAAAATGTTTTAAAAATTAATAATTTAACTTTTTTTTTACGTATTTTCATGGAAAGGTGAAATCATCACATTTGTGAAATTAAAAAAAAAATTATGAAATTTGAAATATTGATGTTTAATTGCGTTCTATCAAATTATGAATTTAATAAATTTATCAATTATAATCTATATTTATATTTTACTAAAATTTTTTATAGCAATTTCATTAATTAAATCAATCATCTTATTCTATATCAAATTAAATACAATTATTATTTTTCAATATATCTCTTAACAATTTCATTTCTTAAATAAATAATTATTTATATATAAAATGCAACATTCTAATTTCCGGATCTTAATTAAATAAAATTGTTAAACTTTTTCCTCGCTCGCTTATCATCATCTTTTCATAAGAAGATTGTGCAATAAATTATACAAAAAATCATAAACTGTTCATATCAACGTATGTTGATATTAGTTTTTATAAAAGATTAACATGATTTTGTGACACTTTATATATATATATATAATTTATATTTTACTAAATTTAAATTAGTTTAATTATATTTTAACACTTGTTAATATAATATCAAAATGTTATAATATAATTTTTAATATAAAATATATAATTTTAATTCATATCTAAAAAATGTCAACAAATAGGCCATAAAATCTTTCTTTTTTTTTCCTACTTATTAAGATTAGAGAGAGTAATCTTAGATGGTTTGGTCATATAAAACTTAGTCTTTCGATGACTCTCTTAAGAGAGTAGATGTATTGGATTCGATCCATGTTAAAAAGATAAATATAGGCCTAAAAAGATTTAGTTAGAAAGTATTAATATTGATTTTTCTTTATTACTTTTAAATAAAAAATTGACTATTAACAAAACAAAGGCTTATATTGATTTATTAGTTGAGAGTTTTGACTATCAATTACAAAATTTTGTATTTGAAGTTTAAATATGTGATATGTGTGTGAGTTTATCTTAATCGATAAAAATAGCATAGTCATAGACTCATAGTAACATAGGGCCTACATATTTCTTATAGAATAGTTTCTTTTTTTGAGACATTAAGGCCAATTAAGACATACTCACACATAATAGTTTATTCTTGAGGAATAACAGAGCTGCACTTCATAGATTTATTTATTGTTATTTTCTAAAAATTAATTTAATATTCATTAGATAGTTTGGTCACATTAAACGGAGGCCTTCCGATGGAGCTATTATTTTGTGCACACCAAACGATTCTCTCGTCCGGTTACGCGCTCGGTACTGTGCTGTATCGAGCGCAATATATTTTTGAGGTGACGTGGCACTTTTTTATTGGTCTCTAGATGCTATCCGAACTCCGCACAGAATAATAAATCCTTCCAATGGCCCAGTTAGGAAAGTTGAAGTATTAGATTTGACTTATGTTAAGAAATATAGAGGAAGACCTAAAAAGACTTGGTTAGAAAATACTATAAATGGTCTTTCTTTATTATATTTAAATGAGAATTTGACTTTTAACATGACACAATCATGAAAAAGGATTAATGTAGCCAACCCCACATAGTGGGACAAAGGGTAGTTTGATGTTGTTGTTGTTGTTGTTGTATTCTCTTATAAAATTGTTCTTAAGCCTTATTATTATATATATATATATATATATATATATATATATATATATATATATATATATATATATATATATATATATATATATATATATATATATATATATGCCCAAAATCATTCAATTTTGAGGTTACTATAGTGCTCAAATGCTAAGAAAATGATATTTGATTCAGAGGATCAATATGGGTTATTCGACATAGCATTTTTTCGCCAAATTTATGAAAACATCTCCCTAAAAGTTCTATAAAAGTATCTTATTGTTTGTCACTTGTTCCATTTCCCTCAATCATAGATGAAGAATGTATTAAATACCTCATTAGTTTAACTAAAAGCTTGTATATATTTTTTTATTGGAGAAAAATTATGCTTAATTTTGACGAGCCTAAATAACTTGATAGATCTTACAATTATTGGATTTGCTTTGAGACATGCACACTATGTATAATATACCAAACTAATTTCAAAATATATCTATAAGAGTGTCAATTAGGGTTGAGGAGTTAGATTCGGGCCTGATGCAAAGTTGATCAAACTGGAATATGCTTTCCGTGAACCTATTTATTATGTCCATAGTGACATAGTGGCTTTACAATAAATATGACACATTTAACAAAAATTTTCATTTATCTAAAAAAATGGCTCGTTCGAAGTAAATCCGACTCGATTAATTTGGACCTAAATAATAATGGGAGATTTACATGCATACCACTTTATACTACTCTATATACATATTTAACACATAAAACTTTAATATTACATGCATAACATCTTATATTATTTTAATATTAAATAAGTCACTCATATTTCATTACCACCGCCCATATAGTTCATTTATATTTGATATGAAAGTGAACTATTGATGGTATGTATGCAATATTAAAATTTTATGTGTTAGATATATAAATAAAGTAGTATATAATGGTATATATGTAAATATTTTAATAATAATTTGATCAATTTTGAATTAATTTTAAAATTTTATATTAATAAAAAATTATTATGAATTTAATATAGTCAATAATTCATATCAAGATATGATAATAAATTAATAATAGGGTCCTATGTATATTATTATACTAAAATATCATTAACACCGAATCCAGAGGATGTCACTGAAAAGGTCTGATCAATTTATTGGAAGGGTTTGATTTTCCTTTCCCCATGCAATTTACAGCTGCCTATTTTATTTACTTCCCCCAGACATAAAAAGCACACACACACTAAAGAACAAGAAAAACCCAACAGCCCTGCACTTTTCCCGATGAATCCGAATTTCTGCCCCACAAGCTTGCCGCTTCATGTGAGGATCAAGGCCCCCCTTTCTCCCATTATCCTTTTAAATCCCAAAAATCACTTTTTTTTTTCAGTCTTCCCTCTGTTGCGAGACAACCCTTCTTCCTGTGGGGTTTACCAGTTGAGAATTTGGAGGAAAGAGGAGTGCTTGCAGATGAAGACGAAGCTGTATACTCTTTAGCTTTCCTAACCCTAAAATTGGGATTTTTACTTACGCTCACTCCACTTTTTGGGTCTTGGTCCTATCTTTGTCTCTGCATTGTCCTCATAATTCAAGTTGGAATGAGGAAGCATGGGTGGCAGCTCCCTTACCATCCTCTTCAGGCATGTTCCATTCAGTTTTTTTTTTTTGGTTTACTCGTTGCTATCTCTGGAAATGAGCACTTTTTTGTTACCTTTCTTTGTTCAGGTTGTCGCCATAGCTGTTTTTCTGGCATTGGGGTTTGCATTTTATGTTTTTTTTCTTCCTTTTGTTGGGAAGAAGGTGGTTGAGTACGTGGTGATGGCGATCTACACTCCTTTGGTATGTTGGATGCTACGATGGTTTATATTCCATTTTCTTTTACTTGTATTATTTCACTCTGCTTATGGAACTTCAAGTCGAGTACTTTATCCCGTGCTGTTCCTTGTGAGGGTATAGGGTTTGGGTTGCGGTATTGGTCGGCCTTATGTGCTTGGGCTAATGTAAACTGGTTGGAGGTATTGAAAATAATATAAAATCTTGAAAACTGTTTGGTGACATGCTAACATTCAATATAAATCCTATTAAATCCCATGTGATTGTTTATCAATTAAGTTCATGATTTAAGGAGGTTAAGAGATTTGATATTTATTTCTTGAATAATTAAAGTACAACAATAGAAGTTCAAATGAAATACAACAAAGTTTTGTTAAAAGTACAACAATAACATAAATTGAATTGTGAATAAATTAAAGTTGCTTTCTTCTTCATGTGCCCAAAATTGCAGGCTATCCTGCTGAATGACTTCGATGGCTTGCTACCTGTGAGTGGAGTTGTTTGTTAGAAGTTAAATTTTGAAAAATCAAATATTTTAAGCTTAATACGAGAGAGCTTTACCCGTGCCTCCCACATATTTGTTACATTTAAATGTATTAAAGAATCACGTAGTACTTTCTCTCCAACGTCTGCATATTAATTTGAGTCTTCATCATTGAATTGAACATCACCCAACTCACTATCATGATACATTTCAGTTTGTAACATGTTGAAGTATATGTAATGTATGTGATAATGCCCGATGAAGTTGTGCAAGATTGCACATGCCAGAACAATATCAGCCTGAATTGTTAGTGGAAATTGACGCATGTGAGTCAACACTTGGAATCTTTCTTTCCATATACTGAAAGTCCTCTGTACCACATTTCGTGGTTGGGCATGATGATGGTTGTATAGCTCTCGCGCAACTGGGTATCTTTGAGAAGCTAAGTACGACATTCACCCTAGGGCAACGGATCGAGCTATTGCGAGAAGCAGTTGTGGAATATGGAGCATTGGTGTGCCTTATTATAGCGAGGATCCACGATGATGGAGTATGGACGACCATAGCTTTTGAGTTGTTCTGAAGAGGCGAGGGTAAGGAGATAAGGAGAATAGCTGGAAGCATGGAATTGGGCTGACTCTTCTTCCTTCTCGCTCTAATAAAGCGTTAAATTCGTCGAAACTGAGGATTTCAGAAATTCGGGATTTACCACGAAAAGGGGTAATTTTCCACCAACTGCGGCTTTCATTTACCGTAAGATTTGGTTTTGTATTTTTGGCCATTTGGTTAGATTTCACTCAAATTTGGCCTAAATCCTGCATCCAAACAATCCCTTTGTGAGTTTTAGGGGCTATTTGCCTACAAATAGGATTTAGTTAATCATCTAAATCTAAATTTAATATATCTTGAAAGGATTAAAAGTTGAAATTTGGAATTACAACTAGGGGTGTCAATATTGGACACGACCAAAAAACCCGACTCAAACCCGACACAAAAATTTCGGGTCCGGGTCAATTCGAACCCAAACCGAGTTGAGTTCGGGTCAAAGATTTTGACTCGTTTACAAAAACGAGTTTGGTTCGCGTTGAATCGAAAATCCGAAATCGGCCCGATTTGACCCAGAAACATCCAGTCACTCGTCATTCGCATCACTCGTCAGCTGCGACGTCTGTCACTCGTGAGTCGCATCAGCTCGTCACTCGTCAATGTTGTCCACTCGTCCCGTCGCATTCAGTCTGTCAGGCCTTCACCGTCGGTTCGTCACAGTTGGATCGGAAGCAACAACGACAGTGAGCTCGCCGCCTCACCTTTCATCTGCGGCTCCGCGGGACCGTCAAACGCCAGTTCCTCACTTCGCCGGAAGCAATGACGACTATAGCAGTGAGCTCTCCTCATCTTCGTTTTCATTTTGTAGTTAGATCAGAAGCAACAATGGCGAAAGGAGAGGGAGCTCATCGGTAGGGATGACCCGAAAACCTTGGGTCCTTGACGTTCGACCCAAATCAGAGAGGGAGCTCGCCGCAGTCCAAGGAGAGGGACTTCGCTGAGACTAGAACCAGCGACAGGAGGCTGGAGCTCTACTCATATTCGCGCCCTTCTTCAGTCAAATCCCGTAAACCCGTGTCGGGTCGGGTTGACCCGAAATCGAAGCGGGTCGGGTTCGGGACCCAAAAACTGACCCATTTGTAAAAATGGGTCAGGTTCGAGTTTACCCGCACATTACCGGGTTCGACCCGATCCGACCCATGACCCGAAATTGACGCCCCTAATTACAACTAGTAAATCTTGATAAATATGGCAAAACTATTTGGCTTTATGTTTTTACTTTTTAGATTCAAGATTTGTGCGAGAAGAAATCCTTAAATCCATCAAATGTCATGAATAGTGGTATTTGTAAAATGCTGGGTTTAACCAATAATGAAAAATATTAGGATTTATAGTCCCAAAATTCTATTTGACATGATTTAAGCTAAATATTGACTAAATCCTACCTAAAATATGTTACCATACAGCGCCTTGGTGTTTGAGTTGATTTTAAACTTCAAAATGAATCTTATGTTGAAAAAAGCGGCATTTGTCAGTATCTTTTAAGTGATCATACATGGAGTAAATTTTATGTAGAGAATATGGTGAATAAATTTTCATGAGTCCTCTGTGACTGATTTGCTGTACGGAGGTGAAGGATATTAAGAAAGCTTTTTTCATAGGATGATAAACTCAAAGCTTCAGCTGAAATAGTGTTAATTCTCATTATTATAACATGAATTTCTTTGTGCATTCAAGATGTTATGATATTTGAAATAGAAGGGTTTTGCTGTCATACGAATTCATGAATAAATTATCATCTGATAGAAGAAACTCTGTGGAAACTATAGGAAAGGCAACACTTGCCATGAAGTTTGAATACTTCAAGTATATAATGAAAGTATAAAATTTTCCTATATTAAGTCAAAACCTACTCCTTATGACAAAATTTTGATATGTGGCTCAGCAATGTATCTTTATGCATTGAAAATTTCATCTTTGGAAATATGTTTGGGTTTAAATCTAGAAACAACTCTTTGTTCAGTAAGAGTAGGGGCACATACCACATTGCCTCTCTACTCCATATAGATATGTGCCCCTTCCATACCTTTATTATTTTCATATTGCTTGATTAGCGGATTGATATTGTTAAAAGTTCCACAATGTCCAAGCTTTGAGGTTATATGTATTAAATGTGAGTTGCATACTTTGTCAAATTATGTTGTGAGTTGATATTGTTGCAATTATTGTCAGGCTACGTGCGTCTTCTGTTTATATATTTGGTGTGCTGCGATAAATCCCGGTGACACGGGGGTTTTCAAATCTAGGAAATATCTTAAGGCGAAGGGCTATAGAAAGGGTTCTAGAGAAGGCTTGATCATTGAAGACCATGGCCCGGAAACTGTGAATAAGATATTGGATGATGACATAAAGATGGGTGCTATGGGTGAAAACTCATCTCAAAGAATTGAGAAGGTTAAATATTTCTCTCTTGTTTTATTTGGATGTTTCCCTCTTTCATTCATTAGTGGATAATGTTGCTCTCTTTAACAGTCTCCTGAACAGAAAACAAATGAAGATGGCATGTTTTACTGTTGCCTTTGTGAAGTTGAGGTATGCTCAAGCATGTTGAGATTGGACTAATCTATTTGAAATTTTAGTGCGTATTTTGTCTCCTTTAATTTTTGTGTCATGTTCATTGTGTTGTGCTTCATCTTATTTGTTCCAAATTTTAATTATTTTGTTGAGGCTATGCATACTTAGAGTATACCATTACAGTGATCTGTTAGAAGGAAAAGAAAAATACTATTGCATGATAATTTGATAACTAGTGATAGTTTGTACTTTTTCATAAATGTTTTCCTTTCCTTCTTTATGGGTTTCAAATTGAACTGCTACAAATGATTTTTCTCATTGCATAATGAATTCATTACTGCAAGGTTGCATCTGATCATCATCATTAGCCATAGTATGTTTAAAGTTGATTACTACTTCCAAATGAGTTATCTGCTAATCATTTAGAAGAGTTGAACGTAAATACCAAACTATTAACTTCTTTCAAAATAATCCATGATTAAGCTTTATCATTGGTGTTGTTTTATAGATTCACCATGCTGAGTCCTACGGGCGTGCCTGTCAAATGTGGTTCATAACCTTACCTCCACTAATATCTTTAAGTGCTCTTTTATAACTCTTTACTATTTGTAACATTTGCACTGATGAAATCCTTTCCTCCACAAATAACTCTAAACTCACTTTTATCCATGGATTTAAAAATTGGACTGGAATGGTTGTTTCGACTGTGAACGAATCATATGGCCAGTTCGATCTATTTAAGAACTTCTCGTTTCAGCAAAAATCATTAAGAATCAATGAGAACCGTAGGTTCAACTTATAATGGTCTAACATGAATAATTTTGGTTCAAGTTTATAATGTGAATTTATTTATTAATTAGTGAAGATTTATATTAAATATATAAGCTTATATGTGAAGAAATTTATATTAAATGTTAAAAAAATTTAAAGATTGAAAGTTTTTTAAATTTATAATTATTGAAGATATTATTTGTATATAATTCTATTTATTTTTAGTCACATTTTACATTATTGCATCATTATTACATCATTATTATGTCATTTATATCATATTTAAATAATTTTAATATTCATTACATCATACAATTCAACCCTGGTCGAACCATTAAACTTATCATTCTTTCAGTTCTATGTTTGACTTTGTGCAACTTTTTCATAACCTTGCTTCTATCACTTTTTATTAAATGTACTTGCATTGAATTCTATTATTCTGTAGGTCATGAAGCATAGTAAACACTGTAGAGTTTGTGACAAATGTGT
The DNA here is from genome assembly GCA_016618105.1 of Dendrobium huoshanense. Classification (NCBI taxonomy): domain Eukaryota; kingdom Viridiplantae; phylum Streptophyta; class Magnoliopsida; order Asparagales; family Orchidaceae; genus Dendrobium; species Dendrobium huoshanense. Next base: position 76,302,308 of record CM028351.1, read on the forward strand.
TGACCACTTCGATCATCATTGCAGGGTATGACATATACATGCTGTTATATTTTTCATTTATTTGATACTACACATACTACACAAAATAAAATAGCTCTTTCTTCTGAATTGCAGTGGCTTAATAATTGCATTGGGAGAAAGAACTATGGGAAGTTCTTTTTACTCATGATTTCAGCAATTCTTTTGGTAAGCACCATTTATTATTATTATTTTTTAAGCTCATGAAATCAGCTATAATTACTGCAACACTTGAAATTAGGTTTAGGGCAACACTAGAAATTTACCAGTGTTGTTTTATTTATTAATTTTGAAATAAGCATTAGTTATTCTTTTATATAATTTTTTTTTTTGGAATTTGAATTATGTTGGTCTGGAGAGGATTACATTTAAAATTGTATTTATTTGATTTGTTCTTATCTTATAAACCTTATTTCTATAAATAATTTATTTAAGGCTTGTAATCAAATCAATGGATGGTTACTTTTAAAATTAAAGCTTCTTCTTTCTCCTATTCTATCTTCCTTCTTTGGTTCTCTCCTAAGACTTGATTATTTTATCTCACATTGTTCGTTTGCAACATTTGGCATGAGAGCCGAACGAATCCTCTCATTTGTGATATCACGCCTTTATATCCTTCGTCATCATCTTCTTACGTTCATTTTCCTTTGATTATAAACCAAAATTTCATCTACAACCTCACACTGTAGCCCTCCATGTTCACCATTGTAGTATGTTTCTTTCTGTGCACAATAACATCACAACATAATCTTTCACTAACTTTCTCAAACACCCTCAAGGATTTACCCATTAAGGATACACATTTCCTTACTTAAAGGTCTTTGCATTATGTGTATGTCATGCCATCAGCTCACCTTCCCTAGCTGCATTGTTGTCCTAATTTGCACGAAATCATTTTTTGCTGCTTTCATGCTTTGCAACTCCTTTCTGCATTTGTTTGCATGATTGCCTCCTAGCCATTTTCTGACTACTTCTGATATGATCATCTACTGTAACGTATGCCAAATTGCATCTTGGTTTCATGCTGCTCTTTATATGCGATTCTCAAGCCACATCACTTGTGACTTGCTATGATCACCCTTCACGAGTAATCTCCCAAGCAAATGCTCGCATACCTTCTTCATTTGCATCTTCTCTGCTTGGAACCACTACACTGCAAGCCTTCCGCATCATAGCCCATCATGCCAAGATCTACTTTTTGGTTCCTTCATTTGATAGATCGAAATTGAGAGACCGGAGAAAGGAATAAGCTTCGTAGTATCATATTGGTGTTAATAAAATATGCTTTTGTAGAATGTTGGTATTTTAAAATTTTAAATTTTATTCTCAAGTTTTCTAAATTTTCTTATCTTGTCGTAAAATCATGGCCTTGATACAACTAAAGATATTGAATTGTTGAAGATGCATAACTTATATAGAAAGGATCATTGACAAGCATAGAAGGATGCTGATGGACTTCCAAAATTGTTGATATTCATCGTGGAGTCAATAATTTTCTTTTGTTGATTTGTTTCATGAAGGTTATAAAACATCTTCATAGAAAATATTCTTTTGGATATGTTTTAATCTAACGAAAGATGACTTACTGAACTATTTCTTGAAAGTTCTAGAAGAAAAAAGTAGATGATACATTCATGTGACAATCCCGCCACATAGTTTCATCATGGCCACTGGATTTCTTATTGAAGGTCTTTTATCACTTTAGGAGAAGAGTTTTATGGTGTTCATGAAAATTGATATAGCACAAGAAATTAGGTTTTTAAGATTTATTTCAATTTGTTAGAATTTTTAGATTTATTTTAATTTTAACTTAGCATTGATAATTTTTTTGGATTTAAATAATTTAGATTGGATTAGATTTGAATTTAATTTGATTGTGGTTTACCTTATTTTCATTCCTTGTACCCAAGACTTGTAATCAAATCAATTGATGAAGAATTGAAAATTAAATATTCTTCTCATCTTTTCTCTCTTTCTTACTGGTCTCCCTTTCTATATACTTGATTCTTCTCATCTTCTTCCCTTTCTATATACTTGAAAATTAAATATTCTTCTAGTCATCTATACCGATTCGTTCACCTGAATATTTGCAATCCTGTTTATAATCTCAGCTCCATAAGCAATCAACCAACTTGTCCTTTATTTATTGGGCTTCTAAAATGTAGGTCACATTTTTTTTCCTATTCCCTTTCATTCTGGTTAATTATTGACAGGTCTCCTGGCTTTTTCTACTTGGGCTTGGGCTTGCAGCTTATTCTACAGTGGTCAATTGGAGTAATGGTGCTGATTTTATGTTTTCTTGATTGGAAGCGATACTCGATGGACATAAAGTCAAAATTAGGAAGCAGTTTCTCCTTGGCACCCTTCACAGTTGTGGTGGTTAGTTTACATTTTTTTTTTCTCTTTTTTGTTCATCTCCAGCTTGAAAACAAAGCAGAGTTGATAAGAATATAAGTATATTGATCAATTTATTGGCAATAAAAAGACTAATTGAAAATGCTAACTATGAATATATTCTTAAATGTTGCAGGCTTCTTGCACCTTCCTAGCAATGCTTGCCACTCTTCCACTTGCTCAACTTTTCTTCTTCCATGTCCTTCTGATAAAAAAGGTAAATGTCCGATTCTTTTTGTCATTTGTAGGAAAAATTGCCATTCAGCGTACCTCAGACTCTATAAGGCTAATTCTTTATTATTTTGTTGCAAATGGAACATGTTTTGAACATAATTCATGAAGCTTGACATTTAAATGAGCAGATCTCTAATAGTTTATGTTGCTTGTTTGCTTATGGTCCCTTGTTCATCTGAGTAGCTCGATAACAGCTTGATGAAATTATGAGTATCTTTTATTTGTTTACCAACGTATTTTTTAATAACTTAGTTTTTTTCTCTCCTCTCTTTGAAAAAAAAAATTGTGTAATTTTTTTGTATATAGCTTATTGTCTCCAACACTAATAGAGGCAAGCTAGCTACATGTAATAAAATACATGTTTGTAGATCAAATATTCATTGAGTCGACTTTGTTTTATTGGTATTATTTTAGCGGTCTTTTGATCTTAGAAGATTAAAAAATTGACCATTATAATCACATCATACCTAATGAAAAAGCATAAATTTTGAATAATATAATGAAAATTATATGACTAGAAGAGTCTGAACTCACCTCAATTAATACTCAATTTTGACTCAAGTTAATCATAAAAAAGAAAAGATTGAACATGAATATGAAGGATGAGTCATGTTTGAGCTATAATGTTAGAAGTTTAAACATGGTAAATTTAGCTCATCTTGAGCTATAAGGTTACAACTAAATAAGCTTTAATAGGTTATTTTTTCATTTGCTTTTTAGTTTTTTTTTTGTAATTAAATAGTGTGATATGTTAATAAATATATATTGTTTTAAATCCCACTGACTCAGTATCTTTTCCAAACTATAGCCACTAAGACTTTCACCTAAGGGTTCTTATCACGTGAAAGAATTGATATTTCAAATTTGTAAACACGCACTCGCAAACCGCTTATATGAAATATTTAGATACTAAAAAAAATTAGTTTGCCTACGATTAGAACACAACAAACAAGCTAGTGAATTCAAGATTTAGGTAATTAAAGAATTATATTAATTACAAATGATAAGTGTTAAAATCAATGAGCTAATCTTATTAGTTTCCAATTAATTAGAAAAGTTCCTTCGCTAAACTTTGTGTAATATTATTACCAAGTTATTCTTGCCATCAACCACATGCTTTTGGATTAACATTTGCAAAGAAATAATAATAGCAATTGAATGGATAAGCAAGTTATATCATAACCTTGCAAACACTAATAATCTACTACAAAGAGATCAAACTTTTCTCTCAAATGAACAAGCAAGATTGTATTGAAATCCATAAGCAAGAATCTAAACTACCTTGCAAGCTAATCTATAACAAATATATATGCAAGAAGTATGTATGATGAGGACATCAAGACATGGAAAATCTACTAGAGGCGTGGCCGTCGATCTACGGTCACGACTACATCACACTACTTTTGATTTTCATATTTATGATTGATCTATTAGTTTTTATTTTATGAAGTTGATTATGCTTTTTCCTTTTTTGCCCTTAAGGGCTTAGGTATGTGTAAGCCCTTGGGGCATTGTAGTACTTTTTATTTTCTCATTGTATGGGCTATTTAAAGCCTCCCTCTTCTTCTTTGAGGGTAATAAATGAATTAGGAGAAAATTCCTGCACATTTGTTCTTTGAGTTGTGAAAGTTCTAGGAGAGAGCTTCAGAGTGAGATCCCTAGGGAGGGAAAACAGATCATCCACCAATCTCGGAGATGGCCGGGTTCGTGGTTTGTTTTATCGTTCTTTTCTTTCAATCTCTTTTCCTCTTAGCCGCCAGATTTCCCGTCGCCACCCCCACCTTGCCACCGGCCAACGTCTCCCACTTCACCACCTCAAGCCACCACCCTCCTTCCCTACTACAACCACCGGCCTGCTTACCCAAAGCCCATCCCACCCGCCGGTCCCTTCATCCAACCCAACCCAAGCCCAAGCCGCCCCCTTTCCTCTTTGGAATTCCTCTCCATCATTGCCTACAATTACTCCTTTCCTAATCGGGTTGAATAATTTAGGTAACTCAATAACTTTGCAAAATTCAAATTTATTTGAATTTGAAAATTTACCTAAAGTATCATTCCTATCTTAGGAAAGTTCCCAAATCCTCTCATATTGATTTTAATTTAAATTGGGATAAAATATCTCATCCCAAATTTGATTCCCTAATTTAAGGAAGCATTACCTTAAACTCCCCTCTAGCCCATTAAGCCGTCGGCTCCATCATCATTATGTCCTTGGATTTATTTCCTAATCTCAATCTCACCTCTTGGAAATAATTCAAATCTCTTCTCCCCAAATTCAAATTGTTTCCTGAAATAAAATTCTATTTTAGGAAACTATCCAATCAAATCCAAATCAAATTTGAATTGGATTGGAAGTAATTCCTCCCTTCTTAATTGGGATTCCCAAAGAGAAAAGCATCAACTCTCCTCCCTCTCTCTACTTGGCACCCACTTCAACCCTAGCCCCTAACACTTGATTTCCTGCTGTCCAAGAGAAGACCAGCCGCTGTCCAGAAATAATTCCAGGATTTTGGCCAAGATCTAGTTGCTGTCCTGAATTTCAGACTCAGGAGAACTGCTGTCCAGTAGCCTAAAAGGCCATAATCTGCTGTCTGAAGCCTCCGGTAGCATAGAAGAGCAGTCCAAGGCTTGCCGAACCTACTAGGGTGCTGTACAAAATCTGTCTCCGGCTTCTAACCTGCTGTCCAAAGACTCCAACAGGAATTTGTCGCTGAACAGCCGCCCCAGAAGCCACTAGTTGCTGTCTACTTTCTCTCAAGCACATAAACCCCACACCGAAGCTTCGTTTGTCTTGTTTACTTGGGTGATCTCTCTTCCTACTATTTTATCTTTTAGTCGCTCCAATTGTAGTTCTAATTGACTCATGAAAATTTGTGTTAATTCTTCCCGCTAAAGCCTAGCATTTATTAGGAGTTGTGTAAGAGATCTTTCATAACACTACTCTTATTGTTAGATTAGGGATTTCTTGTTGAAACCCATTTCGTTTGCAACGTCTAGAGCAATTGATTATTATGTGGTTTTTACTTTTTGCAAGTAACTTGGCCTATGCTTGTGTTTACTGTTCTTTGGTTTTATTTTTGTTTGAGTCATCATAAAGCTTTAATTAATTCGCTTCACTCATTAAGCATGCAAATTCCTTATCTAAATCAAATTTTTATATATGTCCTGCATCAATGTAAAATCAAAATCAGCCACCAAAGAATCAATAACACAAGCATATATGTGGTTTGATACGTTTGTGCCTACATCCACAGAGAAAGGGAGGGCATATACTTTTCATTAACTTGCATGAATTACTTACATATTCCTAACATACTTTAGACCTAGGTTAATCTTTTAAAGCATAATCAAATTTCTTCATCTGAAGATGTAGGGAACAAAATCACCTGATTCTCTTGAAAAAAGTAGAGAGAAGAAGAAAATCTCTAAATCAATTGAACCTCTCGATGGTTGAATCATACAAGAAGCAGCTTCTATCCTTCTCCGATTCCACCTAGGTCACACACAAGCAAAGACTTCAAATCCTTCTCCTCCCTCTAGCTCTTACCGGAAATCTCAAGAAGAACAAGTCCTCGCCGCTTGCTTCCTTCTCCAAAAAAAAAAAAAAATAAAAAAATAAAAATAAAAATAAAATCGCTCTCTTGTTCACCTCCCTGCCCTAGGTCTCCGCTTCCAAGTTGCTAAGAGCTGCTTGATTTGCACACTAGCTCTTGCTCGGTTATTGTTGACCTGTAAAATTTAAACAAAAAAAATCAAAATAAAAAAAAATCAAATCCCTTACCTGTTCTCTGCCGCTCCCACGTCGTTTGCACGTCGAAGCCACGCCCGAGTCGCTTCGTGCACGATCTTCTCCCCCACGTCGCTCACAGAGTGCGCTGGCATCGTTAAAAGGAGCGAATGGACGAGGCCTTCGGCCTCTGTTGGTTCCCCCGACCCCGTTTTCTCTCACTCTCGCTGCCTCGCTCCGCTCTCTCTCCGACTCCTTTATGGCCGAACGACTTCGCCTCTCCAACGACGCTCCCTGCCTGTAGGATCGGAAGTGGCGACAGTTTGATCGGAAGCAAAGAACGGGAGCTCGCTGCTGTGAAGGAAACTCTCTCCCTTGCGCACGCTTCTTCGACTCCTTCTGACTGTTCGACTTAGCTCCTCCGCCGGCGCCCCTCTCTCCGATCAGAAGAAGCAACGGGAGCTCGCTTTTGGTGAAGGTAACTTTCTACCTTTCGCGCTCTTCTTCGGCCAAATCCCAGAAATCCACCGAACTGAGGGATTTAGTAAATACGGGATTTAAGCCGTAAATCCTTAAATCCGGGATCTACCCACCGCCGGGATTTAACACGTGCACTAAAACCGTTTGGTTGGATTTAGCCTAAGTCCGGCCAAAACAAAATAAAATATATATGTATTAATTTTAATTAATTGAAATTAATCTTAATTAATTGAAATTAATCTTAATTAGTTAAGTTAATTATAATCTAATTATTTTTAATTATAATTAATTAAAGATGACTTTTAATTCATTATGATTAATTAAATCATAATTAATTATGTTATTCTTTAATTAATTATTGTTAATTATAATTAATTATAATTAATTAAATTTAATTATTATTAATTATAATTAATTAAGATTAATAATGAAAAAGAAAAAGCATGCCTCTTGCCTTCTCCCGCCTCGGTCCCCGGGCCTTCCTTGACATCCAAGCAGACATCCACCGCCGGTCCACCGGCCCTGAAGGTATAACCCCCTAAACTCAGGCTTCCGTCCTCGACGTGTACGACGGACCGGAAAACCGCCTATACACGCCTTTATTGCGCGTGGTGGGATGGGACCCCGGTCCGATGCCTACGACGAGGCGGACAGTCGCCTCCCTTCTCGCTCTCTTACCTCGACATGCTTGTCGAGTCAGTGGTCTACCTATGCACGCCTTTATTGAGCGTGGTGGGAGGGGCAACTGGCGCGACACCTACGACAAGGTAAGCGAGCGACCCTCGCCCTCCTGTCTCGACATGCGTGTCAGATCGGCAAACCACCTAAGCACGCCTTTAGTGAGCGTGGTAGGAGGGAAACCGGTTCGATGCACACGGAGAGGCCAGGCGAGCCTGGTGTACCCTTTTCTTTGTGCGGCCGGAATGATTTATAAGTACCCCCAGGCGGGGGGAAAGCAACTGCTCTTCTTGTAACAGGTACCGTCAAAGACCCCATGCAAGCCTTTATTGCGCGTGGTGGGAAGAAAAATCACGGTCGCGGTGTCCTCGAAAGAAGGCACCTACCATGCACGCCTTTATTGCGCGTGGTGGGAAGGCCCAGTTTTCTCGTTGTTTTCCCCTAAACGGGGGAGACGCCGGGAGGCTGCCGAAATTTCGGGTGAAATATTACTACACTTGGACCTGTTTTGAACTCAAAAGAACAAAAAGATTTGGACCGAATGAGAAAGAGCAGTGGACTTTTGAACTTGATTGAACATGTGCAGAGGACCTGAACAAAACATAAATAACTCCTAAAGGCCAAATGAAATAAAAAAAAATATTGAACCAAATTCAAATCAGTCTGGACAAAATTGAACTTGCAAGAACTTCAAAAGATCCCAGAAGACTTTGAACAAGCACTTGAACTTGTTCTTAGAACTCGAACTGTGCAACATCAGGGGACCCGAACATAGAACTCAAACTCGAGTAAACTCAGACTTGAACTCAATTTGAAAATGGGATGAATAAAAGACCATTCAAACTTGTACTCTGAACTCAAGCTGGATCCAAGCTCAACATGAACAATGAAGAGCCCAAACTTCTAAGAATAACAAGGAACTCAGTTTCACATTTGATTTGGATACCAAATGAGATGAACAAGACTTTGAGCAAAGACTTAAACTTGTATGTTGGAACTCAGACTTGGATTCAAACACATACAAGGACAAGGCTTGAATCCTGTGCAAGGGAGTTCAAACAAGAACATGTGTATGGTTAATAGTGACTCAAAGTCCGTTACAAGACCTGAATGCAGCGAACTCCTACGACAATCCTTACAAATGCCTGTTGATTAAGAAGGCAACACTACTATTAGATAGTCAAAGACCCGTCTTCTATAAACAAATCCAGACATTAAACCACCTGAGATTGGTGACAGGTGGGCATGATGTTGGCAACAATGTGTCTCTTACGAACAGTTCCAGGAGCTCGTAGTGGATGCAACAGGCCTCCGCAAATATATACAAGTCACTTGTGGATAACAACAGTGGGTATATCGTAGGTACAACGAACCACTGTGGGCACAAGTATTGATATCACCTACGACATCGGTGATCAAAATCTTCAAGCTTTTCGGGTACAAGGGCGACTCAATGTACAAAAAGTACACACCTTGGCAGAATCGAAAAGAAAATATTTGAACAAATTAGAACCAAACTTCCTGGTGTTCCAAAGTTTCTTCTTAATTCTATACTTTAGAAGAAAAGCAGTCTGGATGCCCACAAACACCGAAAATAACAAGTCTACTACGCCGAAAAGCCTAAAATGAGTTCTTTCCAAATCAGCAGTCTTTGACTCCAAAATCCAGAAAATCCTTCCCTGGTGATTGAGAAAAGGGAGTCAATGTCAAGATGAGGAAACACCTCATGACATCAAAATGCTACGCCACCGGATCTGCAACATCTATGAAAGCAGACATAAGGCGTCCATAATCTACAAATGCTACGCCACCGGATCTGCAACCTCTGTACAAGCAGACAAAAGGCGTCTACAAATATGTCTAAATCAATATAAAAATCACCCGCATGGGCCCCAACGAGCGTGTTATTGGTATACACGTGACGCATAGGGATGCTGCGCGGGTCGATAAGTGAATCCTAGTTCGAACCCGATCCTTCTATACGGATCAATAGAAGTTGACAGGGTTCGAACCTTTAAACGAATATGTGGCCATGACGACCAGAATATTTGTTTTAATAAATTCATATCAGGCCTCCAAAGCCTTTAATCAAGAGAATTCACTTACAAGGGCATAACACCTACGAAACCCGATCCTCTGTCGACAACCCGACAGAGTTGACATGGTTCAATCCATAAAGAGGAATGATCCCGAACACCCCGATGATGGCCGTGTTGATTGCTTATCTCAATCGGAGGGGTCCACAATATATTTTAAAAATGCCCTCAAACTTCTACAAAATTCAAATATTTTTCAAGTGACCTCGAGGTCACCCTGATGATTGTCGTGTTGATTGCTTATCTCAACCGGAGGGGTCCACAATATATTTCAAAAATGCCCTCAAACCTATACAAATCCAAACATTTCACCCCGATGATGGCCGTGTTGAACGCTAATCTCAACCGGAGGGGTTCACAAATACTTTCAAACGCCACCCAAATACTCCAAAAATCCAAAATCAATCCCAAAATCCAAGATATTTAAATTTGAAATAAATCCATCAATCACTTAAAGCAAAATCCATCCACCCTCCGCAACAGTCTACCGGGGTGGACAAATTCAAATAAACTCTAGCTCACAAAGAGCCAAATGCCTAGCCGAAAATATCACTAGGATCTATTCTCAAAACAATCTCCTGCCAGTAAGGACGTGGTACGTGTCCTCTAACCGGCGGTTAGCCGCCAAATGGCACCGCAGGATAAACGGTTACGACGACCCGGGGCCCTCTGAACCGAGTGGTTTTGCCGCCAAATGGCACCACGAAATACCGGTTATGGCCAGAGCCAATACGCTCCTTATTGGCATCAAATCCTTGAGATATGAATCAATAGGATATGATCGATAGGGCATAAAGCCCTCTGTTAGCTAAGGTGGATTCAAATTTGTCCCCTTAGACAAACACCCACCCCAGGTCTACAAGGCCCCCTTGGACGAAGCAACCCATGGCTGCCGACAAGGATCCTTCTGTCAGGTTGGGTCGACTACCTCCTCTGACTAAGTAGACCAGGGAACATGATGGCCCGGGACGACGGAATCATGGGATCTTGATTGGGTCCATCATCCATTCCCCCACCATCCGCTTTAAGTGCAAGATGGTGCAATTTCTATTTTAAATATCAAACTCTCCAAATTTCCCAAATCCAAACCCAAATTCCAAACTTCCAATCCTCAATACCTAAACCCATTGCTTCTACTATATGCCAGATACACGTATTTCTATACGTATCTGATTGACGACTAGCCTTAATCGAAAGTTCTCTCTCGTGATCGAGAGGGGTAATTAACTATAGGGGCTTGCGCCTATAGGAAACCAGAACTCATATCATAAAGTCCTCACAAAATGAGGGCGAAATCTCTGGGTAGTGTCTTATCTACAAACCCATTTGCATTCCAAAATTTACCCCAGAACTTATTCCGTTAAAACTCCCCTCGCCAAAAAAAGAAAGAAATCGCGCGGCGGGGAGGCTGGGGCCGAATTTTTGGAGCTCACAGTTACCCCACTGTTTAAACTAAAAAAAAAAAAAAAAGCAAAACAAAGAAAAGGCAACACAAGTGGCTATAGGCTAAGCTACACAATAGCAGACTTGATTAGTAGTAATAAAACTTGTATTTAAAGTAAAACATGCTAGTGCAAATTAATGAAATTAATTATAGCTAGTATTTGATTCATATATTTAATTGGCAATTTAATTAAAACGATATTCTTGTATAAAGCTTGTTGTCTTCGACACTAATATATTAATGAGTTATCTATGTGTAATCAAATACATGCTTATGTGAGCTAATCATACATTAATATGTCTCAGCTATGTTGGTGTTATGTTAGCAATCATTAGATCATAGAAGATAGGAAATAAATTATTTTAATTACATTATGCATAATGAATAATTAATTATTGACATAAGGTAATGGAATGTGTATGACAAGGTAACTACTCCCCTTCATTTACATAAGCTTGATTAAAACTCTTTTTTGGTTCAAGCTTGGTTCTAAAACAAATGAGAAAGCTTGATTCATGTTCTAACTTTGCTTATGCACTAAGTCTATATTCAAAGAAGCTCACACAGGCTAAAATCTAGATCTATCCAGCTATGGTCTAAACTAGATATCTTTATTACCTTTCTAGAGGTTATTCTTTTAAATTAACATACAAGCTTTCCAATAAATAATGAGGATTTATAGGATCCTAAATGATGAATTAATCATTTTTTATCAAGTTTTAATGGGTACACCAATTATTTATACTCATCTTTGTTTTTGTTGTGGTTTTGGCTCTTATTGTGGCAATTCTCTTCAAGGCTAAGAACTTTGTCCTTTCTCTACTTAATGACATTCTTGACCATTTGTTGAACTTTTGTGAGTAGACTAGAAATTTTTTTATTTACCTATGCAATCGTAACATTAATGAAATGCTAGTTTATGAGGACTATTGGTGTATGTTTATATTGAAAAGATGCTACAAAGAAGACCAAATACCACCCAAGTTGTGCTCCTTCAGCATTAAATAAATGTAATGATGTAGATGATAACTTGATAAGTAAGCAAATTTTGGTGATGTGCGAATAAATTGTTCACAAGGATTGTTGATCTTGGAGGAAGACTTCACAAGGTTTTGCCGCCAAATGGCACCACGAAATACCGGTTATGGCCAGAGCCAATACGCTCCTTATTGGCATCAAATCCTTGAGATATGAATCAATAGGATATGATCGATAGGGCATAAAGCCCTCTGTTAGCTAAGGTGGATTCAAATTTGTCCCCTTAGACAAACACCCACCCCAGGTCTACAAGGCCCCCTTGGACGAAGCAACCCATGGCTGCCGACAAGGATCCTTCTGTCAGGTTGGGTCGACTACCTCCTCTGACTAAGTAGACCAGGGAACATGATGGCCCGGGACGACGGAATCATGGGATCTTGATTGGGTCCATCATCCATTCCCCCACCATCCGCTTTAAGTGCAAGATGGTGCAATTTCTATTTTAAATATCAAACTCTCCAAATTTCCCAAATCCAAACCCAAATTCCAAACTTCCAATCCTCAATACCTAAACCCATTGCTTCTACTATATGCCAGATACACGTATTTCTATACGTATCTGATTGACGACTAGCCTTAATCGAAAGTTCTCTCTCGTGATCGAGAGGGGTAATTAACTATAGGGGCTTGCGCCTATAGGAAACCAGAACTCATATCATAAAGTCCTCACAAAATGAGGGCGAAATCTCTGGGTAGTGTCTTATCTACAAACCCATTTGCATTCCAAAATTTACCCCAGAACTTATTCCGTTAAAGCTCCCCTCGCCAAAAAAAGAAAGAAATCGCGCGGCGGGGAGGCTGGGGCCGAATTTTTGGAGCTCACAGTTACCCCACTGTTTAAACTAAAAAAAAAAAAAAAAGCAAAACAAAGAAAAGGCAACACAAGTGGCTATAGGCTAAGCTACACAATAGCAGACTTGATTAGTAGTAATAAAACTTGTATTTAAAGTAAAACATGCTAGTGCAAATTAATGAAATTAATTATAGCTAGTATTTGATTCATATATTTAATTGGCAATTTAATTAAAACGATATTCTTGTATAAAGCTTGTTGTCTTCGACACTAATATATTAATGAGTTATCTATGTGTAATCAAATACATGCTTATGTGAGCTAATCATACATTAATATGTCTCAGCTATGTTGGTGTTATGTTAGCAATCATTAGATCATAGAAGATAGGAAATAAATTATTTTAATTACATTATGCATAATGAATAATTAATTATTGACATAAGGTAATGGAATGTGTATGACAAGGTAACTACTCCCCTTCATTTACATAAGCTTGATTAAAACTCTTTTTTGGTTCAAGCTTGGTTCTAAAACAAATGAGAAAGCTTGATTCATGTTCTAACTTTGCTTATGCACTAAGTCTATATTCAAAGAAGCTCACACAGGCTAAAATCTAGATCTATCCAGCTATGGTCTAAACTAGATATCTTTATTACCTTTCTAGAGGTTATTCTTTTAAATTAACATACAAGCTTTCCAATAAATAATGAGGATTTATAGGATCCTAAATGATGAATTAATCATTTTTTATCAAGTTTTAATGGGTACACCAATTATTTATACTCATCTTTGTTTTTGTTGTGGTTTTGGCTCTTATTGTGGCAATTCTCTTCAAGGCTAAGAACTTTGTCCTTTCTCTACTTAATGACATTCTTGACCATTTGTTGAACTTTTGTGAGTAGACTAGAAATTTTTTTATTTACCTATGCAATCGTAACATTAATGAAATGCTAGTTTATGAGGACTATTGGTGTATGTTTATATTGAAAAGATGCTACAAAGAAGACCAAATACCACCCAAGTTGTGCTCCTTCAGCATTAAATAAATGTAATGATGTAGATGATAACTTGATAAGTAAGCAAATTTTGGTGATGTGCGAATAAATTGTTCACAAGGATTGTTGATCTTGGAGGAAGACTTCGCCATTGTAATAGTGATAAATTGGAGGATACTTACAAGCAATATGAAGCCTTGGATGAGGAAGACGTGGATGTTGAACCTTCTTTTGAAGGATGGCACTAAACCTTCATTCAAATTAGATATAGACAAATATTTCAAAAGAAAAGCTGAAGGAGATGATCAGACAATTTTATGTGGGAAAATAATACATAAATTAAACAAATACGTGTAGAAACAATGTAGGGGAAAACAAAGATTGGAGAGCAGGCTAATGTTTTTTTTTTTAATGAAGTAATTTGTGCTCTCACATGGAAAAAATTCTGGCTTTGCCCCTAAATGAAGTGACATGGATTGCAGTACCATCATGGCTAGACCATTTAAGAACACAATACAAATTTTTAGAGACAAACTTTGATGATTGGTGGCATTGGAGGACATCCTAGTTCTAACAATGTGTATGGTGTGGCTGCTTTATAACATCTCCAACAAACTTCATCTTTTTTTTTTTTTTTAAATAAGTTGCTCGAACAAGCTTGCTTGCAGTAGTCATTAAAAGAAATAACAAATATCATTGCAGTAATCCTCCAATAGTTGAAGATGGAGGAAATCAAGAAGCAGAATCGAAAGGGCACCACAGAAGGTCATTCCCAAACATCTTAAAAAAATAATTTACTGCAAGCATTGCAAGATCTCAATGCATTCTACAGAGAAACATTGAAACCTTCATCTAGAAGTTCAAGAATGCTGCAAAGGAAAATGAGGTAGTTGCTAAGTTGAGGCACTCTACGAATGGTGAAGGCTTGAGAATCAGTTTGCTAGGTCATAGTTCTCATTGCTTCATTACACTCTCCTCTGATTTATCTTCATATTCTTCTTCCTCACCCCAAATTAAGGTGTTTCAAGTATCCCTTTTTATGATCCCTCTTAAGAAAAATGGGTGGTATTTTTTATGCTAAGGGTGCAATCTTTCAACAACCCTATTTATAGGATATTAAACACATGCTCCCCTTCTTCTTACTCCATCTTAATTGTCCATGGTTAAAGTTTATACCCTATTGATGGACACTACGTTGACTTCTTAGTGATGTAGGATATGGAGGTGGTCGGTCCTATCACTAGAGCCCGAGCAAGAGCAAATGAAGCTCAAGCCATGATGAAACTATGAAAATTTATATTAATTTGTGTTATTTTTGTATTTTCATGTTTATGGAATTATAATTATATGTGTGTAAGACTTAGTCTTTGTTTTGTAGATTTCATTTATTAATTGGCTAGTAGAAGCACTTAATTGAGTTAATTAAAGCTATGTTTAGGACAGCTTTTTTAGTGCTTCTTAAAGCAGCTTTTCTAATAGAAAAAAAAATATTTTTTGTACTAAAAACTGCTTCAAGAAGCAGGAAGAAAGCCTCCCCAAACAAAGCCTAAGTGCCTCATTAATGGAGTGAGTGGCTGGCCAAGCCAAGCAGCCGAGGAGGAGTGTAGGGGCTAGCCAAGCATGGAAGGAGGGAGAAGATATGGTGGTTGCTAGTGTGGGCCTCTCCCTTCCACATTGCCTTCTCTTTTCTAAATTCAAATTTTTATTTTTTTGGGTGTAACTTGTATAAATTCTTAATTGGCTGTGGAATGAAGGAGATTGTTGTGTTTTGTGATTGAATTTTGAAGAAAAAAAATTATTGGTTAGAGCTTGGTGGCAGACTAATTAGGAGGGGTTGGGTTCTCCTTCTTAGGGATACTATTTGGGTGAATAGTAGGGTTTATCTTGCTTTATTTTCTTTTGTATTTTATACTATCAGTCATTGCCACTCTAGAAAATTGTAATTCTAATTTTGCTAGCATTCAAACTTACCATTTGAGGATATTTATGAGAATCGCAAATCAATCTGGTGAAAAATTACAAAACCTCCATAAAAATTATTAAACTCTATATATCATAACTAGACTTCTTAACCTTCAAATTGTTTTTTTAAATTTTATTTTATGACATTTGGACTTATGGAGAGAAAGTTATAAGTGTTAGAACCTAGGGTTCCAGATCCTTGTTGGTTGCTAGAATTGGATTGGCCAACTACTAATTCCTTCGCAACCCTAATTCCACTCAAATTTAAACTTCACCAAATATAGCCTTACTTTTCTAAGCATCTTATGAGATACCCCCTCCCCAGATTGGATCATATCAATGATCTAAAGCTCACATATGGAATCACTTGTAGCTTTTTTCCTTAGCTATGGTGGAGTCTTTGGCACTTTTCTGACGAATTAGGCTTCTTCATTGCTCTAATACTTTGGTAAGTATGAGATGAGGGATAGGTAAGCCACCTTCTTTATCCTCATAGTAGTGATGGTGGTGGGCCAAGTAGCCGTTTACTTGGCAAAGGCTTCAGGTCTCTTTTCTAATCTGTTTGCTTGATCTTATTAATGCAAGAGCTGAATAAGCTCATCTTATTTTTGTTCTGTCTTGATTTTCCTTGTCAGGGTATCAGCACATACGAGTACATTGTTGCCTTGAGGGAACAAGAACAAGGTGTTGGCCAGCAAAGCCCACAAATGTCCTCTATTAGTTCTCTTACTGGATTCAGCAGTGCAAGTTCCTTTACTGCATTTCAACGTGGTTCATGGTGTACACCACCACGGCTATTTCTAGAGGACGAGGTATGAGAACTACACTTGCAAGCAACAACAAATGAGTTATCAAGAATGCAATACCTAGCATATAAAATAAAGAATCAAACTTGTCGTGAATACGAGTTGCCCATGAGTAGGGAGTGTAAGCTGTTGCAAACCTGAGTCAAGCACTATGATTTTGATGATAACAAACATTATTATGTTTGTTACTGCTTTCTCTTATTTTTGTGATATTTTATTTTGTGTTTGTGTGTGCTAACATTTCAAAAAATCAGTCCACCGTTCACTTGCAATTCTGATCAGCTCAAGACTGAGTAGACTAGGGTTGCAGTCGGTTTTTATTTTATTATGCATTTTTTTATTTCTTGAGTCGTATCATGTATTTGGATGGACGAGTAACCTTGCACACATAGGGGGAGAGAAAAAAGTGTTTTTTTTAGAGCTTTTTTTGTACAATTTTGGTTTCGTACTATAATTCTTTATTTTTTCTACGATAATACCCTTCTTTGCAATCAGATTTTTAATTTCAAATGCGTTTCCCTTCTTCAGTCCGATGTCATTCCTCAAGAAATTACCATGGCAGTAAATTCTGATGGCAAGAAAATAATGCCACCAGATGAAAAAGCTAGGAAAAGAAGTACAGGAAACATCAAAATTAGTCCTTGGACATTGGCAAGATTGAATGCAGAAGAAGTTTCGAAAGCAGCCGCACAGGCCAGGAAGAAGTCCAAGATTCTGCAGCCAATTGTGAAACAAGTTCCAAAACTCGACAACCGAAGAAGAGCGAGCCATAGAGGAAGCACTGGCGATGAACTTGCCACAGAGTCTTCCAGCTGCTTAGCTCCACTGCAGCTTGAAGCTAGAAGTGCCTTTAGGCCAAACCGAGCAACTTCTACTGTTACACTTGCATCCTCTCCAGATAGCAGCTTGGACTCACCACATCTTCATCCCTTTCGAATCTCTTCCTCAGGAGCTGAGGATTCACAAGTGCCAATACCAATATCTCTACCAACCACTGGTGCAGGAGCAGAAATACATAAAGGTGTGGAGTTCTTAAGATCCACCAGCGATGGGTATGAAGCTTCTGGAGGTGAAGACAGTGACATGGTTCCATCAAGAATTGTGCACAGATCATTCAACTGGTCAAGTGTAATCTTCGATTCGGATCCGGTAGAGAGGCCTACGAGCCGACGCATTGGCTGAACAACAGTCACACTTAAAGCTTTCTGCTTCATTTGGCTAAGCTATCCACCATTGCTGCAATGTCAATCTGAAGTTGCT
Organism: Dendrobium huoshanense; assembly: GCA_016618105.1. Taxonomy (NCBI): domain Eukaryota; kingdom Viridiplantae; phylum Streptophyta; class Magnoliopsida; order Asparagales; family Orchidaceae; genus Dendrobium; species Dendrobium huoshanense. The sequence goes on from CM028351.1 coordinate 76,320,236, forward strand.
TTTTTGTTAGAACTCAACCCCACTGTTACTGTTCTGTTTTGCATTGAGTACAGACCATTTTTTTGTCTTTGAAGAAACAAACAAACCTTTTAGATTAATATTTATTATCAATCAAATTCAATTATCTATGGTATTCAACTCTGTATGTTGAAAAAGTCTGGATGGTCAAAAGATGCAGCTCAATTCATATTGATGAATTCTGAAAGCAGAATGCTGTAACAATGTGAGAAAGAAAGGCAGCCTCTGGTTTCTCTTTGTTACAGTAGAAACACTAGTCATTGCAGAGATTTATCTCTGCACCTTTGGTTTTTTCTCTTTCTAACCATCAATTGCACAGAAGAAAATAAAAGGTTGGTGCCAGCTAGCCTTGGAAGTCTTTTTTGTTTGGAAACTTTCAATGAGATTGGAATTGAAGGGAGAACATGGCTTTGTTTGGGATTGTTTTCTTCATGCTTTTGAAAACAACTTTTTAGTGTAAAAATTAATTTTTTTTATTAGAAAGATGCTTTAAGAAGCAGTAAAAAAGCTGTCCCAAATGAAGTCTATAATTTGGAATTAATGCACATTAAACAGCTACTTATTAGACTACATTAAGCCTATGATTAAGCATGATTATTCAATTGTAGATTAATCTATATAATTTGATGTTAAAGAGGAATAATCATTATAAATAAAGAGTATAATAGTTAATAAAGCTTGGTACTAATTATAATTTGTCAAATTTGCATTTAAAAAAAAAAACAAAATTTAATAATAGAATTAAGTCATTAGTTTAAATGGACATTTTTTCTTGCATGCAAAACAAATAGAATATGTATTTTTCATAAATTTTTTGGAAATATGTTTGATTATTTTACTCTAAGGCCTCTATGATAATCTTATCTTCAAAACTTGATGAAATTTTATGCTTTATGTTTTTATTTTCTCCTTTGTTTATAATCTTGAATATATTATAACTTCTAACAACACCTTGACATCCTTGTTGCATTAATATATCTTACATTATGATTTTTCTAAGCTTAAAGAATACTTTGAGCAATCAAATTCCTTGATCATATATTTCATCTTTATGATATTCTTCATCATACTCTAATAAATATTGTTATTAATGTTCTACTTGATTATTTTAGAAGCAACTACTAGAAATGAATAAGATATACAAAACCATCAAGCTTTTATCTCATTATGCGGGGTTGGTTACATGAATACTTTTTTTTTTCATTGTATAATGTTAAGAGTCGAATTCTCATTTATATCTAATAATAAAAAGTCATTTCTAATATTTTCTAACTAAGTCTTTTTAGGTATACTTCTGCCTTTCTTAATATAAGTAAATCTAATTAACAGGGCCATCAGAAGGCTAACATTTTATGTGACCAAACCATCTAAGGTGACTCTCTCTAATCTTATTTTCCATTGGAGCCACTCCAATCTTTTCTTGTATATATATACTTGTTTCACATTTTGTATATAAGAATGAATCCACTCATCCACATGAGCATCCTCATCTCTGCAGCACTTAGCTTAATTTTATGCTTCTCTTTTAGTGGCCGACATTTTGTGCCATAAAATATTGCAGGTCTCACCATCATCTTATAGACTTTTCTTTAAGTTTGAAGGGTACTCTTCTATCACACAACATACCCGATGCATTCATCCATTTCAACCATCCAATTTGAATTTTACTAATAATATCTCAATCTATTTCATTATCATTATGAATAATAAATCTGAGATATCTAAAACCCGTATTCTTATTAATGACATGATCGCCCAAAATCACAATCCAGACACTATCTATTACTACTAAAATTAAACTCCATATATTTGGTTTTAGTTCTACTCAAATAAGAACTTCTAGACTCTATGAATAACCTCCATAATTCAAATTTATCTTCAACTCACTCCCTTGTTTTATTAACAATAAGAGCATCATCAGAAAAAAACATACACCAGGGTAGATCCTCTTGCAAATGTCTAGTAAGAAAATCCAACATAAGAAAAAATATATGGGCTTAAAGCTGATCCTTGATATAATACAACTGAAATAGAAAAATATTGGGTCAAACCACCTTGTTTTTTAACACAAGTAATAGCTCTTATATATATATAGCTCTTATATATATATATATATATATATATATATATATATATATATATATATATATATATATATATATATATATATATATATATATATATATATATATATATATATATATATATATATATATATATATATATATATATATCCTTATATATATATATATATCCTTAATGACTTGAATATAAGCATTATTAACCTCTTTCTTTTCTAAAACTCTCTAGATCACTTCTCTTAAAACTTTATCATAAGCTTTCTTTAAATCAATAAATATCATATGTAGAACCTCCTTATTCTCTTCATACATTTCCATGAAACCTCTCAATAAATGTATAACTTCCATAATAAATTTACCTGGGATGAATCCAATTTTATTTTGAGAAACATTAGCATCACGTTGTAACATATGCTGAATAACTCTGTCACATAGTTTTAAAGCATGACATATTAATTTAATTATTTTAAATTCATACACTCTTATGCGCGGCTATTATTCTTAAAAATAGGAATAAACACACTACTTATCTACTCATCTCACATCTTTTTAATTTTTAAAATAATATTGAAAAGCTTTATATATAACCAATAGAAATAAATAAAATGAACATATAAAATAATTTTAAAAAATCGCTTATAAAAAATGCCAACATTTATATGATTTGGCTAAAATAGTATGTTTATGTTTATTGAAGAGGTGAGAGTATCACCATTGAGGCGATAAAATTGCACAAATGAAAGGGGTACAAATAATCTTATGAAATCTTATGTAAATGCAAAAAATCACACTTATGCGAAAAAAAATATATAAAACGATATTTACATACGTGCCATCAAAATCTATTATATATATATAATTATGTCCTATATAATAAATTAAAACAATAAACTCATATATTTTGTCATGAATTTCAAAACAAATTTCTATAACTAAGATTCAAAATAAGGAGAAATTGTTCTGTGTGGAGTCTGGACATTGCTCTACATCTCGACTCAAATTAAATTAAGACATGTGAATTTTGTTAGTCCTATAAATATTTTTCTTACATCCCAACGACCTGATTCAGCCCAATTATGAAAATTTCGAAATTGCGATAGCTAACTCATTTTATGCTTAAAAAAAAAACCCACTAAAGATGACAAATATTTAGGGTTTTTGCGGAATAAAAATTTTGATGCGTATTGAGAAAGAAAAACAAGAAACAAGCGATGAAGATGTAGATTGCGTTGAAAGGCCATTGGAAAAGAAGAAAAAGCTCAATAGTAAGTTGAAACTTACTTACCTTATAATTACTTTTCAATGTGTATTATAAGATCACTACAGGAAAAACAGCTATTACCGGCGGCCATAACCGGCGGTTTGTAGGCCGCCGGTTTTACCGACGGTTTGGGCGGCGGTTTAGCCGCCAGCGTTTAACGGCGGCTTACCGGTGCCTATCCCTCATTGTGCCGCCGGTACTAACGGCGGTTATATAACCGTCGCTAAACCGCCGGACAACAATATGGACCGGCGGTTTACCGACGGTGTTGGCCGTCGTTGATAAGTAAATTTTTACCGACGGCACAAACCGCCGGTACACCGCCGGTAGAAGCCCTAAAATGAACACCCGCGCCTCGCATTTCATTTTCACTTTTTCCCTCTTCTCTCTCTCGGTCGCTCTGCTCTAGCTCGCCTCCGACCCCTCCTGAACCCCGAATCGACTCCGCCGCCGACGTGTCTTCTCCGGCCGCCGACAGATCAACTCCGCCCGCCGATAGCTCTTCTCCGACCACCAACCTACTCCCTAACCGAAGGTAACCGTCGATCTCTCTTCTCCGGCCGAATTTTCAATTTGTAGTCTGCTGATAAGTCCCAACTCTATGCAATCATTGAAGTTACCATTTTGAGTCATTGTTTTATGCAAATATCTATAATACATATAAAAGATGGTCTCAACAGTATCTTTTTTCTTGATTAGGAAAGATTTTGATATGATATAGTAGATATAAACTATACGGAACAAATTCTACGGTGAAAATTGGATGAATCTTGTAGCATGGGAGTTGTTCGTCTTTGAAATATCATTTGTTGTTTGTTTTTGTTGTTGGAGGAGAGGAGAACAAATACTAAGATATTCAGTACAAATATTGGTGATGATGTTTGGCGTCAGAGTTGGTGTTGATGTTATGCATCGACCATATAACCCATGGCATGAGCAATGTGGATGGCGACGTCATGCAACACAGATAGCGGGCATCACTTTGTTTGTTGAAATAAGAGCTTGAATTGCCCTAAATTTGATTCCTGAAATTTCTAATTCAAATATGTTTTGAGATTCATGTGTGATCGGATTAATTTTTACGACACATCAATTATAAAACATTGAAAAAAATATCATTTTACGTATAATTAAAGTGTTAAATATCCAAACAGGAAAATAACATAAATCAATAGCGCTCATATTTTCTCATCCTCGACTGATAATTGAAGTTTTTTTTTTTATGAGATTTGGGAACTAGAAGAATCCACAATCCTTTCCGACTGCTTGTTCTTTATTCACATAAAATTTAATAATCAATATTTACATTTTTTTTTTTTGAGAGATTTGGTCCACCCATTACTCCTGTCTTTGTAGGCCAGAAATTAGCTAAAAATAGACGTCATAAATTTTTATAAGTATAAACACCCTCTCCTTTAGTAGAGCTGTTAAGGTTGCACCTAAAATTTGCTTGACTACTATTTTCTTCTTGTTTTTTACTTCTTTTTTTTTAAGATTTGTGATGGAAAGCAGTTTTTTGCAACTAAAATAGCTAATTGCATAAATAAGCTCGTAATTATATTGACTTATGATTAAAAATGGTTTTTTTTTTAATTACTAATATTTTTTTATGAATTAGGATTAAGGGTCGGTTTGAGATGATTGTTATTTTTTGTAAAAGTGATTGTAAAGTTATTATAGAGAAAATAATTCTTTTAAAAGCTTTTGTAGAAAACAGCTTCCTTACACCAAAATATGATTAGTGCGCTATAGAATATATTTTCTCTTGAAGAACTCATGACATAATGCCATGAAGCTACTTAATGCCATTTGTTCTCAACCACTATGTATGGCGTTTCTCTTTGATTTGACAATGCATGCCAATTAAAGATGAACCACAATGTTGACAATGGTGACTTTTCATTTTAAATAATATGAAATGTGTCTTCACTTATTGCTATAAGAAGCTTCCTCTCTATATAAGTAATAAATGGTTTAGTTTCATATGTTAAAAAATAGTTAATCATGTTGTTGCATGGTCAAAAAGGAACTTAAAGTGCCTATATAGGCCCCATTATAACTTATAATTGAATGTATAAGCATGTATGCAACATATATCACTATCAAAATAAATAAATAATACAGTACTTATTTTGCATTTGCAATAGTTAATAAAATTAATGTAAAAATAAATGCTAATACAACATTTCTTATAGCTTATAGACCATTCTAACATAAAGTAGTTATCCTTGTGTTCATTGATCGCTTATCTAATTGAAAGTTGGTTAATAGGAAATTTAGATTTTCTTTGGGCAGCTGGAAAACAAAGGAAGAAGGACCAACATGAGCAGCCATCTGCAGACAGTGAGGATACCGATGATGATTAGATGTTTATTATGTTTGTGATTGTAATGTTGTGAACTTGTGAACTTTTGAACTTGTAATTGTATTAATTAGAACTTGTGAACTTTTGAACTTGTGATTGTAACATTATCATGAACTATTTTGTGAATTTGTGATTGTAATGTTGTGATGAATTTTGTATTTTCTGGTTGTGATGAATATAGCGGCGTGTTGCCCAACATATATATGCTTTTTCTGCAGGTTTAGACTTTAGGGTGAACCTCCCTCAAATAGAGGGGATGCTGTCAATTTTTTTTTTCAGGTGCTACAGGTTTCCGGCGGCTAACCGGCGGTTTGGCCGCCGGAAACTACGATACCGGACGGGCAATATAAAGCCGCCGGTGTTATTATTAAACCGCCGGTGAATACCGGCGGCTTACCGACGGTCACCGGCGGTGCTACGATGGACGCACAACGGTTTAAACCGTCGGTAATACCGACGGCTATAACCGCCGTCAACCGCCGGTACGGTACCGGCGGTCTAACGGCGCCGTCCGGCGGTCTAATGAACCAGACGACGCCAGGTTTAACCGCCGGAAAACCGCCGGTACTATGACCGGCGGTTTTCCGGCGGTTACATTACCGGCGGCCAAACCGCCGAAAGACCGACGGTTGAAATTCCGGTGATCACCGGCGGTATGGGCCGCCGGAAAACCGCCGCAAAAATAAACCGCCGGTAAAAGGCCGTCGGAATTTGTTTCCTACGCCGTTTTTACCGGCGGTCACTGAACCGCCGTTAGACCGCCGGTAATTTGACAAACCGCCGATAAGTTTACACTAACCGCCGGTTTTCACTGTTTTTCCTGTAGTGAGACAATATACTTTTTGTTGATCTTAGTTTTTCAACAAAAAAAAAACTGTTGTATATGCAAATACAACATAATGTGTACACCTTCCTTCAAGGCAGATTAAGTTCTCAAACAAGCCCGACATCTTCAACGATGAATTTATGAATTGAGAAGCAATGGTTTATCTGATTTTGAGATGTTTAACACAAATTAATTTAGAATGTATTCTTCAAATATTTATATATCGAATGCCGCATAATTATGTTGAAAAATACAAAATTTTTTGCTAAAAAGTACTGCGTATTATTGTGTATTCAAGCTTATATAAATACACAATGCTTTATTTGTTCATTTGAAAAAATTTTGAGTTTTTACACAATTGTGTATTAGATAAATCATGTGTATATATATATATATATATATATATAAAACATATTGTGTATTGATATGTATTCAAGTTTATATGAATACAAAATATTTTATTTATTTATTTGAACGTTATTTGAGCTTTTACACAGCTACGTATTAAAGAAATTATATATAAAAATATGATTTAAAAATATGATTTTTGTGCTAAAATGCACTGTGTTGGTGTGTATTGTATGTATTGATGTGTAATATTGCATATTGTTGTGTATTGGTGTGTATTTTGCTCTGAATTTTATTATGTATTTTACTGTGTATTGGTGTGTATTGTTGTGCATTGATATTTATTGATATGTATTATTGTGTAATGTTGTGTGTTAGTTTATATTTGTATTTATTATTTTGCATTGTTGTATATTTTATTATGTATTAATGTGTATTGATGTATATTGATGTGTATTGGTGTGTATTGTTGTGTACTACTATGTATTGATGTATATTGGCATTTATTGGTGTGTATTGCTATATATTTTATTGTGCATTGATGTGTTTTGTTATGCATTGAAGTATATTATTGCATATTGGTGTGTATTATTGTGTATTGATGTGTATTATTGTATATTGCTATGTATTTTATTGTGTATTTGTGTGTATTAATGTATATTGATGTATATTAGTGTTCATTTTGTTGTTTATTTTGTTGTGTATTTTATTGTGTATTGATGTATATTGGCGTGTATTATTGTGTACTGCTGTGCATTGCTAAGTATTGGTGTGTATTTTACGGTGTATTTCTATGTATTAATGTCTATTACTATATATTTAAGCTTATATGAATACAAAATATTTTATTTGATCATTTGAAACTTTTTAAGCTTCTACAAAGTTGTGTATTAGATAAATTATGTTAGAAAATATATTTTTTTGGTAATATGCACTATGTATTGCCATGTATTGCTAAGTATTTCAACTTATTTAAACACAAAATATTTTATTTTTTCATTTGAAAGCTTTTTGAGCTTTTATACAGCTTTGTATTAGAGAAATTATGTTAAAAAATATAAATTTTTTTACTAATACGCACAATATATTGCTAGGTATTACTATATATTGCTAAGTATTCAAAGTTATATGAAATCACAATATTTTATTTGTTTATTTAAAAGCTTTTTGAGTTTTTATACACCTGTCTATTAGCAAAATTATATTGAAAAATATGATATTTTTTGTTAATACGCACTACGTATTGTTGTATATTGTTGCGTAGGCCGAGTCAAATTTGAAAAGATAAGTTTTTCTAGATTGAATTTGTTTTAAGATGAGAATAATATGAGAATTGATTAATTGAATAGTCATATTTATATTTTTTAGGCTTGTTTTCTCTCGCACCAAACTACTCCCACTTTCGATATCTACCATTAAAGTTGTTGCTCATATTTTGTCACCAAAGAAACCCTTGTTGATGAACTCAAAAGACCTCGCCTATGAACTCCACCCTTAGCCATAAATCTCTGTATTCTAACTTTTAGCTCATTCCCTCTCCCTCGACGGCCAATCAGAACAAATAAGAAATAATGATTTTTTCCCGAATTTTTCTTCCATTTTTTCACCAGATATATTTGAGAGCTTTGAGCATTTCTTTTGCAGGTTTCACTAATTTAAAAAACATTATTGAAGCTAGGCCGGGTCATCGGTTCAAAGAAAAAAAGTGTTTGTTAGAATTTAATTAGAGTTCAAATATAGAGCTACATCTGACTCCGCACAAAATAATTTATAAAAAATAAGAGGATATTGGTTTTCTAAAAAATAAAAAATTTATGATATATAAAATCATTAAAAAAGATGAAATAAAAACAAAATAGAGAAAATGAGTAAATATCTGAATTATTTTATTTTTTTATCTCTCTTTTCAAATTTTCATACTACAACAAATATTGTAACATGTGTACTGCTTGATATTTACTCAATCTTCGCAGTAAAGAAAGCTGGTCTAGTTTCAGCTTTTGCGGTGGCAAAAGTGTGTTTGCTATTCTGCAGTATTTATGGAGGTGACGCCACCCACAGCAATGTAATGATAACACTGTATTCCTTTCATGTTCTCAAATAGTGATGAGCAAAGAGAAGACATACCTCCATTAATGGAAAACAGTAACTTAACAGTCCCTTGCTTTGAAGCTCCTAAGCTTTGAAGATTAAACGGACAAGAAACTTCTCTAAAAAAATGGCTGGCACAATGATTTAGGACTGGTGATGCGACAGATACATCATTTCAGGTAATAATATGATATTTTTGATATGCAAAAGAGCCAATTATTCATGATTGCAATGCCAAATTTAAAAAAAACTAATAATTTAGGCATACTTATCTTCTGTAAATACAGAGGTTTCCAACATCAAAAAGCTGAAGCAGCTTTTTCTAATGTGGCACGAAGAGATTTTGAGAAGCTCAGCAATAGAACATAAGCTTCTTAACATTATCTCTGACCTTTGGCAATGGAGCTGTTCGAGGGGGAGAAGCTCTTGAGAACTTACTTTGCATGACTGACCTGGAATCACTTCTCTCTAAATACAATCTACCTCTATAAGCTGCTAAATGTGCATAATATGCAGGTGGCACTAAAGCAACTGGTTTGGTACACCTAACAAATGTGTAACATAAATTATGTATCAGCTTCTGAATTTCATCAGATTTGAATCTGTTCTCATCCCATAAGACATGATAATGTGTTGGCCTACTTGTTCCTTTCATTCCCCAATGGCTACAAAGATAAAAATCAAATTCTCTAGGATGAGTTATCACAGTATCCACAACAGTTCCAGGTGGTATGTTCTCATCAGTAAAATGAACTGAGGAGCTGTTTCTATCATTCATGAAGAGTCTAGTATGGTGTCTCTTTTGAACCACAGAAAATGTTATCATAGGATTATAGTAAGGAAATTTTGAACAAGCCTTCTTAATTGCTTGCAATTCTACTTCCAGTACCTTACTGAACTGTGTTTCACTCACACCATCTCTGAAAAAGATTATTCTTATGGGAAGTTTGCAGACTAAGATGAAGAAATCGTCGAGCAATTCGATCATCATTTGCTCGAGTTCCTCGATGATTTCTTGCCGATGTGTCTGTGATCTCATTCGAGATATGTACTTATTTGCCGCTGGCCAATTCATGCTTCCAACAACAGCAGCAACTGAAGGGCTGAAATCATCCAAAGGGTGTGGATGTGTAACATCTGCACCTATGAAGATGGCAGGTTCATCATCAGCAAAAATCCTTGGAATTTGACAGGGTAAAGTGTTGTAAAGAGCCACATTGGATCCTCCAAGCTTGGCATTGATCTTCAGAGCTAGATTTGTGAGGAACTGTGGGTTGAGCTTGCTAAGATTGGAATATAAGCAGCACTGACTCACAATTCCAATATTAGTTTCAGCAATTCTCTTTAAATCTGCGTATCCTTTATGTTTCTTCTCCATCACACACATCAGAAGTTGCAAATTACCCAAAGAAGTTTCATGTACTTTTCTTAGCTTGCTCTCTAACGCATGTACATTGCTGAGGAGCTGCATTTGTTCAAACAATGGGTTCATAATTGTTTCCTTATTCAGAATTATCCCAAGTTTCTCACATCTTTGTGAGAGCTGGCCTATGAAATTGGGAATTGAGGAATTTAGCTCCGATGATCCACCAAAGCTTATCAAAGCCCATCTTTTGACCTGAGAGCCTTCAGCTACATGGCTGTTGAGCAAACTCCATTGCCGGTCATGTCTGGTAGGGATGATATCCCTTACATGCCCTCCGTCACCTAGCTTTAGCTTGGGAGGTTGGAGGACTCTACCCCGAAGTTCGGTCATTTCTCTTGAAACACTTAGCTTGAATTCCTCAGCATAGCAGCCACTGCATCAATCATTAAATAAGAAAAAAAAATGTAATATATGCATAGCAACACAATTGCAAAGTATTAATTGTAAGATTGTGTTCTGTTTCATCACCTAGCTGGTCCACTCTCTCCTTCCATGACTTGGTTGATGATCTTTCTTCGATCGGCAGGACCTTGACATCCCATCTTCAGAATTCTTGCAGTCTGATAATCAGAAAGTTTTGCAAGAAATTTCTGTCCTTCACAGATCATGCAGAGCTCCATGGGAAGATAACATGGCTTGCTTCTACTAATCTGTAAGCAAGGAAGGTTTATGAATTGAATCTCGTGATTATAATGCTCCTTGTAGTATCCAATTAATGACAAATCCCTCCCATCCCTGTCTCTAAACTTGAGATTCTTTGCAACTTCATTTGTCAAGCTAAAAACTCGATATCTCTGATCTGTTTCTCTATGACAGACAAAAATTCTGATGTTTTTCAAAGCCTTCTCCACTTCCTTCTTCTCCTCCTCCGCCAAACCTCTTGATTTCCTCTCAGAAAGGTCTTTTAAGGATTCACAACATTTCTGTAAATAAGGAATGATACCAATGCTCTCATGAAAAGCCGTAACTGAAAAATCAACATTGAGAGCTAGTCCTTGTTGCGTCGGTCTCAGACTTTGGAAGAAGCCTCTTAATCCCACAGCTCCGCCACCAATGTCTTTAACACCTCCCATAGCACTAGAATACAGTGATCTTCCTACAGAGATATAATTCTCCATTGGGTTCTCGCGGAACACGACATCCAAAGCGTGGAGGTACTCTTGAGGAAGGGGAACTCCATCCTCTTCATCATCTTTCAAAAACTTATTCAAATCTTCACCACTAAACTTGGAAACTAATCTGATACTTACTCTGAAAAGCTTTTGACTTTGTTCAGCATTCCTTAAAGATTGAGGTGTGGTTATTGGAAGATTAACAAACAACTCAATCCTGTCAACTTGGAACTCAACTGAGCTGAATAGATTCTTCCTGCCATCAAAGACTGGCTGGGCACCAGCAAGGACATCAATGTTTTCCAGAACCAGCTTTCTCTTGATCATTCGTGCAACTTCCTTCGATGGGCGAGGAGAAATGCTGACATCATAGTGGAAAATTTTCTGCATTGGATCGAATTTGACAAGAAAATGGTTAGCAAGAAGAAAGATTGGCAAGCCTTCAGCGCCGCAACAGTCTGGCCTCCGGGCAGTCACCATTGTCTGTAAAGACCTGTTAAATTCTTGGTGTCCATTTAAACTTGTTGCATTCTCGTCGGTGCATTCCTTTCCATGTAATAAGATGGTTTTCTGCTCAACATCTGCGAGCATAACAAGAAGAAAACAAGCGTTTCAACATATAAAAGATCAAAACTTGGAAGTTTACAAGATGAAGGAATGCAGAAAGAACCAACAATAACAAATTAAAGAAGAACATGAGCGACAAAGGAGGGAGCTGCAACCATGTTGAGTAGGAAAAATAGCAACTTTTGTCTCCAGCAATTTGACATGAGAATATTTCTGTTTGCAGAAGTTTTTCTGAACTTCAGGTTTTGATCCAGGCAAGTTGCGGTGAAGCAGTATGGGAGCTGGTGGAATATGAAAAAGTAACGGTCGTGGCAGATGCGGAGGTAGGGGAAGAAGAGCTGGGTGAGCTTGGTATCCTCCCTGTAAGTAGAATCTCTCATGGTTGAAAAGATTATGTCCAGAGTTGCAAAGCTCCACAACGCTATCTGTCTGAGTTCTCCTCAGTGGCTTGCACTTCTTGCTTTCCTTCTTCTTCTTCAAATCCCTCTTGTCCTCCTCCATCTCTCTCTCTCTCTCTCTCTCTCTCTCTCTCTGAAGGTTGGTGGTTTGGTTAAGGAAAAAAAAGGCAGGACGTAGAGCGAGACAAAGAGGATGTAGACAGAGAAGAGGAGCTGCGGACAAGGAAGCAGGAAGTATTATTATTATTAATGTTACACAGATTTAAGTTTTCTTGTTTCTGATGCATCTGCTGTCTTGTTCTAAATTCCTCAAATGGGAATATGAGTAAATGAAAGTAGGGAAGACCAAAGGGGAAGAAAAGATTGGAGGACGGAAGCATTCATAAATGAGGAAATTTTCTTTATTATGGCTATATTTGGTGTCATACATTGAATGCACCCGCCTTAATGCATTAGGCTATGCCATGATAGAAAGGTATCTTTCTGTGCCATATGAATGTTTGATATTTGGAAGTCAAAGTTGAAAAGGAGAGAGAAAGTGGGAATTAGTAGAGTTTTTTAATTTGTTGATTGAATTTATTTGTCATTGATAATGCTGTAAAGTTTATTCTTTTAGAGTTGAATTAGTTAATTAATTAACTAGTTGGAGTGATAATTAGCTTGAGCATCACTAACCAACCTAGTTGAAGGATTGCACTATGTGGTGGCATCTTGTAATTGGATGGATTCTCCTTGTCATTATCTATATATATTTCTAGAGGAAAAAAGAATTAGTTATATCAATACTTGGATTATATAAAAAATTGAAATAAATACTATTTTTTATTTTATATCAAATAATTCAAAAAATATTTTGGTGTAGAAATACTAAGTAGTTGTTTCTCACTCCTAGATTTAGTATTTCTACATCAACAGAATAAGAAATTAGCATAAATATAAAATAAAATATTAAGATGTAAAAAAGAGATATTTTTATTTTATTTTTAATAATTTTGCACTTATACCTTTAAAATATAATATAATTTAAGTATATTTTATATTAATGTTTTTCAATCAGTTAGCTCATAGTTTAAAAGTAAGTGCAGAATTGTAGCTCGATCATCAAGTTCATATCACGGCATATTTATTGAGTCATACTTATAATGCTTAACATAAATACACCCATGATATGAGCGGAGAGCTCATAGATTAGCTTCACAAATGTTAATGTTAATATAATGTACCAAAGAAAATGGACCTTAATATAAGGTAGAGAATGAAACTTGGTGTGATCGAAGTGTGGTCTCTAAGAATTGAAGGACTAAGGACTACATTACCTCGGGGTCAATTCAAGTCAAATCAAGATCTTGCATGATGTTTTTTTAAAGGCTATTTGAATCAAACATGTACTAATTTATACGGACATATCAATATATATATGTAATTTGATTTACGCTTCGTTTGAGAAAAAATTAATATATGCAAAGTTTGGATGGAAAAAATTATTCGGACATGTGAGTGTACATAATGTGTACAAATTTGTACAGACTATCTGTTAAATTTTTGCATACATTGTTTGTACATAATATGTACAAATTTTTATATACACTTACAGTCTTGATGGATCTTTCCGTCCGGATTCTGCACAGAATAATTTTTTTAGTTTGAGATAGCTTTCTTGCTATTTTTTTAGATAGAAAAAAATATAATGATAAAAAACTGTCTCAAAGGCTTGAGAAGCCTTACTTTATACTTCTTTGATAACACAAAGAGAAAGATGTATAGTTAAGCAGAGTTATCTTCCATTCTTAATTAATGCATATTTAAACTTGTAAGTAACATATCATATTAGAACTTAACTAATGTAATTAATGTAGCCACAAGCTTGTGATCTATTTTGGATTAAGGCTAATTCTCTTGGGCTGTTTTTATTTTCTCTTTTGCACTTCTCTTGATTTTTACAATATTTCAATCTATAGGAGGGTTGTTGCAAATATATATATATATATAATCTAATTTGATCATATTTTTTAAAATATAATAATCATAGTCCTAGAATTTCATTGAAGCAATTGTATAATTTTGGTTTTTCATAAGCTATTATTACCAATGTATGCAAGATTTAAGAGAAATTCGATCAAAATAATTGTACTATGTAGTGAGAGATGATTGCTAAATATCTTGAATTGAAAGCCAATTAATTAATGATTATTCTAAGTTATGATACACGATACTCCGTAATAATGAATGGTATTGTGCATGTACTTGCTCAAAACACATCTTAAATATGTTCAAAATGCAATTTATGTGTTCAGTTAAAAGAAACACCAAAATTAACATGCACCAATATTTGACATAAGTTTCATCAAAATGTAATTTTAATTTAAAAGTATTTACATTAAGTTTATGTATCTCTTCTCGTGATTTTCTATAATATTTATTTTGTATATTTTAATAAAAAATCATTTTTTTTACTTCTAGCAAATAGTCAGTAATATTTTTTTAATTAGTTTTTAGATACTTAATAAATTATATATATATATATATATATATATATATATATATATATATATATATATATATATGTAGCTCGTATTCTAGTTGAATTAGATGTTACCAAAACGTTCCCCGATTCTGTTTGGTTAGGACCGGAGAATTTGGGGTACGTCCAGAAGGTTGTTTTTGAATGCATGCCTGGTTTTTGCTCTTCGTGCAAAACTTTAGGTCACAAAAAAATGGATTGCCCTAACCGTAATTCTAAACCTCCCATGGCTGAGCCTTTAGCTGCGGATTTTTTCAAAGATCCTGTTACTTCTGTTGATCCTGTTCTATCTCGTGAATGTGATGTTTTGGGTAATGTTAATGATGTTTCTTTAGCTAGAGATGCTATCGATTGTGAAATTCCTATTATTAGTAATATGGATGGTGCTGAGCAAGCTTCTCTGCCTGTTGTTGTTGGTCGGTTTGTTCCTAACGACCAAGCTGGTGTTTCTATTAATGCTGGTGGAATTAATGAGGTTGAGGTGGTTGTTGGGCTTGATGTTGACACTGTTGCTGCTGGGGTTGGTGGGTTGGAGAACGAAGTTAGTTGTGCTTTATCTCCTTATGCTCCTCCTTTTTTTCCTCCTGTGTTATTACCTAATTGTGTTGAGGCTGTTAATGTGGTTGCTTCGGTTGGGGTTTCTTCTGCTGTTATTTCTCCGGACCTTACTTTAGCTGTTGATCCTAAATGTAATATCGTAGCTAATTCTTTAGTTGATGTTCCGGTTAATGCGATTGATTCGCGCTTTGCTGGGAATGTTTTGGGTGATGCTTCGGGTTTGGATGTTCGGAACAATGCGAATTGGCTGGAGTCGTCTGAGGGGGAATTGGCTTCAGATTCTGATGTTGATTTTATGTAGTCGTCAGATTTCTGTGGTGGTTCAGTTCCTGGTTGGGATTTTAATCTTGTTAGGCCTGTTTCTGTGGTTGGTGTTCGGGGCAGAGCACGCGGTCGTGGTCGGGGCCGCCGTAGCCGTTAGTCTATTATTTTATTTTCTATGGCTTTTGAATTATTTGGAGGTTGGTTTAGTCAGATGGTTTTGCGTCGAATTTGGGCAATGATGGGTTGAGGCTCACATCATTGCGCCGTGCTTGTGGCAACCATAGCTGTGGTTCTTTTCGGGTAGCTTCGAGGTGCTATTGGACGGTCCTAGTGACGTGTTGCTGGTGTGTTTGCCTCAACCGCCTACTGAGCCCGCTCTTTACTGTATTTTCTTTTTCTTCTTTTTTCTTTCCCTCTCTATCTTTTTGTACTGTTTTCTTGGTTTTTATTAATATAATTTCTTTTTGTTAATATATATATACGACATGCTGCTACTCACTGTTAAAATTGTCACAATTCTAGATATATATCGGTTTACGTTAAATATATTAGTAGCGGTTATGACCGCTGCAAATTTGTAGCTTTGTACCAGCTATAACCGCTACTAAAACTAGCACTTTGTTTAATCTATCTTGCCGGTCCTTAAACCACAGCGGAATAACGTTGCAAGGCATTGCAATTATAGTGGGGGTGCAACAATTTTAGAACTGTTGGGAAGAAATTGAAAGCTGAGGAGCCAATGAGGCTTTCAGAAGTTTAACCTAAGTTCAAGAAAGAAGAACCAGAGAAAATCAAGAACATAGAGTAATCATCTCTATTTCATTCTCTTTAGTTATCATCTTTACATTGATCTTTATAGAAATTTTTACACAGGTGAATTCATTCAAGAGTAACTACAGTAACTGTTTTGGCGACTGTACACGAGCTCGTTGTTCATCTCTGCTTTCGCTTCTTGCTGAGTTGTCAACATTCCCCTACAAACTAATGTCTCGACAGGGACAGTTAGTTTGTTAACGAGTTGCTTGAAGCGAGAAATTGACAATGGCTTAGTAAATAGGTCTGCTAATTGATCTTTGGAAGCAATATGAAGCACTTGTATGGACTGATTTTTGATATATTCCCTTATAAAGTGACATTCTATCTCTATATGTTTTGTCCAAGCAGGGTAAACCGGGTTATTAGCTAATGCAATAGCTGATGTATTGTCATAGTATAACGGTGTTGGCTTATCTTGAGTACATTCTAACTCATTTAGTAGTCTTCTAAGCCATATAATCTCCATTGTTGTTAGGGCTATTGCTCTGTATTCGACCTATGTTGATGATCTTGCTATTGTTGACTGTTTCTTTGCACACAATGTGTGATGCCCCAGATATCAATAGTGAAAGGATTCGTCTGACATTCTGATCGAACTCCATTCCAGTTGCCTTGCTCGGACCTGAAAATTTAAACCACATATAATGAGCTTACAAAGCCCAGCAGGTCACCAAAGCCTACAACTGAAATCAAAACACGGCGATGCTATCAATATGCATGTCAATCTATCAAATCCATATCAGTCAATGGTCAATGAGTCAATGCAATTCGAAAATCAATAGTCAATAAAACCAGTCAATGCAGCGGCAGGCAAATCGATAAATCAACTCAATCAATCAATATCCGTCAATCAAATTGATGCTGTCAAATCAATACAATCAATCGAGGAAAGCAATACGAAACAATGAATCTATAAAGCAGTCAATACGGTGCAGAAACAGTAGCGAAGGCGAATCTATAAAATCTATAGGCAGTAGTACAATGAATCAATATGATGTTCATGTCCATGCTATCAATGCAATATCTATATCTATCAATGTCCATATCAATGTCCATATCAATGCTCAGTAGTATCAATGCTCGGTAATCAATCGATGAAATCAATAGAATCCGTACGATACAGTAAATCCGATCAAATCAATAAAGCAGGAATCGATAAAGCAATAAATTCGTAAGTCAATACAGTAAACATGCAATTCAATACTATATACTGAACAAGTACAATCTACTGGTCATGTTACTGTTGTAGAATCCATATTGCTGCTATAGATATCATTTACATTGGTTCAATCAATAAGAGTCGTCACTCTTTTCGCCCGTCGGTATATCAATAAACTCCTTATGACTCCCATCAATATATCAATAATCAATATTTAAAAGAAAGCCCGTCGGCCCACCATCCTGTACAGGTATCATCAATCTTCAACCAATGTTCAACCAGGTTCCACTTGTGATCAGTATCAATAATCAATCAATAATCAATATTAAAGCAATCATATCAATAATCATATGCATATCGATTCAATCTATCAGTTTCAGACAAATCAGAAATCATACGAAAATCGGGCAGAGTAACGGTAGTCGGTCAAATTACACAAAAATCCTGCAAAAAGATACAAATTCCGAATTTCTCCAAATTACCAACAAATATCCACGGCATCAATACAAGACTATCAATGTAAAGAATCCAAATTAAATCAAGTCCTGATAATTTTCTATTCAATTAAAATCGCGTAGAATCAATTCCGACCGATAAAATCTTCGTAGAATACAGTCAAATCGTGTACAATAGTCATATCTATAACATACTAGAAGTTGTGCGGTGAAAGTCGTGTCAAATCAAAATCATGTCCAAAAGTAGACTACGAAAACACAAAACAGTGCACAACTCGATCAAAACTCGATATCTCTGAAAACAGAAATAGGGTTCAGAGTCCTTACCACGAGATCTACACTTTCTCCAACAGCAGCGTCGGACGAAAAGCGCTCCGCGGCCTCCAAAAACTAGCTTTTCTTCTTTTTCCCTTTCTCTTTATCTCTCCTCAAAATATCTGATTTTATAAAATGAATTTCTCTCTCCTCAAAACGAGCTCATTTCCTTATATCATACACATATCGGCCTGGCCGATCGCCCGATCGTCCCGGGACGATCAGACCAATTCTGATCGTCCTGGACCATTCCCAGGGCGATGATCAGGACGGTATTGTGAACAGTGCCGATCGTCCTGGACGATCTCAATATCATCCTGGACGATCCTGTCCAGAAATAGCTCCAGAAATCAGCTGTTTGAATGCACTGATCGGCCTGGACGATCTCAACTTCGTCCTGGCCGATTCTGGGAGGAAAATCCAATTCAGAGAGGAACAGTAAGGGAACGAGATATTACACAATGAGATTGGAGTAGAGCCAAGAAAGTTAATATATCCTGTTGTAGATTTCCTGTCTTGTGAGTCTCCAGCCTAGTCCGAGTCTGAGTAAGAGCTAAGCTGCAGTGAATTTGTACAGATTGGTATACCAATCTGTAATGAGCCTTGCACATATCTAAGAATTCTTTTTAAAGCTTCAAAATTAGCCATGATAGGATGATGTGTATGTTGACACACTCTATTAACCGCATACGCGATGTCCAATCTTGTGAGTGTCAAGTACTGTAATGCTCCTACTGTCTATCGATATAGTGTCGGATTATCAAACGCAGGTGATTCAGCTAGAATATTTGTTTTGATACTGATGGGAGTAGCAACTGCTCTGCGGTTTCTCATCCCTGCTTTTTCTAGGATTTGTTCTGCATAGGCCTTTTGATGCAGAATTAATCCATTTTCAGTGTGCTGTACTGAAATGCCCAAAAACTGTGCCAATGAACCCAAATTTCTCATGTAAAATCTCTGACTCAGTTTCTGTATTAGATCGGTAATGTGCTTGGAGTTATTACCTATTAGAATTATGTCATCGACATATACTAACAAGTATGTCGTGGTTCCTTTGTTCTTATAGATCAGGAGTGATGAGTCTTAGTGGCTTGTAGTAAATCCCAGGCTATGAAGGAATCCGGTTAGTGTCTTGAACCACTGCCTTGGTGCCTTCTTTAGGCCGTATATGACTTTCTTCAACTTGCACAGATAGTTGGGGAAGTTTTCATCTATAAAGCCCATTGGTTGTTTCATATAGATGATATCTGATAAATTGCCATGTAAGAATGCATTTGAAACATCCAATTGGTGAGTATCTCATTTGTGATGTGCTGTAATGACCAAGAGTACCCAAACTGTTGTCATCTTGGCAATTGGACTAAATGTTAACATTATAGTCCAATCCTAATTCTTGATGGCATCCCAATGCAACCAACCTAGCTTTGTACTTGGAGATTATTCCATCTGAATTGTATTTCGTTTTAAATGTCCACTTACACCCAATGGGTGTAAGATCTGATGGAGGTACCAATTCCCAAGTACCTTGAGTTTTCAATGCCTGAAACTCTTGGGACATAGCTGTTCTCCAATTCTTGTGTTTGATGGCTTGAGCATATGTGGTGGGATCATCATTAGTAGTTTTGTGTATGAGATCAAATACTCTTTTTGGTTTCTAATGACCCGTTTGAGATCGGGTCTTCATTGAGTGGATTGGAATTGTGGGTTTTGTAGTCTGAGGTATGGGATATGGTGGTGGTATAGTAGAGTTTGTAGAGGGATTGCTGGATGTGCTGGGTAAAGTTAGCTCAGGTTGAGTTGGTATAGATGATGGTTGTAGTGGAGCGAATTTTGGATGATTGGAGTGAGTTCTGATGGGAATGCAGTTTGGTACTAGTAGCATAGGAGGAATATTGTTATTCTGAGAGGTGATATTGGTTGATGTAACAGCAACATTGTGTTCTCTGATGGAAATATGGATTCATTAAAAATAACATGCCTAGACACATATACTATGTTGGTTGTAGGATCTAAACATTTATACCCTTTTTGTGATTGTGCATATCCTATGAACACACATGGTAGATATAGAGGTGACAATTTTGATTGAGCATATGGTCTCATCCACGGGTAACACAGACATCCAAAAATTTTGAAGTGTTTGTAGGTAGGACCTTTGTTGCACAATTTTTCAAAGGGTGTTTTGTTGAGCAGAGTATGAGTCGGTAGTCTGTTAACGAGATGTGTAGCTGTACCTAAAGATTCAGGCCAGAAAATAGAGGGAACATTCGAATGAATGAGCAAACTCCTGACTGTTTCTATCAAATGCCTATGTTTTCTTTCAGCCACACCATTATGAGATGGTGTGTGAGAGCATGAAAATTGATGGTTAATGCCATGGTTAATACAGTATGCTTTAAAATTATTATTCAAGTATTCCCCACCACCGTCTGTCCTAATGGTTTGAATTACTTTGTTAAATTGACATTTGATGCTTTTGTGAAAGTTTATGAATGTAGATGTTACATCAGACTTTTGGCGTAAAGGAAATGTCCAGCAATATCGAGTATGATCATCAACGAAAGATACATAGTATCTAAAGCCTTGTATAGACACATAGGGTGCTGGTCCCCAAAGGTCGGAATGAACTAGTTGAAATGGTACAGTAGTAGTAGAGATGGATTTGATAAATGGTAGTCTCCTGCTTTTAGCTAGATAGCAGGTATTAGATGTATATGATCTTGATGTACATATATCTGAGTATTTATTTGCTAGAATAATGTAGAGATAACAAGATGTCCGAGGCGATGATGCCACAGATCCAGAATGGTTTGGGCTGAGATCAAAGCAAATTGCGAAGGTTGAGTTGTGGGGTGAAGTCTGTAAAGGCCATTATGGCATGGCACTTGAAGCAGAAGACGATGCGTCTTCGAATCCTTTATTTGGTAGCCATTTGAAGAAAACGAAATGATACAATCGTTATCAGTGGCCAACTGATGAACTGAGAGAAGATTGAAAGACAAGTTTGGAACATGATGAATGTTGCTAAAAAGAAGATTACCTGATGGTGTAGGAAGAAGACCGCGACCAGTATTTTGGATTGGAAGTTGATGCCCATTGCCAATAACTACTTGAGATGATCCACTGTATGGTTCAGAAGAATTCAGTTGAGTTGAATATGTTGTTAGGTGAGTTGATGCCCCACTATCAAGAAACCAGTCTGACTAAGTTGCTGAGTCTTGAGCTGTAAACAGCGCACTTTGCGGTCCTGTGTCTGTATAGGATGGATCGTTCCTATACCAGCATTTGATCGCAGAATGTCCAGTTTGACCACAGATTTGAAAGATGACATTCCTGTTTGGGTTTCTGTCTGCACGATCTCCCCTTCCTGAAGACTGAGGCACTCTGCGTCCTCTGCCGCCGCGGTAATTGTTGTATCTACCATGGCCTCGACCTCTGGAAGCAGTTAAGGCCATGGAATTGTTTGTTAAATTCAGTGATTGGAGATCACGGGTTGCTTCAGTCGCTAGAATTTGCTCTTCACTGCATAATAGACTATAGAGATCGTCTAGACTCAATGGTTGGAGATTGGTTATGATCGCTGTTTTAAATGATTGATACGATGCAGGAAGTCCATTCAATGTGTAAAGAATCACATCCTCTGGATTAATGCTACTACCAGTGGCGATGATGGCATCGACCTTGGACTTCACCTCAAGCAGGTACTGTGTCATCGTTTTATTTCCTTTTGAAATATGATGCAACTCATTTTTAAGTTGAATTATACGAGAGAGATTCGTTGCTTGGAGTCGATTTGATAATGTCGTCCATATATAATGACAGTGAGTGAGCGTTAATACATACGAGAGAATCGAAGTGAAATCACTGAATACAGTGTCGCTGCAAGGTTCTGATCCGTGAGAATCCAATTTTCTCGTGAGGTTGTGATACCTGTTGTAGAAGAGCCTTCTGTCGAAGACGATTGTATCGAACATCTAGATGATCAATCCAGAAAGCCTTTGAATCCGTTTGCAATGAAAATTTTCTCCACCTGACAGCTCCAGATTGAATAATTTTCCGATGTCAGTGAGGTCGGAATCAAATTCTTGATTTTGCTCATAAAGAATTTGAGTTGTGGAGGAATCACGGGGATGGTGATTGAAGAGCTTGACTACAGTGTCGGTGAATTGGTAGACGAATCTGCCATTGGAAGAAGAGTAGCAGAAAGTAGAATATAAAAGGAAGAAAACAGAAAAAAAAAATTCTATTCTCTATTCTGATACCATGAAAGCTGAGGAGCCGATGAGGCTTTCAGCTGTTTAACCTAAGTTCAAGAAAGAAGAACCAGAGAAAATCAAGAACATGGAGTAATCATCTCTATTTCATTCTCTTTAG
The DNA here is from genome assembly GCA_016618105.1 of Dendrobium huoshanense. Lineage (NCBI taxonomy): Eukaryota > Viridiplantae > Streptophyta > Magnoliopsida > Asparagales > Orchidaceae > Dendrobium > Dendrobium huoshanense. The sequence continues at coordinate 76,343,191 of CM028351.1, forward strand.
TTATCTTCTTTACATTGCTATTTATATAAATTTTTACATAGGTGAATTCATTCAAGAGTAATTGCAGTAACTGTTTTGGCGGCTGTACACGAGCTCGTCGTTCATCTCTGCTTTCACTTCTTGCTAAGTTATCAACAAAAATTAGTGACGGTTATAACTGTCGGGATAACTAAAAAATTGTGCTGCAATAGCCCTATTTTTTGACAAAGATTATATACACAAAGGTATAACATTAAACTAACAAAAATAATCATGTAATAATAATATTACTCTTTTTTTTACTCTAATATAATTTAATGTTAACCTATCATCTCTTGTTACATTACTTAAAATTAATATTAATTTTGGAATACTCTATCATCACATACTAAAAAAAAAAATCACATGAAAATAAGCCTTCCCCTAATATAAAACCAAGAAGCAAATCATGTACATAAATTTCTTGCATTTTTTAGAAAGCTAGGAAGAGAAGAATTAGGATACTTAGAATAACATAGGCTAGGTAATTACTTGTGAAAAACTATGCGTATCATGTGCTAGCTAGACAAGATGTGACTGTATTGCCCACACCTTGTTGCTTCCTATGGAGTCAAACGAGTGGCTTTAGGTTGCTATAACATAGTCAAGTATCCTAGTTTAATAAGGTTGAAGAAGACTAAAACAAACAAGGACATGAAACAAATTGAATCTAGACTTTCAAATGGAGGAAATTAATGCATACAATATTATAATTTATGATTTAATTATGAATATTCAAATAATTAGTTAAGTTTTTCAACATTTTTTTCTTATTTCTTTCAATCGGATTGCTGGCATTTATGTATAATGTTATTGAGCATATGATCACAAGTAAAGAGATTAAGGAAGAATAAACTTGTTGTTATGTAGAAATTTCGAGAAAACTATGTAGAGTAACGATTTTACAAGTGAGAAGAATAGATTAATATCTATTGGTTAAGATAAGATGATAAAAGTAAATCGTGGTGATTTAGAAATACAATGTTAAAGCATATAGAAGAAAGGGGGTGTGCCAAAGTAAATATTTATAGAAGTTGTTTAAAAAAGGCATGAGCCAAATAATTAGTTTAACATTGATCTCATATAACAGTCAGCATAAATAAATATAGAATAGGTATTCATAAGTTAAACATAATTAATTTTCTTACAGAGCACACTATTGTCTTAAGTTAGAGCAAGACCTATATAACCAACGACCATAATTATTTATTCATCATGCATGCTTCTCACGAATGTGTTCATCGGGATTAATTTGTTGAGTTGCATAAATTAATAGATGACATCTATCAACTCATTAAGATTAAAGCTTCGTTTGTGACTACTTTCTTACTTCTTCTTAAAGCTAAATTTTTTGTTTTAAAAAACTGCTTTATGAAGTAGTAAAAAAGTCGTCTTAAATGAAGTCTAAGGTAGTAGATAAGCCTCGTTAATAATACAATAATACATAAACTCATTATTTTAGTTTTGATGTGTGCCATTCAACTCTCCCCCTATGTACATATGCATATGCCATATTTTATTCTCACATGAGAATCTTCAATCGTAATGGTCTTCATGATCCCTTAAAAAAGATTATCTTTTTTATTATATTAGGGCATAATCTCCTAGCTTCATCTTTTATTTGCAGCTATTCATTAAATTTAAATGTTATAATTTATGAAATTTTTATGTATCAAAAGTATGCGGTCATTCAAAATTTAAATTTTATCAAATAATACCTAAAAACGGCGGAGAATAATCTCCTAATAAAAATAAAATAAATATTATGATATTATTTAAAAAAATTAGAATATACTAAGAATAATTTTCTCTCTTCTAACACATCATAGGGAGGTCAAAAGAGAATGATTGAACTCTTTCTTATAAAAGAGCATTCCACATGCACTCAACACTTGAGCCTTGAGATGGAGAGGAAGCAAACGTCCAATCACTTTGTCTCCTTCCTATCTCCTTTCTCACAATCCCATCCTTGCCTACCTACTAACTTCTCCATTACTATGCCTTTGGTTTTCTTTTTTGGCACAAAAGCGTTATGTGATGGGATTGATAACTGACAACATATCTCGCTACTGTGTCGGCCCAATAACCAGCCCGGCCCATTATACATTGAAATTAAAATCCATGTAAAGTAATAACCTATGAGCAAATAGATAAATTTTGTGGGGAGGTGTTTGTAAATAGGTATTGGGCCATTGGAGCATGAATCTTTAGAAAATATATGAATTAGAAACATTCTTAATTAAATTTATAATCATTTGAATTTAGATATAAATAAATTGATAGTCGAAATTAACTTCAAGATGAATCCAATGACCCCATAATCATTTAATTTTGAGGTTGTTATTAAGACACTCAAATGTTGAATAAATAATTTATGATCAAATGATTCAATATATGTTATTGTCTAATAGAGTATTATAAAATTTTGATCAAACTTGACACAATGTTATTATTAAAATACTATAAATAGATCCACGTTATCTATATGGAATGGATCTAGTTTGAGATTGAAGAGAGCTTGGAGATCTGAAGAGCTCTAGTGCTTTATTTGGCATTTGATGTCGATGATCATCAAAGCCATCAATATTGTCCGACTGCCATTGATGAACTATCATATCGTTGCTCGACTCTTATCCTATGAACACCATTGCTTAACAATTATTTTATGACCACATCACCTAGCTGTCATAGTCCATTTACCATTATATTGGGTGAGTTCTTAATTCCTTATAACCTTGCTTCGACAAATGCTCCTCGAGATAAGGCGTATTTTGGGTGATTACACCTTTTAACTGCACTCCTCAAAGATGAACCTGTTTGATACCTATGAGTTATCCATATCATCATATTATAAAATTTTGGTCAAATTTATTAAAATAATATTCTAAAATACTATAAATATACTACCGTTTTTTTATGAAAAAGACCTAGACTTGAGATTGGAGAAATTTTAGAGATTTGAAGAACTCTATAAATAACTCTACCAAACATTTGACACTGGCAATCACCGCAAGCCATTGCTGTATTGTCGTCATCTAACCTCCCATCGCCTTATGGTCATCATTTGACCACCATCATTCGATCCATCTACTTTTACTTAATCATCATTATTATCTTACCACCATTGTCTACCAATGCTTTATAACTATCATCATCCTTCCATTACTTCTCCCACAAGCTCCATTATAATAATATGAGAACAATCAAGTGCTCCCAACTTTATGATCCCTTCACTACATGCATGAAAATCACCTATTGCCGACTGATTTTCCAGTGGTTTTTCGGACGGAATTCACGCGGATTATGACGAAATATTTCCGACATATTTTTTGGCAGATTTTCGGGCAGAATTCCGATGGATTGGTTTTCGACGATATTTCTGGTGGACTTTCCAGCGGATTTTAATAATTTATGAAAAAAATATTTTTTTAGTAATTTAAATAATTAATAATTTTATAGTTATTTTAGTTTATTATTAATTTAATAATTTTTAAATAATTACTAATTTAATAACTTAGTTTGTTTAATTATTAATTTAATAACTTATCTTAATTATAATAACTTAATTAATTATTAAATTTATATTTTATTAACTATTTAATAATAAATTAAAAATAAAATATTAAAATTAATAATAAATTAATTATTTATTTGATAACTTATTTTAATAAATTATTAATTTTATATCTTATTTATTAATTTTAATAATTTTTAAATTTATTTTAAATTTTAATACTACTAATATTATTTTAATATAAAATATATAACATGATAACATATTTTGCAGCGCAGAGTGGTAGAATCATTGAAATTCCTTCAATAGGTCATAAGTTCGAATTCTGGGGTCTTCAGGTGTGCGAGCAGGCTTGTGAAAGCACGGGCAAGCATGTGTGATGGCACGGGTAGCGCGCGGTGTGGGCGCGGGCTGCGAATTGCAAGCTCGTGATGCGGGCGGGCTGGCGGGTATTGCACGCAGCCATTGGCTGGGGGATGCAGGCTGTGCTGGCAAGGTGGGTAGCTGCTGCGGGCAGAGTGGCAGACTGGGCGAGGCGAAAAATTATTATGTGCGAAGTGCGGACGGGGTGAGAACCGTCTGCACAGATACAGAGTACCAAGCGGTACCCAATGGTACTGAACGGTACCGAGCACGATTTTGTACTAGTGTGCGGACGGGAGAACCGTCTGCACTCCGTACCTAATAATTTCTCGGGCGAGGCAGCCAACTTAGGCTTATTATTATTATTTTAATTATTTCAGCATAATTTCTCTGCTGAGCAACCATCAGATAAATTCTTGCGGTCAAATTCCGCTGGAAAATTTTTCCGATGAATTTTTTTCGCAGTTAAATTTTTTCGACGTCATTTTACCAGTGAAAATAGTTCCGTCAAAAATTCGCCGAAAAACTTTAAAATCCATCGAAAAATGAAGAATTTTCCGCCAAAAAATCACGAAAAATCCACCAGTAATACGTGATATTCCTTTAGTGTTTTTTTTTTTCAGTTGTGAAGAAGAAGAGTGGACATTTATAAATGTCTTGTACATTTTTCACTTTTATCTGTGAGGGATGAATCTTTATAATAAATTATAATGTAAAAATTTATCTCTATTGTTGTGAATTTATTAGGATGTTATAGGTATAAAATGATAAATATTCATATTAATCTAGAAAAAAGATTAAAACCAGCTTTAAATTAAATTATCATTGAGAACCTTTTTGAATTTTAGTCATTCAAAATATTTGATGAATAGTTATAAAAAATATGCTATCATTGTCTTAAAGAGAGTGCACCTAACTTTGTGTTATGGCAGTGTCAACCCAATGGCATGCATCATCAATATAAAAGATTACAAAAGAAAACAAACACTTTAAAAAGAGAACAAAAGTTTATATGTTTCAACTTAAATAAGCTTATATCTATAAGAGAAGAGAGAATTTGGTCCACCAACAAAAAAACTTAAAAAGCATGGTGTAAAATAGAAGAGACACTACACCGCTCTTCCAAAAATCAGAGTATGCATTCACTCAATAAAGAAAAGAGAAATCACAATTTTTCTAAAATGTTTGATAACTTTTTTTTTTGGTTAAAACCTGCTGTGGGGCCTACGCGTTAATATCCCAGAAATTGGTTACAGAGTCCTTAGAAGGTTCCTCCAGCTCTCTACTGCTACAAAGAGCTACAATTAAAAAAGAAACCAAAAAACCTATGAGCCGGTGGATCCTTTTTCTACGATTACAAAAATAACTATAGAAATAGCTCGGGCTGTGAGAAAACAGCACTCAAAAAAAGGAAGAGCAGAATAGTCCCTTTCAGCACAGTCTTCCTGAAAAAATATTGAAGATAACATAAAAAGAAATATGAATACAAAAAAGAGAATACCTTGCGGTCATTGAAGCTTGTTACTCGTAAAGTGTTAAAGTGCCTGCAAGGAAATCTGCAAATGAGAAATAAAGTAGATAACAGAAATAAGGATCCCAGTGATATCCCTGTTAGACCAAAATTTAGTAAACGCAAAAAGAAGCCTAAGTAAGCCCTGCAGAAAACAGAGGACACCTCTGAAGTTCCAAACCGACTTACCAATGCCGTAAACAGCAAAGTTCCTAATAATACCCCACACATCTAACCTCTTCCACCAAAAGCAGCCAACCAAGTGCATACTCAAACCAAAACGAAGCACAAAGAAAATCGCAGGGTCATACATGTAACCTGAAAAAACCTGCATATATATGATACGCAAAATGTTTGATAACTATGTCATCATATGATTCATACATGATTATAGAGAAAATAAATACCAATTAAATCACTTAAAATCTATATTATAATCGAGAACAGTCTCTTCCAAAATCATAACTTTACGATCAAGATTGCAATAATAACTTCGCGATGAATTTTTTTATCACACAAAAAAAATATTAGTGGCATGAAAAAGTTGTTTTTGTGACCAACAACACGGTAATTTTTTATTTGTCTTGAAGAATGGCAATTTGCACTACAGGAAAATCACTCATTTCCGGCAGCAATTTCCGGTGGAAATTGGGCATTTTCCGACGGTTTTGTAATTTAGCGGCGATTTTCCGGCGGTTCAAATGCCGCCGGTAAAAACCGTGTAGGAAAATAAATTCCGACGGTTTTTTCCGGCGCCAAGATTGTCCGGCAGCTTACCTGCGGTCTTAAACCACCGGTCAAATTAAAAAAAAAAAAAACCGCTCCTGCCAGCCACCCCACTCCCGCGCCCCGACGCCGCGCCCGCATCCTGCCAGCGGCCAGGCTCTCCCGCGCTCCGGCCAGGCTCTCGCGCCCCGGTGCCGTGCTCGCATCCCGCCAGCGGCCAGTCTCGTGCGCTCCCGCCAGGCTCCCGCGCGGCCCGTGCACCCGCTTGCCGCGTCTGCGCGGGGTGAGATTCGAACCGTGTTCCTCTGTTTAGATTTCAAGCAACCAACCAAAATGTCAATTATGCAAATACATTATCTTTATCAATATTATTTATTTAAAGCATTTACAGATCGAAAAGAAATTAATTTTTTATTTTTTTTTAAATAAAACTAATTAATTTAAAATAAAAAATTATATTTAATATAAAATAACAATTAACTAACTAAATAATTTTAAACTGAAATTTAATTAAATAGTTAATATAAGTTTTAATTAATTTTTGTTAAATCATATACATAGTAAAAATTTTATTTATTTTTAATTAATTTTTTAAAGCCGCCGGAAAAGTGAAAAAGCGGCCGGAAATTCCGCCGGAAAATTCCGTAAGAAAAAACCGCCGGAAAAGCACCGGAAAGCCGCTGGAAACGTGACCGCCGGAAAGCCGCCGGAAAATTCCGCCGGAAATCGGTGATTTTCCTATAGTGTTGAGCAATTTGATCAAACGCACAAGTCTATTTTGATCTTCTAGAGTTTGGAATCTTGTCTTGATAACAAAAAATCAAATGTGAAATGTAGAACTAGAGGGAAGCTAGGAATTAGGGTAAAACACCTCTCATATATATGAAAATTTGTCATATTCATAATATAAATGCGGGCATTTTGGACATGGTCAAACAACAAAATCTTGTATTGTTTGTTGAACATCTTCTTCATTTCTCTTTTGCTTATCAAATTTATCTCCAAGTAAAGAGAAGTTATCAGATAACTTATCTGAGTGTGGTGTGTCCACATTCTTCTCTCAATAGAATACAAAATGTCACTGCAATGGTTGATACAGTTTCTCACAACATTTCATTAACAGACAAGCAATTCTAAGGGAATCACACAGGCCATGATTTAGGCCGACAGGGATAGCTGAAGGCATCACAAGGGAAATGGGCAACAGTCTACAGTTCATCTATGCTTTATGACGAAAATTTCGGAATACTATATAAGAGATTACATGTAAGTTGATGAAAAGCATAGATGTGTTTTATTTAATTTTATAGACCACTGAGCCAGCATATCATCAACCCAAGGAAAGCTGAAATAGTTCTCGTTATGTCGACAAAGTAGAAGTAGCTTTTGGCTACATATTAGAACTTGAAATTTGTCACCATATGCATAGTTTTTAGCATCTAGATACTAGCTAGCACAATAGCATGCAGGCCATCTAGAAAAAATGAAAACAGATTAATATCATTGATGAATAGTTGTACATACATGGGAATCGAGAGAGAGAGAGAGAGAGAGAGAGAGAGAGAGAGAGAGAGAGAGAGAGAGAGAGAGAGAGAGAGGAATATAAAAGTATATATATATACCTCGTAGGTATTCTAACTATCATTCAAAATTTTGAAAGATTTGAATTCTATTGTTAAAATTCATTAAGAAGTTATAAAAAAAGTTATCTTTTAGATACTATCAATCTGAACTAGAGAGGTCATTGCAAGTTATTGTTAAGGTTTTCTTTAATCCCCTTATTGCACTACTGACGGGTTTTAGCTGCTTTAAACTCTTTGGTCAGTTCAATTGATAATGTCATTGAAAGTTATTGTTAAGGTTTTATTTAATCTCTTCAGGAGAGATTATTACGTGCAGAGTCCATATATAGAAAACTGTTCCATTTTGTGATTGTGAACATTAAAAGCGCAGTGGTGGACAGTAAAAATACAGTGATGAATAGTAATTGCGCTTTTACTGTTCACAGTCACAAATCCGGACACCGCACGTAATAATCGATCTCTCCTGCCTCTGTGTGTGGGCGCATGCATGAGTGCATATACATGCATTTGTGTGCATACATTTGTATGAGAGAGAGAGAGAGAGAGAGAGAGAGAGAGAGAGAGAGAGAGAGAGAGAGAGAGAGAGAGAGAGAGAGAGAGAGAGAGGTGTTCTCTTCTCTTAGTGGGTGCATGAATTATCATAAGTAATGTATCATGTCAACCTTATGGGTTATAATGATATTGGTGTAATTAAGATCATCATAATGATTTTCTTAACTTGGGAGTATTTAAGTGAGAATAAGATGAAAATAAACAATGAAGAAACACTAAGACAGATTTGAGTGACTCCAAAAAAAAAAAAAAAATACAATATCATGATCAATAAAAAAATAATGAAAATTACTGATATACAATATGTCATAAACTTGTTATTTATTATTGATAATTAATTATGATATCTTATCGACTTACTAATCTCATTATTGTATGATTTCCATCTATTATCTATTAGTTATTATTTTACTTATTTTTAATTTTTTTTTACATATGTCATCCGGAGGTCGATGGCCTGCTCTCATTTGTCTATACTGGCAGCCTATCTACTATCTTTGTATTCTCATAATTATCTCTTATTCTTTAACAAAAAATTAATGCACAATATTTTGAAATGTTATAATTTTAAAATAGATTTAAAATTATTAAATATGCTATATAAAATATTCATATTTTATTAATTTCAAAACAAATTAAATAAGTTTAAATTCATTTAAGATAAATTATATCATAGCATAATGATATTTTTCTCTTGATTTAAGTGATATACTCCTTAAAAAATTTTTGATTCCTCCTCTCTCTCCTCGCTCGTGCGCCGCTCTGGCGATTTAGGGCATCCTTTGCGCCTTCGGCCGACTTGTTTCTCCCGGCGGTTTCCTCCATTTTTGTGCTTGGTTTCCTTTAGATCTGGCTGTTTTGGTGTGCGATCTTTGGTTCTTTGCCCGTTTTGGGGGTTTTCTCCATGGCGGATGCTCCCGTGGTCAATCCGTGGGGGAAAGTTGCGGATAAAGCTGTAGTCCCGAGAAAAGGTTTCTTCAATCTTGATGCTGAAGGTTCTGTCTCTCCTTCTAAATCTAGATCGTTTAAGGAAGTTCTGGCTGGTGCTTCTTCATCAGGTGATACTTTTCCTAATGTTAAGCAAGATGTTTTTAATGGTGTTCCCGCTGTCTTACTGTCGGATGATGAAGTGCTTAAATTGGCTTCGCCTTTTCAGTATACTTTAGTTGGTAAATTTGGCTTAAGACGTCCGAATCTGGACGCTATTCGTAATTTTTTTCTTTCGTTGAAGCTTTCTGGTTTTTATTCTGTTGGTCTTCTGGATGCGAGGCACGTTGCTATCCAACTCTCTAACGATTTGGACTATAGTCGGGTTTTTGCTAGGCGTTCGTATTTCATTCTTAACTGCCAAATGCGTGTTTTAAAATGGACTCCTTTTTTCGATATCAAGGAGGAATCCCCGATTGTCCCCATCTGGATTTCATTTCCCAATCTTAGACTGCATTTTTTTAACTCTAAAGTTCTGCATGCGCTGGGATCCATATTTGGTAGACCTCTTCAAACTGACCAGGCTACTGCTTCAAAAACTAGGCCTTCTGTTGCTAGAGTTCTAGTTGAAGTTGATATCTCGAGAAACCATCCGAAAGAAGTATGGGTTGGATCGAAAGCTTACGGCTATATGCAGAAGGCTGAGTTTGAGAAAGTTCCGGAATTTTGTAATCACTGTAAAATCCATGGACATGCGGTTTTTGACTGTTTTAAACTAAATCCTGAGTTGAAGAAACCTGCTGTGCTTTCGAATGGGGGTCATGGATCTGCAGAGAATAACAAAGTCTTTGTGCCGCTGACTAAGAGTTTTGCTGTAGATGATGTTATTCCTGTGGAACCGACCCCTGCTGTGCATAACAATCCTGTAAATGATGGTGAAATTATTGTGGATGAGGAGAAATTGGATGGCAGGGAGATTGCTCAGGAAAAAGTGGATGAGACTATTAATATAGGGGATATTGATACTAGAATGAATAAGGGAAAAGATATTATGCCAGATCCTAATCTTTTTATTCTTGTTAATGATTTATTAAATGAATTACCGGTTAAATCTAATTCAGTGACTATGGAAAATGTTTTATTGTCTAAACAGGATTTTAACAATTTGGAGGATGAAGGTTCTGATACTTACGAGGAAGGGGAGGTTATCCCGACGCTTAAGGTGGTATCTTCTCCTATTAATAATCAAGGTAAGATTTCTTCCTCTTCTAATTTAAAGGTGAACAAGGTTGTGGAAGAGGAGGTGGTTTCTAAGGGTGGTAAGAAAAAAGGAAAGCAAGGAAAAAATTATTGCCCTGCTACTCCTAGATCTACCAGAGCTCAAAATTCGTATAAAGAAGGTAATGATTAAGCTTCTTATGTGGAATGTGAGGGGGATTGGTGGTAAGGATTCTAAACTTAGAGTTAAAAACATTTGTAGAATCAACAATATTAAGCTTCTTTTCTTGTGTGAACCTCTTATTTCTGTTGATAAAATTGCTGCTACTGCAAAATTTTTGGGTTTTAATAAGTTTTTTGCTAACTCCTCGAATAAGATATGGCTCATGTGGAATAGTCATATTGATGTTGAAATTGTGTTGGATCACCATCAAGTTGTTCATTGTCAAGTTATGGTTGGTGATGTTTCTTGTTTTGCTTCATTTGTTTATGCTGCTTGCACTAGATTAAACCGTCTTAATCTTTGGGAGCAATTGGTTAATTTTGCTAATAATATCAATGGCCCTTGGTGTGTTGGAGGAGACTTTAACATCATTGCTAATGCTAATGAGAGAAGAGGAGGTAAATGCCCTAATTATAAAGCTATGGATAATTTAAATGAGATGATTTCTAATTGCAATCTTAATGATATTGGTTTTTGTGGTTCTCCCTTTACTTGGAATAGGGCGAATCTATTCCAAAGATTAGATAGAATTTTGTTTAACAATGAGTGGTTGGATAGGTTTTCCGGCACTAATGTGGAACATTTAAGTAGAACTCTTTCTGATCATGTTCCTTTACTTTTGAATATTAATGTTCTCAATCATATTGGTAATTATGCTTTTAGATTTCTAAATATGTGGTTGTTACATGATAATTTTAAAGAGGTTCTTCAAAATAATTGGAATGCTCCTGTTTTCCCTGATAACAATATCTCGGGTATGCTTAGGCTGTGGGCTAAGTTGGCTAGACTTAAGCAATGTCTGAGGTATTGGAATAAACATATTTTCAAAAACATTTTCTCTAATATTTTGGAAATGGAGGCTAAAGCTATTGAATGGGAAGGTATTTTCTTGGATGATCCTTCTGAAGCTAATAATAATAAGTTAAGTTTAATTAAGAATGATCTTGTGAACTTGCAAAAGCAAGAGGAAGCTTTCTGGCATCAAAAAGCTAATACTAAATTTATTGTTGAGGGTGACAGAAATACCAAATTTTTTCATGCAATAGCAAACAAGAACAAGACCAAGAGCAAAATTCATAAAATTATTAATAATGATAATGTCATTCTTGATTCTGATGAATTAATTTGCAAGTCGGGTGTTGACTATTTTATGAATTTGTTTAAATGTAATGAGGATAATCAGCCCCTCCCTAATCCTGAATATATTCCTAGGTATATTGATACTGAGGAAAATATTATGCTTTGCCAACTACCTTTGGAAACTGAAATTTTTAATGTTCTCAGGGAAATGAATGGTGATGCCACTGCTGGTCCTGATGGTTTCACGACTAAGTTCTTTCAGAAATCTTGGGACATTGTGAAGGATGATGTTATTTTAGCTGTTCAGGATTTCTTTAAAGGTAATCCGTATCCTAAGTTTTTCTCTTCTGCTAATATTGTTCTCATTCCTAAAATTGAGGGAGCTAAAAGATGGAATGAATTTAGGCCTATTAGTTTGTGTACTTTTTTTAACAAGCTTAATTCTAAGATTATTGCTTATAGATTAACTTTTTTATTACCTAAAATTATTTCTCTAAATCAAACAGGTTTTGTGAAGGGGAGAAGTATTAGTGATAACATTTTACTTGCTCAAGAACTTGTTAACGATATTAATACTAAAGTTACTGGGGGTAATATTATTTTTAAGTTGGATATTACCAAAGCGTATGATAATTTAGATTGGAAATTTATGTTTAAGGTTCTTTCTTTATTTGGTTTTAGTAAAGAGTTCATTTTATTGATTAAAAATAGTGTGGATAATTGTTATTTTTCGGTGATTATCAATGGTAAATCTCATGGTTTTTTTAAATCTTATAAAGGTCTTAGACAAGGTGATACTATTTCTCTTGCTCTTTTTATTATAGCTATGGAATATTTATCTAGGGGTATTAATGAGCTTTTTGAGAAGAATGCTAATCTTAATTTTCGTATTGCTAGAGGTTTTCCTATTTCTCACTTGAGCTTTGCGGATGATTTCATTATTTTTGCTAATGGTTCTATTAAGAATATTAAAATTGTGATGAAACTCCTTTCTGATTTTCATAAGTGTAGTGGTCTTAAAGTTAGTAAAGATAAGAGTAATTTTTTTGTGGGTAAGTCTATCAAGCATAATAGGGTTTTGGCCATTCAAAGAGTTTGTGGTTTTCAATTCAAAAACTTACCTATTAAGTATTTGGGTACGCCGATTTTTAAGGGAAAAAAGAAAAATTTTCTTTTTGATGATATTTTCTCTATAATTCAAAGAAAGTTGGCGAATTGGTCTACCAATTTTTTGTCCTTTGGTGGTCGGTTGGTGCTTGTGAAAGCTGTTCTCAATTCGATTCCTATTTTTTTATTTCACACTCTCATGCCTTCTTTGGCTTTATGCAAGAGACTTGAGAGGATGATTAACAAATTCTTTTGGGGATCGAAAAATGAGTATAAAGCTATTCATTGGGCTGCTTGGCATAAAATTTGTGGTCCTTATGAGGAGGGTGGTCTGGGTTGTAGGAATCTTTTTGACACCGCTAGTGCCTTTGCTCACAAACTTTGGTTTTCTTTTAGAACGAATATGAGTCTTTGGGCCAGGTTTATGAATGTTAAATATTGTCATAATAAGCACCCTGTTTTATGTGACTATAAAAATTCTGATTCCCCCACGTGGAAAAGACTTTGTAACATTAAATAGGAAGCTGAAAAATTTATTAAATGGGGCCTTGGCAAGGGGAATATTTTTTTCTGGCAGGATAATTGGTTGGGGGATTTTTCTATAGACTCTTACTTAAATTCCCACACTTTGGAATCTGTTAAGGTTTCTCATTTTATTTGCAACAATAATTGGAATGTGAATAGATTAAATCAGTTGCTTCCTAGTTGTTTAGTGAACATCATATTAGCTATTCCCTTAAATAGTATTGTTTTGGATAAAATTCTGTTTGCTGAGTCCTCTGATGGTAAATTTCATATGCGGAATGTTTGGGATAACTGCCGAATGCATTTGGAAAAATCTGAGAGATTTGCTTCTATTTGGCATAGCACTTTCCCTATTACTTATTCGACTTTTGTTTGGAGGTGTTTCAAAGGTTTTTTACCTGTTGATAATATTTTACAAAAGAAAGGTTTCAATTTAGCTTCTAAATGCTTTTGTTGTTCTAATGTGGAGGATATTAATCACATTTTTATTAATGGTAGAATTGCGTATAAAGTTTGGCTATACTTTTATCAGTTCTTTAATATGAATGTTACTTTTATCCCGGATAATTTGTTTGATATGGTTGATAGTTGGTTCAATCAGACTAAAGGTCATATTACCAATCTGATGCCTATTCTGATATTATGGTATATTTGGAAAGCTCGTAATGAGGCTAAACATAATAATATTAAAATGGTTGACACCAATATTATTAACAATGTGATTTATAAAATTAAGAACTTGTTTTCTTGCAATGTCATTAATTATAAAGCTTTTCATAATTGCGATATTGTGGCTGGTAAGTTGGGTATCCAGCTGGATACTGGCAGTGATGGCTATGTGGATACGTTGGTTTACTGGGTCAAACCCATTCAACCTTTTGTTAAATTGAATACTGATGGTTCTGTGGGTTTACTGTATGCTGGAGCGGGTGGTCTAATTCGTGATTTCCAGGGTGAAATTATCTCTGGTTTTGCTGCTCCTGTTAATCGGTTGGATGTTTTATGGGCTGAGCTTAATGCCTTATTTTTGGGGGTCCAGCTGTGTTCTAAAAAGGGTTACCTTGATGTGTTGATTGAGTTGGACTCTAAGTTTATTGTCACGAGTATTTTAGAGAACTTCATTGGCAATGCGAAGAATTTTTACATTTTTAGGAAGATTAGAGATATTCTTCTCACTTTAAACTTTAGGATTTCACATATTTATCGTGAAAGGAACATGTGTGCGGATTGGTTGGCGAAGAAGGGGGCTAATCTGGTTGAGTATGAAGAAATTGATATTGTTAATCTTGATGTCTCCTTTAAAGGTATGCTTTTTCTTGATAAATTAGCTTTGCCCACTGTTAGAACTGGGTGAGTGCTTTGCTTTTTTCTGTGTGGGTTGTGTTGTTGGCTGCTGGTTTCTCATTTCTGTTACTCTGATGCATTGTTCTGCTTGTCCTGCTTCTGTGATGGGTTCTGTTGAGGTTATTTTATATAATTTGAAGTGCTGGAGGGTTTGCTGGTCTAGTTTTCAGAGGATTGTGAGGTGGAGGCCTTGCTGGTTTTTGGGTATTTTGCCGTGGCAGCTTGGCAGGGGGATTACCTGGGATTGTTTTTTCTTTTTTTCTCTGGCTGTGACTGTTTATTTAGTTGACTGGATATGTAATTTTGGTATTGCTTTTGATGTTCTGATTGGGGTGGAAGGTTTTATTTGGCTTCCGGTTAAAGAGAGTAGGGTGTTTGGTAGGAGATGTTTGCTGTATTTTTTAACTGGTGTGTTTCTTTCCGTCATACTGATAGTATTATTGAAGATCTTTTGTAGGTATAAGATGGGAAGATTCTACGAATGGGATAAGGTATGGTTTCTGTTATTGGTCCTTTTTTGGTGCTATTTTTTGTCTATTTTTGCAGGAGAGCTGAGCTGCTTGATGTTAAGACTCTTTGGCGCCTCCTTTTTTTGGGTGCTGTTGCCTCACAGCCCGCATTTTGATTTGAATTATTTTTGTAACAGTAGAAAGAGGATCCTCCGGCCCATAGGTATTTTGGTTTTCTTTTATTTTGTAGCTCGTTGGAGCAGTAGAGGGCTGGAGGAATCTCCTAAGGACTGTGTAACTGATTTTTATATCAACACGTAGGCCCCGCTGTGGGTTTAAACCAAAAAAAAAAAATATATATATATATATATTTTTCTCTTGATTTCTTTAGTTTCTACTTGGGTGTAAGTGAGTCAAGTTGAATTGTGAAATAGCTCAGACTCAACTCGATATATGACTCGTGAGCTGAACTTAATGAACAAATGAGTCAAGCTTGAGCTAGCGTTTACTCTGCTTATTATATATTATCTCAAGAGTTGGCCTATTTAAAAAATATTAATAGGCTTTGTCCTCATTTTACTCAAAAAAAAAAAAAAAAAAAACTTAAAATATATAATAATTCAGAATTTCAAATACAAAATTATTTAATATTTATGTCAATTTCTTATGTTAGGCGATTCTTTTTTATTTTTCTTATAATTTCTTATTCTTTTTATCATTTTATTATAATAATTGCTTAAATCTAATCTTTTCTCTTTTTCATAATAAATAAGCCGCTTCAAACTCATAGAATAAAATTCAAGCTCAAGCCTTAGCTCAAACGAAAGGTGACTCGAGCTCGGCTCGACTTGTTTACACCCGTTATTCCCACACAATCATCGGATGAATCAATTAACGTATATAATAGGCTTATAGCTAAAATTTATAATAAGGATGAGGTGGGAATTTGAATATCAAACTACGTATATACATTCAAACAATGAATTTAAAACTATATTTAATATCTCATCCAATCCAGCAAATATTTTCAATGTTAAAAAAAAATAGAAACAAATTTGTTTCAACCTAAAAAAATTAAGTTTAAACATTATCAATCCAACCAATTAACTTATCATTAATTCAACTAATTAGATGATATTCAACTCAACAATATACCTTAAATTTCTAATGTCTTCTTCGATCGATGGAAATGATTCAAATTCAACCATCCAATATGATACTCTCTCTTATTTATCTTAAACTTAAGAAAAAAAAAAATCACCATACTCCATTTGCAGCAGCAGAAAGCTTTGACCAGTACTCGTAAGTCCCTATTTCCACCATTTCCCTTCCTTCAATCTCCAATGGCGCAAAGAAGCACGAAAAATCCTCCAATCTAAGATCCATGTCCACCAAATTCCCAGCCCTCTGCACTTTGCCTTTCATGATCTCATCATGAGTAGTAGCAGCACTTGAGGTCCCAACTTCACTAAATAGATCACCATAAGCCATTCTCTTAATGAGTTCTAATTCTTGGTTATGTTTATGATGTTGTTGCTGATGTTGTGGCGGCGGCGGTGGCGGAGGAGGAGGAAACAACGGCGACTTTGACGGCACAGACGATAAACAGTGCCGTGAACTCTTGGAAGCCCGTTGTTCCTCCAAGCGTTCGAGGAGCTGGTTCAGGACCTTACTTGAGAGCACTGATGATGAGCCAGTGTTTGAACTGCCAAATCCACCTTGGTTGCGCGGCCAGAAGTTGGTGCGGGTGTTGGCGCCGCGCAGGAGGCAAGCGGCCTCATCATAGGCATGGGCGGCGGCCTCTGCTGTATCGAAGGTGCCAAGCCAAAGGCGAATTTTTTGCGCGGTGCCTTTGATCTCCGCCACCCACCGGCCCGACGGGCTCTGGCGTACACCCATGTATCGCTTTCGCTGCTGCTGACCGATGGAGATCGACAATGGCTTTGACACTGTTTCGTTGATTTTTACCGTTGGGTCCATATTTTTTCTTGAACCAATCTTCTGCACCATTTTTGCAAGCTATAGCGTATTCTTGGCTTTGGTTCCGGCGAACTGATCATAAGGGGTGACAGAGCTAATTATTATAGTGGCTTATTGTAGAGGATGACGCCATAGTTGTTTTGTTTCTTATGTTTGTATTTGCGTTGTTGTCTTTGTTTTTTTAAACATTTAGGTCAATTAAGACAGTCTCAGACGTCCATCATATACGCAAGACTTGAACTCAAGAACTCTTAGTTAGTAACTTTAGCTCTCAACCAACAGAAAAAAGTGTATGAGTCGATCTGTATTGTTTTGTAGCTCCTCTGAGCATTAGTGAGTCGTTGATCCCCTTTTCACTTGTGTAATCTTTTTGGTTTCTTAACACGTATTCCCTTTTGGGGTTTTTCGTTAAAAAAAAAGAGGTATAATTGAATTGGAGTGGATCCTAATTAAGTTATTATCATTAGTATTTAGCATCTTTATTCTTGAGATTTTTTTTTTTTTAAATTTTAACATATTTATTTTCCAAGTATCTAATTATATGAGACTAAAAATTTGTTTGAGATGGCTTTCTTGCTGCTTCTTAAAGAAGCAACTAAAAAATTGACCCAAATGAAACCTAAATATTAGCTAACCTACTCTTTTAAAAGAAATATATTATTCAATAATTAGATCAAGAGTCTACTCAAGCACATGGAACTCGCAACCATTCAATCATTTTTGAACCTTACTTAGCTATATATGATAAGTATGTCATGATCTAATGATCGATGCATAACCAAAAGATAAGATATGACAAGATTATGGCTTCGTTTAGGATGATTTTCTTATTGTTTCTTATAGTCACTTTCTTGTACAAGAATTATTATTTTTTGTACTAAAATGATTCTTTGAGAAGCAATAAGAAAGCTATCCCAAACAAAATCTAAATGACAAGAATTGGCTTCATTCGATTTATTAATCAACTTTCTATCTCTTTTAAGGGATGATGGTAAATTTCATGCATGACCAACTCCATATATGACCAATGCCAAAGTTTGAGAATTTCTTAATATGCTTATGTGCTTTAGTTATGCATTAAAATACTGTTCCCTTCATTTTGTATGAGTTTGGCACAATAATTGAAATGTCATTCATGGAGACCATGATTGGCCATCCCTTGCATTGTTCACATTTATTTAATTTTAAATTTTAAGGAATGTGGGAAGTATATCCAAGCTGCATTAAATGCTTATTAATTTTTAATTTCTTCACTCAAAGGGTCCATTTAGGATAGCTATAGTTTTTGTTTTTGTAAAAATGGTTAAAAAGCTGCTGTGGAGATTTTTTTTTTTTTTTGAAAACTGCTATAGAATGTAACTTCTTAATACAAAAAAAATCTTAAAAATAGAGAAAGAATAGTGATCAAATAAAAATTATTGTTATGATAAAAAAAACAAAGCAGTAAGAATATTGTCCCAAATGAAGTCTAAAGTTATATTTTTTATTTCAATATCAAAGTTCCCTCCTAAAGGAATTTAAAGTTGTTTCTTTTTTTTTGGCATGCATTATTTTGATTATAAATTTGTGAACTATTTGTATTAGAAATTATGGGTGGTATATTTTAAAATGGTGGCCTTAAATATATGGCTTCTTTAGATTGGGGCTTGATGGTCTTTTTTCCAATGATGTGCTTGATTATAAAACAAAATTTATATGTTATCTTTATACTTGAATGAAATAACATTCTCTTCCATACTATGTTATAATTAAATTTTATCACTTCATTGTTCACCACTTAATCCTCTTGCTAGGCTTTGACTCCACTTCGTTTGTGTACTTAGCCAAGATTCCACATTAGCATACCCACCCTTTACATCACTCATGGTTGCTTCAAGCACATAAAATGCTCTATCTATTTCCTTTTTATTAAGAATAAAAACTTATCACATATTTTTGTTAGAAAAAGATGGGATCATGGAAAGATTTTAATTTTGGATTGTGTTTGGTCACATAAGATAGGAAACAAATATATTAATATAAAAATATCAAGTTAGTAATTTGTTGCAGGCTGAGAAATTTACGACGGTAGAGAGATGCATATTGCATTAAACATTCTAGCTTTGTATAAAGATACAATACACAATAGATAATAGATAGGGGTGCAACATTCATAAGATCAGACACCAATAATTTTACATGAAAATTTTTGAAAGGGGAAAAAATCATGGGGTCTAACCTAGTTTGAATGAATCAACTAGTAATGATAATTGATTAGTTTGAATGAATCAACTAGTAATGATAATTGATTATAAAATAATTCTTCTCCTCATAGGAGGGGGTTCTGGCTCAATGTAGCAAATACACATTATATATAGTATATTACATAGTTGGAGAACAGCATGACACATATTCTTAAGAGAGTGTTGGCATATTTGTTTGATCAGTAGACAATAATAAGTAGGTGACGGTAGTCGGAAGGACTTTAGTAGGTGGACAATGCTGGTCGGAGGGATCATAGTCGAATGACAAAAGTGGTGGAGTGATCGTAGTCGGCTGACGATGGTGGTCGAAGGGATTGTAGTTGGCGAGCGACAATATTTAGAGGTACCATAGTTGGCTGGCGATAGTGTTCGGAGATACTGTAGTCGGCTGATGATGGTGTTCGAGGGATCTTAGTTAGCGGGTGAGTGTGGTCGGATGGACTGTAGTCGGTGGGTGACGATAGTTGGCAAGAACTCCAGAAGTGTCAACGTTGGATGGAGGGAGCAACAGATCGAGCTCTCAAATTTTCTCCTTTCCTCCACGCCCTTCATGTGAATAATGAGGAGCTATTTATAGATTTTTTTTTGGAGTGACATAACTAGTTAACATGGAGAATATCAAAGGTAAGTTTGAGTGCTCTATCGAACGGTTGATATTAGTTCTCACAATCATAGAGTGGTTATCAAGCATTAGATGCTCAATTTGATTATAAGCATGCTGAAATCAGAGTTTGGATGATCTCAAATTCTAATTTAGAAGTTTCCAACTTGGATGGATGTGCCTCTAGATTCGTGCTTGATCAAGGCAATTTTTTGTGATATATCAATGACCATTCACAATAGATTAATGCTAAACTTTTTGTACTAAAAATTCGTTTTAAGAAGCAGTAAGAAAGTCGTCTCAAACGAAGGCTAAGGCTTCATTTGGGATGACTTTATTACTGTTTTCTAAAGTAACGTCTTAGTACAAAAATTTATAGCTCAAAAAATTTTTGCATTAAAAAATCATTTTAGAAAGCTATCCCAAACGAAGCCTAAACTGGTAAGTCAAAAACAAATTTAAGATGCATTGATATATCTATTTCAACTTTAATTCTCTTTGATTTTGCACTCATTAATAATTCATATAAGGGTTTACGAAAAGGGTTAAAAAAGATTGAAGCATTTTCTCAACACATTTGGATCTTAAATTATTATTTACAATTGGCAACAAATTTACAAGGAGCTCAAATACTTCAAATTATTTTTAAATTTTCTTTAAATTTTTTTTATTACTTATAATTTATATTTTGTTTCTCAAAAATATTTTTCAAAACAAAATTTAAGAAAAAAATTATCTATTTTTTGTCATCCAATTAACCTTTTTTTATGTTAGATATTTTTCCAACCATAAGAAAATAAATGAAAATTAAAACCTAAATGAAGCCTTAGTCAATTACTTAGTTCTATTTTGTTAACATACCATCTAATTACATCCATCAATAAGTAATTAAGCTTAATGACACATTCTAATCTATTTTTAATGACTCGATTACTAGTCTATTATTTGTGTAAACTCGTTTTAAATTTTTTAATTAATTTAATGCATTTGATAAACTAAGCCAAAGATAAGGTTTTAATACATTTCACTATCACCAAAGGATTAATGACACCAACAAAGTCATTAATTTAATTATAATTTTGTTTTTTTTAATGATTAATTAATTGACATTTTGAAACGCGGCTTTGAAAATAATAAATATTTATTTTATTTTATAAGACTTTGCTATCTAAAACTATTTTAAAATTTCTTATCATTTCTTTTAACATAAAAAAAATTTATAAATGATTTTTATTTGTCACATATTAACATATAGAGTAGATAAAATTCCTTATCTTAAAAAATATGTTGTATTACTGACTTACTGTCAGACTTTTAGCATAAAACTATATGCTTATCAGCATCTTAAGCTAGCATGGACCATTTCTCTGATTTTATTCAGTAGCATTTGTCAAAATATTAAGATTGATGTGTCACCAAAAATCGTCTTGATCTAGCACAAATCTCAAGACATATCTTAATTGAAAACTATTAAAATTAAATTCTGGATCATCCAAACTCCAATTTCAACGAACTTATTGTCAAATTAAATGTCTCAGTAGGACGAACCCTACGACTCCAAAATCGGTTGAATCCAAGCCCAAATGAGCTCAATTCAAGGGCTTAAAGCATATTAGGAAGCTTTATAGCATTAATTAGATGACCGAATAATATCCAAATATAGCATGCTTATAGTCGAATCAAGCGACTCGACGAGAAGAATCCAACGAGCCCAAGATTTCTTCATTTTTATCGACATCATTAGGGTACTTAAATGTTGAATGTATGCTCAATGATTGATGGAATCAATATGGTCGTGCGATGGAACATTGTGAATTTGCTCTAGATCTTTCTCATATTTATGAGGCATGCACTCTCAAAATGTATAAAGTATTCTTACATGAAGAGGGGGCTTGTTCCTTTAAAAACTTGGACCTTAGACTAGAGATCAAGAAAGCCATATGGCTTGAAGAATCTCAGAGCTCCATCCCGACACCACCGCCAGCGAATCCTCGCTTCCTGGCCACAACTGCTGAGCCTCCACCCGATCGTTATCATCAGACTTTCGTCCGTCCACTACTGCTATGTCCACCTTTACCACTTTAGGCCATGAGTTCCGTCAGACCACTATCAGAGGCCTTGAGTTTCGTCGGACCACCGCTTGACACCCGGAGTTTTGCCGGACCACCACTAGAGGCCCTGAGTTCCGTCGGACCACCGCTTTTTGCCGTGAGTTTTGTCGGACCACCACCTAAGGTCATGAGTTTCGCCAAACCACTGCATGATGCCCAGAGTTCTACCGGACCATCACCTGATGACCGGAGTTCTGCCGGACCACCGCCTGATGCCCGGACTTCTGCCGGACCATCGCCTGATGCCCAGACTTCTGCCGGACCATTGCCTGATGCCCGAACTTCTGCTGGACCACCACCTGATACTCAGAGTTCTTCTGGACCACCACCTGACCCCTAAAGTTCTTCCGGATCACCACTTGGCACCCATAGTTAAGCCAAACCACCGTCAGATCGCCGACTAAGGCCCAAACTTTTGCCAGACCACCAAAAAAAGTCCAAGTTCTGCCAAACCATCGAAGAACGCCCGAACTTCCGCCGGGACATCACCCTACAACTACTGCCTCTCTGATCCCGGTCACCTACCAACTATGGTTCTTCCGACCTCGGTCGCCTACTACATTCCTTCCGATATCCTTTGCCAGACAACAGTCTTTCTGATCCATGTCTCTTGTTGACTACAGTCCTTCCGACCTCCGTCGCCTACTATAGTCTTTCCGACCTCTGTCTTATCGATTGATGGTTCTGCCAACCAAAAAAATGTGTCTATGTTAATTATTGTAACTCCCACCATATAACATGCTCTATATGATATATATTTATGATATCAAGCTAAGGCCTTCTCCCAAGGAAGTGCATCATTTGTAATTGACTGTAAATACTAGTGGATTCATTCAAACTTGACCAGGCCCAGTAGTTTTCCCCTATTCAGGGGTTTTCATGTAAAAACTCTGGCGTCTCTTATGAACATTACACTATCTCTTTTATTTTCTTGTGTGTTGGATATTCGTACAATGCTAAGACATTAAATTATATATTTCTTTACCGCCGCGAATATTCCACGACGCAACAATAGTCATAGTACGATATGTTCAAACTTTGCATATCTATCATACATTACGATCATTGAATCGCACCATACGATTTGTTCATTCATCTTATGATTGTACAAGAAGAACTCCGAAATGATTAAAAATCGTCTTTGCCAAACATCCAGTACGATTTACACCCACTTTACTTATGGCTAAGTTCGAGCAGCCCACGATTCGGCTCGACACACTTACATCCCTAATTCTAGCATCTTTATTTGGACATAATTTTTTCTTTTTATTTAGAGTATGAAATAATTTTAAAGAATATACAAATTGTTGGGTGGGTGCTAATGGAATTAGAAAATAGAAGAATATTATGCTTATAAGGATTCATAACTACTAATTAGTGAGCGTGGGTTCTTAAGACATGTCAACAAAATATTTTGCAAATATATTGTCATATTAAAATATTTACATGCGTAAAATCTTCTCCTTAATAGGATTGTTTCAACATATGGAGTTTCCAAATTAATGATTTATGAAGAGTACTATTGTGTCATAGAATATTCATGGCGATAGAGAAATGTAAAGTTTAACGTCTTAGTTTTGTACGAAGATCCAGCACACAAGCAGATATAAGAGAATTTGTAGCGGTTATAAGAGACACTAGAGTTTTTTTATGTGGAAACCCCTCAAAGGGGAGAAAAACCACGTGGTCTGGCCTAGTTTGAATGAATCCACTAGTATTTACAGTCAATTTCAAATGAGGCCCTTCCTTGAGTGGAAGGCATTGGTTTGATGAAGCAAATATGCATCATATAGAGTGCATTACATTGTGAGAATATGAAGAATCATTATTGACAAGTTCGTTTAGCCAGTAGGACCATAATTGGTAGACGAGGGAGGTTGGAAAGATCGTAGTCGGGTGATGTTGGTCGAAAAGATCATAGTCAGTGAACGATGGAGATCAGAAAGATCGTTGTTTAGCGACGGAGGTCGGAAAAATCATAGTCGATGGACGATAGTAGTTAGAAAGACCATAGTCGATGGACGATAGTAGTCATAAAGACCGTTGTCTGACGATGGAGGTCAGAAGGACCATAATTGGCGAAGGAGGTCGATATGACCATAGTCGACTACAGAGGTTTGAAGGACCGTAGTCGGTGCACAAGCGATGGAGGTTAGAAAGACTGTTGTCGGGTGGAAGTTCAATAATAATTAAAAGCTGGGTGGAGGTCCAGTGTCTGTCGGTGACTGGGCAAAAATCTGGTATTAGTTGACGACCGGGTGGAAGTCCGGCATCAATAGGTGGTCAGGCAAAACTCGGTGGCCGGGTAGAAATCCGGCTTTAGTTTGACTGCTAGATGGAATTCTGTCATTATTTGGTAGATGAGTGAAAGTCTGGCGACAATTGGTGGCCAGGCGGAAGTCCGATGTTTGTCGGTGGCAGGGCTAAAATCCAACGTCAGTTGGCAGTCGGGCAAAAATCCGATGTCGGGCAGAAATCCGACGTCGGACAGAAATTCAACTTCAGTTGGCAGACGTAAGGAAGTCTGGTGTCAGGCGGTGGCCGAGGGAAGTCTGATGTTAGTCCGTGGCCTAGTGGAATTTCATCGTCGGATGGCGATCGGGTGGAAGTCCGACGGTGGTCGATGAGGAGTCTGATGCCAAGAGAACTCAAGTTTCTCTTCCTTGCTTGGGTTCCTTCTTCCTCTCCATTGGCTCCTCCCCTTTTTCATGAGGAATGATGGGGTTATTTATAGTTTTTGAGAGTGGTAGGACTAGTAAATAAGAGGGAGATCAATGGTACATTGAGAGTGGTTTCAATGGACGACCGATATTGATTCCCTTGATCGTAGACATTTTATTGGCCATTTGAATATCTTAATGATATCAGAATTCGACGATCTTTGGCTCGTTAAATTCGTCCTGTTGAGCCGCTCGATTTGACCATATGCATGTCATGTTTGAAATTCGTTTGGTAATGCAAATTATTGTTTAAAGCTTCTAAAGATGCTTTGGGTCTTCGTTTTGGACCCATTTGGGCTTAGATTGTGTCGAATTTGGTGTCGTCACGGTCCTCTTTTTGAGACTTTCAGTTCGACTATAAGTTTGCTAAAATCAGAGTTTATATGGTTATGAATTTAATTTAGGATTAATTTTGCCTTGAGATTCATGCCGATCAAGATAAAGTTTTTTATGATATAAAATTTTAATTCATCAGGATTAGTATTTTTGTAGATTTTTAATTGATCAGGGTTCGTATTTTTTTTTATAAAAATTTTTGTACTAAAAAATTATTTTAGAAAACACTAAAAAGATTTTCTCAAACGAAACCTAAAATAACAAATGTTTCACCTTAGTGGTGATTGTATTAGTAATTTATCTCCAACCCCAACAAACCCTTTCTCTATTCCTCATTTCCCTTCACTATCTTCGACCAAAAATTCGATTGATCAATCTACATTTATCATATTTCCTTTAGGGAATGCAGAACTGTGATTAGGAGATTTCAACTGCCATAGATTCTAAAATGATATAATTGATGAAATTATTGTTCCCACAATACGTTTATGGATTTCAATATTTTACCATTTTGAGATGTAATAGTTGCCATTACATCAATATTGCTAATAAAATAGAGATATGGTAGAGAAATAGTGACAAATGACACACTATGGGCATCTCCTCTCTTAAGAAATGGCAACAAAAAAACATATCTAACAACATATTTATTCTCTTGAATATTGACTATTTCAAGATAAGCTATAAATCAAATCAAAATCAAAATAAATAGATTTGGATGAGAAATCTGAACTCACTACTTATAAATAAAAGGTTAATAGACTCGGTGCTATGAAACTCTCTCTATTGATCTGCAGAGCCAGCTTTAAATTTGAAATTTTGATTTTGTGCTTCTCATTGCCATCCATAAATCTAAAAAAACAAGAGATCTATCTACATTATTGCACAAATGCAAGATTCAGCATACTCGTCTTCGGAGTAGCTTGAATCACTGTAAGCAAATAAAAGGCCAATAAGTTAGTACAAATTTTAAGACTCAAGTGGTACAAAGTTGTAGAGTAAAATACAAACAAATATATTAAGGAATAATATTCCTAATTTTATCACTGAAAAAAAGGTAATATTCACAGCTTTTGGAATGCCAAAACTAGTACAAAGCACTGCAGGTTATTTCTAAAAAAATCAGAATTTAAACTGTTAATTTCCTGAGTGCATATGAAAAGGATATTAAGCTATTTATTTTTCATATAATGCTAAATTGCCTTTTCTTATTATTATTATTATTATCAATGAAATACCAATGAGATTAAGAAACTCATAGCATCTATGGTATAATGCTAGATTAAATGATATGGCCTCTACTATTTCTTCTATTGGACAAATCAAATAAATTAATTATTTCCTTTTTTTTTTTTTGTTTCATTTAGCCAATGTATTAAATTGGCATTCATTATGGGTGTTAATTCACATTCCTTTCTTTGAGCCTATGTATTAAATTAGCATTCATCATGGGTGTTAATTTATTTTCCTTTATTTTAGTCTATGTATTAAATTGATATTTACGATGGGTGTTAATTCACTTTCCTTTTCTTCATTATTTTGTATCTATAAATTTTGTACCAAGTTTCTAATAAAATTTTAAGGAGAATAATTCTTTTCCATCAGTTATCTTCCTCTATATACTTGATCTTCAGCAAGCACCCCATGCTTGGAACCAACAACTTTGCTCCTTTCTTATATTTATTGGTTTTGTTAATTCAAAGTGAAATACATCGTTGTTCATTTACTCTAAAGCATATCTAACAATATGTAATTAAAGTCCAAACTCTTAACTATCAAGAGATATTGTTTGTTTTGGGCTAAGGATCTCACGGTTTTTTCATGTTGGTGTAAATTTCTAAGATTTCACTCATCCCAAAAATTTTCCTGGATATTGAGCATGTTTAACTGTGGAGTTTCTTGATGAAATTTCAATCTTTACACCAAAAAGCATCTCGATATTTAAGAGTTTAGATTTTTTTGTTTAATTACTTAAGGAGTTTCACACAATATATCTCCTAGTGTAGGCGGACAATATCATTCTCAGATAGTAATGACACTCTTCTTAAACAGTTAACCAACCAACTTTTTTAAAAAATTTCCCTCAAAGATCTTAGAGATCTCACATATTTTCTCATTTTCAAAGTCATGCCCTCCTCTAAAAGCATTTTCCTATCCTAACATAAATACATTCAAGAACTCTTAGATCAGACAAATATGGAAAACACCAATAATGTTATGACACCCATGTCATACCTACTGCAACAATATTCTATCCCATTATGATAAGTCCGCATGATTTCATATGTATGTTATTTGTTCTAAACACGCTCTGTATTTGTATGTTCATTTCTATTTTGGAGTGGTCCTAAGGAGTTCGTATGAATAGAATTTGAAACTAGAAAATTTTCCTTGGCAGCACTACAGTGTTGGGTCTGAATACTGCGCCATTGAGATCTCGAGAAAACTAGAAATTAATTATACAAATGTCAAAGTCCACCAAACTTTTCAAAATAAAACAATTTTTCTTCTTAACAAAGCTAGCTAGAGAGAAAAAGTTTGTTTCGAGCTACTTAGGGTTGATTTTAGTTGTCAGCTCAGTTTAAAAAGTTGTTTGATTCGAAGTATGGTATACTTTGCCTATTTAAATATTTAATAATTTGACGTTATAAGATTTTTCTTATTTTAAGAATGATTTTCTAAGAAAATATACTTGAATCTCAATGTATATTTGAATTAAATTTTTTTAAAATTACATCAAGATAATCCAAACTACAATTTCAACAAATTTAGAGTCGAATTGAACATTGTGTTTTGATGAACTAAAAAATGATTTGATCTGAGTTGAAATGAGTCGAAACCAAGCACTTTTAAGTGTGTTTAGAGACTTTCCAGTTTCTTTTTTCAGCGTGGGCAAAATTTTAATTAATTAGATGACAACAACAATAATATTTAAAAAATTAAAAAAATAATAATAATAACATCAAATAGTAATAATAAAAAAAATAATTTTTTTTTTAAAATTATTTTTTTATAATGATATCAAATTTATAAGAGGAAGTTTTTATCATTTATTCGCAAAGAGTAAATGTTCTAAACTTCAGATTGATGGACAAACAATACAAAATGGGTCATATTAGGGCAATAATTTATTTTTGACGGCGGAAGAAGGGGGGGGGGGCGGGGGGGGGGGGGGTGTTATTAACAGGCCTACCCTCACATATGAGGGGATCCGCCCATGAAAAGGGCCCTAAAATTACTTGATTTCAATATCATTAGGGTACTCAAAATTAAAAGAAAGATCTATGATCAATAGAATAAATAAGGGTTGTCGAAGATGTTAGGGATTTTGATTAGATTTATTCGTCTCCTTAAAAATTATAATTTAGTATAACAAATGTTAGCTTAATTTACGAATAAGTACAATAAACTAATATGTTCATCTTTACTTTTTAATAATAAAAATCATCATACAATTAGTAAATTAATATTAAAAAAAATCATAAGTACAGGTGCAAAGCTTATTAGGCAAATCTATGAAAAGAAACGTAGCACTAATTTAAATTAGCAAAAAGGGTTTAGATCAATTTAATTTTAAAAAGGAGCAAATAATTGAAAGTGTTTCAAGTTTTCTTAAAAATCAAAATTTTAATTTTTGTATTCTAATTTGCAAGTAATAAATATTTATTTAATTTAAAAAATGAATAATTAATTTACATTATATTATGATTCATTTAAAAATTAAACAATTTTTAATTAAATTTACAGAAATATATGTCATGCTTGAATTTAATAAATATAATTATATAAACGTATTTATAGTTTTATTTTAAAACTATCAAATAAATAATTTAACAATGAATATAGTTAAATTTAGAAACAATTAATATATATATATATATATATAGTCAAGCAACTGCATCGTACTTTTGTTGGCCAGTTATACTAAGATCATACAACCTTCCACCAGAGATGTGTATGACTACTCCGTACATGTTCTTAACACTTATAATATCTAGACTACATAATTCAAAAGCAAAAATTAATATTTTTTTCCAATTATTAATTGATGATCTCAAGTTATTATGGAAAGGTGTTCTCACATATGACATATCAACAAAATAAAATTTTCTCCTTCGAGATGTATTGCTGTGGACCATTGACGATTTTCCAGCTTATAGTATGTTATCTGGTTGGAGCACAATAGAAAAATTAGCTTGTCCTTACTACATAGAGAATACTAAAGCTTTCACACTAAAACATAGAGGGAAAAATATTTGGTTTAATTGTCATTGTATGTTCATTCCTGCTGATGATCAATTTCAGAGAAATAAGGAAGCATTTGTTAAAAACAGAGTTGAGAGATCACTTCCTTCACCCAGATTAAGTGATGATGATATACTATAAAGACTTTCTGACTTTTCAACAATTATTAATTTTCCAATGTTATCGAAGTCTAAATATTAGGGATATAGTGTTCAACATAATTGGATTAAAAATGTATTTTATACATATTATCATATTGGAGAACTAATTTAGTAAGACATAATCTGGATGTTATGCACATTGAGAAGAACTTTTTAGGCAATATTTTTAATATAACTATGGATGTTAAAGGAAAGAGCAAATATAATGTCAAAGTAATGATAGACATTAAAAAGTACTACCGATAAAAAAATCTAGAGTTAGTAACAACCACCAATGACAAAATAATGAAGCGTAAAGCACCTTACTCTTTCACGTTAGAGCAAAAAAGATCAATACATCAGTGATTTAAAAGTTTAAAAATGCCTGATGGCTATGGATCAAATATAAGTCAATGTGTTGACTTGAAATCTGTGAGATTATTTGGATTAAAAAGTTATGTTTGTCACATAATTATATAGGTTCTTTTTCTGATCATAATATATATGTTACTAGATTACATATCAAATCGATTGATTGAGCTTAGCATTTTTTCAAAGACCTATGCTCATCTAAACTAAGCAAAGATGCTTTGCGGAGGAGCAAGAAGATCATACCAATCATCATCTGCAAGTTAGAAAAAAATTTTCTCTAGGAATTTTTTGATTCTATAGATTATCTTCTAGTATATCTATCTTACGAAGCTAGAGTTGGTGGACCTGTACAATATCATTGGATATATCCTTTTGAGAGATAAAACATATTTTTATTAAGTCTTTAATATTTTTGAATAAGTTGAGAATATATGTTTAATAACTTGATAATTTTAATTATTTAATAGATATTTGAACAAGTTGAAGAAATATGTTAAGAAAAAAGCATGATCATAAGGATCAATATGAGAAGCATATTTGTCTCAAAAAATTACTCACTTCCTCCTACTACTTCGAGCCCCATATAAGGAGTACAAGAACAAAAATTGGTCGTAAGATGGACTTCGATGTACAAGAACAATCACAGGCTGCACTATCAGTATTTAGAAGTCATGGAAAGCTTAGTGGTAAATGTATTGAAAGATTTCTCAATGATTTAGAAATCAAAATAGTGAATTTATATGTGCTACTAAACTATGAAGAAGTTGAACCAATCTTAGAGTAAGTTCTTCCATAATGTGTATAATGAGTAATATTTATTTAAAATACTAAAATATTATTTGGATGATTTATCACCAAGTATTTTGTAAGTAATTTGTCTCTGACAGATTCTAGGGATATTAAGCAAGTTGTTGCAAATAAATTCCTAGCTTGATTTAGATCTTATGTAAACTCATAAATATTAAATTTTTTATTTAAATTATATCTTATTTAATACCAAAAATACTAATATTTAAAAATTAAATAAGATTGGCTAGCTGTCATAATTTACTGGTTTATTTTATGTGAAATTAAAATGAATTATCCTTTTGAATAATTATATGTTTAGATTTGAGTTTTTGTGTAAGATTAGATTAAATTTCAAACTGATCATACCTTCTAAGTCTATTTTATAATAAGAATAGTCTTCTATACATTTGGAAGCAATTAAGATAAAAAATATTCGCCTTTGCTCAACTCTCTCTCTCTCTCTCTCTACTCATTTATCTTAGTCTTTCCTTCACCTCTTGATGTAGAAACTTTAGGGTATAGAGTTTCTAATATAACCTAAGAATATGTGCAAAATTAAAACACACAAAATGCACAATCTATTGGTTACTAAGCCATAAATTTAGTATAAACATTGCTTTTAAATATGCACAACAAGCATGCTTTGTTCATTGCAAGAGATAATTTTATTATCAATCAAAATCTACTATTCCACAATAAAAATAGTAGCAAATAATAAAATTCAGCAACTAAACAAGTGCATGCTTCAAAAAAGCAAACCTCATTTAACAAAAATTTAATAATCATGCAAATATAACGACTAAATAGTTATAGAGATAAGAATAAGATTAGAAATCGCCCTAAAGGGAAGAACAAAACATCAACCTGGAATAAGGAATCTCTCCCGGCATGTAGTTATCCACATCTCTATGAACACTCGAAGGACACACATATAAGAAGCATACAAACAAAAAAAGAGAAAAATTAAAAATATATTCTAGCATTCAATGCTCAATTAAGCATAATTAAATTGATTGAGCATTGAATGTTGGAATATATTTTTAAATTTTCTCTTTTTTTGTTTGTATGCTTGTTGTATGTGTGTCCTTCGAGTGTTTCATAGAGATGTGGATGACTACATGTCGGGAGAGATTCCTTTTCCAGGTTGACATTTTGTTCTTCCCTTTAGGGTGATTTCTATTTTTATTCTTCTCTATAACTATTTAGTCATTGTATTTGCATGGTGATTGAATTTTTGTTAAGTGAGGTTTGCCTTTTTGAAGCATACACTTTTTTAGTTGCTAAATTTTATTATTTGCTGCTATTTTTATTTTGGAAATGTAGATTTTGGTTGATAATCAAATTATCTCTTATAATGAACAAAGCATGCTTGTTGTGCATATTTAAAAGTAATGTTTTTATATAATTTATGACTTAGTAACCAATGGATTGTGAATTTTGTGTGTTTTAATTTTGCATCTATTCTTAGGTTGTATTAGAAACTCTATACCCTAAAGTTTCTACATCAAGAGGTGAAGGAGAGACTAAGATAGATGAGTAGAGAGAGAGAGAGAGAGAGAGAGAGAGAGAGAGAGAGAGAGAGAGAGAGAGAGAGAGAGAGAGAGAGAGAGAGAGAGAGAGAGAGAGAGAGAGAGAGAGAGAGAGAGAGAGAGGCAATTGAGCAAAAGCAAATATTTTTTATCTATTGATTGCTTCCAAATACATAGGGGACTATCCTTGTTATAAAATAGACTTAGAAGGTATGACTAGTTTGAAATTAAATCTAATCTTATACAAAAACTCAAATCTAAACATATAATTATTCAAGAGGATAGTTCATTTTAATTTTACATAAAATAAACTAGTAAATTCAGAATTATAATTTAATTATAAGATACCCCAGTGGTCGTAGGGATAAACAAGATTGACTAGCTATCATAAAAATAAAAGCACGAGGGATAATTGATCAACAATATGTTGTAGCAACGCACATCAAGAGGATGAGATATCAAGTTGTAGGCTTGTTAAAATTTAGAAGATGACAACTACAGCCCCTAGTATTAAAATATAGTTAGAAGATGTGAATAATCCAACTAACTCATCAAGTGAGAACTATGATGAAAATGAAGATACCATGGAGAATAATGAAAATATTTCTAATTCTGAATAATTTTTGTAATTTAGAATTGTAGTTTTTATAATATTTATGAATAATTTTTGTACTTATAGAATTGTACTTTTTATATTCTAAGTAATGAACATGTTAATCATTATTTTGTATTATGTAATTCTTTATTTTTATAATTCATTATTGTGTATTCTATATTCTTTATTTTTTGTCAATTCATTATATTACAATACTTTATTAATTGTTTTTTTAATGCAGATGACTTCAGGTGACGATCCTCCTCGTAGATCCTTTGCCTCAAAGTTTTCTAGAAAAAAGTTGAGTGTTAATCCTAATAGACCTAGATAGCCTGATAAAAGTAAGGGTCAGAGATCACTTCCACCAGTTATACCATCACTACCACCACCCAGGAGTCAGCAGCATTCTCCTAGTGAGTAGGGTCAGTTAGATCCACCTACTGTTGTACCACCACCATTTCCTGAGTACTTCCCTCCTCCGTCGACGAGTCATCAATTTCTCTCTCCAGATCAGGCACATGCAGCACCATTCTATCCATATTACCCCCACCATCATCACAAACTGGTCCATCCACCATCCCTTACCCTTATTACCCCTACCCATATTATTACCCATATCCAGTGCAGCCAGAACACGATGGACCATCTAGACCAGCAGAGATTGGTGATTGGGATCATGCAGCTGCAACATATAAGTGTCAATATATTGAGCTTGAGGGTGATACATAAGTTCAATTTATGTTGTTAAGTTTATTATATTTTAATATATTATATGTTATTGATAAAAAATTAACCTACAGCTTTAATCATTCAAGGCCACCTACTCATAAGATTCAGGATTTCATAAAAAATAAATATGATGCTCCTTACTTATCATGGAAGAAGATCGAAAAGAAAATTATGGATATATGATTTGGAGAATTTTAGGTATACTTATTTGACATGAATTCAAATATTTAATTTAATTTATATTAATTTTTTTTGTTATGCCTATATTTTTTTACATAAAGAATTTAGGTGGTTGAATGAGCATAACACGAGGATCAGAATGAATTTTGAGAAGAGAGGATCGACCCATCTTAGGGACATGTTCATGGATATTAGAAAGTTCATGTAGCGTTAAATATGGATTGGAGAGGGTGTATGGACAAATCTGAGTTGAGCTTAGGCGAGCCTTGAGTTCACAAAAATAAGAGAGCAGAATAAACAGAACCAAGCATCTGACTGTGGGGGTTTAGGAAGCTTTCTTCATACTGGTGGATCTGTTCCTCATACGGAACATAGACGATGACTGATAAAAGCTTTAAATTAGTTTAATAAATATATTTATATTATTTTAAATATACTTTCTATTTTCAGAAAGAATTTTTTGGCCGGGAGCAGACACCGCTAGAATTGCATACGAGAATTCACCAACATCAAGCTGACCATCAGTAGGTTGATGAAAAAGCTAAAAAAGCTCATGTGAGTATAATTTTTTGGAGTTTGTAAATAAAAATTTATTATAATAAAACTCATTCTAATATCAATATATTTTATGGATTTATTCACGCAGGATGGATTTTTATGAACTCGGAAAAGTCGTCAGTCTACTGGTGAGGGATCATTTTTAGGATCAACCCAAATTTTTGAGTATCATACATGGATAGATTTTATACGAGGGGGAGGGTATATGTCTTGGGTTCGCAAGGCTATGCTTATGAGGCAGTTCATTCACCTCAGCATTTTATGATCCTAGTGGAGCTGAAGAAAGTGTAAGCCAGAGGGTTGCAGTGCTGACGAGAGAAATATAATATATAAGAAAGTTCAAAATGAGATGCAGGCAGAGCTGCGATCCTACAGAGATGAAAATCAAAAGAAGAAAGAGTAAGAGCAAGAGCAAGAACAGGCACATGCATCACCAGATAGTGAGGATGTGGAGGAGTATTAGTACATTTTTTTGTTTGATAAACTTATTTGGTTTGTTGAACTTATGTTTAAACTTATTTGGTTTGACTTATTATTTGATTATGAACTTATTATGAGTTGATTTATTTTAATGAATATATTTATGATAATTGTTGTGATTTATTATAGTGGCGTGTTACTCATATTTGTGAAAATTATTATATTTGTTGTATATGTTTAGAGTTTAGGGTGAAAATCAATAAAATAGAGGGGAGGCTGTCAATTTTTTTTCAAATGTCGATTGGCTGTCAGAAACTTCAATATCAAACAGCTAACCATAGCTGCTGGAAGTCTACTAAAATCGCTGGTAAATACTGGCAATTTGTCGATGGTGTCCGACGGTACGTCGGCGAGACATCGGCGGTCCACCCCACCGGCAATTCCTTCAGTTATGACCGTCGGTAAATCACCAGCGATTTACCGGCGGTCTATGTTATTAGAATGATGATAATCATATCGGTGATTGAATAGCCGGTACGCCACCGATAAAAAAATTGGTCGTCACCGATGCTCGAACCGCCAAAAACTAATCGGCGGTATGAACTACCGGTGAAAAAAATAGCTGGAAAAGGTTTCCTACGCAGTTTTTATCGGCGGCTTTAAAATCACCGAAAAGTCGCCAATTTTTTACAAAACTGCCATAAATCTAATGCTAATCGCCGGAATAAACCACAATGAAAGTTCGTTATGGATGTTAGTCCCTTATGAACTAGCCCATGGCTAACCAAGAGGAGGGGGGGGGGGGGGGGGGTGAATTGATATTTTTAAAAATCTTTAAACCAAAGACCAACAATGCTCAAACTAAAATCACCATAGAAAAATAAGTGCAGAAGAAAGAAAAAGAACATAAGGGTTTATAGTGGCTTGGTCAACTCGACCTACATCTACTCCCCGGAGGCGCCCTCCGAGTATTGCACTATCAAAGTGACTCTCCTTTTGCTCCCACAGCAAGGCGGAGAAGCCCTTATAAAAGCTTCCTTTTTGTCACCCCGGTAAGGTAGAGAACCCAACTCCTTTTGCTTCCTCCTGAAATAGGTAGAGAACCTCGATCAATCTCTGAAGCTTACCTCTCCCAACCCTTCCAAAAATAAGAGACTCTAGTGGAAGAAGAAGTGGAATAATGCTTGGAGCAACCCTTGTGAATCTCTCTCACAAGATCTTCTCTCTCTCTCCCTCTCTCTCTCTCCTCTAGGCTTTCTCAGGTCAAGACAGCAACAAAAGATTGTTCAAAATGTTGAACAATAGCCCTTAAATAGAAGAGCTTCAAAATAGCTCATTAATTATAAGTTGCCAACATTATCGTCTAGGACGATATTAATATCGTCATGTACGATCAGTGCAATTTGAGCCTAATCAGTCGGGATGATCTGGGATGAATAGAAGAAAAGTGCTCCTATCGTCCAGGACGATTATAAATCGTCCTGTACAATTAGTTCAAATCACATA
Organism: Dendrobium huoshanense; assembly: GCA_016618105.1. NCBI lineage: Eukaryota > Viridiplantae > Streptophyta > Magnoliopsida > Asparagales > Orchidaceae > Dendrobium > Dendrobium huoshanense. Next base: position 76,379,384 of record CM028351.1, read on the forward strand.
TTATCGTTCAGACAATTGCTCTGAAAAGAGTTCTGGATGATTTCAAAATAGCTTGATCGTCCTGACCGATCTCACGATCATCCCAGATGATTAGTTCAAATCAGAGGAAAATCATCTAGAGCATCGCCCGAAATTTGAGCTGGCCGATCTTGATCGGCCAGACCATCGCCTGGAATGTGAGCTGTCCGATATTGATTGTCCAGAAGCAACTAAGGTTTTTGAACTGATCATCCCGGTTGATGTTGAGATCTTCCAGGATGATGTGATCGTATTAATCATCCTTAATTGCTTTACTTAACTGTCAGATTAATTTAGGCATAATTGTATCAAATCGTCTAGGATGATACAATATCATCATGGCCGAATGCCAAAAATAAAGAATGCCTAAATAGATCATGGCGGCTGATTATTTCTGTTTTAACCATATCGTCCTGGCCGATACATGTATCATCATGGCCGATCAGCTAATGATTGCTACCTTAACTAAGATGACTAATTTAGGGTTTATGTTTTGAACCCTATCGTCTGGGACGATTTGAGTAAAAACAGAAATTCTAAGTCAGACAGAAAAAATCACTCAAGTGTGTGTGTGGGGTTACTTAGCATCAAAATACTTTAATGGTTACAATTGACTCAAGAAAGGAAAAAAGAAAAATACAGACTGATTCAGACCTAGTCTATCCAATCTTGAGCTGGTTCCGATTGCCGTCTGATCTTGTGGCCCTGAAATGTTAGTAGAAAAAGATAGTCATAGAGAAATAAGAGTGTTTGCTAATCATCAAAACATATTCTATGAAAACAGATTTGCAATAATCTCTCCCTTTTTTATGATGGTAAAACACTCCGACGATTAATTCCAAAACAACAATGCAAAACATAAAAAAACTTTCAAATTTTACAACCATACTTCTCCCTCTTTTGACATCTCAAAAAGAACTAAAAACAAACTAAAGCAACTAGAACTAAAAGAAAAACACAATGCAGAAAAAATAAACTACAGAAAACATACGCTAAAACTAGAAAAATGAGGGACCCTTATCATCAGATGAAGGTGGTGGCGGTGGCTGCTGGAAGTAACTGGACATGGCAGCGAACTGTGAGCCAAATCAGGCCATGTCCTCATCGTGCTGCTGCTAGTGGTGAGCAACGAAAGTGTCAAACCGGGCCTCAAACTGATCAAATCTCTCCAGCAATTGATCTAGCTGTGAGTACTGGCGGAGAGGAACGGGTTCAGGACCGGGAGCGGGAGCCTCCTCCTCCTCGGCCCCCAAGCTTCCCCATCTCCTGGGTGGAGACGAGTACTGTGAAGGACACTGAAGGAACTGTTTGAGTAGCAGGAGGCTGATGGTTAGGTGGAGCATGATATTGAAGATTGTAACCCTGAAACCTTCGCTAGTGTCTCAACCCTTATCCACTTTCATGCTACAATGTCCAAAATCCAACCTCTATAACCCTCGCTGCCACCAGTGGCACCGCCATCTCTTGCACTACATATCATGAAAACCTTGCCACTTCCCATCATTTCCAAGCATGATGTCCCCTTCATCCCCTCTACTTCTTGAGTAACCTCGTTTCACCCACTCCCTTATATTCCCTTGCTCTTATCATTGCCACACACCACAACCTGTCTCCTGATCCGATGAAGAAGGCTTTCAAATCCTATTCTTTCAAGCACACCCCTTCCTTAGTTAGCAAAACCCCCTTGTCCAGATCATACCACTCAGTTGAATCAGTAAACTGCCATTGGGTTTTCATTACGTATCCACTTATCTCCCAGAATCTGCCCCTAATTACCACGTACTCCCTGACTCTCTTCTACCTCCTTCGCCATCGCCTCTCACTCATCTACCTCTACATAGTAAATCTCCATCGTATGCAGTGTGTTCTTCATCTCATCATGCCCTCCGGTGATGGAAACCCTCCCGCCAAACACCGTGCAAACAAAGAAAGAATGTGAGGTTGACATCAGCCTGCCCTTTCTCCACTCCTTGGTGACTAGATCTATAATCCACACATTTAGCACTAGATAGTGTCACATGATATATCCCATCCACCAACAAGGATTAGTTTCCCCTCGATGGCGACACACTAAGCGAAAATTAAAATTGGCTCATGCGAAGCTAGGCAGTGCCAAGAATTGTCTGTGGTGATATATATGGATAAGGTGTAAACCGACGGGTAGAGGTTTGTGGGGTTTGCAGCGATGGAGGCAACGATGCCGTCTAGTTCTTAGATGATATGTAAAGATCAGATCCTCCGCCGAACCAATTCTCTCACGTTGATAGTGAAAGGATGGAGCAGTTACTAAATCACGCTAACTCCGGTGATCAGGCGGAGGGCAGGGAGGAAGTGGTGTGGAACTCTCGTTATATAGTCTAAGACTATGTCATCTAGGAGGTCAGGTATTAATGCCTACTTTTCCTCCATATGGTCGAATTAGCTCTATCGCGATCTATATTTCAAAAGATTAGAATTAGAAAGAAAGACTAAATTATTGTTGACCTCATTTTTGTATGAGGTCACTCTTTAACTCCTCCCTGAGTCCTAGATCCTAGGATTTTCCTAGTTCCTAGCCCTTAAGCTCAATCCAAATGTTAACTGAATCCAAACCCAGAACTCTTACGCTAAAGACTTAGGTCCTAAAGCCCTTTCTAGATGATTTTTTTCATCACCTTAAAACCCAGTCAATTGACATTTGATTCAGTGTATATCAATATCATATTCATGTGACATGTCTCTAGTGTCAACCATCTAAATTTGAGCTCATTTGGAGTACTCTAACCCCATAAACTTAATCAAACTCCAAATGTTGCAAAACCTTTGAATATTTACAATCCATGCCACTGGGCCTTTCACCTAGTGGAATTTGACTTTGGATCCCCCTCCAAACCTTTTGATCACTTCTAATACCTTGATATTGACTTGTTAAGAAATAATCTATATCTTTTTAGATTCAATTTAACCTAGAATTGACTCATGGAAAAAATGACCAAAATACCCTTCAAGGGAATTTTTGGACTTTTGGCCTAAACTTAATTAGATTTGACCCCCAACCTTTGAAACCTACCTCAAATGTTTTCAAATGACCTTTAGAACCCCTTGGACTCAATTCCAACCATGAGTTGACTTGGTTGACCAAATCAACCCTTAACCTACACACTTGTCAATTTTAACCATTCAAGTGATTTTGAATCAATTCAACCCATCAAGATTGGTCAATTATACACCCTTGACTTAAAATTCCTTAGCATGATGTCTTGTAGTACTTTTGACCTCCCTCATGCACATCCTAGTCACCATTGACTAGTCAACAAGTCAATGGGTCAAAAACAAATCTTGAAATGAGATCATAGCTTGGCCACCTCATCATCCCATAAAGCAAACCCTTTCTACAAGACAAAATCTCCTTTTGGCTGATGGTAATATGCTTTTTCCCTCCCTAATTGATCCTTAAACAAGCTCAATTAACCAAGCCAAGCATTGGTTCATCCAAATGGGGAAAAAGGTGTGGTCCCTCTTCACATGGACCAAGAGAAGTCACTCTCAACCACCAACCCTATTCCATAGCTTTGGGCAACATAGGGGACACTTGGCACTCATCCAAAACCACCCCAAATTAAATCTCAACCATCCAATCCAAAAGCCAAAGGTAAAGTGGGTGAAAACTTGACCTAAAGGTGGCTTCTTGATCATTCTCTTGGATATCATCAAAATCTCCAAAACTCCAGCAGCTCTGAACCTTCTAAGAGCCCCTCTCATACACTCCATCACATTCCAAGGCCTTCCCAAGCTTTTTCCAACTATTTCCAAGCCTCAAATCACTATTTTAGTGAGGAGAGAGCATTCTAGAGAGAGAAAGAGGGCTTTCAAAATATAACTTTCAATCCAGCAAGATCTGGCTTTTGGAGTCTTCAAAAAAGTTGTAGAGGATCACCGCAGCTTTCCAACAAGTCAAAAATCGCAAAAATCTGACTGTTGGATTGTAAATTATGCTCATTTGAAGTTTAAATTTCAATTTGAAACTGTAGCGATTTTACAATGAATGGAGCCTCCAAACTCTAGGCATTGCAAGATCATATTGCCCTCTAGCTACAGTTCGAATTTCGTGCATTTTCGTTAAGTATTTTGAAAGATATGAGCATTTAAAGATTTCTATTCAAAATGAACTAAAGAAGATCTGGACCGTCCGATCAAAGATCAGACGGCTCAGATCTGGGTATACCGCACGGCTTCCTACAGGATTTGAACACGGATCATCCCACGGTCTAGGAGGGTGATGTGGCGTCACGTCACGCCGCCACGTCACCGTCAGCTGATTTGACCCAAATCTGAATAAAAAATGCTTTAAATGCTCAAAATCTTTCAAAATTCAGAGAAAATCGAGTTTACCACCAAATGGGGCGTTCTTGGGCTCGTTGGAAAGATAATCTAATGTAGTATTTATTAAAATTAAAATTATATTGATTTGATTTTGGTATTGTGAGATATTTGAGTTTATTTGAATTTCATTTATTGCAATTTTCTCACAATCCAGTGATCAAATGAAGCCCAAATTTTGGTGGATGATTATTGAGTATCTTAGACATGTTTAAAAATTTTTCTAGGTTCATATGCTCAATAGATTTCTGTGATATGAATTTTTAAGGTAAAAGATCTATTTTGGACCCTAAACTTTAAAAATTTATAACTCCTTTGGGTTTTAGTATTTTGCTGTGATATTTCTGTGATATGATTTAATGTATGTCTAGGTTAGACACACCAAGTTTCATGCCTATTTAAATAGTAGAGACACCTAGGAAAAATAATTAAGAAAATGTCTAAAAAACTTAAAAAATTCATAGGGGATTGTGCACACACCCAATAGGGGTGAACCTTGAACATAGTAAACTTAGTGACATCAGGTACCTTAGGTTTAAAGTTTACTCGATTTGGAAGTCATTATGTTAGAAAATTGAGCATGTTAAATTTCAGTCCCTTTAATTACTTAAAAAATTCAATAAATCATCATAAATTTATATTAATTCCAAAAAATATCCATAATGCCTCTAATCAACCATATTTCAACTATTAATCATTGAAAATTGAAATTACTTTAATTTAACATTAAAATCCACTTTAATTTAATTTTAATCAAAATCAATGTTTAATCAATTTTAATTAATTAAAAATTATTAAAAGTCCCAAAAAATCTTTAAACACTTGTTGATCTCTCCTTAGATCATTTCTGATCTTTGAAGTTGATTTCAAGAAGTTTACGACTCATTTGGGTTCAAATCATTAAAAGGGCCCTTAATTGAAACAATTTAATAATTTCAATAAATATCCAAACTTTCAAAATTCATAACTAATTGAAAAAAATTGAAAATCAATCAAACTTAGTGGCTAATGACTCTAATTAAAATATAGTATTTTCCAAAAATTTCAAATCCCCAAAATTTAGTCAAAGTCAAAAAGTCAACATTTTGGTCAACTCTAGGTCAAAACTTCTAAAATTCATAACTTTTGATAGAAAACTCCAAATTGAATGTGCCACCTACATAAAAACTCATAATAAGGTCTAGTATTTGTTAAAAATCCGAAACCCTTAAGATTAATCCTAATTTTAAAAATTAAATTTTGACCCCTTAGTTAACATATCCGGATAACCTCCAAAACTTATTAACTCCCCTAAATTCCAAAATTTTCTTAATAAGATAATAAAATTCTCAACCAACCCATTAAAATCAGTAACCAACTCCTTTTTATATTAATCCATTCTTTTAATTCCAACCAATTTAATCAACTTAATTAACCCTGATTGCTACTGGGTAACCCAGGCCTACGAGGCTATTAGCTTAGCCCCAAGGAAGGTGAAATAAACTTCACAGCCTCGGTGTGAAACAAAGGTAGTAATCAATTAACTCTTAAAATATACTTAATCAAAATTCTTAATATATTAATATTTAAACATTGACCTAAATCCCCATTTTAAGCCTTAACAAACATAGACTTTTAGACAACTTTAACTAATCACCCACTTTAGGACCTACCCCAGCCACACGACCTTTTACACATACTTTAGATGATTTGCTAGGACAACCAACTCTAGATCTAGGTTAGGCCGGTGTTTACTTTACTGTTGTGTGCTGGATTTTTCATAGTTTTCACTACATGTTGTGGATGAAATTGATTTGCTATGTGTGCTTACTTTTCTACACTCTGTGAATGATTGATGTGTTTGGCGACTAGATTACCCTTAGGATAGGAATGATCTGGATGTTCACATAGTTTTCTGCAGGTGGCCACGCTCATGCAGGGTAACGAAAAGGGGGCTAAATCAATATAAAAATCAATTATTATAAATGCTTGCACATGTGCTTCAGCTGCTAAAGCCCCCAAATAAAAAGAGCGTGACCAGTGTGTTTACTTTCTTTTATGCATATATATAACTGCATGAGAATAACTACTTAGGATAACCTTGTAGGAGAGTCTAGATTTTTGATTTGATATAAATGTAATTTGTGTAATTGTTAAGTGTTGTGAAAGTTAGATTTTGAGTTGAGATACACAGGTCCAAAGCTTGGACTCCAAAGAGAAAAGGATGCCTCTTAGGGGAGTAGACCTTTTCTATTTAGAGATCCAAATTTTGACCAAACTTCTTTCCTGCCCAAAGAGGAAAGAGTGGCCTTCCCCTCAAAGGAAGTGCCCTCTTATCCATTTGGGTAGTCTACTGCGAAGAATCCAAGGACCCCAAAGAAGAACAAGATTGAAGACTTGAAGATTGAGAGTATCCCACTTAAAACTAATTGCGTCATTACTAGGTTTAGAATCCGGGTTGTTGTCAGTGGTGCCCGGCCACTTTACTTTCTCCAAAATTCTGATTTGTAATAAGCAAGGCAACTTTGCCTATGGACATTTATTGATTAATTAATATTCAATGTGTTGAATTGATTGCCTTTAGGATTGCCCGTTTTTCTTAGTTTTTTGGCGATTGTATGCCGCTTTTATTTTTGCCTGGACTTGTGAGGCTCGTAAGGGTGTGAAAATTTTTATATTCATAACCTTAAAGTCTAAAATTTTAGTGAGTCTAAATAACATAGAAAGATAACGAATCTAGGGAATTAGCCGGGGATCGACCCCAGGGTCGCATGCATATTTCTGCACTACTCTCTCCTTGCTTTAGACCCTTCCCCGCCTGCGGGTAGAGTCTGGATAGTCTGACCTATGAGGATGAGGTGCTGGACCTGGGGAAGCCCAGTCTTCTAAAAAATTATTTTCTAAGACTGTTTTTAAAATTTCAAGCATATTTGAATTGAGGTTGTTAACTAGCATGCATTGCATTAGAAACAAATTAAAAGAGTCAAAGTTTTAATTTCATAGTCCTTAGCATTTTGCACCCAACATAAGTCAAAGGGGCCAATTAGGAAAATCTCTAGATGTCAGCCCCAACTCTCCAAAACCTTAAACACAACGTCCCTACCACTCTTTCATAAAAGACCGAACTCATCTCTTTTAAATCGATTAGGTGGTTAGCTGGCTCCCCAATCCAGGCCGGGGTAAGTCCAGACCTTGCATTGCATTAGTTAGGATCGGACGAAGTGGTCCAGTGTCCAAAATAGATTTAGGATTCGGGGCAAATCTTTGATTGTATGACCCCAAATTTCGGGAATATAATCTCAAATTTCTATTAAAATGCTCAAATTAAATTAAATCTTCTTTCAATCCTAAAACATAAAGCCCAACATTTAGATTAAGTTGGGATACTTCCGGATGGTTCTGGAATCTCAAAGTGTCCCCTACCTCTCTTCCTTAACTCTGTTAATAACTGCTCAATCTTGATCTATTCCCTTTTGAGTTTCCAAAATTTATCTCTCTTTTTTATATCACTCCTAGAAAATCTAACAAAATTTTACAACTATTTTAATCGAGAGTTTTCGTAGGGGGCTTTATCTCCCTACGATGTAATTAACTATGAGGGCTTGCGCTCGTAGGAGATTTAGAACCACGCACACCTGATTTTAAAATTGATTTTTCAAAGTTCAATTGGATTTCTTTGGGAAAACTTAAATACTAGTGATCGTTATTATCACAATCAAAAAATTATTATCGAATTGTATTTTCTCCATTCGGGGAGATACACTTTTCTTTGATAAGGCTTTGAATATGCAATCAACGATCACACTTCTTGAATATTGTAGTTGGATATTTAGTATATCCTCATTTTTGACCCTTTGGGGCCATATGAAGTTCTCTTTAGTATCTAGTCACGATATTCAAGATGAATTTCATAATTCTAAATCTGAATACCATTATGAAATTTTATTTTCACCTCTCGAGGTGATATACTTTTTCTAACGAGATAATTTGATTTTAGAATTCTATTTGAAGTCCTAAAGAAAACCAATATTTTCAAAACATGTTTTCAAAATTTCACCAACAATTATGTTATCAAAATTATCAGAAGAAAATTGAGGAAAATGGAGTTGAGTGTGAGGGTTGGGTTCAAAGTAGTGAGGAGTGAGAAGTGAGGAGGCGAAGGAAGGAGTTTATATAGGAATGAAGTACGTAATGGGTGATGGTGATGATGTTTTTAATAACTTGTATTTTGATCCAAGCTAATAATTTTTAAGAGTCATTTTAAATCCAAATCATAAATCTTCTTCGCTATAAGATATATATTATTGTATTTTAATTATAATAATTTTTTGTGATTTTTTGCACTCGTGAAAATACTTAAAAAATTGTCACTCATTAGTAGAAATGGGGATTTTAAGACTGTTAGGTATCTATTTTGCAAACCGATTTCACCATAATTTTTTTGAAAAATTAAATATTTTATGAATATTTTTAATAATTTTTAAAACCAATATATATATATATATATATGAATTTCATATTAAAAATTAATTAAATTATATAATTATATTATCATTATATTATAAATATCCCATGTTAGTTACTCTTTTATTGAAGCTAATTTTCTTATTCATTTTCGACAACAGAGAGTCAGATTAGGAAAACAGCAACAAAGAATCGGATTAGGAAAATTAGAGAGAAAAAATGAAGAGAGAGAAAATATAACTTAGGTTTTAAAATTCGTAGAGCAACTTTTATAGCCGACAGACGATGGAGGTCAGGGGGACCGTAGTCAGCAGGAAACGGTGGTTGAATGGACCTTTGTCAACTAGCGATGGTGATCGAAGGGATCGTAATCAGCAAGTGACGGTAGTCAGAGGGACCTTAGTTGACATGCGATGGTGGTCGAAGGGACCGTAGTCAGTGAACAATAAAAATTTGAGGGATTGTAGTTTACGGGTGACGAAGGGACTGTAGTCGGTGGGTGTTGGTAGTTGGAGGTATTATAGTTGATGAGAAATGGAGGTCAAAGGGATCCTAGTCGGTGGGTGATGGTGGTCGGAGGGGTTGTGGCTTGGATATGTCAAACATCTTTGGTTGATTTCTTCCTATCACTTTCATGCATGTTAATATCATCGAGTAATGCTCTAGCAAACGGCCTCGAATAAGAAAAATATCCTTTATAGATTTTCCCATCCTCTTTCATACAAGTTAACGTTATCAAGCAATGCTTTGACAAATAATCTCGGATAGGTCAAACATCTTTTGTCGATTCTTTCAACCTCTTCCATACATGTTAATGTAATTGAGTAATGTCATGACAAACAACCTCTGATATATCAAAAATTATTGGTGAAATCCCTCAACCTCTACCTCACAGGCTGTAGTCATCAAGTAACACTTTGAAAAACAATCTCAAATAAATCAAACAACCGTAGTAGATTGTTTTGACATCTTCCACACATGTTGATATCATCGAGCAACTCTTTGACAAATAACCTCAAATATGTCAAATATCTTTGGTTAATTTCTCTTAACCTCCACTATATGAGCTAAAATAATTGAGTAATGTTTTGATAAATAATCTTCGATATATTAAACATCCACAGTGAATTTATCAACTTGTCAACACCATTAAGCAATATTTTGGCAAGCAATCTCGGATATCAAAAACATCATAGGATTTCTTTTGACCTCTTATATACAGCACTTTGAAGCGTCTCACTTCAACCGTTCTTAAAGGAAAGATCAAAACCTCATCACCATCGGGCCTCCACTCAATTGGCAGCGGTAGTGTGCTGATATACTACTGTTGTCGGCACAACAACTGACCCCTTCTCTTTGGTTGTTTGCTTTCTTCCCCCGTCAACATTGATGCTTACTGCCTTCAATAAAACACTACTCTACCACAGCCATCATCGGCTCCTTTCTCGATCACCATCAGTGTCATACACTTCAACTACCTCTAATCAACATACACCTGTTATTTCCTGCATCAAAGAACTGGACATTTATTATTTTTATTGACGGTTTTGCGACTCCTACAGGACAATCTTCGCCCTTATTACAGGATGTTAAGAAATCTAGGAGGAATCTTGAGCTCTTCTTGACCCTTCTTGCAAGAGAGAGGGGAGAGGGAAGGAGAGGAGGGAGCAGCTGTTGGAGGAAACTATCTAAATATTTATTTCCTTTTTTCCAAGATTTTACATCAAATTATACATCATATTTATGAAAATTTATATAAATGTGATGTCACACTAAGTCATATAATTAAAACTGGACCAATAAATTCTAACAATATCCACATTGATCCAAATTTTACAATTACAAAAAAATCTAAAAACCATATATACCAAAGAATTCACGCCTCCTTGTTCTCTGCACGCAAGATCCCTATTTGAATCTTTCAAAAGAAACTTCACTATGGATCTCTTCTTAATCAACTCAATTGTGCAATTCCATTCGTTTGTACGCGCGGAACTCCGTCATAGTCTTGTGGCGGAGGAAAGAGACCTTCTTGGAGCTTTAGATGGGGCGAGTAAGACTCCCCGTGTAGCTACTTTCGTCCGATCATCGTCGGACTTCCACCAAACTCTAAGTTAAGGGGTGAATCTCTTGATTCTAGAAGTAAGGCGGTCAGCCGTACTCCTTTTGGAAATTGGAACGAACAGTCAACTTGATTTCTTTCGCATCAGCCATTTTTTGCAATAAGAAAATAATGTCTATCCTATTTCACGGGAGAGATTATTATATGCGGATGTGTGCATTCATTGCTATCTCCCTCAACTCCATCATCCTCACCACTTTTTCAATTCACATTTCACTATAAATCTTAGAATCTCTACATTTTTTGTTTCCATCATCTACTGGTAGTAGCTCTCACTCCATCTCCTGAGAACTTTTTATTTCATTGTTTTTTTTTTCCTCCTTTTAAAGGATAAAAGAATATTTAATATGCTATATGATAATAAACCTATTACAGATGTGTTTATAATATATAATATATGTATTTTATTGAGAGAAGTTATTCAACATCGGACAAATTTTATAAAAAATCATGATAATTATCAAAATTAATACTATTACACATGCATATTTCACTTTATACCATCAGTGTTGTTAAATGTCATGTTAAGTTTTCATACGTTATCATGAAATTATCTTGATTGGGCACGAATCTCGATGCAAATCTCAATCCGGAAACTTCTAAAATTAATTCCGGGAGCACCCGAACTCCGATTTCAGCGAGCTTATAGTCAAACTGAGCGTCTCAGAAATACGAACCCAACGACACCAAATTCAACCCAATCCGAGCCCAAATGGGTCCAAATCAAGGACCCGAAGTGCTGTTGGAAGGTTCAAACCATAATTTGAGTTACCAAACGGTCTCCGATTTTAACTAGTTTATACTCGAATCGAACAGTTCGACGAGATAAATCCAACGAGCCCAAGATCGTCGGATTCCAACATCAATAAGGCCTTAAAATGGCTGACGAACAGTGTATGATCAAAGGATTCAATATCAGCCGTCCATTCAACCACTCCCTGTTCGCCCCTGATCTCACACATATTTACAAGCCATGCCACTCCAGAAAAACTATAAATATAGCCCTCATTCTTCACAAGAGGGACTCAAGTGAAGAAAGAGAAGAAGAAGGAAAGAAGAAGAAAAAGGGGAAAGGGAGAATCCTCTCCTCCTCGACCACCGCCGGAGTTAGTCCTACCGCCCGAACACACCGGGATTCTGTGTGATATTTGGGAGAACGCAAGAATTCTGCCCAACTTCCACGTGATGCTGAAATTCTTTCCAATTTGCAACAGAGTTCCCTCATGACGCCGAAACTCCGCCCAAGTGAAGCCGAAGTTCTCCTCAGCCACCAATAGACGTCGGACTTTTACCCGACGTCAGACCTTCACTCTTCGCCAAGTTTCTACCCGACGCCGGACTTCTACCAGTTATTGGACTTCGCTGAACGTCTACGTGAAGATGGATATCTTTCCATTGTTGGACTTCTACCTGACGCTGTCCTTTTGATCTTCGTCATCAGACTACAGTCTTTCCGACCTCCGTCGCCCGTCGACTACGTTCCTCCTGACTTATGTCGCCCACCAACTACAATCTTTTCGACCTCTGTCGCCCGTCGACTAAGGTCATCCTGACTTAAGTTGCCCATCGACTACAGTCCTTCTGACCTTCGTCGCCAGCCGACTACGGTCCTTTTGACTTACGTCGCCCTCCGACTACAAGCCCTCTGACCTCTGTAGCCCGCCGACTACGGTCCTCCTGACCAAACGAACATGTCAATAGTGATTCTTTGTATTCATATCATGTAATGTACTCTATAAAATGTACATCAAGCTAAGGCCTTCTCCCAAGGAAGGGCCTCACTTGTAATCGACTGCAATACTAGTGGATTCATTAAAACTGAGCTAGGCCCCGTGATTTTTCCCCTTTTTAAGGGTTTTCCACGTAAAAATCTTGGTGTATCATAAATGCTAGACCCTCTCTCTTATCTGATTGCGTGCTGAATTTTTGTATAATGCTAAGACGATAAACTTTATATTTCTCTACCGTCGCGAATACTCCTGGATGCAACTAGTGTGTTGTGGGCTCCAAAAATTCCATTTTGGATGTGTGATCCCGACCTCTCTGCGTCATCGATCTATTTATTTTTAAGTGTTTGTATGATGACGATGATAGAGAGTTTTAACGATATTAGGTTCCGGGGGAATTTTCAGAAGGCAGATTGGGTTTTAGATAAGACACTACCCAGTGATTTCGCCCTCATTTGGTGAGGACTTTTTGATCTGAGTTCTGATTTCCCATAGGTGCAAGCCCATATAGTTAATTACCCCTCCTGATAACAAGAGAGAACTTTCGATTAAGGCTAGTCGCTCAAGCATTCACATAGGTTATGAACCTATCGTATAATAGCAAGAATTTTAGGATTTGAATTTTGGATTTAAATTTTAAAGTTTGGAATTTGAAGTTTATCACCATAAACTTAAAACTGGTGGTGGGGGGAATGAAGACGAGCCCGATCAAGATCCCATGGTTTCGTCGTCCCGGGCTGTCATAATCCCTGGTCAACTTAGTTAGAGGAGGTAGTCGTCCCAACCTGACAGAAGGCACCTTGTCAGCAGCCATGGGTTGCTTCGTCCAATAATACCTTGTAGAACTGGGTTGAAATTTGTCTAAGGGGATATATCTGAATCAACCTTAGCTTACAGAGGGCTTTATGCCTATCAAATATACCCTATGATTCATAACTCAAGGGTTTGACGCCTTTAGGGAACATACGGGCTTTGGCTGTGATCGTAATATGATGGTACCATTTTGCGGTAAAACCACCCGATTAGAGGGCACGTGCCATGTCCCTGTTGGCAAGAGATTATTTGAGGATGAATCAAAGTGATACACTCGACATGCATTCACTCTTTGTGAGCTGAGGTTAATTTCAAATTTATCATAACGACAAACGATTGTGAAAGGTGAATGATTTTTAGTTTTAAATTTTCAGTTGATAGATTTTATTTCAAGAATTTGGGCTTTTGTTTGACTATAGATTTAACCCCTCCGGTTGAGATTTTCTTTCAACGCGGCCATCATCGGGGTGACATTAAGGTCATTTTTATTTTTGTAAGAATTTGGGAGGCATTTTATACTTCAAGTCATGTTGACTCCAGTCCTTTTATGGAGGAGGATGAAACTTGAATATTTTACCCGCGCAGCATTCTCGGATCATTGGATTTGACATTTATATTTGACGATCGGAGCACATGCGGGTTGTATCATTTGACCCTGCGCAGCATTCTCGGACATTTGTATTTATAACTTTAAAATATTTGTCGGAGCACATGCAGGGATATATTTAGTTTAAGTGATCATATTTAATATATAAAAGGGGGAATTTTAAAATATTTAAATATGATCTATTTGCGAGAGTGATTTTATTTAGAAAATGCCCAAAATTTCATTTAAGGGGCTTACGAAAGCCTTCTGTCCGCTTGCACACATGTTGCGGATCCGGTGGCGTTACTCTCGATGAAAGATGTATTTTGACATTTCAAATAATTTTGTCTTCTTTATTATCTTTTGACACAATTCCTAGAGGAGATTTACTCGATAGATGTTAGGAGATTGTGTTCGTATGAGATTTATTTTGCTTGATATAAGATCCCCTATTATTTCTTGTAGGAGATCGTGTCTTTGCTTGTAGGCTGGTTGTTTTGGGCACTACGAATTCCCTATTCCTGCTAATAGATGAATTGTAGTATACTTGTAGTAGGCACTATAAATTCTTTGCTCTCAAAAAAAAAAAAAAATGGTTTGACACTCTAACAATTTTAGATCTGGATGAATTGAGCTCTTTTTTTTCTTAAGTGGTATGCTCTATCTTTTAATTGAAGAATTGGAATTGGAAGTCACATATATAACTGAGAGGAGGATCATCCACCTGTAAGAATGTTTCTTGAACATGAGATTTTGTTTCTTGCACTTTTTTTTTTATCAATTATAGTTGGAGTCAAAGCCAATGCCCATATGTTGAAGCTTAATATACTACTTTATCATTTCTCTTATTCTTCGACCATTCATATGTAAGAATATCATATAGTTGAATGAGGATGTGTGTTTTGGAGATTAGTTCTTAGACTCATAAAAGTGAATCTAACATAAGGAAAAGCATACAAATGATTAAACTTCTCACACTAACGTCCTTATTGTTGCTTTCCTTTGTGAACTAAATATATGAGAATTTCTTCACCTTCATATCAAGATTTTCTCCAAATGAGCTTTCATTACAAATTCCTCTTCTCCTTCACATTACAACATTCATTGTTGTCTTCACCTACCATGATATGGATCAAACCCACCTCTTCTTTATCACAGCTTGGGTTATTTTGATGTTTATTTTCAATAAGGAGATTGAACAATTCAACATAGAGTTATTTTAAGAGGAGGATTTCAGGATAAAAGAGATCTCTATATTAGTTCCAACTTTCTCTTATTAGAGGCATCGTTCTTATTAAGATCATCTAATATTATCCCAAGTTAGCTTGATTAATCTTATTATCATTACAAGCCTTTAGAAATGAGCCCGATATTTTCATAAATTATAATTCTATAAGTGTTCTGATCAAGTAGTTTGGCATGTAAAATTTTTATATAATTTGCTTATGTAATTATTAGCATTCTTGATTGAAAGCTCGCTTTCTATGTATCAGATATAGAGTAAATTTTAAATAAAGTTCAAATTTTGAGTCCCGTTCGAATTTAAATATGACATTATTTAATCAAAATTTAATTTAAAATTGATTTTATATTTAAATTTTGTTCAAATCAATTTTTTTATTTTCTGTCCAAGTCCTCTATTGTTCATTGAAAATTTCGGTAGCCTCCCGGCATCTCCTCCACACCGAGGGAGAAATCGAGACGGCATTGTCGTAATTCTTCCTACCCGGACATAAGGTCGACGGCGTAGGAGCTTCGAATTTAAACCATCCCACCAGGATCTAAGATCGACTGCGTGAGGTCTTCAATTTGGAACCATCCCGGCCGGATCTAAGATGCGACGGCCCGGGGTCTTCAAATTTTGAAACCATCCCGGTCGGACCTAAGGTACAACGGCCGGGGTCATCGATACCTGTTTGAAAATCCATTTTATTTCTCTCCATCTCTCTCTTTCTTTCTATCTTTTTTTTTATTATTATATAATTATATATTATATTAAATTAAAATATATTTCTATCATAATATAAGATATATATTATAATTTAATATATTTATTTTAATATAATATGAAATTATATTATAATGTTAAAATGTTATATTAACATAATATAACACTATATCAAAATAATATTATATAATTATGTCATATTATAATATTATATTAATATATATAACATAATATATATAATATCATAATTATATATAATAGAAAGGGAGAGGGGGATCGGGAAAGAGCAAATCGGAAGAAGTCTGATCGGGCTAAGTCACGCACGGCCGAGGGAGAGGCCAAGGAGCGGGCTCGGCAATCAGCCGTGGCGACGGTGTTGGTGTGGCTAGGGCACGACGGCAGGATGTAGTCGGACTAGGTCGTGCGAAGATCGAGTAAGGCTAGGGCTTCGTTCGTTTCTCCGGTAAGCTTCAAAAAACTTCTCCCATTTTTTTTGAACCGAATGAGAGAGGGATTTATTATCGTGAGTGAGGTGGTGAGCGAATCGCTGTGCTGTTTGGGTATGTCGGTGGGCTTGTCGTGCATGAGTCACGTGTTGTAGTTACAGTCAACAAATGCCCCCCAATAAATATGATATGCACTATATAGCATATCATGTTTGTTATAAATTGGTTGACCCTACAGATCTCTAAAACTAAATTTTAGATGTAATATAGAGGGTTTTTTAAGTATCCATGATTTATCGTTACGATCTGTCATGAATTAACGTTTTTTCTGCCCTACCTTTGTGCTTTTATGGGCTTGATGAAGAATTCATATTTGTGACCTAAATCCTTTATAATGATATTAGGTCGGCGGCAAATAGTCATCTGTCCAAAGCTTTTTTTGCATGGCGGACTTTGATGATAATATTCCCTTTGTTCGGCCTATGGCTTTGTAAGAACTGTGGGATGACTTCGTCGGTCCTAAGCTTTGTGTTTTATTGGACATGCTGAAGAAGAGAAGCTTCTTCGATCTTAGCTTTATGCTTGACAGATTTATTGAAGGATAATACCTCTAAATTTGAAAGGAGTTTTTATTGTGGCTTGGTTCCTTTGACTTGACTGAAGACTTTTCTAAATTTTGCCTCAATCCATTTGTTAGTTGAGAAAATCTTCTAAATCTGAGCTGCTTTGATTTGTTAAATTTGACAAATATTAAACTTGATAGTATTTGTCATCGGGCTAGCAAAATAGGAGCTTTCATACTACGGCCTCTTAGAAAGGCTTGTTGAGTAGGTAAAGCTATCAGTGGCTCGGCTGCATATAGGCTTGTTGAGACTAATATCATACATGTTTGAGCACTGGACTTGTACTATGATAGTTCATACTTGTCGAATTTGATTTTTTGAAGTTATTAGATCAAAATTTTTTCTCAATCTGAACTTTGAGATTTTGGCAAAAATTTTGCGATGATCGTATATTTGCTTGCTTGAAGGCACCAGCTTCTGCCCCATATTTATGCTGTGATAGCTTCATGAATAATTTTAAATATTTATTTGGAGTTCGATGATAACCCAAATAAATATTTAAAATGCCCACTGCCTTGAAGGGAAATTTTACCCGTCATCAAATTTTTGGCACTTATCTTGTGGGTGAATTTGTTAAGATATCTTAGAAATATTCTCTCCCTTTACAAGGGAGTGATCTTCAGCTTGCTTTTCTAAGAGTAATAATTCTTCAAATATCTCCCATTGATCGGGGGCATAGGTCTTCGATATTCCAGATTGATGAGTTGATAGGCTCCTCCCTGATACATCTTCTCGATGACAAAAGGACCTTACCAATTTGGTTCAAATTTACCACCAATTCTTTGGTGTGAAATAATTATCTTCTCGGCACCAAGGATGTCATTCAGGATATTTCTTTTCATAGCTTTAACTTGAATATTGAGATTTTGATTCTTCTGCCATGTGCTCTGTGCTATAGACATTTGATGAAGAATTATCTTATTTGTCTTTACTGACTTGTTAGGAGATTTATACCTTCTGCCCTTTACTTCTAGCTTTTGTGGGCTTAATGAAGGAGTAGATGTCGGAGACCTAAACCCTTTAGGTTTGCATTAGGTCGGTGGCGAGAAGTCATCAGTCCAGAGCTTTGTGTATAACAGACTTGTTGATGACAGACTTCACTTAGTTCAGCCTTGGGCTTTATGCGAACTTTGGGATAATTTTCTTCGGTCATTTGCTTTGTGCTTTGACGGACTTGTTGAAGAAAAATTCATTCGATCCTCGCTTTGTGCTTTATGGATTGTTGAAGGAATTGCAGGTTCTGGATTCAGTTAATAGTACCGAACGTAAGTAGTATCTTGATCCTTAACCAATTGAGAAGACTTTAATCTGAATCACTTGAGTTCATCAGATCGGGAGAGCTAGAATTTGATAGCTCTTTGTCCTCTGGTTGCTAGGATGGGGGTTCCTCTACTATGGCCTTTCTTATGGCTTATTGAGTAGACGGAGCTGTTAGCGATCCAGCCATATTTGGGCTTGTTAGATCCAATGTTTTACACCCATTCAGGTTTCATATTTAAGCTACGAGAAATGTGCTTCCCAATACTAACTTCACTAAAGTTGGTAGATTTGAAGTTCTCCTTTGTGGTTGAAGATTTAGAGCCTACACATATTTGGTAGTTTGCTCAATATTCCTTCTTCCCACTAGAACTTTGATTCTCCAATCATTTGGGAGAATTTCGTAGACTACGATCACTTGAACTTGTCGAGCCAAATTTTCCTTCATTCTTCCTGCAGGCCTTACTAACGAATTGACGAAACGGGGGTTCCGCTACTACAGCCTTACTTATGGCTTGTTGAGTAGACGGAGCTGCCAGCGATCCAGCCATATTTGGGCGTATTGGATCCGACCTTTTACACCCATTCGAACCTTAGGCTTCAGACTGTTGGAAGACTTCAAGCTACTTTGACTAAATTTGTTGTAGTGCATAATCACAAAAGTCTCTTTTTTTACTTTTGAAATCTTGGTAAACTTGAAGGAATGATGTCACAAACTTTCAGGAAAAATCACTCACATACACTTTGAAAAAAAAAATTGTTATATTCTTCTGCATTAAAGAATATTTGTATTGATAATTTTAAATATTTATTCGGTGATCTCGACATGCAGCGCAATGTCGACCCGAATAAATATTTAAAATGTCCACTGTCTCGCAGGGACATCTTAGGATAAAATAAATTTGAAATTTTGAGATTTTAAATATTTATTTGGGGATCTCGGCGCATAGCACGATGTCAACCCAAATAAATATTTAAAATGCCCCCTGTCTCATAGGGAGAATTTGGATAGGCTTTGTATTTTGAAATTTTAAATATTTATTCGGAGAACTCGGCACGCAGTGCAATGTCGACCCGAATAAATATTTAAAATGCCCCCAATATGACGGGAGATTTTGAAATGCATTCTTGATATAAAAGAGAATTTCAAAATACAAATGTATTGCTATAAACGTGTACGAAATACATAGCATTTTTTTGGGCAATTTTATGCGTGGTATTTCTTTAGATATCGACTGTTGATCGGCGGCATAGGTCTCTGACCCTCCAAATCAAATAACTGATAAGCTCCTCCTTGAAGCACCTTCTCGGTAATAAAGGCACCCTCCCCAATTGGATACAAATTTACCACCTATTTTTTTCAGTGTGGGATGATTGATCTCCTCAGTATTAGGAACATAGCACTTAGCCTTTTGATGTATTAGCTCATCAAATACATGAGTTATTACCCATTGATAGGTGGCACTAGTGTTCTTAAGGCTGAAAGGCATGACTGTGCAGTAGAATATGCCTATAAATATTCTGAATGATGTATGCTTTTCATCTTCAGTCGCCATCTTGATTTGATTGAATTCTAACGATCCCTCTTATTGAGATCCAAAAAATTGATACATATACAAATCTGACCGTTCTTATTCTTCACCATCAAAATATTTGAGATCCAATCGACATATTTTTCTTCTCGAATGAAGCCCGCCTCTATGAGCTTCATTGTTTTTATAATCACTTAGTCTTCAATCTCCAATATCATTATCCTTGGAGCTTGCTTGATATGAGTGACATCTGGTTTGATGACTAATTTGTGAATCGCCACATCACGGGATAAATTTGACATCTCAACATATGTCCAGGCAAAATAATCCCTAAATTTATAGAAGATCTCTTTTATTTCCTCTGCTTGCTCTTTGAGAAGAACGTCACTAGTAAAGTCGAGCAATGATATTCTTCAGTCTGAGAGAATATATTTAGAAAGTGATGGGATTTCTTGAAGGATTCTTCAAAATGTCGACCATCAAGAACATTATATGTAAGGGTCATCTTTGTAACCCACTTTTTGATGATTTTCTTTAATGGAGGATCTCTAGGAGTACATATTAGATGTCACACCATTCTTTGAGTATATATATTTTCTAGAGATGTGAGTCTCTATATTTTTTTTTCTTATGTCAGGACCTCTCAGTAGTGAATTCTTGGATATATCCAAGTGTCACACCCCGATGCTCACCGTACATATTTTGATTCTTTCTTTATTTTACCATCATAATAGATGGTTGCTTTTTCCTCTATTAGATGATTGCTTTTACCTCTATCGGAACCTTTCAGTGATGGATTTTTGGACCTAAGGATCAAATGTCACATCCTGATGTTCACCGTATAGAGCTCGATATTATCATTATATTTGTTGCTACTATAACACTTATAAGACTAGCCAAAGATGGAAAAAGAAACCAATCCCCAGCGGAGTCGCCAAAAATCTGTTGGCTCCAAAAATTCCATTTTGGATGTGTGATCCCGACCTCTCTGTGTCATCGGTCTATTTATTTTTAAGAGTTTGTGTGATGACAATGATAGAGAGTTTTAACAAGATTAGGTTTCGGGGGAATTTTCAGAAGACAGATTGGGTTTTAGATAAGACACTACCCAGAGATTTCACCCTCATATGGTGAGGACTTTTTGATCTGAGTTCTAGTTTCCCATAGACGCAAGCCCCTATAATTAATTACCCCTCCTGATAACAAGAGAGAACTTTCGATTAAGGCTAGTCGTTCAAGCATTCACATAGGTTATGAACCTATCGTATAATAGCAATAATTTTAGGGTTTGAATTTTGGATTTAAATTTTAAAGTTTGGAATTTGAATTTTATCACCATAAACTTAAAACTGGTGGTGGGGGGATTGAAGACGAGCCCGATCAAGATCCCATGGTTCCGTCATCCCGGGCTGTCATAATCCCTGGTCTACTTAGTTAGAGGAGGTAGTCGACCCAACCTGATAGAAGGCACCTTGTCAGCAGCCATGGGTTGCTTCATCCAAGAATACCTTATAGACCTGGGTTGATGTTTGTCTAAGGGGATATATCTGAATCCACCTTAGCTTATAGAGGGCTTTATGCCTATCAAATATACCTTATGATTCATAACTCAAGGGTTTGACGCCTTTAGGGAACATACGGGCTTTGGTCGTGATCGTAATATAATGGTACAATTTTGCGGCAAAACCACCCGATCAAAGGGCATGTGCCACGTTCGTGTTAGCAAGAGACTATTTGAGGATGAATCAAAGTGATACACCCGACATGCATTCACTCTTTGTGAGCTGAGATTAATTTCAAATTTATCACCACGATAAACGATTGTGGAAGGTGAATGATTTTTAGTTTTAAATTTTCAGTTGATAGATTTTATTTCAAAAATTTGGGCTTTTGTTTGACTATAGATTTAACCCCTCCGGTTGAAATTTTCTGTCAGCGCGGCCATCATCAGGGTGACATTAAGGTCATTTTTATTTTTGTAGGAATTTGGGAAGCATTTTATACTTCAAGTCATGTCGACTCCAGTCCTTTTAAGGAGGAGGATGAAACTTGAATATTTTACCAGTACAGCATTCTCGGATCGTTGGATTTGACATTTATATTTGATGATCGGAACACATGCGGGTTGTATCATTTGACCATGCCCAGCATTCTCGGACATTTGTATTTATAACTTTAAAATATTTGTCGGAGCACATGCAGGGATATATTTAGTTTAAGTGATCATATTTAATATATAAAGGGGGGCATTTTAAAATATTTAAATATGATCTATTTGCGAGAGTGATTTTATTTAGAAAATGCACAAAATTTCATTTAAGAGGCTTACGAACTCCTTCTGTCCGCTTGCACACATGTTGCGGATCCGGTGGCGTTACTCTCGATGAAAGATGTATTTTGACATTTCAAATAATTTTGTCTTCTTTATTATCTTTTGACACAATTCCTAGAGGAGATTTACTCGATAGATGTTAGAAGATTGTGTTCATATGAGATTTATTTTGCTTGATATAAGATCCCCTATTATTTCTTGTAGGAGATCGTGTCTTTGCTTGTAGGCTGGTTGTTTTGGGCACTACGAATTCCCTATTCCTGCTAATAGATGAATTGTAGTATACTTGTAGTAGGCACTATAAATTCTTTGCTCTCAAAAAAAAAAATGGTTTGACACTAACAATTTTAGATCTGGATGAATTGAGCTCTTTTTTTCTTAAGTGGTATGCTCTATCTTTTAATTGAAGAATTGGAATTGGAAGTCACATATATAACTGAGAGTAGGATCATCCACCTGTAAGAATGTTTCTTGAACATGAGATTTTGTTTCTTGCACTTTTTTTTTTATCAATTATAGTTGGAGTCAAAGCCAATGCCCATATGTTGAAACTAAATATACTACTTTTTCATTTCTCTTATTCTTCGACCATTCATATGTGCGAATATCATATAGTTGAATGAGGATGTGTGTTTTGGAGATTAGTTCTTAGACTCATAAAAGTGAATCTAACACAAGGAAAAGCATGCATATGATTAAAACTTCTCACACTAACGTCCTTATTGTTGCTTTCCTTTGTGAACTAAATATATGAGAATTTCTTCACCTTCATATCAAGATTTTCTCCAAATGAGCTTTCATTACAAATTCCTCTTCTCCTTCACATTACAACATTCATTGTTGTCTTCACCTACCATGATATGGACCAAACCCACCTCTTCTTTATCACAGCTTGGGTTATTTTGATGTTTATTTTCAATAAGGAGATTGAACAATTCAACATAGAGTTGCACTACAGGAAAACAGCTCATTTCCGACAAAATTTCTGGCGTAATTAAAAGTCTGACGCAAAAAAAAGTCCGGGGTTTAGAATTTGTGATTAATTTTTTTTTTTAATTTTTATTGAACTTCCGACGCAAAAAGAAAGTCCGCCGGAAATTTTGTTCAAGAAAAAAATCCGCCGAAAATTTCCCGGAAAACTTTCCGGTGAATTATTATACGTCGGAAGGCTTTTTTCGACGTGCGTTAAACCGGCGGAAATATTTCTTATTAGAGGCATTTTCCGACGGAAATATTTCTTATTAAATGCTAATTTCCGATGGATTTTGGCCAATTTTCCGATGAAAATGTCCGCCTGAAAATGACGTTTTTCCTGTAGTATTGTTTTAAGAGGAGGATTTAAGGATAAAAGAGATCTCTATATTAGTTCCAACTTTCTCTTATTAGAGGCATCGTTCTTATTAAGATCACCTAATATTATCCCAAAGCTAGCTTGATTAATGTTATTATCATTATAAACCTTTAGAAATGCGCCCGATATTTTCATAAATTATAATTCCATAAGTGTTCTGATCAAGTAGTTTGGCATGTAAATTTTTTATATAATTTGCTTATGTAATTATTAGCATTCTTGATTGAACGCTCACTTTATATGTATTGGATATAGAGTAAATTTCAAATAAAGTTCACATTTTGAGTCCCGTTCGAATTTAAATTTGACATTATTTAATCAAAATTTAATTTAAAATTGATTTTATATTTAAATTTTGTTCAAATCAATTTTTTTATTTTTTATTCAAGTCCTCTGTTGTTCATTGAAAATTTAGGCAGCCTCCCGGCATCTCCTCCCCACCGAGGGAGAAATCGGGACCGCATTGCCGTAATTCTTCCTACCCGGACCTAAGGTCGACAGCGTAGGGGCTTCGAATTTAAATCATCCTATCATGATCTAAGATCGACTGCGTGAGGTCTTCAATTTGGAACCATCCTGGCCGGATCTAAGATGCGACGGCCCGGGGTCTTCAAATTTTAAAACCAACCCGGTCGGACCTAAGGTACAACGGCCGGGGTCTTCGATACATGTTTGAAAATCCATTTTATTTCTCTTCATCTCTCTCTTTCTTTCTATCTTTATTATTATTATTATTATATAATTATATATTATATTAAATTAAAATATATTTATATCATAATATAAGATATATATTATAATATAATATATTTATTTTAATATAATATGAAATTATATTATAATGTTAAAATGTTATATTAACATAATATAACACTATATCAAAATAATAGTATATAATTATGACATATTATAATATCATAATTATATATAATAGAAAGGGAGAGAGGGGGATCGGGAAAGAGCAAATCGGAAGAAGTCCGATCAGGCTAGGTCACGCACGGCAGAGGGAGAGGCCAAGGAGCGGGCTCGGCAGTCGGCGGCGGCGAGCTCGGCAGTCGGCGGCGGCGAGCTCGGCAGTCGGCGGGCTTGTCGGTGGGCGAATCGTTGTGCCGTTTGGGTATGTCGGTGGGCTTGTCGTGCGTGAGTCACGTGCTGCAGTTACAGTCAACATGTGTATAGCTTCTTCTTTTTTTTACCACAGATTGAGCTACTGTTATTATTATTATTATCACAGATTGAGCTACTTTTCTTTGAAAGTTTTGATTTTGATAGGTTTTAAGAAATTTCTATGATTTTTTGAGTGCCTGATTTTTTATTTTTTTTATATGATAAGAACTTGGCTTTGGCAACTGTACCCTTCATATTAAAGCCAGCATTGCCTGCTTAATAATTTTTAGAGTCTTTATGAATCTTTCTGCATAAAATATGGTAACAATACATCAAAATGTTTTATAAGATATAATATAAATTAGTAGCATTATGATTACTCCGTTTCTCTTTCTTTATGTTCTTTGTTTTGTGCTTCTCTAATATAAATCTTAATTTATATTTAGGACAACTTTTGATCATTATTATTTTTTAATTAAAAAAAATTATATTAAAAAAATTATTTTAGAAATCAATAAAAAAAAAGGTGTCCCAAGTAAAGGCTTTTTGCCAATTACTGTGATGAATCACTTTTTTTTTTTTTTACAAATTGATCTAGCTAGCTACGTCGCTGGGGTGATGTTTATTTAAATTATCCGGTAACAATTATTTAGTAAGAAAATGTTTATTTCTTATTATTAGATTTCTTGATTTTTGAAGTTGTTCTCATTATTTTACTATTATTAGTATTAATTTAACTCATTTATATGTATATATATGTGCTTTGTTCTTTTATAGTTCTCTATGTGCTCTATTGACGGTCATTTTTAGGAGAAATTATTACGTGTGGTCATCGAATGCGGAGCAAATGCAAATTAGGATACGTTATATTATCAATACGTTGTGTATCATTATTATATACCGTTGTGTATAGTTTGATCCGATGATCGCACATAATAATCTCTCCATTTTTAGTGGTGCCAGTAGAGGGATGCAATATGAACAAAACTAAAGGATACGGTATAAATTTCAAATTAGGTTGGGCTGAACTGCCTTAGCGCAAATTTTACAACCTACGTGCATAGCTGGCGGGATGAAGAACGCGCTGCGGACGACAGAGATTTACGATGTGGAGGCAGATGAGTGCGAGGCGATGCAGGCGATGGTGGAGGAAAGAGACGAGAGTCAGGGAGTGGCAATTGGGAGCAGATGGTGGAGGAAAGAGAACGAGGTCGCTCAGGCATCAGAGGCGATGAAGGGGACTTAGTTGCATTGAAGGAAATAAAAATTAAAAACAGAGCAAAATAATAGGATAATTAATTTGGTTTGATTAAGTCAAATGGTTCGGCGCCACCCCGTCTACCGATCAGGAGTGGAGTCAGAAATTTTTTGTATGGGAGCACAAATTAATATTAGCCATTAAATTACATTTAAAATAAAATTTTTATTCCGTGTAATCATAGATCATGAGACATATTTTAAATGAAAAATTATAAAAAGGCATCTAAAATTATATACATTCCCATTGAAAAGGAATACATATCTCACTCTCTATCTTATTATTTATTAAAAAAATTAATATTTCTCATTTGATTATTAATAATTGAGTTCAAAAAAAATTATACTTAAGTTTATTTTATTTGAATTAATTAATTAAAATCTTAATTTTAAACTATGCTTAAATTAATTAAAATAATATCATAATCTACCAAATTTTAAATTATTTGTATTAGATTAATTATCCCAATTCGTAAATAAAATTATAAAATTAATGTAATTAAACAAATTAATCTATTTAGATTTATTAAAAAAATTTATCAATTTACTCCTCCAAAAAAAAATCAAGCAAATAGGGGCGGTGGAGAGAGATATAGAGGGTGGGTGGGGACTGGGGAGAGATAAAGAAGAGAGAGAGGGGGAGAGATAATGACTAGAGAGAGAAAGAAAGAGAGAAATTTTTATTAGGTCTAGTGTCCTTACGTAGCTCTATGTTCGGACGTCAGTAAAATGGTGCCATGTGCTCTTAATCTTTACCGCGTGGCCCGACGACCAGACCCGGATTGGATCGACCCGAGATTGCTATGTATTTGTTGATTTGTGGAGACCGTGGTACTGCTAGGTATTGCTCGATATTGCTCAACAATAATGAGAAATACCATTATGTCAAGACCAATACCGATCAATACCTCTGTTTTGCTAGGTATTGGTCTTGACAGAGCGGTATTTATCGTTATTGTCAAACAATATATACCTAGCAATACCTAAACATAACAATACCAGATTTCGGTCCGGGTCGGGTCGTCGAGCCACGCAATAGAGAGTAAGAGCACGTGGCGACATGTTATTGACCTCCGGATGTAGAGCTATGTCCGGTGTCCGGACCTAATAATTGAGAGAGAGAGAGAGAGAGAGAGAGAGAGAGAGAGAGAGAGAGAGAGAGAGAGAGAGAGAGAGAGAGAGAACATGCTGAAGCCAAAGAAAAAAAACTGGTGAGGCTAAGGCGAAGGCGGAGAGGATTATTTGTTTTAAAAACTAAATTTAATCTCATATATATTAATGACTTGTGAAACGGTGAAAAGCTTGTGAAGATGACAACTGGTTTAGAGGAGAAAAAGTTAATGAAGATGATGCTATGCAAACATCCAGGATGAGAAAGAAGAATAGTTGAAGTTGAAAGAAGAACAAGTTGCATGAACGACAGTTTTTTTTTTTTTTTTTTTGGTACATTTAGGGAATATGTTGGGGATTCTGAGAGGCAACGCCCCGTGGCAGGGTTCGACCTGTAGGAGTTATTTTGAAGTACTATTTGTTTTCAAAGTTTGTAGTCGTTTGTGCTGTGATTTGTAGTAGTAAAAGCACACTGTCTATATGCCCTAGAGGGAGAATACATGCTTTTGTAATGGATAATGAAAAAATATTTGCTATTTATCTGTATGAGAATACATGCTTTTGTAATGAGTAATAAGAATACATGCTTTTGTAGGAGTTATCTGCTATTTATTTAAGTTGTACTATTTGATATTTTGTATATATATTTATGTGCATTTGATATTTTAGTAATAAAAAAATAATAAGCACTAGTATAAATCAATGAATTTATTCAATTTATTTCTTTTAATTTACATTCATTATTTTTATTTTAAAAATATTAAAATTTATAATGCCTTAATTGTTCAATGCATATAAATTTATATACGGCATTTGTTTTTTTTTTTTTAATTCGAAACTTAATTATTAATTTTCAAGATTCAAGTTTAGAATTTTTTTTTTATTAATGAAAATAATAAATTAGAAATAAATATTTATTTTTTTAGAAATCTAAATTTTTTTACATAATTAATTAATTTAAGTTAACATTAAGATAAAAATTAAGATAAAATTCTCATACATAAAAGATGTTTAGTTGCTTTATATTTTTCTCGTTCTTATTTATATGTTTTAATGTAATTTCCAATTTATTAACTAAATATTTATTTATTTATGACATATTTATATTCCAAATTATTTTATAGAGCAAAAAATATATATTTTTTTAATTATAATAGATTTAATTCAAAAATTCGATAAATAATATTAATGATTAAAAATATATAAAATGAAATATGGGAAAGAATATACTAGGAATATTTTTTTTTGTGTTAGGAAATGGAGTTCGATTAGAGACAAGTTATTGCATTTTGGTGTATTACTGCATTTTGGAGTGAAAAATGAGTTTTTCAGTTGGAGATGCCCTAATAGCTGGTACAATGAAGGAGCTCATAAATAAAGAAGTGCATTATCTATATCACTACTATAAAATCAGTTATTAGCGGAGGATTTGAAATTTTGTAGCAAATTTTCGGAGGAAAATTTTTTGACGGTAAAACGTGCCTTAGAAAAATTTTCTGACGAAGAAATCCGCCGGAAAAATTGTTTACCGGAACAATTAAAAAAATAAAAAAAAGCCAGTAGCAACTACCGCCCGAGCTGCCCGCCTGCCCCACCGGCTCCCGCGCTGCTCGGCATATCCGCCCGCATTGCCCAACCACCTATGCCCTAGAGAGAACACAGGTCTCCCCCTCCACTCGCAGTATTTTTATTGCGTCCTCCCACCTGACGTAGAGATACGTCCTCCCACTCCTAAAAAACTCAGTTTTTGCTGGCTATTATTTGGTATTAATGTAGAATATCATCATGTGAAGACAAATATCAAGTTATACCGAGCTATACCGAGCAATACCGAGCTATACCGAGCTATACCGAGCAATACCAAGTTTTTTCAAGGAAAAACTAGGTATTTTTTTGTATTGCTCGGTATAGCTCGGTATTGCTCGGTATAGCTCGGTATAACTTGGTATTTGTCTTCACATGATGATATTCTTCGTTAATACCAATTAATATCTAGCAATACCGAGCAAAAACTGAGTTTTTTAGGAGTGGGAGGACGTATCTCTACGTCAGGTGGGAGGACGCAATAAAAATTCCCACTCGCACATGCACACCACTATGTTGCAATGCAAAATGTGTTTAGTTTTTTAATGTATTAGTCTTAAACTATAATAATACGGAAATATAAAATTCAAAATAAATTATAAATTTTAAAATAAATTAAAATAAAATATAAAATTCCAAATAAATTATTATAAAATATAATATTTAAAATAAAATAAAATATAAAAATTAATAATTAATTAAGATAATTTATTAAATTAATAATTAATTATTTAATTATGAATTAATTAAAATAAATTATAAATTTTGAAAATTAATTAAAATAAAATATTAAGATAAATTACTAAAAATCCGTTGGAAACATCGGAAATCCATCATAAACTCTGCCGAAAAAGCTGTCGAAAAAATATGTTGGAAATATTTCATTTAATTCATCGAAAATTTGCCAGAAATTCTGATGGAAAATATTCCGCCAGAAAAATCCATCGATGATGAGCTATTTTCCTGTAGTGAATCTTCCACGACCCTCCTAGACGCTTGCTTGCATAAGCATGTAAACAAAATAAACACGATCTATAAGGGGTCTTATGTTGTACATATGATACTATCAACTTCTGCTTATTTGATGTTAATATTACAAATTCCACATTATTTAATATTAACCAGCCACATAATGAAACTGTAGGCATGTCTTCTACCTAAACACATCCCTTCCACTAACTCTTGGGGAATATGCAATTCTTCTCCTACTTTGTTACTCTTTGCTAGCATTGTCAAATTCAAGCTCTGCATCCCACTTCTAAGTAGTATGACATATGCCATAAAAGTTATTATTGCATTTTTTTTTTTTTGCCTTTACAAATCAACCATAGAAAATATTTTATAATCAGATTTTGCATGGGGCCGTGATCTATTTTGTCAAGCAAATCTAAATTAGATGAATAGTCTTCTACATTATCATCAAGTTCATCTTCAAAACCACTACTCATTGTTTCATAGCCTTTAAGAACTATTGACATATGTCCCCTTCTCACACCTTCCTCTTCATTAATGCTATGATGGGATGATTGTGTTGACGGTGTTGTAATGTTTAGATTAATTTTATCTCTCATGAACATATTGCACATAAGATCACAACATTATAATTATGACATATAAAATATGATTACCTGGATAAATAAATAAATAATGTAGGGACACTTATTGCATATGTTCATTGACATCTGAAATATCAGTAAGATTGATTGGTTAACCTTCAGACATATTAAGTTTTGGGACTGTGCTATGCGGACATTTATATTTTCAACTATCTTCATCTCAGTGCTCGACATCTCAACTTCAACATACAAAATAAGCACTTCTCTAGATGCATGATCCAATACTACTTCACACACTTCATCATCATCAATATTTGTTGCAACAAAATCATTTCCAATGAGATAACAACATACCAAATTTATTGCACTGCATGACAGGTCATATCCAAGTGCTCTAAGGACTCATGACTTCAATTGTTTTAGATTAGTATTTGTCAGACTTTTATTAGACGAGTTTGACCTTGGCATGCGTAAATAAGAATGGCTTATTCACACCTAGTTGTCCATTATGCATGAGTATTGTTGCATATTGTAATATTCACAGCGGTAGAGAAATATATAGTTTAATGTCTTAGCATTGTACAAAGATCCAGCACACAATCAGATTAGTGAGAGGGTGTAGCATTCATAAGAAACGCTAGAGTTTTTACGTGGAAAACCCCTAAAAAGGGGGAAAACCACGGAGCCTAGCCAAGTTGAAAATGATTCCACTAGAAGTTGAGTCGGTTACAAATGGCTGAATTCGCCTCCAAGGGCGATCAGATTACAACTAGTAACTGTTCGATAGGATTGGTGTTAGACCCGGCGTCACCTGGAAGTTCGAGTGTTAGTTGGTAGTCTGGCCTTGAACAGAACTTCGGGCCTTGAGCAGAGCGTCGGGTCTTGAGCAGAATGTTGGGCCTTGAGCAGAGCGTCGGGCCTTCAGCAGAGTGTCGGGCCTTGAACAGAATGTCGGGCCTTGAGCAGAGCGTCGGACCATGAGTAGAATGTCGGGCCTTGAGCAGAGCGTCGGGCCTTCAGCAGAACGTCAGGCCTTGAGTAGAATGTCGGGCCTTGAGTAGAGCGTCGGGCCTTCAGCAGAACGTCGGGCCTTGAGCAGAGCATTGGGATTTCAACAGAACGTCAGGCCTTGAGGAGAATGTTGAGCCTTGAGAAGAATGTCGGGCCTTGAGCAGAGCGTCGGGTCTTCAGCAGAACGTCGGGCCAGAATGTCGGGCCAGAACGTCGGCCCAGAATGTCGGGCCAGAACGTCGGCCCTTGAGGAGGATGTCGGGCCTTGAGCAGAGTCGGGCCTTCAACAGAACGTCGGGCCAGAACGTCGGGCATTTAGGACAATGTCAGGCCTTGAGCAGAATATCGGGCCTTGAGCAGAGCGTCGGGCATTTAGTAGACGTCGTGCCAGAATGTCGGGCCAGAACGTCGGGCCTTGAGGTGGTGGTGCGGAGAAGCTCTGGCGGTGGTCCGACGAGGCTTCGACAGTGGTCCGACGAAGTTCCGGCGGTGGTCCGGCGAGTGTGAGGATCTCATGTGGTGGTCCGTCGAGGCTCCGGCGGTGGTCCGGCGGTGGTCGAGGAGGAGCTTCTTTCTTCACTTCCTTCTCCTCTTCCTTCTCTTCCCCTTTTTTCTTCTTGCTTAGACTCTCCTTTGTGAAGAATGAGGGCTCTATTTATAGATTTTCTAGAGTGACATAGCTCGTAAATAGGCGTGAGATCAGGGGCGAATAGGGAGTGGTTGAATGGACGGCCGATATCGAATCCTACGATCATGCACCGTTTGTTGGACATTTGAAGGTCTTAGAGATGTTGGAATTTGGAGATCTTGGGCTCGTTGGATTCGTCTCTTCAAGCCGTTCGATTCGAGTATAAGTTCGTAAAAATTGAAGACCGTTTGGTAACTCAAACAGTGTTATGAAGCTCCCAACAGCGCTTCGGGTCCTTAATTTGGGCTCATTTGGGCTCGGATTGAGTTGAATTTAGTGTCGTTGGATTCGTATTTCTGAGATGCTCAGTTTGATTATAAGTTTGTTGAAATCGCAATTCAGATAGTCTCCGAATACATTTTGAAGTTTTCAACTTGATTCTGCATCAAGATTCGTGCCCGATCAAGATAATTTTTTGACGATGTATAAAGTATAATCGAAGCCAAATGGCTGCTCTTCATTCTTAGTACATGATTGAGACTATAAGAACCATCAACATACAAGTTATTAAAATAATTGAAAATTATAAAAATAACCTATTAATACCCTGAATTAATTTAATTAAACATATTCAGCATGTGAAAAAAAAAAAAAAAAAACATCAATCATAAATGTACAAATTTTTAACATAACATAGTAATATATAAATTAATATTGTTTTTATGAAATACAATATCACTTATTAGATAATAATGATAATATATACATTTAATTAACACGTTAATAAACGTATTATAAAAAATTCTAATAATACAAAGACATTTTAATTACAATTAAATTTAGTTTTCAATTAAATTTTTTAAATAACAAAATAGGGAAAACAACATTTTTTACAGGTAACTCCTTAAATATTACGCAAAACTAACTGAAAATTTCGAAAATAAAATATATTTCTTCTCAGTTCTTGGAGATAAGTAAACTATAGAGAGATCCAAAAAATACATGTATTTTCTCAAATCTACAATAGAAAAAAACTCCATCATATTCTTAAAAAAATTAATTATAACTTAAAACATATAAAAAATTAATTAAATACAGAAAAAAATCCATCATTCAAACAATCTTGACAATAATAATACAAAAAAATATACAACAAAATTTCAAACAAATAAACTACGAAAGAAAATCACTCACAAATAACTGACTCGGCAACGACTTTCTCTTTCAAAATACAGCTGGCAAAATTCAAAGAGATCTCAGAGCTGAGGTGAGTTGGGAGCGGCTTAGGCTTCTTTTGGGATGACTTTTTAATGCTTCTTAAAACAATTTTTTAGTACAAAAAATTTAGAAAACTGCTTAAAGAAGCAGTAAAAAAACCGCCCCAAGGAAGCCTCAATTCCATCTTACTCTCGACGATTATGCCTGAAATTAAAAAAAAAATCAGGATGTTTAGGCTAATAGTAATTATTAACGTAGGTTAATAAAATTTGTTCCCATGCTCGTCCAATCCACAACCATTTACAAGACTATGCGTATCATTGTTTACTAAAATGAATCCATGTGTGGCTAAATCATGACCGTCCAAAGCATAACGAGCGGTAAGGATGCCGAATAAGACATTTCCGTGTTAAGTAAGCGTTAATAGTAGTAGCCAAAGACGAATTTTAAATGGGAAATCTATTTCTTGGAAGCTCTCGGAAAAAGAATGCTACCACTGTCACTATCATTAAGACTTTCGGACTATATTTGGGCCGTGGGCCACCACGTGAATTATTATTGCCTTGGATGGGCTTCAGTCAATTTCTTTTACTCTATATGAGCCCATTTAAGCTACGACGAAACTTTTAAAGTATATATGTGAATATCCACCACGCCATCAACATTTATACCAAATGACAAAAATAAATACTAATTCCTAACTTAGAAAATCCTTAAAAAGAATAAAACTATTTTAAGAAGTAGTAAAAAAACTCACAAACAAAATCTAAAATTAATATTTTGATGATTCTAAGTATTTGTTTGAGATATTTTTCTGACTGATTTGATTTTAGTAGTTAAGTAGGCAACTGAATTAGCACCCACAACTAAAATAAATTCAATAGCTAAGCTAAATGAAACTGAAAATAAAGAAGTAATTGTTGACGTAAATATAATCCCATTGTTAACTCTTCTCTCAATCCAACAACGGGATTATGCCTTCATAGGAATCTGGAAAATAAAACGGTGGTGGTCATTGGTGGTCGTTAACGATGATAGTTGAAAAATATTGTAGAGCATTTTAGTTCACTCAGTTCATCCACTGTCCTTATGTGAAAAATGTGACTCTATTTATAGATTTTTTTGGATGAGCTTTTTGATAATTTGAAGCATAATTCAAAATACTTCATCGTACGGTTTATATTGATTTCATTACATCATGAAGCATTTATTTACCATCTAAGTGCCTTAATGATATCAGAATTGAATGCTCTCAAGCTCGTTGGATTTGTCTCGTCAAGCCGCTCTATTCAACTACAAGTATGCCAAATTTGAAGATCATCTGGCCTTGTAATTAATGTTTGAAGTTTTCAAATATACTTCAAATATTTGATTTGGGCTGATTTAGATTTGGATTTGATCATTTTTGGTGTTATTGGTTTATCTCATTAAGACATTCAATTTGACTATAAGTTTGTTGAAATTAAAGTTTAGACTTAAATTGAATCCAATGGGTTTGATTGAACTTTGATTGGGATGGGGTGAGTCTAAAAGGGACCGAGAATTAATTGTGAGGATTATTCTATCTTTAGACTATTAATGCTCTTCATGACCATGGTCATGAGGTTACCCATATAATCAAAGTCTAAATGTGGATATATATAATGGTTGCTTGGAGATAATACCCTAAAAATTTTAGAATTCCTTATTTGAGGTAGCATCTTCCCTTTGAATTTTTAAGTTTGAATGTTCTGAGCTTTACCATGGAAATCACCACACAAGGTTCTTCCCAAAGAGGAGAAAGTTTATTTCGTTGAGGTCCCTTCCGAATAACTTTAAGAGTTTATGGAAACTATACCTTTAACGATGAATAATCAAGAAGTGACAAGCTTCTCGGTAGTTGTAGAAATCACTCTTAAGTTAAGTTGCATCATGTATTTCTAGAAGAAGATTAAAATGATAACATAGCTTATCCTCATTATTGAAAACATTAAAAGATTTGACTCTATGGCTTAGGTCAAAGATATCAACAAGAATACTTATATATATATGCAAAAACTTAGATTATAAGGTGTTAATTCTAATGGAGTTATTGATATCATATCATAAGTCTATAGCTCTTCAATGCAATACCCTCCAACTTTTTTTAGGCATATCTTAAAACCTTTGAGAATGGTTTGATTTAATACTTATGCCAATCTTTTTGTTTAAGGATAAGTGACAATCATATGGATTATAATGATAAAGCTAAATTGGCAAATGATGTTTTTTCATACAAAAGTGTCTGCTAACAATGCTCCCTTAGTCCATTGTCACATGATGCCCGGAGTTCTGCCGGCCGGACCACCGCCTGATGCCCGGACTTCTTCCGGACCACCACCTGACACTCAGAGTTCTTCTAGACCCCCACCTGATGCCTAAAGTTCTTCTGAATCACCACCTGAAGCCCATAGTTCAGCAAACCACCGTCATACCACCGACTAAGGTTCAAACTTTTGCCAGACCACGGAAAAAAGTCCAAGTTCTGCCAGACAACTGAATAACACTCGAACTTTCGACAGGCCAC
The DNA here is from genome assembly GCA_016618105.1 of Dendrobium huoshanense. Taxonomy (NCBI): domain Eukaryota; kingdom Viridiplantae; phylum Streptophyta; class Magnoliopsida; order Asparagales; family Orchidaceae; genus Dendrobium; species Dendrobium huoshanense. The sequence continues at coordinate 76,414,957 of CM028351.1, forward strand.
CACCCTATGACTATGGTCTCTCTAATCCCGGTCACTTACCAACTACGGTCCTTCCGACCTCCGTCGCCTACTACGGTCGTTCCGACATCCTTTGCCAGACAACAGTCTTTTTCATCCCTGTCTCTTACTGACTACGGTCCTTCCGACCTCCATCGCCTACTATAGTCTTTCCGACCTCTGTCCTATCGACTTATGGGTCTGCCAACCAAAAATATGTCTATATTAATTATTGTAACTCCCACTATATAACATGCTCTATATGATTTATATTTGTGACACCAGCTTAGGCCTTCTCCCAAGGAAGGGCCTCATTTGTAATTAACTGCAAATACTAGTGGATTCATTCAAATTGGACCAGGCCCCGTAGTTTTTCTAATATTCAGGGGTTTCCATGTAAAAACTCTTGTGTCTCTTATGAATGTTATGCTATCTCTTTTATCTGCATGTGTGTTGGATATTCATATAATACTAAGATGTTAATTATGCATTTCTCTACCGTCGTGAATATTCTAGGATGCAACAAGTCATAGTATGATTTGTTCAAACTTTGCATATCGATGATACAGTACGATCATTGAATTTCACAATACGATTTGTTCATTCATCTTAAGATTGTAAAAGACGAACTCTGAAATGATAAAAAATTGTCTTTGCCAAACATCCAGTACGATCTACACCCACTTTACTTATGGCTAAGTTCGAGCAGCCCACGATTCAGCTCGACTCACTTAAATCCCTAATTCCAGCATCATTATTTGGACATAATTTTTCTTTTTAATTTAGAGTCTGAAGTAATTTTAAAGAATATACAAATTGTTGGGTGGGTGCTAATGGAATTAGAAAATAGAAGAATAATATGCTTATAAGGATTCATAACTACTAATTAGTGAGCGTGGGTTCTTAAGGCATGCAACAAAATATTTTGCAAATATATTGTCATATTAAAATATTTACATGCGTAAAATCTTCTCCTCAATAGGATTGTTTCAACATATGGAGTTTCCAAATTAATGATTTTGAAGAGTACTATTGTGTCCTAGAATATTCATGACGATAGAGAAATGTAAAGTTTAACGTCTTAGTTTTGTACGAATATCTAGCACACAAGTTGTCACGCCCCAAGATCTAACTTGAAAGAATTATTCAGTCAATCCTTTAAATCAATCTTCTACCAGAGCTATCTATAGTCATCAATCAGTATTAAACAGTCTAACAAAAATCTATAATTTAAAACATCAAGTAAATATTATATTTTTATTTTCCAAAAGTCATTTACAATACTCAGGATCTTCAACAATGATTACAAATACATTCAGTCCTGAGTACAAAAGAATAATTATAACAAAAAGGAATAAAAACCTGAAGATTTCTTATTAACCTTAATCTCCTACTCCCTTGCCCTTACCTGAAATCATTAACCACATATAATGAGCTTAAAAAGCCCAGCATGTTATTAAATACCTTCAACTGAAATCAAAGCACGGTATGCAAGCAATATGTATGTCAATCAGTCAAATCATATCACTCACTTACACATGATCATTGAGTCAATATAGAAATAGGAATCAGTACAGAAATAGTAATCAATGCATAAATAGTAATCAATATAGAAATGATAGTCAATACAGAAACAGTTGAATCCACAATCATCAGTAAAAGAATTAATAAACAGTATAAAAGTTCATAAATCTCAATGAAATAGTGCATGTGTCAAATCTCTACAGTAGTCATCGTACTATAACACCAGTCAATTTAGTAGACAAATCATCGTATCTAAAATCTCAGTCAAATAATTAAAGAAATCCTCGTATCAGTAATATCAATCAAATCAGTCAATAAATCATCGTGTCAATAATATCAATTGTATATAAAGAATTCATATGTTTAATAATATCAGTCGGTATAAAATGTCAAATCAATACCATTGTTTGTGTCTATTGAAATCAAATAAATGCAGTAAAACCGTATCAAAATGTACACTTGCAATTCCAGTTATTCAATATCACATGCTCAATGAATCACATGCAATCCAGTAATCTATATCACGTGTTCAGTGAATCATATGTCACTTGCTCAGTATCACATGCATAATGTCAGCACAGTGAATCAGTAGTATCAGTGCATGCATCAATATCAGTAACAATCCAGTGACATGAACAGTAATGCTATAATCGTGAAATCATGCAGTAACAGTAAATCTGTACAATATCGATAAAACCATACAGTAATGTTAAATCTGTTCAGTATCAGTAAATGCGTCAGTATTAGTAAATCCGTACAGTAGCAGTAACAATACTGCTAAACATGTAATTCATTACAGTAGTCATACTGAGCAAGTAGAAGCACTGGCTACTACGATGTTTTTCAGCTTACGATCCGGTCTTAGAAGAATATCGTCGCCGGTGTGAGAGATTGATATGCTTCTGCCGTCACCAATAGTGATTGAATCGAATCCTTGATAGGAGGTGGAGGTAGACATTTTGTCAACCTAATTTGTAATGTGGGAAGAGGCTCCTGAGTCCAGGTACCAATATTGAAGATGATTGGGAGATGTGGCGGCAAGAGCAATATTGGTTTTGATCGCAGGTTGGGGCGGAGTATACTGAAGGTTTGGGTGATGCTAGCAGGCCGAGGCAGAATGGCCTTTCTTGTTACAAATTTGACAGATGATGACCGGTTGAGAGCGAGTAGTATTTGCGTTGTTGGATTTGTAGGATGAGCGCCTGCGACCCCGTCGGTCGCGACCCCTGAACGAATAGAGTGCCACATTGGGATCGGTGACAAGAGAAATGCGAGCAGCATCCCTGACGATGTTGATTTCTTCACTTAGGAGCAGTGCATACAGGTTATCAAGACTGATCAGGTAAAGCATGGTTCGTATTGACGTTTTGAAGGACTGATAGGAGGGAGGGAGGCCGTTCAAGATGTACAATATAACATCTTCAGTGTCCACAGGAGAGCCGGCCGCAGAGATTTGATTTGAGTTAGATACTAATTCATGGTGGAAGATTTCATGGAAATGTAGTGCATTTCATTTTTGAGCTGAATGACTTTGGAACAATTCGTGGATTGGAAGCGGAGCTCAAGCAAAGTCTAGATTGCCGCAGTGGAGTCAAGAAGTAAGACATAGGGCAGAACCGTAGCAGTGATGGTAGAACATAAAGCTGCAGAGAGGTTTTGGTCTTGAAGAAGCCAAGATTGAAATGCTAGGTTGGGGACGAGGTTTCCGGTGGAAGATGTGACAAGATTAGGGAGAGAAGATGTAGTTGGATCAAGAAAATGAGAGAAACCATTAGCGCGGAAGAGTTTGAGGATTTGAGAGCGCCAAAGTAGGTAGCTATCAGTGGAGAGTTGGGTGGGAACAAGATTTTTGATATTTGACATAAGAAATTTGAGGGAAGAAGGAATACTTGGGGTGTCTGATCCGGCGGAGGAATCCTGTTCGACGGCTGGTGAAAAATTGAAGGAAGCCATGAGAGCAAGATCACGAGATCTTGAGGCCTGACACCATGTAGAAACTGAATCCCTGTTCGGTTCTTGAAAGCAGAGAAAGAACACGCAGAGCATAGGAAGAAGAAGACAGAAACTATATTATTATTAACTATGTTTTCATGTACAACAGATGTGTATAATTAGATAAAGGTGTAGAGCCTATACAAAAGACCTAGAAACATCTAATAATATGCTGACGTGGATATTATATGTTTATTCTAATAGTATCAATTCTGTCGTCTAACTTATGCACTTAGATTTCTTCCAAATGGCACTTTCAACTTCAACTAGCTAATGTATACTTTATTGTATATCAATACTTTCCACCAAAGAAATGCTTCACTTGTAATCAAATATCAATACCAATGGAATAATTTTGGCAAGGCCATGCCCCATGATTTTTACCTTTTCTATGTGTTTTCAAATAATAACTCTAGCACCCATTATAATTATTGCATCCCCTTCTTATTTGTATAATATTAAGATGTTAAACTCTCTATTTTCTTACTTCCGTGAATGTTCTTGTACACAATAATATGCATGCGTGATTTGTTCTAACATACAATATTTTGAAAACGTTTGTATCAAAATATTATGATTAAAAGGTGTTCATATTGAATTTTAAAATTATTAATTTTATCTTATATAAAATATTTTATATCCCCAAGACCCCAACCATCTCAGAAGGCCTCTGACCCACTCAGCTAAAATTTATGGCTATCTTACATTAAAAGTAGATTAAATGATATGGCCTCTACTATTTCTTCTACTGGACAAATCAAATAAATTACTTATTTCCTTTTTTTTTTCATTTAGCCTATGTATTAAATTAATATTTATGATGGGTGTTAATTCACATTCCTTTCTTTGAGCCTATGTATTAAATAACATTTATCATGAGTGTTAATTTACTTTCCTTTATTTTAGTCTATGTATTAAATTGATATTTATGATGGGTGTTAATTCACTTTCCTTTTCTTCATTATTTTGTATCTATAAATTTGTATCAAGTTTCTAATAAAAATTTAAGGAGAATAATTCTTTTACATCAATTATCTTTCTCTATATACTTTATCTTAAGCAAGCACCCCATGCTTGGAACCAACAACTTTGCTCCTTTCTTATATCCGTTGGCTTTGTTAATTCAAAGTGAAACACGTCGTTGTTCATTTACTCTAAAGCATATCTAACAATATGTAATTATCCAAACTCTTAACTATCAAGAGATATTGTTCGCTTTGGCTTAAGGATATAATAGTTTTTTCATGTAGGTGTAAATTCTCAAGATTCACTCATCCCAAAATTTTTCCGGGATGAGCATGTTTAACTGTGGAGTTTTTTAAAGAAATTTCAACCATTACACCAAAAAGCATATTGATATTTAAGAGTTTTATTTTTTTTAACCATAAAGCGTTTCACACAATATATCTCCTAGTATAGATGGTCAATATCATTCTCAGATAGTAATGCCACTCTTCTTAAACAAGTAACCAACAAACTTTTTTAAAAAAATTCCCTCAAAGATCTTAGAGATCTCACATATTTTCTCATTTTCAAAATCATGCCCTCCTCTAAAAGCATTTTCCTATACTAACATAAATACATTCAAGATCTCTTAGATCAGACAAATATGAAAAACACCAATGACGATATGACACCCATGGCATACCTACTGCAACAATATTCTATCTCATTCTGGTAAGTCTGCATGATTTCATATGTATGTTATTTGTTCTAAACACGCTCTGAATTTGTATGTTCATTTCTATTTTTGGAGTGGTCCAAAGGAGTTCGTGTGAATTGAATTTTCCTTTTGCAGCACTACTGTGTTGAGTATGAATACTACGCCATTGAGATCTTGGGAAAGCTAAAAATTAATTAGAAAAATATCAAAGTCCACCAAACTTTTCAAAACAAAACAATTTTTCTTCTTAACCCAACTAGCTAGAGAGAAAAAGTTTGTTTCGAGCTACTTAGGGTTGATTTGTCAGCTCGGTTTAAAAAGTTGTTTGATTCCAGGTATCTTAAACTTTGCCTATTTAAATATTTAATAATATGAAGTTATAAGATTTTTCTTATTTTAAGAATGATGTTCTAAGAAAATATACTTGAATCTCGATGTATATTTGTATTAAAAGTTTTAAAAATTACATCAAGATAATCCAAATTTCTAATTTAAACAAATTTAGAGTCAAATTGAACATTGCGCTGTGATGAACTAAAAAGTGATTCGATCTGAATTCAAATGAGTCGAAACCAAGCATTTTAAAGTGTGTTTGAAGACTTCAGGGGTCAGGACTATTGGAACACCAAATGATCTTAACATCATGAATGCTTAAAGTCAAATCAAGTGTCTTCAAAATGAATCAAAGGGCCCTAAAATTACTTGATTTCAATATCATTAGGGTACTCAAAAATTAAAAAGAAAGATCTATGATCAATAGAATAAATAAGGGCAAATCTATGAAAAGAAACATAGCATTAATTTAAATTAGCAAAAATAGTTTAGATCAATTTAAATTTAAAAAGGAGCAAATAATTGAAAATGTTTCAAGTTTTCTAAAAATTCAAATTTTTATTTTTGTATTCTAATTTGCATGAATTTTTTATTCAATAATAAATATTTATTTAATTTAAAAAATGAATAATTAATTTACATAATATTATGATTGAATTAAAAATTAAACAATTTTTAATTAAATTTACAAAAATATATGTCATGCTTGAATTTAATAAATATAATTATATGTATTTAGAGTTTTATTTTTAAAACTATCAAGTGAATAATTTAACTATTAATATAGTTAAATTTAGAAACAATTAATATTTAATTATATTTGCAGAAATATATATTATACTTAAAATTTTAAAAATATGTATTTAAAATTTTAATAAGTAAAAGAATTTGAATATATATATATATAACTTAAAACTATATATACATAAAAATATATTCCTTTTGCTAATTTTAAAATTTAAGCAGTACGTATATTTTGTAAATTTAATTTAAAATTGATTAACTTTTAATGAGCTATAATATAACCTAAATTTATTACACATTTTTCAAACTAAATTAATATTTATATTAGTATATGATTAAATTTTTGTATTCATGAAAATGTAGAAAAAAAAGGCATTCTTCTGATGACCCGATTAGAAGAGTAGATGTATTAGATTTGACTTATATTAATAAAGATAGAGGTAGACCTAAAAAGACTTGATTAGAAAATATTAGAAATTATGTTTCTTTATTAGATTTAAATGATAATTTATGTAGCCGACCCCAAAATCCAAATAGTGGGATGAAGGTTTTTTTTTTTTTTTTTTGTTATTATTGTATGGAAATGCAGAAAAAATAGAAAACATGAATTGTTTTTATTTATTTCCTCCTTTTAAATTTAAGTTATTCTAAGCTCCTTTAGCTAATTTAAATTAATGCAAAGTTCATTTTCATATATTTGCCAACATATTATAGTTTTAAAATCGGCGTTGGTGCCGAGGTGGAGCTCTGTAGGGGTGTCAAAATCAAGTAATTGCTAGGATTCAAGTAAAACCCGATATTCTCATTAGAAAATATTAGACATGTCACGCGACTCACGCGGGATGTTCCCGGGTAAAATCGGTTTGTTTTCGGGTTTTCAGGTCAACCCGAACTCTGCTCAGTTTTACAAACGGGTCTGAATCCTGAATCTGAACCCGACCCCTTTCTCAAACGATTTGACCCAAACCCGAAATTTTTGAGTCGGGTTATGGTCGGGTTTTCAAGTTGTTTCAAATATAGATACCCCTATAGCTCTGTGATTCTTTAAGCCATATAACACTCTTGATTAATTTCTAGCCCAAGGTCCCAGCTTCCAAAAGTCTCTACGAGAAGAACCCCTTTCAATTCATGTGAGGAGTGATGACCTATTTATAGAATTTTGATAGTGGCATGCTCCATGAATATGGAGAAGATCCAAGACAAATTCAATCTGCTCCACCAAACGGCACATATCAATTCTCTCGATGATAGAGGGTTCATCAAGTATTTAAATTTCTTAAAGATATCTAAATTAAGCATTATTGGATCTGTTGGATTCATCTCGTCGAGTCACTCAATTTGACAATAAGCATGTTATATTTGGATATTATTTGATCATCCAATTAATGATTTGAACCTTTGAAATATGCTTCAGTCCCCTTCTTTGGATGTAGTTGGACTTGGATTGAACCAATTTTAGTGTCGTTGGGTTGGTCTAATTGAGACGCTCAATTTGACTATTAATCAAATCCGTTATGATTGAGACTACGAACTCTATGCACACGACAAGTACTCTTTCTTGGCTTTTCTAGTTGGTTGGCTAGGTAGAATTGGAATATACACCATCAGATGATTGAAAATTCTGCTTTTTGAATCGAGGGTTCCTAAGTTCCCGACTTATCTGAATCTTACTAGAATCCAATGCATTTAGTCTGAATACATCGTATCTTTTCGATCACCCTTATGGTATTATGCATAGTCATTACTAATTTACTATAGCCTCTACGAGCTGCTTGATAGAGTGGCCAAATTTGAAAAATTTGAGATTTTCAAATTTTGAAAACCATCTTGATCGGTTCAAAAATAATAAAGCTTAGTGAAATTGGAGTTTGGAGTGTCTCAAGTTTAATTTAGGAAGTTGTCAACTCATATATGCTTCCAGATTAATCAACATTTTTAGGGTCTAATACATGGAATAAAAAAGAAATTTGCAGCCAAAAAAGATAAACACAACCGAATTAAATCTAAGATGCTATGTCGACTGTAATAAAAATATTGTAAATTTATTTTAACTGCTATATTTAATATTTTTGTATGATTTTTAATAATAGTAATTAAATAATATTTGATGAAAAAAATATATAAAACATTTATTGGATTAATCCTAGGTTAGTATGTTTTTTATGATTAATTTTGTATTGATTTAAAAAGAGCTTAGGTGAACCTTTATTTTAAAGTTCTTTCACGGAAAGACTGATGGATGAACCGTTAAAAATTACACTTAGGCTTTGTATTATGAGGTAGTTTTAGAAATATTGGTTAAGAGAACGAAGTTTTCTAATGATGAAGTTTCCTAAAAAGCATTTATGTAAAAGCGTCACATACAAATAACGACCAAACAAATAATTTATCTGTTTCTAAATAGAAAAGGCAGCGAAGTACGTGAACCCTGAAAACTTCGCCAGTGTCTGAACCCCTTATCCATTTCCATGCTACAATGTCCAAAATCCAACCTCCATAACCCTCGCTGCCACCAGCGGCACCTCCGCCGTCTCTCGTGCTGCACATCATGAAAACCTTGCCACTTCCCATCATTGACAAGCATGAAGCCCCCTCCCTCCCCTCTACTTCTTGAGCAACCTTGTTCCACCTACTCCCTCTCTTATATCTGATGGAATCAAATAAAACATAACAAAAAAGAATGGAAGAAGAAAAAACTCAAAAACAAAATTTTGTTCTTCACTAGACCTTCACGAGAACAGAACAAAATAGAGAGCAAAAAAAAAAAACTACTGTTTCGGAATTCTAATACACGATACACACAAAAAATAGTTTTTAAAATTGTCTACAATTAAAAAAAAAATAAAATGAAACGATGCTTGGTTTGATAAATATCCAAAAGTCTCTCTCTCTCTCTCTCTCTCTCTCTCTCTCTCTCTCTCTCTCTCTCTCTCTCTCTCTCTCTCTCTCTCCCCCCCCTTCCCTCAAACCAAGACTTTCTTCATCCCAAGCATCTTCAGTAGCTTCACGAACCTTGGTGTCGGCAATGCCTTGGTGAACAAATCAGCTACCTGATCCTCTGTACTGCAATGCTCCATGCTAATCTAACACATCTTTATTGCATCTCTGATAAAATGATAACACACATCAATGTGCTTACTCTTACCATGCTGTACTAGATTTTTGGCCAATGCGATCATCGACTTGTTGTCCACATAAATTGTTGTAGTTTCATCAATCTTTTCATAAATTCCTTCAATAAAATTTTCAACCACATTGCTTCACAAGCCACTACCACCGTCGCTATGTACTATGCCTCACAAGTAGATAAGGCTATAACTTTTTGCTTCTATGTGCTCCAAGTGAAGGTTGTATCTCCAACATAAAACACATATCCACTTGTGCTTTTTCTTTCCTCATGATCATTTGCCCAATCACTATCACAATATCCAAGTAAGCTCATGTCACCATTGCACTGATAATGAAGGCCAAACTCAACTGTCTCACTGATATATGTAAGAATCCTCTTTGCTGCAAGCCAATGAGACTCCCTCAGATTCTCCATGAATCTACTCAAGATGCCCACACTATACACAATGTCAGGTCTCGTCACTATTAAGTATCTAAGTCTCCCAATCAAACTTTTGTACAATGTTGGATCAATCAAGTTTTCTTCTCTTTCGTTTGTGAAATGAACTCTAGTTTGCATTGGTGTTGACATGCTATTATAATAATTCATCCTAAACTTTTCAAGCAACTCTTTTGCATACCTCTTTTGACATATCCAAATGCCATCATTTTTCTGATACACTTATATACCCAAAAATAATGACATGAGACCAACATCTGTCATATCAAATCTTTTGAATATAGTTGATTTAAAGCATGCAATCATATGCTCATCATCACTTGTTATAAACAAATCATCCACATATAAGCATATAATTAATCTGTTGCCATTTGAGTCTGTCTTCATATACACACCATGTTCATAAGAGCATTTAGTGAACCCTTCTCCAAAATGCTTATGAATACATAAATTCCAAGCCTTTTGGGCTTTCTTCAAGCCATACAAATATTTTTTGAAATGATACGCCACATGTTCTTTTCCCTTCACAATAAAACCTTCATGCTGATCTACATATACTTTTTCCTCCAAAACACCATTCAAGAAAGCCGACTTCATATCTAATTAATGTATATGCCATTTATTCATAGCTTTAATAGAGAAAATTAATCTGACTGTATCAAATCTTGTAAACCGGTGCAAATACCTCTTCATAATTTATCACTTGCTTTTGCTTGTACCATTTAACTGCAAGTCTAATCTTGAATTTATTTACATCTCCATCAACAATCTTCTTCACTTTGTATAGACACTTGACACCAATAGATTTTTTACCATTAGGAAGTGTGGTCAAATTCAATGTGTCATTTCTCTCAATAACATCAATCTCCTCTTTCATGGCATTCATCCATCTCTTCTCTGTAACTGCCTCATTAAAATTTAAAGGCTCTTCATCTACATATAAAGCAAATTGAGACAACTCATTATAATTTGTAGTGTCATATACCTCCTACAGGCTTCTTGTCTTCATCGTTTCCATACTGTTACTAGAAGATTCTCTCAATCTCACTGTAGTGTGTGGTGGTGTTTATTGCTCTATATCATCAACAATTTTTTCTAAATTTCTCACAACTATGGCATTCTCCTTATTGTCATTTTCAAGCCAATACCAAGCTAAGTTCTCCTCAAATCTCACATCTCTACTCACTATCATTTTTTTTGTTGTAGGATTATACAATTTATAGGCTTTGGACCTTTTACTGTATCCTACAAACACACACTTCTCAGATTTTTTATCTAACTTTCTTCTCTTTTTATATGGTACATGAATATAAAAAATACTCCCAAAAACTCTCAAGTGATTAACAATATGCTTATGATCACTCCAAATTTCAAAAGGGTTTGAGATTGATTACTTTTTTATGTTGTTATATTCAACAAATAAATAGCACATGACACAACTTCAGTCCAAAGCTGATTGGGCACTTGCCTCTCCTTCAATATGCTCCTTGCCAATCCCATAATTATTCTATTCAACCTCTCAGCTACCTCATTTTGTTGTGGTGTGTATCTAGTTGTTAACTGATGGTGTATCTCATTCTCCTTAAAATAATTTTGTATTTCATGACTAACATATTCTCCACCTCTATCACTCCTCAACATTTTAATGAAATGACTACTCTCTCTCTCTCTCTCCACAAGTGCTTTGAATATTTTTAGGTATTCAAATACTTGTGACTTTTCTTTTAAAAATATGCCCAGACTTTTCTGCTATAATCAATAATAAATGTGAGAAAATAACAATTACTTCTAATAGAAGTAATGTGCATTGGTCCACATAAATCTGAATGAATAAGCTCTAATGGCTTCAAGGCTCTCCATGATTTTCCAACTGAAAATGGTGCTCTACTATGCTTTCTTGCAGCACATGCTTCACAGATCTTGTCTTGTACTTCAATATATGGAAATCCATCAACTATGTTCTTCTGGCTCATATAAGAAAGTGTCTTGGAACTCAAGTGACCAACTATGCAATGTCATAATCTTGAATGATCGTCTATGGAAGTTTTCAAATAACCATTCAAACTGCAAATCATCTTCATAGGATACATTTTATTTGGAGCCACCTTCACCTTGGCTATAAAAAATCCATGCTTATCTTTAATGGTGCATGTGTCAAAAGAAAATGTCAACACATATCCCTTTTTATTTAGTTATCAAACACTAAGCAAATTATACTTATGATTTGAAACATAGAAGACATCTGATATCTTCTTTTCTCTCTTCTTTGTTTGCACCAAAAAATCACATTTTACTTCCATAAATAATTTATTTTCATCTCCCATACGTACTTCACTTTGGATTAAATTATCCAAAGTAACAAACAATTTTCTATTGCCAGTCATATGATTACTACATCCACTATCAATAAATCATACATCTCCTAAATCATCAAACTCCTTACTATGTGTAAGAAACATTGTGTCTTCACCTTTCTCCACTTCTTTTTCTTGCACCATATCTAAATTTACCTTTCATTTTCCTGTCTCTTCCAACAAAATCGATAAGTATGTCTGTACCTTTTGTAAAAGTGACATTTGATATTGGCAAGGTTGTTTTTTTTTTCTCTACCGTTGAATCCATGTCCATGACCACATGCACCTTCTCCATCACTTTGTGTTGATTCTCCTCTACCAATCGACCTCTTCCTCTAGTGCCATAAGAACCTCTTCCTCTACCAAAACCTCTTTCATGGCCACCTCTAAAATTCTCATGCAATGCCACTTGAGTTTGGAAGGCTTCCTAAGTAGTGTTGAATCATATTGCTTCATCTTTAATTCATGTAATTGAAGAGATCCCGAGTAACCCTTTAATAGACATTTTGTCTCTTCTATGACTACTACCGTGGCTTCAAATTTTCTGGTTAAGCTTCATAGAATCTTCTCAATAACCCTTTTATCTTCAATAAATTATCTATTTAACTTCAATTGGTTAACAATGACAATTACCCGATTGAAATATTCTTCTACACTTTTCGACTCCTCCATCTTCAACATATCAAATTAGCTTCATAGGGTTTGTAAACGTACCATTTTCATTTTCTCATCTCCTTTATAAGAAGTAGGTAGTGTATCCCAAGCCTCCTTTACAGTCTTCGCTGTAGAGATCCACTCAAAAATAATTTCATCTACCGATTGATAGATGAAGAAAAAGGGCCTTCAGATTTTTCTTATGATTTTCTTTCAATTCTTGAAGAAGCATTTGATTCAAATGTCTCTCAACTTCGGGCTCCTAAAAACTGCTCCCAACAATCTCCCATAACTCTTGAAATTGATATAACACCCGCATTTGAATACTTCATTGATTGTAAATCTTCCCCATGAACTTGGGAAACTATGGTTGCAAATTATTGATGCTTGGACTCGCTTCCATTATCCAACCTAGCTCTAGTACCACTGATGGAATCAAATAAAACAAAACAAAGAAGAATGGAAGAAGAAAAAACTCAAAAACAAAACTTTGTTCTTCACTAGGCCTTCACGGGAATGGAACAAAATAGAGAGCAAAAAAAAAACTACTGTTTCAGAATTCCAATACACGATACACACACAAAAATAGTTTTTAAAACAATCTTCAATTAAATAAAATAAAAAACTAAAATGAAATGACGCTTGATTTGATAAATCTATACTATCTATACTACTATATAAAAGTGGCTTGGGACTTCACCCATAGCAAATCTTGGTCATTCATTATATTATAAATATTTAATAAATTTAACAAATCTGAAAATATATAATAATTACCCCCACTTTACTTCTCATTTTTAAAACTGCTTTTCAAATAATTAATTAAGCATTTATACTACTATTATTATCATAGATAAAGCTGTATTATTTGGTACATAAACTAACTCCTCTCTGGCTATCTGCTTTCTGCCGCCGTCAACATTGATGCTTACTGAACAAAACACAACTCTACCACAACCATCATCGGCTCCTTGCTCGATCACCATCAACATCATACACTTCAACTACCTCTAATCAACATACACCTATCGTTGCCTGCATCAAAGGACTATGAGTTTATTATTTTGATTGATGGTCTTGCGACTCATACAGTACAATCTTCGTCGTTGTTATAGGATGTTAAGAAATCTAGGAGGAATCTTGAGTTCTTCTTGATCCTTCTTGCAAGAGAGAGAGGGAGAGGGAAGGAGAGGAGGGAGCTGTTGGAGGAAACTATCTAAATATTTTTTTCATTTTCCCCAAAATTTTACATCAACTTATACATCCTATTTATAAGAATTTATTTAAACGTGATGTCTCACGAAGTAATATAATTAAAACTGGACCAATAAATCCTAACAATTTCATATTGGTCCAAATTTTACAATAAAAAAAAATCTAAGAACCATCTATATCAAAGAATTCGCGCCTCCTTGCTCTATGAGCGCAAGATCCCTGTTTGAATCTTTCAAAAGAAACTTCACTATGGATCTCTTCTTAATCAACCCAATTGTGCGATTCTGTTTGTTTGCATGCACGGAACTCCGTCACAGGCTTGTGGAGGAGGAAAGAGATCTGCTTAGAGCTTAAGCGGGGCGAGTAGGACTCCCCGTGCAACTACTTTCACCCGACCATCGTCGGATTTCCATCGAACCTTGAGTTAAGGGGCGAGTAAACCTTGATCTTAATATTTTACCCAATTAATTAAGACAAACCTTCCATGCTCCTATTACAATTAAATATTATTCTAGAAAGGCAGGTGGTCGGTTGTAAGGAAATTTGAATGAACAGTCAATTTTTTGTAATAGGAAAACATCCTGAACCTAACCCTCTCTGTAAAATTTGGTGAAAGGAATTATTCTATGCGAATGTGAGCATTCATTGCTTTCTCCCCTCAACTAACTAATCATTACTATTTCCGCACTACATAAACCGTTCCTCCCCCTCTTCACTCCTCGCTACTCTGAAGTCTGAACCCAACCCTCTCCCTCCATTATCAATTCGCATTCCATCGGCGGCTTCTGACTATAAATCTTGGAATCTCTGCATTTTTTGTTTCCATCATCTACTGGTAATAGCTCTCACTCTATCTCCTGAGAACTTTTTATTTCATTGTTTTTTTTTTTTTCCTTTTTTAAGAATAAAAGAATATTTAATATGCTATATGATAATAAACCTATTACATTTTTTTTTAAACAAATTGATCTAGCTAGCTACGTCGCTGGAGTGATGTTTATTTAAATTATCCGGTAACAATTATTTAGTAAGAAAATGTTTATTTCTTATTATTAGATTTCTTGATTTTTGAAGTTGTTTTCATTATTTTATTAGTAGTAGTAGTATTAAGTTATCTCATTTATATGTATATATGTGTTTTGTTCTTTTATAGTTCTCTATGTGCTCTATCGACAGTAATTTTTAGGAGAAATTATTACGTGTGGTCATAGGACGATGTGCAAATGCTAATCAGGATATGTTATATCATCAATACGCTTTGTATCGTTGTTGTAACTGTTGTGTATCGTTATGATACGATGATCGCACATAATAATCTCTCCGTTTTTAGTGGTACCAATAGAATGATGCAAAATTTATTATGGATGAGCTATTCATTTGCAAATGAATTAAGAAAAATTTGCTTCTTGTTTTATCCTTTTAATTTAGCTTATAATTTTATTATATGCTAAATTAAAAGGATAAAACAAGAAGCAAATTTTTCTTAATTCATTTGCAAATGAATAGCTCATCCATAATAAATTTTTACTATCTTACAACAAATTCTTGAAAGACACTTTTGACTGTGAAATATGCATGTGTAATAATATTAATAGTAAATTAGTCAAAGAAATGATACTAATTAATAATTTTTTTATAAATTATTATATTTAATTAAATTTATAAAGGTTTATATATTTTGAGTTTAAATTTTTAAATATATGTATTTTAATAATAAAAATTATATTTTTAAACTATGTAAAAAACTAAGAATCAGTTAGTATACTAATTTAATATTTAATTATGATTTAAAATATAAATTTAAATATTTAGTTATTATTTAAATTCTCTCTTCTCCCTCTCTTTCTTCGCTGACATCACTCCCCCACTTTCTCCTCCCCAAACTTAGGCTTCGTTTGGGACGGCTTCACGGCTACTTTACTATTTAAAAAGCAGTTAAACAATTGTTTGGAACAATCGCGGCAGAGCCCGTTACGAAAATTTTTGCTGCCCCTCGCTGCTTCTCACGACCGAACCTTATCTCCCGCGGTAGGCTGCTTTCAGCTATTTCGAAACCTAAAAATGACGCTACTGCCCAAATTGGTGCGGAATTAAGTTGCCGATCATTCTGACATATACATGGCCTCGTCTCCGTTAGCATTTATATCTTCAGGACATTTTGATGGTGCAAATCTTCCTCACAGTCGATTATCTGAAAAGGTTAGTCATCTTCGCAATCCTCATACGCGATCATCTCCAGTGGGCTACATCCTTGGCTCCATTCGGTAGGAGGTCGCTCGTCAGTTCAGCCGGTATGAGATTCATCATTCTTAACTCCTTTATTTCGCTCATCTACGATTTTTTTTTTTCATTTCGCGACTCTTCTTCCCTCCTCTCACGACCACACTTCAAACCAGCACCTCCCGCCTCCCCTATTCGCAAATCCCCATTCCTCCGTCTGTCTCCGAGACTGGACGATGGAGAATGCGGAGGATCTTGGCCTCTGTGGCTGGGTCCGGAACCGAAGGAATGGCTCTGTTGAGTCCATCTTCTCCGGAAGCCCCGACAAAGGTGCAGGATCGGTCCTTCCGCTGCTGCCGTTTAGTAATTTAGACATGAAATTATGCTCTCAATTTATGCAAACCATGTAAGTATTAAAGAACAAAGAATAAGCTTAATTTGACTAATACCTCTTTTTTGCAAAGATTTGCCCGTTTCGTATTTCCAAGGAGACTAGCAACATTAAACAACTTTCTGTGTGAACAAAATGAAATACACAATGACCAAATGTTTGTTTTATTTAAAATATGATTATTCATATATATCTCATACCTTTCGTTTGACCAACATGGGGATGGAGTGGGTTTCTTTATTCTATTATCATGGCCTCTGAATCTATATCAAGAACGAATTTGTAATCATCTCAAACCTTGATTATATCACAGAAAATTTTGACATTAAACAGAACTCCAACCAGAGCCTAGAGAGATTGGTCATTGTGATTTAGGCTTTAGGGTGGTTAATTGTATTAGTTCATGGACTGTTCTGTTGTGACAACTATCCAAAGACCTGAAAATTGAACTTTAAGGTCTATATTGTATCCGACAACTTTATGTATATTTTCTCCTAATTTATTATCATTTTTTTATATCTCAAAGTAAACTGCAATTTCCTTCTAAATTATTTTCTTGCATTCCTGTTTGAATTCATTAAAGAAGGAGAAGAAAATTGAAGCCATGGAGCCATACTGATTAGGCAACGATACAGAGAAAGTTCGCCCAGCCGACAGTCGCAAACTCTCCATGCATGCACTCTAACACTAGAGCTGTACCATGGGGAGGATGTGAAACTAATACTAATTAGGTTTTCAAATACAGGAATTGAAATCGTAGCGAGGACGAAAAACTTGATTTTTATAAAGGGAAACATTCCTGTTTGACTTCATTGAGTCTAGTCACTGCTGCTTCGTTAAGTGTTTCCCTTTATAAAAATCAAGTTTTTCGTCCTCGCTACGATTTCAATTCCTGTATATGAAAATCTAATTAGTATTAGTTTCACATCCTCCCCATGGTACAGCTCTAGTGTTAGAGTGGAGAGTTCGCGACTGTCGGCTGGGCGAACTTTCTCTGTATCGTTGCCTAATCAGTATGGCTTCATGGCTTCAATTTTCTTCTCTCACGAAGTAAACTGCAATCTGTATCGTTGCCTAATCAGTATGGCTTCATGTAATTAACTATATTTTCTTGCATTTAGTGATCATCACATTACTAACTGTTTTTTTAATATTTATCAACAGTAAGTAATCAAATTTACATGAAAGTCAATCAATTGCATAAAATTTTATTTTATTTTTTGTTTAAAAATCGGAGGCAGGTAATTTGACTGCGAATATGGATGAATTTAATTTTGTGAAGATGGAGCACCAGTGTGAAGTTAATTACATTTGAAATATCGGAGGCAGGTAATTTGACTGCGAATATGGTTCTGCTGCTGCGGTGCTCAAATGGCCCTTGTTGGATAATGAAAATGTTCCCTAGGCCTCACACACCCCCGCTTTGTAATTTGCAGCAATGGTTGCCAGTAAGACCTGTTGATCAACATCTACATCAGATTAAGTTAAATTGGTTTTGAGTAAAAAATTTTGTAGTATTTTGATATATAAACTTACAAAAGATTTGATAAAATTAATTAATTTTATTTAAAAAAGTAGTTGATTATTATATTTATCTAAATGTATAAAAGGGTATCAAGGTAATTTGTTATCATACAGCAGCAGCACAGCAACTCGACAGTTATGCCACCCAAATAAAATTTATTGATTTTTGTACAACAACTTTAGAAAGCAGCTTTCTAGACAACAACTTCACAACTTGCTTTACTGACAGCTGCAGCCGTCCCAAACGAATCCTTAATAGCGTAATTGTCATTTGTCCTTCAACATCTAGATTCTAAACCTATTATAGCTGTGTTTATTCAGTTTTATGGAGGAAGAGCAAGCATTAATGATACCTGGCCTCCCGAACGACATTGCCATACTCTGCATTGCCAAAGTGCCTCACTGTTTCCTCCCCGGACTCCGGTTGATCTATCGGCGTTGGCGTGATTTAGTGACAGATCATTTATTCCTCCGTTACCGTGAGAGAATTGGCTCGGCGGAGCATCTTATTTTTATCGTCCAAGCCCTGGGCGGTACCGCCGCCAATCTCAGTCTGTCGGTTAACGCCTTATCCGTCTATATCGCCAAGGACAATACATGGCACCGCCTCACCTCCCCATAGCCGATTCCAATGTTCGCTCATTGCGTTGTCGTCGAAAGGAGGCTGATCCTTGTCGGCAAATGGGATCCCGTGTGGCTCTATCCGATGCCAGATGTGTGGATTGTAGATGTCATCACCGGGGAGTGGAGAAAGGGCCGGCCGATGTCAACTGCAAGATATTTCTTCGCTTGCGCTGCAGTTGGCGGGAGTGTTTACGTCGCCGGAGGGCACGACGAGATGAAGAACGCGCTGCGGACGGCAGAGATTTACGATGTGGAGGCGGATAAGTGGGAGGCGATGGCGGAGGAAAGAGACGAGAGTCAGGGAGTGGAAATCAGGAGCAGATTCTGGGTGATAAGTGGATATCGAACGCAAACGCAGGGGCAGTTTACTGATTCACCTGAGTGGTACGATCCGGAGAAGGGTGTTTGGCTGACTGAGGAAGGGGTGTGCTCAGAGGAATCGGGCTCGTCAGCCTGCTTCGCGGGTGGCGACGGGTTGTGGTGTGTGGGGAGGATAGGGGCAAGGGAATATAGGGAAGGAAGTGGGTGGAACCCGATCGCTCAGGCAGCAGAGGGGATGAAGGGGACTTCATGCATGGCAACCATGGGAGGTGGCAAGATTTTCGTGATGGGGGCCGCCAGAGACGATGGAGGCGCTGCAAGTGGCAGAGAAGGTTATGGAGGATGGATTTTAGACATTGGAGCAGGGAAGTGGATAAGGGTTGAGACGCCGGTGAAGTTTTCAGGGTTCGCGTACTCCGCTGCTGCCGTTCGTATTTGAGTCTGTTTTAATGTATTGGTAATCAATATTATCACTTAATTAATTAAGATAATGATGTGTCATTAGTATTATTACGTCGTCAAAAAATTATCTTAGTTGGGCGCGAATCTCGATGCAAAATCAAATTGGAAACTACAAAAATTAATTCGGAGACCATCCGAACTCCGATTTCATCAAACTTACAGTCGGACTGAGCGTCTCGGAAATACGAACCCAACGACACTAAATTCAACTCGATCCGAGCCCAAATGGGTCCGAATCATGGACCCGAAGCGCTGATGTAAGGTTCAAACCGCAATTTGAGATACCAAACGGTCTTCGATTTTAACGAGTTTATACTCGAATCGAACGACTCGACGAGACGAATCCAACGAGCCCAAGATCGCCGAATTCCGACATTTCTAAGACCTTCAAATGTCCAACGAACGGTGCACGATCGTAGGATTCAAGATCAACCGTCCATTCAACCACTCCCAACTAACCCTTGATCCTCCACCTATTTACGGGCTATGTCATTCCCAAAATCTATAAATAGAGCCCCCTCTTCTTTTGAAAGAGGACCCCCCGGAGCTTAAGGAAAAAAGAGAGAGATCGGAGATCGCTCTTACTTCTTAGCCTCCTCGACCACCACCGGAGTTTCGCCGGACCACCGCCGGACCACCACCTAACGCCGTCACTCCGCCGGACCACCGCCTAACGCCGTCACTCCGCCGGACCACCACCTGACGCCCTGTGCTCCGCCGGACCACCGCCTAACGCCGTCACTCCGCCGGACCACCACCTGACGCCCTGTGCTCCGCCGGACCACCGCCTAACGCCGTCATTCCATCGGACCACCACCTGACGCCCTGTGCTCCGCCGAACCACCACTTGACGCCCTGTGCTCCACCGAACCACCACTTGACACCCTGTGCTCCATCGGACCACCGCCTAACGCCGTCACTCCGCCGGACCACCACCTGACGCCCTGTGCTCCACCGGACCACCGCCTAACGCCGTCACTCCACCAGACCACCACCTGACACCCTGTGCTCCACCGGATCATCACCTAACACCGTCGCTCCGCCGGATCATCACCTGTCGCTCTACGCTCTGCCAGTCTTTCACTTGAAGCTCTCATCTTTGCCAGGCCATCATTGAAGATTCTCACATTTGCCAGACCTTCATCTAAGGCCCGAAGTTTCTGCCTTATCATCATCTAAGGCCTAAAGTACTGCCAGACCATTACTTGACACTCGGACTTCTATTGTACAATTGCTACTTGTAATCTGATCGTCCTTAGAGACAAATCAGCCAATTGTAACCAACTCAAGTTCTAGTGCAATATTTTCAATTGGGCTAGGCCCCGTGGTTTTTCCCCTTTCAAGGGTTTTCCACGTAAAAAATCTTGTGTTCTCTGTGTGTGAACTGGATATCCGTATAACGCTAAGACGAACAATTAAAACTCTATCGTCGCGTATATTCTAGTCCACAACAGTTTGGCGCCGTCTGTGGGAAAGATCAATCCCACTACACTTAGTACTCCTTCAATGGCCAACAGGCGTAGCCATCGCATTATGGGAGCCTCTCGCTCCAATTCACATCAATCCGGGAATCAGTCCCTGAATCAAGGACGTCAGGCATCTGCCTCTTTTCACCCTGGTAGTTGAAACCCTGTCGGAGAAGGAACTTCAAGACCATCCCTGGAAGATCGTATCAGAAAGATGGAGGACTCGCATAATGAGATCCTTCAACTCCTACGAGAAACTCGAGGACTGACACTAGCACCTCAAGAAGATATACTTCTTCCTCGAGACCCACCAGAATTTGAAGATGTTCTTCATGTCGAAGTTCCCCTTCCACCATCAAGAATGCGTCCTCCAACACGTCCGGAAAATGAGCTTGCTGACACAGCAAGCTCTACACATCCTTCGCAGGTAGACCGCCAATATCACATTCCTCCGGATGCCCCCGAAGATTTAACTCGGCGACACATCGCCGAACTCCCCCTTAATGCCCTACGGCATGAATTACAAAGACTAGTACGAGAAGAGTTCCCCGTTGAAAATATAAGACAATCTCTTCGTCATAGAGATTTTCAGGAGTCATCACCCCTGACTGAAGCCATCCTTCAACACCCTATTCCAGCAAAGTTCAAACTTCCAAACATCGATTCATACGACGGGACATCTGACCCGTATGAACATATCGATCACTATAGAACCATAATGCACATACAACAAGCCTCTGATGCACTTTTATGCCAAGTCTTCCCAGCTACCCTCAAAGGGCAAGCTCGAACATGGTTCTACTCACTGCCACCCCGGTCCATTCCGCTATTTGTTAAATTGACCAAATTGTTTGTCGAACAATTTGTCGCCAACCGAAGAATGATTAAAGACTCCTCCCATCTTTCAGGGATACGTCAGAACGAGGGTGAATCTCTTAAAGAATACTTTCAAAGATTTTCCACAGAAGCCCGACAAATTCCAGGAGTAAATTCAGAATTGCTTAGAGGTGTATTTCTTGGAGGGCTTCGCCCAGGCCCCTTCTACTCGGCACTCATGCGAGAAACGGTCCATTCATATGCGGATCTAATCCATCGAGTAGAGGCCCAAATCACTGCCGATGAAGCCATCAATGCTCATAGGAAGCAATTCGAGCAGACAACTGGGAAGCGTAAAAATCCCCCAGGGATGGAGAACCCCCCATCAGAAAGGAAGAAGCAAGGAAGCTACAATCTTCCTCCTTGACCCTCACAGCCGCGACAAGAACCTCATCAAGAAAAGGAGTACACACCACTCAATACATCCCAAGCAAATGTATTAATGGCCATCCGGGATCAGGAGAACGTAAAATGGCCACACCCTTTGAAATCCAACGTCGGAAACCAAGAGCAATATTGCCACTTCCATCGTAGCCGTGGGCACACTACTGAAGCATGTTGGCAGCTCAAGGAAGAAGTTGAGAGACTGATCCAGCAAGGATATCTCCGACAATTCATCAAGAATACCCCAGCTCGAGATGAAGTTGGTCCGACTAGGGGGCAGAATTAACAACAAAGGCAGTCGATAAATAATCGCCAAATAGTGGGGGAAATCGAAACCATCGCTGGGGGCCTATCCACGCCTTGCCGAGTTTGAATTGTGTAGAGCACAATAATGCTACTTGTTTTAAAATAAATACATAATCGTTATTGTAGCTCAGTCACCAGATGATCAATCCCAGGGGGATTCGTTCCGACCTCTTCCACACAGGTTAATGTCATCGAGCAAAGCTCTGGCAAACAACCTCGGATAGGTCTTACATCCTTGGTGGATTCTCTCGACCTCTTCCACACAGGTTAACGTCGTCGAGCAAAGGCTCCAACATATAACCTCGGATAGGTCTTACATCCTTGGTGGATTCTCTCGACCTCTTCCACACAGGTTAACGTCATCGAGCAGAGCTCTGGCAAACAACCTCGGATAGGTCCTACATCCTTGGTGGATTCTCCCGACCTCTTCCAACAGGTTAACGTCATCGAGCAGAGCTCTGGCAAACAACCTCGGATAGGTCCAACATCCTTGGTGGATTCTCCCGACCTCTTCCACACATGTTAACGTCGTCGAGCAAAGGCTCCGACATACAACCTCGGATAGGTCTCACATCCTTGGTGGATTCTCTCGACCTTTTCCACACAGGTTAACATCGTCGAGCAAAGGCTCCGACATACAACCTCAGATAGGTCTCACATCCTTGGTGGATTCTCTCGACCTCTTACACACAGGTTAACGTCGTCGAACAAAGGCTCCGACATACAACCTCGGATAGGTCTTACATCCTTAGTGGATTCTCTCGATCTCTTCCACACAGGTTAACGTCATCGAGCAGAGCTCTGGCAAACAACCTCGGATAGGTCCTACATCCTTGGTGGATTCTCCCGACCTCTTCCAACAGGTTAACGTCATCGAGCAGAGCTCTGGCAAACAACCTCGGATAGGTCCTACATCCTTGGTGGATTCTCCCGACCTCTTCCACACATGTTAACGTCGTCGAGCAAAGGCTCCGACATACAACCTCGGATAGGTCTCACATCCTTGGTGGATTCTCTCGACCTTTTCCACACAGGTTAACATCGTCGAGCAAAGGCTCTGACATACAACCTCAGATAGGTCTCACATCCTTGGTGGATTCTCCCGACCTCTTCCACACAGGTTAACGTCGTCGAACAAAGGCTCCGACATACAACCTCGGATAGGTCTTACATCCTTAGTGGATTCTCTCGACCTCTTCCACACAGGTTAACGTCATCGAGCAGAGCTCTGGCAAACAACCTCGGATAGGTCCTACATCCTTGGTGGATTCTCCCGACCTCTTCTAACAGGTTAACGTCATCGAGCAGAGCTCTGGCAAACAACCTCGGATAGGTCCTACATCCTTGGTGGATTCTCCCGACCTCTTCCACACAGGTTAACGTCGTCGAGCAAAGGCTCCGACAAACAACCTCGGATAGGTCTCACATCCTTGGTGGATTCTCTCGACCTTTTCCACACAGGTTAACATCGTCGAGCAAAGGCTCCGACATACAACCTCAGATATGTCTCACATCCTTGGTGGATTCTCCCGACCTCTTCCACACAGGTTAACGTCGTCGAACAAAGGCTCCGACATACAACCTCGGATAGGTCTTACATCCTTAGTGGATTCTCTCGACCTCTTCCACACAGGTTAACGTCGTCGATCAAAGGCTCCGACATATAACCTCGGATATGTCTGACATCCTTGGTGGATTCTCTCGACCTCTTCCACACAGGTTAACGTCGTCGAGCAAGGGCTCCGACATACAACCTCGGATAGGTCTTACATCCTTTGTGGATTCTCTCGACCTCTTCCACACAGGTTAACGTCGTCGAGCAAAGGCTCCGACATACAACCTCGAATAGGTCTTACATCCTTGGTGGATTCTCTCGACCTCTTCCACACAGGTTAACGTCTTCGAGCAAAGGCTCCGACATATAACCTCGGATAGGTCTTACATCCTTGGTGGATTCTCTCGACCTCTTCCACACATGTTAACGTCGTCGAGCAAGGGCTCCGACATACAACCTCGGATAGGTCTTACATCCTTGGTGGATTCTCTCGACCTCTTCCACACAGGTTAACGTCGTCAAGCAAAGGCTCCGACATATAACCTCGGATAGGTCTTACATCATTGGTGGATTCTCTCGACCTCTTCCACACAGGTTAACATCGTCGAGCAGGGCTCCGACATACAACCTCGGATAGGACTTACATCCTTGGTGGATTCTTCCAACCTCTTCTACATAGGTTAATGTCGTCGAACAAATGCTCCGACATACAACCTCGGATCGGACTTCTACCAGACGTCGGACTTCTAGTCGTCAGCAGACTTCTGCTTGTCGACGAACTTTCGTCGGTCTTCTACCCGACGTCAGACTTTTAATCGTCAGCGGACTCCTACTCATCGTCGGACTTCTGCTCGTTGACGAACTTTCGTCGGTCTTCTACCTGACGTCGGACTTCTAGTCGTCAGCGAACTCCTACTCGTCATCGGACTTCTGCTCATCGACGAACTTTCATCGGTCTTCTGCCCGATGTTGGACTTCTCCCTATCGTTAGACTTCTGCTCGTCGGCGGACTTCTACTCGTCGTCAGACTTCTGCTCGTCGACAAACTTTCGTCGGACTTCTACCCGATGTTGAACTTCTCCCTATCGTTAGACTTTTGCTCGTCAGCGGACTTCTACTCGTCATCGGACTTCTGCCCGTCGACGAACTTTCATCGGTCTTCTACCTGAAACCGTACTTCTACCCGACGTCGGACTTCTCCGTGTCGTCGGACTTCTGCTTGTCAGCAGACTTCTACTCGTCGTCGGACTTCTGCTCGTCGATGAACTTTCGTCGGTCTTCTACCCGACACAGTACTTCTACCCGACATCAGACTTCTGCTCGTCAGCAAAATTCTACCCATTGTCGGACTTCTTTCCGTCGATGGACTTTCGCCGTGCTTTCACCGGATGTCAGAATTCTACTCGACGCCAAATTTCCACCCTTCGTCGGATTTTTATCCTTTGTCAAACTCTACCCCGGATGATCTCTCAAAGAACAGAGGGAGAATATAAGAAGGGGTAATCTCCGGACTTCCTCGCCAAGAGAGGGGCCTCGAAAAATTTAGGGAAGGCCTCAATAGCAAGGACAGAGGGATAAGAGAAGAAGGGGGAATCTTCGGACTTCCTCGCCAAGAGAGGGGCCTCGAAAAATTGAGGGAAGACCTCAATAGCAAGGACAGAAGGAGAAGAGAAGAAGGGGAAATTTTCGAACTTCCTCGCCAAGAGAGGGGCCTCGAAAAATCGAGGGAATGCCTCAATAGCAAGGACAGAGGGAGAAGAGAAGAAGGGGAAATCTTCGAACTTCCTCGCCAAGAGAGGGGCCTCGAAAAATCGAGGGAAGGCCTCAATAGCAAGGACAGAGGGAGAAGAGAAGAAGGAAAAATTTCCGGACTATCTCGCCAAGAGAGGGGCCTCGAAAAATTGAGAGCAAGCCTCAATAGCAAGGACAGAGGAAGAGGAGAAGAAGAAAAGAAAAAAGGGTCTCTTCAACTCAGTGAGGGACCCTAGAATTGCACAAGGGATACCGCCTGCACAAGACCAGGGGAAGGCCTCAGCTTGAGGAGGAGGAAGAAAAAATGATATCTTCAACTCAAGAAGGGACCCTGTTATTGGACAATGGAATTGTCCAAAGGGCAGAGGAAAGCCTCTACTGAGAGAAGAGAAGGAGAAGAAAGCTCTTTCTCGCAAAGAGGGACCCTGCTATTGGACAATGGAATTGTCCAAGGGGCAGGGGAAGGCCTCTACAGAGAGAAGAGTGGAGAAGGAGAAGATGCAAGGATTAAGGCCCTATGAGGGGTCTATTTATAGGCTAGAGAGGAAGTTATGGGAGAGAAAAATAAAAATAAAAAACTCTCCCACTCTCCCACTCTCTCTCTCTCCCTCCATGACAAAAAAAAAAAAAAAAAAAAAAGTTATGAGTGGTTAAATAAAACCGCCCATAAGTGGGCGGTTAAGGGCCACCTCATGCAGCCTTATTTCAAAAAAAAAAAAAAAAAAAAAAAAAAAAAAAAAAAAAAAAATTTGCTGAAATCACTGTAGCACGTCGGGCACTGTAGCAACGTGAAAAAAAAAAGAATTTCATTTTGCAGAATCACTGTAGCAGCCCGGCACTGTAGCAGTGGGAAAACTGCTATGGCGGCACTGTAGCAACCGCAACCGGATACTGTAGCAACCGGGGAAATTGCTATGGCGGGTACTGTAGCAACCGCAGCCGGGCACTGTAGCTACCGTAAGTTATGCGGTAACCGACGGTTCCTGTAGCAATCGCAACCGGTACTGTAGCAACCACAACCGGGTACTGTAGCAAAAATACTAAGACACATATTTTCGGACTTATGGGGCTTCGACGTCCGAAAATAGGGGGGCAACTATTACGTCGTCAAAAAATTATCTTAGTTGGGAGCGAATCTCGATGCAAAATCAAATTGGAAACTACAAAAATTAATTCGGAGACCATCCGAACTCCGATTTCAGCAAACTTACAGTCGGACTGAGCGTCTCGGAAATACGAACCCAATGACACTAAATTCAACTCGATCCGAGCCCAAATGGGTCCGAATCATGGACCCGAAGCGCTGATGTAAGGTTCAAACCGCAATTTGAGATACCAAACGGTCTTCGATTTTAACGAGCTTATACTCGAATCGAACGACTCGACGAGACGAATCCAACGAGCCCAAGATCGCCGAATTCCGACATTTCTAAGACCTTCAAATGTCCAACGAACGGTGCACGATCGTAGGATTCAAGATCAACCGTCCATTCAACCACTCCCAACTAACCCTTGATCCTCCACCTATTTACGGGCTATGTCATTCCCAAAATCTATAAATAGAGCCCCCTCTTCTTTTGAAAGAGGACCCCCCGGAGCTTAAGGAAAAAAGAGAGAGATCGGAGATCGCTCTTACTTCTTAGCCTCCTCGACCACCACCGGAGTTTCGCCGGACCACCGCCGGACCACCACCTAACGCCGTCACTCCGCCGGACCACCGCCTAACGCCGTCACTCCGCCGGACCACCACCTGACGCCCTGTGCTCCGCCGGACCACCGCCTAACGCCGTCACTCTGCCGGACCACCACCTGACGCCCTGTGCTCCGCCGGACCACCGCCTAACGCCGTCATTCCATCGGACCACCACCTGACGCCCTGTGCTCCGCCGAACCACCACTTGACGCCCTGTGCTCCACCGAACCACCACTTGACACCCTGTGCTCCATCGGACCACCGCCTAACGCCGTCACTCCGCCGGACCACCACCTGACGCCCTGTGCTCCACCGGACCACCGCCTAACGCCGTCACTCCACCAGACCACCACCTGACACCCTGTGCTCCACCGGATCATCACCTAACACCGTCGCTCCGCCGGATCATCACCTGTCGCTCTACGCTCTGCCAGTCTTTCACTTGAAGCTCTCATCTTTGCCAGGCCATCATTGAAGATTCTCACATTTGCCAGACCTTCTTCTAAGGCCCGAAGTTTCTGCCTTATCATCATCTAAGGCCTAAAGTACTGCCAGACCATTACTTGACACTCGGACTTCTATTGTACAATTGCTACTTGTAATCTGATCGTCCTTAGAGACAAATCAGCCAATTGTAACCAACTCAAGTTCTAGTGCAATCTTTTCAACTGGGCTAGGCCCCGTGGTTTTTCCCCTTTCAAGGGTTTTCCACGTAAAAAATCTTGTGTTCTCTGTGCGTGAACTGGATATCCGTATAACGCTAAGACGAACAATTAAAACTCTATCGTCGCGTATATTCTAGTCCACAACAAGTATACTAAAGTTATACTGACTATTACGGGCTTCCGAAGCCTACACATTTGTACACAATACTCATCTTGGCCTGTTGATTGAGAGCTTAGGCTTCAACCAAGAGGTCTAAGATTCGAGTCTTTGTATATGTATTGTCTGAGTGAATTTATCTTAAATGACCTAAATGTCTCAAAAAAAAATACACATTGTATAGTTTCCATATAAAAAAAGTTATAATATGTGTTTATCCCTTTATCTTTTCTTTTCCAGTGGTTTTTTTCCTTATAAATGGATTGGTGATTATTAATTTTTAAAATTTTCTAATTTCTAATACATATAAAATAGCAATTTGAATTATATAATTTTTTGTATGGGCGCACAAATTAATATTAGCCATTAATTACTCTCGAATTAAAAATTTTATTCCGTGTAATCATAGATCATGAGTCATATTTTTAATGAAAAATTATAAAAATACATCTAAAATCATATACATTCACATTGAAAAGGAATACATATATCACTCTCTATCTTATTATTTATCAAAAAATTAATATTTCTCTAACGATTATTAATAATTGAATTAAAAAAATTTATATTTACCTTTATTTTATTTGAATTAATTAAATTAAGTCTTAATTTAAACTATAATTAAATTAATTAAATTTAAATTAATATAAGATCATAATATACCAAATTTTAAATTAATTTTTTATTAAGTTTAATTTATTTTTTATTAGATTAATTATCATAATTAGTAAATAAAATTTTAAATAATATAAAATTATAAAATTAATGTAATTAAACTAATTAATCTATTTAGATTTATTTAAAAAATTTATCAATTTCCTCCTCCAAAAAAAAATCAAGAAAATAGGGGCGGTGGAGAGGAACAATTATTACGTCCTCTGACCGAATGGTTTTATAGGTTCGGCCACCATTAAATTTACGCCACGTAGCAGCCCGACGACCCGACCCAAACCCGCTGCGTTTTGGATATTTGACGATTATTTTTCGCTTAAATGGGCGGGAAAACTTTATAAGACGCGGGTATATAAACTACTGGCCGATTATCTTCACTGTACACAGAACGTTATACAGTGTTTAGGGTTTTCGAAACTTTCGCATAGCTTTCGACTACATGGATTCGAAGGAAGCTACTCTGGGAACTCCTTCTTTGGAAGAGTTAGACGATTTCGACGAAACATTTGGCACTTATACTTTGGATGACGATTTTTCCTATTTTTTACAAGTAAGCTATCCATCGTCGTCTGACCTTTTCATATTTGCTTTTATCTAACATTTAGATAACTCGGTATTGATCGTTAGTTAAATGTTACCTGATTTTTTATAATTTGTTACTGCTCGATATTTGTTCATATTGCCTCAAAAATTTTTTTATAGCTCTGAAGAAGAAATACCGAGTTATAAAATACTCGGTATTTCTCGGTATTTATAAGTACATCCCGGTATTAGGTTTTTTTAAATATTTTTTTACGTCCTTTATGTATTATAACTCGGTATAGAACTCGGTATTAAACTTGTACCGAGCATTTTATTACTCGGTATTGAACTTGTACCGAGTAATATATAACTCGGTATTTAACTTGTACCGAGTATTTTATAACTCGGTATTGAACTTGTACCGAGTTTTTTTGTAACAGATTGTAATTTTTCCGTTGTTTTAATGTTTAATGTAATTTATTTTAATAGGGGGTTTACAAATCTGAGAAGGAAGCATATGTTAAATATTGCGAATATGCACATAAGCATGGCTTCAGTGTTCGGAAAGAACATCTTTCATACTGGCCTGGTACCAGGAAGTTGAAAACAAAGGTTTTTGTGTGTTCAAAATCTGGGTTCAAGAAGGAAACAGGAAATGTACAGAAGGTTAAATTTAGAAAGTCAACCACAAGAACAGGATGCCCTGCTATGGTGCGATTTTTTGTTAGTGAAGAAGGGATATGGACGGCGAAAAATTCGGTAGAAACACACAACCATGAATTGGCAAAACCGGATGATCAACATCTGTTGAGATCATCTAGGCACATCACTGAAGAGAATGCAACTGTTCTGAAATCAATGGCAAATGCGGGAATAAGAACAATAAATGCATTTTCCTATCTATCTGAGGAGGTTGGAGGAGTAGAAAATCTTGGTTTTACCAAGAGAGATGCATACAACTATATTCAGAAGGAGAGGAGAGCAAAAATTGAGAATGGGGACTGCAATTCGCTAATCAAATTGTTCAAAAACAGGTGTTCTGAAGATAATCTATTTGCATGGGATGTGCAAACTGACGATGAAGACAGGTTGGTAAACTTTTTTTGGGTAGATGGTTTGGGGAGAGTGGATTATGATTGCTTCGGGGATGTAATAATTTTTGATACCAGCTACCGTTTGAACAAATATAATTTAGTATGTGCCCCTATTATTGGAGTCAATAATCATTGGCAAAACATTATATTAGGGATGGCATTTCTATCTGATGAAACTATTGATTCATTCTGTTGGTTATTTCAAACCTTTTTAAGAATTATGGATAATAAACATCCAATTACTATATTCACTGATCAGGATCAAGCAATGGCAAGGGCAATAGAGCTTGTATTCCCTAATACAAGACATCGGTTGTGCCAATGACATATACAAAAAAAAGCGCCTTCGAAAGTTTGGTGTTTTAATAGTAATAACAAAGTTAAAGGCCTTTTTTATAGTTGCTTCAACAAGTGTGATTCATCGGAGGAATTTGATAGTTTATGGAATGAGATGATTAGCGAAGGAGACTTACACAACCATCAGTGGTTAAATGATTTGTACAAAATACGGGATAGGTGGTCTACAGCTTTCAACAAAGATTGCTTTAACCTTGGAATTTTGTCTACACAACGTAGTGAGTCTACAAATTTTGTTTGCCATGGGATTTCAAAGGCTACAAGTTCTCTAACCGAATGTTTCCTTGGATTGGAGAAACTTATAAATAGTTGGCGTCGGAATGAACGAGATGAAATTTTCAAATGTTCTCAAAGTAAGATACAACCTTACATGAAAAGAAGTCCGATACTAAACCAAGCAGCAAAATTTTATTCAAGAAAGTTGTATTCGTTTTTTGAAGAGGAGTTTTTGAATGGTTTAGGTGGACTACGCATTGATCACTCTTCTCCAGACTCATCAACATTTTCCGTGAAAAACATAGACCAGACTTTCGATTCACACAAGTGGACTGTTTTGTTTGGTTCAGCTGAAGGAACTATACAATGCAGCTGCGGAAAGTTCGAGATGATGGGAATCCTGTGTTCTCATTGCATGAGAGTGATGAGTCAGTTGGATGTTACTAATATACCTCAGAAATACTTATGTCCAAGATGGTCAGCAACTGCTAGGAACGATCTTTATAGTGGGTTGAATGTCCAGCTTACAATACCGAGTTTGTGCACCTTGAATCAAGGTTCCCGAAACATGATTTTTAGAAATTATATTTGCCGTTTCGCATATCAAATTAGCAGTGATGCTCAAGGTAATGAGGATGCAGAACAATGTATGATAGATGGTATGAGTGCATTGGCATTAAATGTTCAAAACATTATGGAAGGAAAAAGCAATAAATCGGCAACTGAAGGGCTCCACAAAACAATTAGAGATCCTGCAAAGCGCCGGCCTAAGGGAGTTTCAAATGCTAGATTAAAGGATCATTGGGAGAAGAGGAAGGCCAAAAAAGTGAAATCAACCGTGCAAAATCCTAATCCAACAATTTATTTTACAGGAGCAGAATCAGGAAGTCAGTCATCGTTTATGTAATTGTGATCAAGATTTCACGAATAACAAGGTAATATTCGATTCTAGCATTTCATACTCGGTATTTGGGTTATGTTATAAACTCACGAAACTAAACAAAACACAAATAAAAAACATATGCAAAGAAGTATAAATTTATTTTATTGTACTACAAAAAATGGCGTAAGCAAACTCTGCCCTAAATAAGGGCATATCACTTTGCCAGTTCTTATGGATGTCCCAATCAGTAACATTTTTTTTTATAACTTGTTCAATGTATTTACAGATAAACATTCCACAATCAACACTGTTATCTTGTGTTGGCAGATTTGGGATAGAATGGATCGGCCATGTTGTTATATCTTCCTCAAAAGCATCTTCTGCGTCATGGTATAAATGAGATATCTGGAAAGGTAATAAAATTATTAGCATTACCTTCAATAAAAAATACTAAAGCAAATGTAACTCTAAGTTTATACCACTTCCGGAGCAATAGACTTGTGCGTTGCTTTTGGTAATGAATCCATAAAATCCCATTTTTTGTTCTTCAAGTTTGCAACCAGTAACATCCAATGTTTTTCATTTATGATTGGCACTAACAAAATGTCCGAATTCTTAACAGCATCTTTGGTTACATTAGCAGCAAACGATGTTGTAGACTCCTCTTTATTTGAAGTATAATAACCCTATTAAAAAAAACCATTCAGTCAATTAATGATATACAGTTATTGATCTTCAATGTACCTTAAGTATAATTGATTACGAACCCAATGAAAAGCCGATACATATAGGAAAGGTTGATTCAGTCCTGGAACCATTCTGTTTTTCTCAGACAAAAGATATGCAAAAGTGTCGATATGGTTGATGTCAAGCTCTTCGCATAGCAATAATTCGTCAATTTGGCTTCTAAAAATAATTGCATTTCCACATGCGAAGATGGTATCCTCCCTGTATAATTTGCCATTTATGTATGAAAAAAGGTAATAAAAGTAAAATACCGAGTTGTACCGAGTTATTTATTTCTCGGTACAACGCGGTATTCTGTACTATAATACTTAATACCGAGTTGTACCGAGTTTTTTATTTCTCGGCATTTCACAGTTTTATGAAGAAAACTAAGAACTTGATATTCATATATGGAAAACATAGCTGAAAACTGGTTAATACCGAGTTGTACCGAGTTTTTTATCTCTCGGTACAACTCGGTATTCTGTACTATAATACTTAATACCGAGTTGTACCGAGTTTTTTACTTCTCGGTATTGCATAGTTTTGTGAAAAATACTAAGAACTTGATATTCATATATGGAAAACATAGCTGAAAAAAGTAAAATACCGAGTTGTACCGAGTTTTTTATTTCTCGGTACAACTCGGTATTCTGTACTATAATACTTAATACCGAGTTGTACCGAGTTTTTTACTTCTCGGTATTGCATAGTTTTGTGAAAAATACTAAGAACTTGATATTCATATATGGAAAACATAGCTGAAAAAAGTAAAATACCGAGTTGTACCGAGTTTTTTATTTCTCGGTACAACTCGGTATTCTGTACTATAATACTTAATACCGAGTTGTACCGAGTTTTTTACTTCTCGGTATTGCATAGTTTTGTGAAAAATACTAAGAACTTGATATTCATATATGGAAAACATAGCTGAAAAAAGTAAAATACCGAGTTGTACCGAGTTTTTTATTTCTCGGTACAACTCGGTATTGTTAAGTAGAATACGTACTTTTTGGTGTACTTCTTTAGAAAATTATCAATAGTATTCCTCCTCTCTTCAATAATTAATAATCTTCCTGGGTAGTCCAAATACTCCTTGGCCGCACGCTCCACATATTTGGAATCCTCAACATCCAAAATTCCAGTTTTTTCTTTTACAACTGGTGGAGCAGCAGGCGCAATTTTCGTAGGCAGAACCTTAGGAGCAGCAGGAGCAATTTTCGTAGGAGGATCCTTAGGAGCAGCAGGAGCAATTTTCGTAGGAGGATCCTTAGGAGCAGCAGGAGCAATTTTCGTAGGAGGATCCTTAGGAGCAGTTGCTTTTTTAGTATTAGTTAAGTTCTCTTTCAGTCTTGACGCAGCTCGCGTGACCGGTTTTCTTCTAGTTACTGAGGTTTCCTTCTTACTATGTATTTCAGGTTCCGCTGGTAATTGAGTCTTCTTCTTCTTCCTATCACCAGTTGTGAATGGAGTCTTAACTCTTTTCCTCTTCCTGTCTTCCCTTCTATATACTCTTCTAGCAATTCCTCCAGTTCCTGATGAAGGGAAAGGAAATTCCTCATATTCTGATGTTTCTTTCTGACCAACTAATTCATCCACAATTTTCTCTACAGTTTTTGAAACTTCATCAAAATTTTTGTTAGACTCCGTTCTTGAACTTGATGGTACCGGAGAACCTATTTTCTCGGACGTGAAATATTGTGGAAAATGATAACTCAATATCTTGTATATACCACAAATTTTTTCGTTGTTGTCAGATTTTAACTGAAAAACTTCATTGTCCAATACTTCCACCCGTTTTTGCAGCAGAGTTTTATCCATTTCAAGTGCTGAAATTTTTTTAACCATATATTCATGCTGTGTTATCAGTTTGTATATGGATTGATTAATAATCTTCAAATTTGTTTCTTTAGGTATACCACGTTGTGCATCAGTTTCTTCTGTAAAATCTGTTCGTACGGGAGAATCAATTGGACTTCTACATTTAGCAGGACTAACAATAGGAACTGTCGTATCACTCTTTAAAGACTGTTCCATTGGACATTCAGTATCCCCTGGTGTTTGAACTGGGGAAACAGTTTGGTTTGGACTTTTTGGAGATGAAGTTTCTTGTAATGATGGAGTGGTCTTGCTGCTAGATATATGTACATTACTCGGTGGTGGTGTTATATCCAAAACATTTTCTGTATTACTATTCTGAATTAAAGTCTTCTCAAAATCTGTTATCTCTTCTAAATCTGTTAAAATCTGCAAGAAATATTTTATAAATACCCAAAATATAGAAGCACAAAATAAAGTCAAATCAATGCAGATGAGAATAGTACCTCAGAATCCTTAAGGCTTTTAAGTAAATTTTCAACATCTTTAATTCTATAATTAAATTTCGCATCCCAACGAAGTAGACGTGGGCGAGCCAAATTATCCACTACTGGGTGGATCTTTGTATGCTCAAAAAACCAAATCTAAAACATAAAATAAAACAATATAAATCAGTGTATGGAATATATTACCTATGAAAACATTGAAATAAACAAATTAATAAAAAATTTGTGTAAGAAAAACTCACAATTATTATCATAACAAATCCATTTACATAGCCCAATGATTGTCCTTTTGACTGTTTCTTTGCTATTGTATTAAATTCCATAACAAGAAAATCCCTAATGGATTGGGGCCAATTGTATGCTCTGAACTGCTCAGCATTCTTTGCAACGTCCAGTATAGTTGATTGCACTCGGAAGTTGGCCATTGGAAAGAAAATATTCGACAGTAGGTATACAATAAATTTTTGCCTGACAATCTCCAGAGGCGTTGATGACTCCAATTTCAGAATGTCATGCCTTATGTCATTTGCTGTTTTACCAGCAATTGTTGCAGTCCCGGGCTCAAATTGAATACCTCTGTTCGGTAAGCCGATAATCAACGCTATGTCTTCAGAAGTGAAAGGTAAAACACGGCTATTAATAACAAAACTTTCAGAGTGGTTATCCCACGTTGACAGTAACATATAAACCATAGGAACATTTTGTGGGAAACGAGGTAGAAATAAAAACTGGTTAATTTGTAGCTCACTTAGGCTACTGACAAACTGATCACCAAATTTCTCAACCAATTCATTACAAACTTCCCTAAATCCTGATGTGCGACATCTAAAATGAACCTTGGGGGTATATCCCTGCATAATAAAGTGTAAACAGTAAGAAAATAACAGTTTTACAGAGATATGCCGTGCTAAACAACAAAAAATAAATCAGTGTACCGAGCACATAGTACCGAGTGCCAAATACCGAGTTTTGAATACCGAGTTAAATGTATCGAAGAATAACAAAATACTATTAACATAACGTGTTTTAACAGGCAATACCGAGTATACCGAGTATCGAATACCGATTACTGAATACCGAGTACCGAGTTAAATACCGAGTACCGAATACCGAGTACCGAGTTAAATACCGAGTACCAAGTACCGAGTGACGAGTACCGAATGACGAGTACCGAGTACTGAATACCGAGTACCGAGTTAAATACCGAGTACCGAATACCGAGTACCGAGTTAAATACCGAGTACCGAATACCGCGTGACGAGTATCGAATGACGAGTACCGAGTGACGAGTACCGAGTATCTCGTACCGAGTACGGAGTACCGAGTACCGAATAACGAATACCGAGTAATCCGGAAGAACGAAATCCTAAACCCTAAATACAACTATATAACTCTGTTCAATTTACTAAGGAAAAACAAACATCACTATGAAATGTGTACCGAGTTTTATCAATCAGTAAGGACCTATACCGAGTTTTACTCATCATATACCGAGATAATGTAACAAAAATTAAATACCGAATACCGATTAGTACCGAGTTTTATAATGTGTACCGAGTTATAACAATCATATACCGAGAAAAAGGAAAAATAAATAAATACCAAATACCCATTAGTACCGAGTTTTAGAATGTGTACCGAGTTTAAAAAACTCGGTACCTTTAGATTAATAACGAGATTAACAAACATTCTCGGCAAATCGATTCTAACCTCAGGCATTTTGTCAGCGGTGGTTTTCAACTGGAAAATACGAAGAACTTCGAGTTGAAATGATGGAGAACTAGGAACAAAATCCTGCAGATTTACGAAGGAAATGCTGGAGAACTCCAAAGGATTTGGTAGAAATCTGAAAAAACGCAGTAAACAGTGACAGGGATTCGAACGTAAGAAGGTGAAGCGTCGGCCTTCAAAGTGTTCCCGTTTTTTTGCCATTTAAAATTTAACACGTGCGAGAACCCAAAACACAGCGGGTCGGGTCGGCGACTTTTCTTCATGCTACGTGGCGTTATAACATTCGTGGCCGAACGTAGAGGAGCGTACGTTCACCGGATTAAATAATTGTTCATATAGAGGAAAGTGGTTAAGGTGTTTTCATATATTAATTATTAGAACACTAATTCTCATCACAATATTTTATGTAATTTACATTTTTCCCCTTTAAGTAATAGATTGTTAGGATGGGAAAATTTACATACATATTAAAAAACTTTTATTTATTTACATATCTAATACCTAATTTTTTATATTTATTTACATAGCACTCCAAATTTTAAATTATATCAGAGTTATCACTAATATTAATTTATTTAATATATATAGTTATATAGTTATATTGTTAGATAGGATATATATATATATATAATACCACATCCCATTATAAATGCTATTATATACCAAATATTTAGTTTAGTAATTCTAATAGCTTGCAAGCTAATACTAAAGGTATTATAATTTTATATATTTGAAATATTTTTAAAAGAGCAAACTTGCAAGCTAATAAGTCAAGGCTTACTCAAGCTTGACATGAACAGGGGCGGAACCAGCCCTAATTTTCAGGGGGGGCAAATTTATAAGGCATATATGTCGGGGGTCCAAGGGGGCAGCGTCCCATGACAGGGTTCGATCTGTTGGGGGCAATTGCCTAAATACCATAGTATTTTAAAATTTTTAGGGGGGGCAATTGCCAAAAAAATCCTTGTAATAAAGACTAAAAAATGGACGAAGAGAAATAAATTACCTAAAAACCATATAATTTTTAAAAAAAAAAATTTTTGAGGGGGGGCAATTGCCCCCCCTGGCCCCAATGGGGTTCCGCCCATGGACATGAACTCATTAATTTCAACTCATGAGCCATTTATTAAGTCAAGTTCAAGCCAATTCACGAGTCATATTAACTCAATTACACCCCTATATATATATATATATATATATATATATATATATATATATATATATATATATATATATATATATATATATATATATATATATATATATATATATATATATATATATATAATTTATTGAGAAAGGGTGCATAGAAAGAGAGAGAGAGAAATAAGAGATCCACTTGTTGCTTTTATGCTTAATGTTCCCCAAGAAATACCATAAATTAAACTTATTAAGTTTTGTTTGGGACAACTTTCTTGCTGCTTTCTAAAATAAATTTTCAGCACAAAAAATAGAAATTTTTGTGCTAAAAATCTGCTTTAGAAAACAGTAAAAAAGTTATCCCAAACGAAACCTTAGTCAAATCAACAAAAACATAGCTAATTTCCCAAACCAGGCTGTTTAAATGAAGATATTCCAGTTCAAATCTGATGAAAACAAAAAACTATCAGATTGTAGCTTCATTTGAGACAATTTTTTAATTTATTGATTTATAAAGCAATTTTTATAAAAAAATTTTTAATTTAAATTTATTTGTATTAAAAAACTGCTTCATAAACAGTAACAAACAACGCCTATACAAATGAATTAACTTCTCTAATCTGCTTTCCAAATTCATCAAACCAACCAAAAATAAAATGAAAAAAACTGAGAAACAACAAAATACGTCATGCTATCAGCAGTAAAAAGCCAATCATTCTCTGCTCACAAAAAAAATCTGATAAGAGTAGACTGAAATGTGATCAAAATATTTACAATATGTGGTCAAAAACAGATGCAAGACCTGAAACTGAAAGTAAAAAAGACAAAAAAAAGCTCAATATGTAGAGAAGATAACTATGAAAGCCTGAGTGCCATTTCTTGAAGAAGGGCTCTCTTCTGTGAAGCAGTAATGACATGATTGGTTTCTGCATTTTCAAGTACATCAGTGATTATAGCTGCAGCATGACCAAGAGGCTCCTCAGCTGCTCTCTTTAACATGAATGCCTAATGCAAATGAAACAAGACAATTATTAAGCCTTGCAGAATGTAGTCATCAGACATCTATGAGATGTTAAAATAAAGTCTAATAGTAAAGTCATGGTAGTTGGAGCAAAGAAATTCAGAAGAAAATTTTAGGCACTGAAAACCCATAGTGGATTGAAATTAACAACAACATCATCAACATCAAGCCTTTATCCCACTACGTGGAGTCAGCTACATGAATCTTTTTTCTCCATTATGTCCTGTTAAAAGTCAAATTCTCGTTTGAATTTAATAAAGAAAAATCATTTCTAATATTTTCTAACCAAGTTTTTTTTAGGTCTACATTTATCTTTCTTAACACTGCCGTTGCTAGGTCCCAAATTCTGGATCAGAAAAGTGGAGGGTTGCATTAGTATTCGACAGTCAACATAAAGTTTGTCGAATAATCATAACATGAATACTTTAAAAATTGTGAAATTAACAACACAATCAAAAAATTGATTGCAACTAATTTGACTAAAATCCATACAATCTAAATCAAATTATATAGAAGAAGATGACTAACACCAAAAATTGATAGTCAACCACCCCTACAATGAATGCGTTTGGAGGAATTAGAACAGCAAAGCACATAGGATTGAAAGAAAACTGAAAATATTTTACTAAGATCGAAAATTTCTGAACATGCATCAGATTTCAGTTCATTCTACTGAATATCATCAAAATAAAAGTCAAATTCTCAAAAGTTGAATCGCAGTTCAAAGTCAATGTTCAGTTCATTTGCATAGCAAAATTAGCAACTCCTAGTTCTCAGCATAGTCGGCAACTGCCAGTCATCAGGATAAACACCCAAGACATTACAAGAAACGAAATCACGATATAGATTGCAAGTCTCTGCAATAACCACAATGGAAATAGATATCACAAGTTGCTATAGGATTCAAACTCGAGATTCCTCCACAACATAGAAATAAAACTAGCAGGAAATAGATATCACAAGTTGTTAATATGAACTATATTTTGGAGTTTAAATGTGTATTTTCCATACATGAGCTAATATGATTTGTACATGTGCATTATACCGGTATGATATGAAA
This sequence comes from Dendrobium huoshanense, assembly GCA_016618105.1. Lineage (NCBI taxonomy): Eukaryota > Viridiplantae > Streptophyta > Magnoliopsida > Asparagales > Orchidaceae > Dendrobium > Dendrobium huoshanense. The sequence goes on from CM028351.1 coordinate 76,455,143, forward strand.
GGCTTGCAAAAACTAAGGCTCACCTGACCATGATGTGATATGCTTAGCGTGCAAGGTTGCTGAACCCAAGGTTCACCGTCTACTTGAACTGGAAGGGGAGCAAAGACATGAATCTTGATAGATTGTCCTTGAGCCAGCCTTCTTGCTCGAGAAAGTCCAACCTTAAATGGAAGAGAATAATCATCTCAAGCCAAATCATCCAATCCACAAATCAAGTATCATAAGAAATCGTGAGTATAAGATTTTGTTTGGGACGGCTTTCTTACTGCTTCTTAAAGTAATTTTTTAGTACAAAATTTTTAATTGTTGTACTAAAAAGCTGCTTTAAGAGGCAACAAGAAAGCCGTCGAAGCATTAATCTTGACAAAAGCTGGCTAAGAAAAAGTGTCACACTGGAGAACTTTATAATGATTACCTGAAGCTTTCCAAGATGCCATGTTCCGCTGATGCTAACAACTTCCAGGACCTTGTCATGCATCGATTGTGGATCAAAGTTGTCATAATTTTCATCTTCGTTTTGCCAAAGATCAACCCCTCCCATATAGCTTCCAATATTGGCAAGAAGAACACCTTCAGCATCCTGCAGAACAATTAGGGAACAAGTGAAACTTCAGAACGAAGTATTATGTGTATAAGAAATCAACAGAGGTAATGAGCTATTCTATGGAAAATTCAAATTTGAATTATTTATAAAAATCAAATTGTTGATTTGTTAGTGGTGACGTCCTGAAGCTCGTTACAGCATGCAAGTTGGAGCAGAGAGGCTCTGAACCAGAAAGTCAACAGAGATAATGCAGTATCCATTCTACTTCACTACGTTCTGTTACTCTACTTGCCCATTCTTAGACTTCTTTTGGTTTTCACCCATCCATTTTTCAAAGAGTCTCTCATTAAGCACCCACCGCTCCTTTCAAAGTAAAAACCAAACAATTTGATTTCTTACATTTCCCTTCCAATCCAAGAAAAGAGGTTATTTTATCCTTCCTACCCTAAAGGTAGAAGACCTTCTCTCCTCTACTCCTATCCAGAATTGGGTTCACACTCTGATTGAAAAGAGAAAGGTAAAAAGACTACATACCATCCTCAAACTGTTGACCCAAGAACTAAACTGCTTAGCTTGGACACAATAATGCTTTCACAGATAAGGTATACGGAATGGAAAGCTTCAAGCCACACAAAGAACAGTTTAATTCCTTCTCAATGGCCAAAGACAACTACTAAGGTAAACGTTTTTTTTTTTTAATGCAGTTATTCAAATTTTGCAAAACCTTAGACTCTCCTAACAAAGTTTCTTAAGGATAAAAACATTTGAAATCCAAATTCTGATCTTTCCTCCTAGAACTCTTATAACCACCTCTCCATAAACTTTCCACATCTCATTGTTGAATTGATCTATAAGTTGACCCGATGCGACTCATAGGGCCTTCTGAACTCTAGGAATATTATCAGAAAGGTTTTTTCAGGCTAAAAACATTTTCGAAGGCCACCTTCTGAGTTTTCCTCAGCCCCACCAAGCATCACATTAGTGAAACCGTTTCTCAGACCATTTTAACATCTCTAAAAAGTGAGCTTAAACACCACTGTCTCTTCTTCATCACTTCATTCACCTGACTTAGCCAAACATAAACTATATCAAATGGCAAGTTATCTTCATGAAAAAATCTATCAGAAATAGGCTTACTTCTTTTTTTAATCGGGCTAAAATGATTGGAATGTATTTCTAAAGCTGAGTTTACGTTATAATTTTTTAAACAAACCTTACACAAAGGTCAGAAGCGATTTTCATTTATGAGGACTCTGAAATCATATTCAATTTAGGCTTTATGCATAGTAGTGATAATAAAATAATATACCATTAAAAGAATGATGTGTTAGAATAATACTTTCATTAAATTAATAGCAAAATAATATAAAACTCATGGAGTGATGGCTAAAAAAATGCAACCTAAACAACGTGAATTGGGTTTTTAAGGAGTGGAGTTTTGCAAAAAAAAAAAATAATAATAATAAAAAAAAAACTCAATTCAATGGAACCCACTTCTAAAACTCATGTCTATTTCAACTAAACAAAATAGATCTCAAATATGGGCATAAGGTCAAACTATAAAAGAGACTCTAGAATAGGGGCATAAATGAGACGAGCATAAGTTCAAGCCACTCCTAACTTAAACTTGAACTTGATTAATTAATCAAGTTTAAGCTCAAGCTCGAGCTCGAGCTCGGGCTCAAATTCTATAAGGTTGATTCAAGACATGAGCTCACTCATTTATTATGAAAGAGAAACTAATTTTAATACAAGTAATTTTAGCAATAAAATAATAAAAAATGAGAAATTAAAGAAAAAAATAATAAGAAATTGATATAAAAAAAAGTTATAAAGTTTTTAAATAATTTTAATAACTTGATACTTACTGTTAAATTCAAAATTATCCTAAGTGCATTTTATATTAGCTTCTTTTTTTAATGAAAATCCTCATGAGTTAACAATTCAAATCAATGCTGGCTCAAGCTTGACTCATTAGCTCATCGAGTTCAATTCAGTCATTTATCGAGTCGAGCCCGAATCGGCTTAACTAAGTTATCCCTACTCTAGAATATTTGATTTAATATAAAATCGTGATGGAGACATCAGATCATCATGGAAAGTTTACCAGCGACGTGGCCACCGATCTACGGCCCCGATCGAGTCTTTATATTTTTGAGTCGATGTATTTTATTTTCATGCATTTTATTATTTGCTTATGTGTGTTTTATTATTTCCCGTTGTACCCCTTTTTTATGGGAGTTGTCATGTGTAAGCCTAAGGGCATTTGTGTCATTTTATTTGGAGTCTTTTGTATGAGGCTATTTAAAGCCCCCTTTGTATTGTTTTGAGGTTAATGAATGATTATGAAAATTTTCCTACACTTGTGTTTTTAAGCTCGTGAGAGTTCTTGGAGAGTTTTGGAGAGATCCCTTGGAGAGGGAGATTGGCGTATCACCCACCAACCTTGGAGACGGCTGGGTTCGTGGTTATCTTATTTTCCTATCATCACCACCATCGGCGAGCTTCCAAAACCTCCCACCCATCCCCTTCCCATTCACGATCAAAACCTCTCACCCGATCCCTCATCCTCCTCCCCCACACCCACGGCCAAACAACACCTACCCCATTGCCGCCGGCCAAGGCAGTAACCGCCGGCCTCCCATCCCCTTGTTGTTTTACTGTATTTCCTAATTTAAGATTAAGATTAATTTGGGTAATTTGAAATTCAAATACACCAAAGTTTGAATTCAAATTGTTTCCTAAATTAACTCTTCTATTTTAGGAAAGTATGTGATTTAAACCTATTTTGAATTTTAAATTCAAGAGGAATTGAATTAGTTATTTCCTAATTCTAAATCCTAAATTAGGAATTTTTAATTACTCTCATCAATCAAATCCCCACCCTTGCATGTCACCGGCCCACCATACCATCTCCCATTATTGCTCCCTCAAATTATTTCCTAAATTCAACACCTTGCTTAGGAAAGGTTTCAAAATCCCCTAAATCCCTCCTACCCGATTTCCCCTTTACCATAACCAGCCAATTGATTTCCCATATCCAGGGAAATTATTTCGGATCTCCAATTCCCCTCCTCAGCATCACGCCGCCTCTCCCTGGACATCCCGCTGCTCTCTCAAGTTACCTCCCCACCATTGGTTTCTAAGGAACCTAGTTCTTTACCTCCTACTCCTTCAAGTTCTTCTTCCCTCCACACCAAAACTGAAAACTCCTCTCAGAATTTTGAGATGAACCCAGTTTTATTTCAGATTTTTGAAAAGGGGAATTTCAGATTTTTTTTTGGAGAGAAACTTGGGGCTCATTTTAGCCGCTACTTGAAAGTGTATCTTGTATCTCGGAGATTCCCCTCCCCTCACCTATGAATGGCGGATCCGGAGACTGAGTACGGTATCACGTAGGGCAACGACGGCTACACCGACATCTTCCGTTCTACATTCTTCGACGTGAACCCGGAGATCGATCATACAATCGAAGAATACGTAGATCATATTTTGTTCCAATTGACGGAAGCCATTGAAGAGCATTTCGAAGGACTTGAGTGGAGGATTTCAAAATCTTCCTAACGAAAGGTCTTTTCTTTCTACTTGTCTTCAATTTCTTCTAATTCTGAATTCTCATTTGGTTAAGATTGTACTTGCTAAAGCCTACTCCGAATGCTCATGCTAAAGCCTAGTAGATCAAAGGAATTGAGTGCGCTTTCTATGCATCCAAGATCTCACTGTTAGACTAGGGATTACGTTGGAAGCTACTATTTTGTGTTGTTGTTATTTTCTTAATTATTCTTGAATGTTCAAAATTTGGCGCATGTAATTTGGCCTATGCAATATTAACTCATTCATTGTTTTACTCGCCGTGGCTAATTGCTAGTAATTTTATTCCGAACTTATTCTATTCAAAAGGTTGTGCAAAGCCTAATTGAAACTCATAAACATTGCATCTAAGTAGTCCTGCATCAAATCGTCTTTTCCAGACTTATAAATATAATTAAAGACTACTTAATTCAGTCTTTTAAAGCATAATATAGGCCCACTTATTTAGCACCCAAAAAAAATTACACATGCGGATTGGGGTTGTTGTTGGATAAAAGCTTATTGTTGTTGCAGATTGATATTTTGGACATACAAGCACTTGTAAATATAAACAAATTCTATCACAAAAATAAAGCAACTTATGAAGTGAAAGCGAATATGGTGCTTGTATCTTTAATTTGTTAGTATATTATCCAGTTCAAGTCGACTTGGGAACATGGATGTGGAGAGCCATGATATATTCACAAACATATACGTCAAAAAATTAGGTTGAAATAGACCTCAGGAACTTCTACTTCAGTGCCATCAACCTCTAGTCTGATTTGCCATGGAAAATCAGCAAATGTCCTGTCCATGATAAATTTGGCACCTTCTCGTGCATAGAGCACCTTGTTCAAAAACTGCATTAATCAGATCAATATTTGAGTTGTAGAAGTAGATATAAGCGCAATTTAAACCATAAAGTACGTGAAATATGTAAACAGATGAGCAAGAAGAGTGAAACATATAATTGTAACAAGAGATTAAGGCTTCGTTTGGGACGGCTTTCTTTCTACTTCTTAAAGCAACTTTCTAGTACAAATTTTTTTAATTTTGTATTAACAAGCTGCTTTAAAAAGCAGTAAGAAAGCCGTATTAAATCTTTTTGGGACTCTGTGAAGCCAAACTTAGCTTTTAAATAAGAGAGATGTTCTAAGGAGCAAGCATAAAATTGGACGAAAGCAACTTCCAAAAAAAGAGAACTACAGACAAACCTCCAAAATATAAAAAAGAGTACTAAAAAAGAAAACAATATGCAGTAAAATCACATGCAGCCATTGTTCATCACTATCATCACAAGCCATGGATCTTCTGATCTTCATTGGAATCTCTATTACCATTGATTTATTACCATTGATTTAGTACCATCCTTGGTTTACTTGAATCTTTGGGAATATCTTGCAAACATTGCTGGCTTACCTTCCCTTCTCCACCTGGCCCATAATATTAATTCACAGCTTTTCATTTCAAAGGCACTTCATTGTCCCACAGTAGTACATTTTTTATATTAAGCAGTATTCTTGCTAACAATATCAATGAGATTTGCCTTTTTCTCGGTCAAAAATATCATTTTCATTGTCCAATTCTCTGCTATTCATTCCAATTATGCAAGTAAAGAGTGTCAGTTAAAAAAAACTAATAAACAATTGGCAAGAACTGTCCTCCTTGCTTCATCATTTTTAATCACCTTGCATTAACCTTGTGATTAAATGATAGAGATAGTGAAGACATGGTGTGTTCACTTCAGCACCAATTTTTTTAGGCGTTTAATTTAGTCTCACGAATTACCAAATTTGAACCAATTTGGTCAACATTAGCTTTGCCATTCCTTGAATGGAAATTGATAAAAGAAAACCTTTAGGCTTTTTGAAATTTTAGGGTCAATCTCACTATTCAAATACAGCTCAAGTTAATGAGATTGAACCTTAAAACTCCAGGATGCATTGATGGAAAACTTCCCTCCACCAATTTCCGTCCAAAGAAAAAACTGATTCAAATTTAATGTGTAGATACATCTAAAAAGTTTAGGGACCCTTTAATAAGTTACACTTAACCTTACTATTAGAAGATAATGAACATACAAAAAGCCAAAAGTCCAAAATGAATGTAATTCTTCAGCATCATCATAACCATGAATGCAATTCAATTGACAAGAATGCTTAGAAAGTTCTGTAAATGTAATATTGCACAACTAGCCATACAGTAATCAACAAGATTGAACAAATTAAACAAGGTCAACTTTATAGAAGACTAGACAAACTTTGGTCTCTTAGTCGTATTGTATAGACTAATTCACTATTGCAATACGAGCCAAACTGATTACTTGCATCAACTTTAAATGTAAAAGCTGCTAATTAAAATATACCACAGAAGAATTTCCATAGAAGTTGTTATTCTGTATTATCATAAGCGTCTTGGAAGGTTAAAAATGAAGAAAATTGCAAAACTGGTAACGCAAAAGAAATCTAAATACCTGGTTGTAAAACTTCTCTGGATTTTCTTCACGAAGATTATGAATTTCAAGAGCAACTTTTGCATCGCAACCAATTCCTGTCAGCACAGGACAGTTAAGGTGCTGAAATTTCATAAAAAGCTCAGAGAAGAAGATTAACATTACATACCAAGATAGTTGTTCATAAACCGTGGTGGTTGGACATGCTTTGCATGTAAATCCTCTATCGTTATCGTCCATCTATCTAGAACGGTAACCGCAGCGTGCTCGATCTGCTCTAAGACAGACCACAAACCTCCCATTCTCTCGACAGCACCAAGACCACCTCCCCATGACAAAACTCTTGCAAGATCATTACCAGTGCCAGCAGGAAGAATTGCAACAGGTGGAGGAGATTCATAGTTTTGCCTATCTACTGCATCAAGAACCCAACCAACCGTTCCATCGCCACCGCAAACAAGAATTCTAAAGTGACGCACCTTTTTGAACAACTGTAAACCATGCTCAGGTCCCTGGGCTGAACTCAACTCAAATACCTAACATGAAAATCACAAATATTGACAAGGTGTTGCAACTTAAACCTTAAGTTGGAAAAAGTGGTAATTAGTATAGACAGGTCACGGGAGAAAAGATAATTTCTCATAAGCTCCAAAAAAATTTTCAAACGTGGATGAAGCTCAAAAAAATCTTTTAATGAGACAAATCCACACAATTGATCTCCCCAACTAATATTTTATCTTCCAGTTTTAGACCAAGTTCACCCCGATGAAGTAACACTTGTATAAAACAGTACAAACAAAGATTGTTTTAGTAACTTTTGATTGGATTTGATAGAAAACTTTGTTCCTTTATTGAATAGAAGGACCTTATATATATGATAGAAGAAAGAATACTATCAGTTAGATTTTGTTTGCTTGCTATATGGTTTTGAAATTGAAGTGGTCACAAGGATTTGGTGAAAATATATGCAAGTTGATTAAAGCAAGGAAGGTCAATAATAGATTTTCTTAGGCAACAAAACATCCTAAATGAAAAGACATCCAACCTAAATATGTTTGATTCTTTCATGAAAGTGAATTATTAGCAATATCACAATAAAAGTTGATAGATCAAACAGTAAAAAATCCAAATTCCTCTAAATTTTTTTACCCAGATCATCTCACCTGAGGAATGTGTCATAGCTCTATATTTTACCTCAGCGCTCTATCATCACCACAAATTGTTTCCTTATTTTTCATCTGAACAAGTTATCACCAACAACCAAAACAAATAAATATAAATTTTCTATCATCGATTGGTCCAGCATAGCAGCCTAAAAAATTGATTATAAATTAAGATGGGCATTCCTAATTTCAGATTTTTAAGTGAAGTTATCCCCTTGTACCAGTATGGGGCCTGAATTTATTATTTAGTGATCACTTTCATAATCTCTAATTCTAGTAATTGGGTTTTACGTGTGGCTAGTTACTGCCAAATTTGGTACAATCTAAATTTTTTTATCAAGTTTCCGATGAAACAGGATTTTTCATGCTACTATTTTTTTATTTAAAATTTTTAATAGACAACTTTTAAATTAGCATTTATGTGAATTTAGCGTGATTTTGTTTTCATCTAAGGGAATAAATAGCAATCTAAATTAAAGGTTTATGAATTGCAAATATGAAACTGCAAGCATGATTTTGTGCATCCTTGTACCCCAGAATAGATCCGCATTAGAAAACTAGAGATCAAAAAAGAATTTGCACCACTTTGGCTTGGATTGAGTTCAAATAAACTTAGATCAAACTAACTTGTAGATAAACCTAGCTCTACTAGATACTACATCATTTGACTTTGAGTTACTATTGAGAAAGGGTCAAATCAACTCGAGATAGAAACATTTAAAGAACCATATAAATGACATATGGCATTTAAGAAAAATAATTAGATTGATCAAAAGGACCATTAACTCTATAGTAGACACATAAGTACAAAACAGGAGCAAATAAAAATAAACTAAGCTTTTCTTCAAATCTAAAGAGCAAGTTAGGCACATGCACAAAAACACAATATATATTGTTCAATATGATGGAATTAAATCACAAACAAAATTAACAGGCCGTTACATACTATTGCACTTCAACCATAGGGCAAGAAGCAGAAACATATTGATGCTAGAAGATAACGCCTAGTATTTTGCAAAACTAAGTAATAATAAGCTCATAAATAATATAAATTCTGAAATAGCACTTTGAGAATAATAGTGATGGTGAGCTCAGAAATAACATAAGGTTCTCATATAGCAAGCACTTTTTTAAGGATGTAGATATGAAAGGAAAAACATTGTCACCCATCATCAATATCCACAAGTTCACATAAAGAAAAGGCATTTTAATATATTCAATAGATAGAATATAAAGACCGACCTGAACAGGATTCAAAAGGAAGCGCAAACACAACTTAAGTGAGTCTGTGCGTTGGGCTCCGCTTTTCTTGTTAATGAAAACCAGAAGCGGGCGTGCACCAGGAGGCAAATCAATCAATTCATATTTCAGTTTTGTCCCTTCCACACCAGAATCATTACTCTGGTTGAAAGAATAACTTCTCAAAGCATATTGTTTCAACACATCCTTGTAACCATTCTCACTAGTTGGGTGCAAATTTTCTGCATCAACCTTCTCAGCTAAATGCTCTAAATTTTCATTAAAGCCTTTATGAGTTTGGTGGGAATTTACTGTGCTTTCAGCAGATAAGTCCGCTAAATTGGAAGTGTTGGAAGAATCGGCAGTTAAGGTACTTCCATGCTTGGACTTTATACTTTGGCTCCTCATATGCCCACGTATGTTCGATGCGAATTCATTTGCACCTTGTGTTATTGAACTAAGTATCCCACCACTTTTACTTACATCTTTTACATGAAGTGGCGATAAAATAAGGCGCTTAAATGGCCCAAGATCACACATATCGCCGGTCTCCTTGGCTAAACTTCCATGACAATCTATATGCACAAGTCGTTGACACCACATACAGCACCAAAATGGCGAGCCACCGAGAAACGATCCACCGCAAGGTTCTTCGCAGTAACTACAATAAGGAGTCTCTTCAGATCTATCTGCTATCAATACCCACTGCACAGCCCACTGATGAATTACATAAGTATAACCAAACATGGATACACATTTGCAGTCTTTATGCGCACTGGACAAGCAAGCCAGGTGCGCAGCTGCGCCACAGACATCACATCGGTGAATTAAATAATCAGAGGCCATCATTTGCCCAAGGGCTTGAGATGGCGATAGTGAGTCTAAACATACACAACAGTTTAATCCTTTGGCACGAGATGCTGATTCGATGCTCCATACATGAGCAACAGCAGGAGCTTTGTTCTTTCTTTTCCGATTTTTTTTCGACCTTGCTATAGCTTTCATCCAGCTTAGGCTAATACTTCGTCTCCATTGAAACATGGCATAAGCAAATGTCAGTATTCCAATCAAGGAAGCAGTTAGGCCAGCAACAATGAAAATCTGAGACTCTGCCATGTCAGAAATGCTGTTATTACACCTATGAAGCAGTGCCCTCAATTGGTCTCTAAAATATTCCATTAACATAACTATTCTGCACAGCTATATATTTCCCCATTTGAAACAAGAAACCATCCTCCTTAAGAAAGGCAGAACAATACCACATCTCAGTTGGAAGTAATAGGATACATAAATAGTGCATAATAGAATCGAGGCATAAAGAAATTAGAATTTAAAACAAATAAAGAAAATTATTTTTTTGTCCAACACCACACCTCCAACTTCAGCTGAAAGATGTAAGGAACATGAATATCAAGCACCATTCCTGCGAACAGACACAAGAAAGCTATTGTACATGAAATACCCCAGAGTTTCTAGTCACATGGATTTGTCACTCAATCAGAGATAATGATCACAGGCTTCTATGATCTTTTGCATGGCAGAAATTGAAGACAAGGTACCATAGATCTTCAAAGTTAAATGAATGGCGCGTCCATAACCTGCCGTTATGAATCAAGGAGTTAAATAAAACATTAATTTCTTACATTACTGAAACCTTTGGGAGATCCTTGACAGAAAAGGAAAAAAAAAAAACTTCTAATGATGAAAATATTATTATCACATCATTGAAAAGGAAAACAAGAAGCTCAAAGAGTTAGTCCTAATAGAGTTATGCAACCAAAGACTACAACCTAGATAATACCGCTGGATATATCTCTCTCAACATCCACATCAGAAATAAAGGTCAAGTTAAGCAGAAATGTAGTAGTTCAAACTTGCACAACAGAAATATGAATACAAAGAAGCACTCAAATAAAAAACAACTACCACCACCACAATCATTATCATAATTACCCTTTACCAACTATGTAGTGCTGGTTTCTGAACCCTCTTTCTCCTTTCGTTCATATTGAATGATGCATAAGAAATCAACTTTAGTTTAAATAAATCATGTGCACAAATTCTAGCCATGTTACATGTGGATAATTGATCTGCCCAATCCATATTTTTCCTCCATTTGTCCATTCCTTATGCCCAAATCACCTCAATCTATAAATCATTATCTTATCTTTACTTAGTGCTAATCTCATTATCTCTCTAATATAAGTATAACTCACACTATAATTCTTAATTTTATCAATTTTCAATCTTAACGTTCACATTGCTGTCAACACAATGTCATCTCAGGTAGTATTCACTTACATATGTTTTGTAATTGTTTCCAAAACTAATACAAAGACAAATGGACCTAATGGTCGTAGTATGATTAAAATATCCTTCAATCACTCCAAAGATACTTCTAATGATACTCACTGCTCAATCATAAATATATTTGAAATTTAATACCCACCAAATAAATAATACTTCATAATATCTTACAATATCAATAAAATCATTATGGGACCATGTGGCTACAAGTATGATTAAGTAAATATGTTAGGCCGGCCCATGAGGGGTCGATTGGACCAATCCAACCTAGACCAGTCATGTTCCAGGCAGCCCCACATGGGGGGGGGGGGGCTTGGGCGGAAGCCTTGTGGGCCCAAGCTTGGATTAATTCAAGTGTTGGAGGAAAATTTTGAATAGAAGGGGGGAAATTTTGAATAGAAAGGTTGTTTAGGTATTTTGTATGGGTCCTTTGAAGTTAATTGGGGGTCTAAGGGGGATTTAGGGTTTTATCTTGAATTTATTTCCTAAATCCCCATCCCCCCTCTTGGAAAGATTTCAAAATTCTCTCATCCCTCCTTGGCCGAAAATCCCTAGCCCCGCCTCCTTAATTTATTTTCAATTGGAGATAATCAAATAAATCAATCCCCTCCCACCCTTCATGCCCGCCGCCCCCCTCTCTCTTTTCTCTCTTCTTTTAATTATTCTCAATCAAAAGAATAATTAGCAAGTGTTTGATTCATAATTCCCTCCACCTCCTCTGCCAAAATATGAACCAAATCTATTACCCTTGCTCTCATCATTGGCCGGCCACCTCCCTCCCCTTTCCCCTCTTAATTTCTCAAGATTATCTCCTCCCTCTCAAGAGGATTCTTCAAGGAGAGCATCGACAATCGTCTTCAACATCTCAACCTTCAAAGATCATGCATAGCCGATCCAGATCTTGATTACGGTCTCGCCTACGACGAACAAGTTTTTGTTAGCATCCTTCACTCCACCTTCTTCGACGTCAATTCGAACATCGACAACACTGTCGAAGAGTACGTAGAGCGCATTCTGGACACCCTTGTCGAGGCCATATAAGAACAACTTGGCACCGTTCAGTGGAGGATTGCAACCCAACTGTGATAAGAGTTAACCAATCATCTTTTTCTCGTATTTTTATTGTCTAACTTGTTCTTGTGATATGATTAATTAATGAAGGTCTTGTTCATCTATTTCTGCCGAGCCTAGTAATCGTAGGACTTGAGTTTAATCTTTATGCTTCTAATCTCATTGTTAGCATAGGGATTTTGTTTGAAAGCTACTTAATTCGCATTTTATTGATATTTTACGTTATTTTGATAAATCAAGCATTTGGCGAGTAGTTTAGCCTAAGCGTAGGCACCCCTTTCTCGTTTTATCTTATCGTTTTAAATTGCTAATAGCTTTAATCATACTTGCTCTTATCAAAGAATCGTGCAAATTCTTATTGCATTCATTATAAGCATCTTAGTCCTACATCATTAACATTCACAATGTTGTCAACACAATGTCATATAAGGTAATATTCACTTACATATGTTTTGTATTGTTTCCAAAACTAATACAAAGACATATAGACCTAATTTTAGTAGTATGATTAAAATATCCTTCAATCACTCCAAGGATACTTCTACCGATACTCACTGCTCAATCATAAATATATTTGAAAGTTTAATACCAACCAAATAAATGAAACTTCATAATATCTTTCAATATCAATAAAAACATAATGGGAACATGTGGCTACAAGTAGGATTTAGTAAATCTTAAGTATATTAAATTTTGAAAATTGTTTGGTATGGCAACTGTCAAAACTAAACAAAACTAGATAAATAATTTGGCAATTTTTTTTCAGGATTATTATTTAAGAGATTATGAGATTTAATAAACAAATGCATCGCAAGATGCCTATAAGTACAATTTGATTATGTAATCAAATTAATTACTCCATACTTTTTATAATTTTTTATTATTTCAACATGCTAAAAGTCAAAACAACTCCCTCTCTGCACTAGTCTGATCTCATAATAGATGGGCAACAATCTCTTATTTTGTCCATCCTCACAACTAGCAATCATCGCCAACTATGACGGTGGTGGTGATGCTTGCGATGGCGGAGGCAATGGATACAGAAAGGCCGTCACTTTTTTCCGCCTATCCTAGCCAAAATCATGGGGCACACCAATGGATGCTTCTTCCTACTTTATATAAAGAGGTCAGGGCAACATTGCACGCAACCCCCATGGGGCTGGGATACCTTGCACTCCTAAGATCAAGTTAAATCCAGCTTAAATTCTATTGCAACTTTATATATTATAGAAGCCCGCAGTAAAATTTGGGTGAACTCTCCCCTCTCACTGCAACAGAGATTTACAAAATCCTATATTTAGTAAATAACAAAGGTAAACCAGATTTATAAACATGTTAGGATTTAAGTAAATCCAGCCCAAAACACCGTTTGGCACTATTTAAGTAAATCCAGCCAAAAACTTGATACCAAACAACCCTCATAGAACTCCCACCTTACTAAGAATGAGAAGTCGAATAATCAATTATTTCCCATTACCAGCTCCACCAAAACCCTACCAAAACAAATAGAATAGCATAAATCCTTTTCTAAACCAAACCCTACATATACCACTGTGCCTCCGATCTCGCAAAAATATTCAAATTTGCTAAAAAAACCCCTTAAACTCATCAATTCATAAGCTTGCGTAACTCATCCCTCTCAATCTTTCCATTAAACACCCCTAAAAACAAGCATACGATCCATAGAGAGCCAAAAGGAAAAAAAAAGTGGTAAAATTGCAAAGAGAAGCACAAAGCATCCGCCTTTTTAACTGAGAAGCCATACCTGAAAATCTAAGTAGGACAGATCGAAGATCGCCCCGCGGAAATTACCAGTTCTTAACTTTTTGAAGTGATTCGCGAAATGGATTTAGCGTACGGATGCGGCATCTGTCCTTCAACAGACATTATACCTGTACCCGCGGATCACGATACCAAAGATGTAGAAAGTCCATTCCGCGTGGATATGTTCGTCACCGTTGATGCAATATTGACGGCTGATATTTCAGGAGTTCCTCCATGGACGGTAATGAGCTTTGAATGTCAATTTATTGGTCGTGGAATTTTGTTGGAATCTCTGACTCCATCGATGATCCAACGGTTGGTGCGATCTGTGAAGATTCCTGAATCGGATTTTGGTTCTGGTGTTACTGCGGGACATGGAAAATCGTTTTGTTTGCCAATTGCAAGAGAGCTTGTGGCACTTTGCCTCTCATTGGGGCAATCAAATCTAAAGCATCTGTCAATTTTGGTCGGCTGGTTTTTTTTTTTTTTTTCATTTAATCGATTTTTTTATTACTAACATATTTTAAATTAGTATATATATATATATATATATATATATATATATATATATATATATATATATATATATATATATATATATAATTTAAAAAAAATAGTAAAATAAAATGTGCGTGTATGTATAATTTTTTTTGCTCATGTACAAGAATTTGTTTACTTTAATGACTTTCTTATAATCTTGAGACTAGCAAATAGCATTATTGTATGTTAGAAATTTTGAATCGGTAGAATATATATTTTATGTCTTAACTTTATAAAAAAATTTCGCATGAACAGATCAAATTAGTATGACTATATACTTTTTTACGTGGAAAATCCGAAAAGGTAAAAAATCATTAGATAATAAGTGATAAAAAAAACTTCCCTCTTTCAATTTTGGAGAAGAGAGAGAATACAGAAAATCAAGTGTGACACTGATTTCCTCAATAAGGATTATAGATGTCCATAGATGGACTTTTATACGCAACAACATAGCTTAATTTTTCTAATAGGGATTACAAATATTCGCATATAGATTTTTATATCCAGCAACAAGGTTAAATATTGTTTATACTCTATAGATGATAGAGATTTCAGGTGTTGATCCTCAATGAGGATATTGGTTGTTGATATCAATAGCTGGTGGTTGTCGATGTTGATGGTTGGAAATACAAAAGAGCTCTTTCTAGCTCTCTCTATCTTATTCATTCCCTTCATGTGAAAAATGATAGTCTATTTATAGGGTTTTGGGAGTGACATACTTCGTAAATATGTAAAAAGTTTAAGATAAATTAAGAGTGTTCCATCAGATGATCCATATTGATTCCTTCAATCGTAAAGCTTTCATCAAGAATTTAAGTGTCTTAATGTTGTCAGAATTAAGTGATATTGGGTTCATTGGATTTGTCTCATCGAGACGCTCTAATCTACTATAAACATGTCATATTTGGAGATAATTTTATTACTTAATTAATGTATTGAAGCTTTTAAGTATGCTTCAGCCTCTTGATTCCAGCTCATTTGGAATCTAATTAGATCAATTTAGTGTTATTAGGTTCGTCTTGTCGAGATATTCAGTTTCAGTGTATGTTTGTTGTAATATAAGTTTTGATGCTCCCAAATTTAATTTTGAAAGTTTCCAATTCAAATATGCTTTGAGATTCATGCTTGATCAATGTGGTTTTTAGTGACGTATCAAGCCTTGTGTTTGTTTCTCTTTAAATATATCAAATGGATTCTAACATTTTATAAAAAATATATTGCATTTTAATTAATATACTAAGATTGTATTGTGATCTTATGATTATTTGCTATTTGAAATTATATATATATATATATAATTAGGTGTGGATAAAAATAAATATCATTAATGTCATGAAAGTCATAAACTTCAATGCCTGGTAATGCATACTATAAATACATACATTATAAGATAAAAAATATTCATTTCAACTGCATTTTAATATGTTATTTTGTGTTTATAATTCTTATGTTTTGTGTAGAAAAATAGTGAAAATCATGAAAATCGGACCAGCACCGCAACGAAGAGCTTACCAAAAATTTGTTTGAGAGCTTAGTGCCAAAATGTTGTCCACACAACACTAAAGTACCGAATCAAATAGCTGAAGCGCCAAATTGTCCAACGTCGTAGTGGGATTCAAGTTGACTTGTGAACCAAAGCGATTATTAGTGAATCGACACACTGATTCAGAAGTGTCACAGTGCTATTTTAATTAAAATGAAGATTTATAAATAATAACATTAGTATTTGGACTATTGTAATGGAGTGGAACAAAGTGAAATGTGCAAAAGGATAGTAATTCCATTTTGGGTCATTTCTAAACTTCAAACCTAAATTTGAAATATAATATATAATAATATCTAAACCTAAATTGCAATTCAAATATGAATATCCACATTTACATGAAATTAAATCTACTACTAAATGTGATGAATAAGAACATGACTTCCAATAGAAATTGAATCTATTTTTTACCCTATCAACACATTTATAAACAGACTTATGGAGAAAGTGAAACAGGGAGTGCCTTGATAAAAAAAACTTCAACTTATAGAGTTAAGTTTACACTGATATAAAACTTCAACTTATAGAGTTAAGTCTCCAAAAGGTTTTTTGAATTGAAATTATAATTGAACAATATGATATTAACCTTTCTTTTATCTAAGTATGTGACTAATGGATGTAGATACTTTATTCTAATTGGAAAGCTCATTTAATGCTTCTTATTAACCTTTCTTTATGACCAACTGTGATGTAGATTCTTGATAGTGATTCTCTCTATTTGCATCTTAAACTCAATATTTAGAATGAATCAACAAAACATTCAACTTGCGCCATCAACTCAAAGCGTGTGGGAGAAAGTAGATATTAGTTGGAATCATTTTGCAGAGTTTAAAGCTGTTGATGATAGGAAGCAATATAAATGTCTACATTATGGAACTACTAATAAGGGTGGATGCATTAATATGATTAAATAAAACTTGACACGGATTAAAGATAATATTGCCTCTTATAAGAAAGTGTCATATGACATCCGCTATCAAATGCAAGAGAATTTGAATGAGATAATAAAGAGAAACTAACAAACAGAATGTCAAAACCCAGCCCGACTTGGACATGTCCTATAGTGTTGAGCTATGACATGCAAATCCCAATATCTAGTCACAAAATATTTTAGATTCTCTTTCAATATTCATTTTAAATAAACAATAAACTATAGAGTTATTAAAACATTCAAATACTGAAAATAAATTTAACCACAAGATTTATTTTTTTTCATTAAAATATATTTACAATACATTACATGATTACATGCATAAGTTATAGAACTAAATAAAAAATTAGTCATGATTGTACAAAAATCAAAATAGAAAAATACATATAACCTCAAGTCTGATCCTGAACTTTTAATTAACAATCACTTTCTCCTTCCCAAATCTTGAGAACTATAAGCAAACTCTAGTGAGCTACAGCAGCTCAATATGCCACACATAACAATCTAAAATTTTAAATTATATTTTAAATATTTTGTTAAATATTTAAAAGTAGTTAACTTCAGTATAATAAATCTATATACTGAGAAAGATAATATGAACACAACACTTATTCAATTAATTAAATGATCATACATATAAATAAATTGTAATTCTTATTATAGAGCAGTTCATATCACATTTTCCTGACATATATAAAATCTTAAAAGATTATGGCTCCTTAGGACTCTTTTTTGTGCTTATAGCCACGAGAATGTGCCTTATAGGCACAAGAATATTTCTTGACACAAACATAATCTCAAAAGGTTTTGACCTTTTATGGATCGCATCGGATATAATTTAATCACATATGCACATATATCACCACATTATAACAATTAAATAGCAATTGAGCATGTGTTAGAATTGCATGATTTTTCTATAATAATAGGTAATAAAAAATCATACTAAACAATTATATATTTATAAAATAACCAATTTACAATATATTGTGTAAAATATAATTTTCAAGACTTTATCGTACTACACTATTTTTCAGTCCAAATAATATTCTATTCAAGAAAAACCTCACAAATTTCAAAGCCCATGTTATAATTTTTTTAAAATATATTCAAAAAATATATAATCATAATATCTATAACATATAAAAAGTTACGTGGTGAAAATTTTACAAGTGCAAAGTTATTCACATTTTTTGCTATCAAAAATAGAAATTTGATCGAAAAATTAGATAAAAACTTCGTATTTTAAAAAATTAAGATATACATAATGTTTCATATCTCTACCCGAAAAACATTCTGAATTGGGCCAATGACAAAAAATGCATAAAAAATATTTTTTTTCTTCCCAAATCCTCCTTGGAGCTTTTTCGATTAATTTAGAACAAGTCAATCCAGATGGTAAACCTACAAGTGTCACATACAAGTGGACTTATGACGGTGTTGATTTATCTATTATTGATCCAGAGGAAGGGATAGGTTCATCTTTACTCTTAAAATAAAAATTTTTGATGCACATGATAAAGAGATTGAGAAAGAAAAAAAATGAAATATATAACTTTTTTGAACATAGAACAAAACCATGATTTTAACTATCTATGAAAAGTGCAATGACATCTAATAATGCAGTACATGGAGTTGATTTAGTAGTTGCTAGATAGTTTTATGACAGTTGCATTCCCTTCAATGTTACCAATTCACCTTTGACACAAAGGACTGTTGATGCAATTGCAGCAATATGACTTGATTTCAAGTTATCATCTTATTACAAATTGAGAGTAAATTTGTTACGAGATTACAAAGAAGAATGCATATAACATTAATTAAAGAAGTAAAGACATATATTATTGTTATTTTAAAGTGTAATTGAGCAAATGTACTAAAATTTTTTTAAAGCATATATCATTATTGAAAGAGGTAAAAAAAAAAAAAAGAAGATTACTTTCAAGTAAAAAAAAACAAAAAAAAAACTATTCAGGATATTACCAAACGGCCCCTTCAGCCATAAAGCTAATTGTTAAAGCGAAGTTCAGAGGTAGTTCATCAACCAGTCGGCAAACAGATCCTGACCGTTCATGGCAGAAGATCCGCGTATTAAAAAGGAGACTTATCCAATTTGGGTTTGTCATGTAATTTCCATAATTAGCCTTTTATAAATTTTAATTCCCTCCGTATCCTTCCCCGTAAACTGAGGCAAATCGTCAACTTTATTACTCTTTAAAAATTCTTAGGGGTATTAGAGTCATTTAATTTCGCAGGGCTTGATTTGTTAGATCCCGAATCCCGACTCTTGCTCTCGGGCGGCACCGAACTCTGAATTACCCCTTTATAAGTAAGAAAATAAAGCTGATAGAAAAAAAAAAACAAAAACCTAGCTTTTTGCCCCTTTTTGGTCTTTTCCCAAATTGAGACTCCATTCCGATCGCCCTTTGGTTCGTGACCTCGATCCTCGAATCGAAGGCGCATCGCGTCCAATTTCGCCGGACCTTATCGATCGTTGACTGTTCTTGTTTTGGTTCTGATTTTCTAGGGTTAGGGTTTTGAAAATTGTGATTACATGATTTCTGTTTAGATTTGCGAGCTGAATTGGGTTTTTTTTTTTTTTTTTTACTTATTGATTGATTATTATCCTTCCTTTGCGTGGGCTAAATCGAATTCTTTGTTTAGGGTTCCGAGGGTCCGCCTTCTTATATGTAGGGTTTCGATTCTTAGATTTGTTACGAGAGTTGCTTTTTTTGATTTGTTTGATCCTCCCCTCGTGACGTATTTGTTTGCGGCGGAGGAGATTTAGGGCTGTGTATTTATTGGTGGTTCTTTAAACTGAAAGCGTCATTCTTTGTCTTTGATTTTCTAATTGATTTATTGTAAGTTGCAAGAATAGCCTGCCACCTGAAATAAAACTTACCTGCATAAACTCGTGTCCGCCGTCCGTATATAACACTTTCATAAAATTTAAGCTGCCCCCGGTGGATTGGAGGGTCCAGCTCATCTTTCTTGAGGCATTCTCTGGGTCGGCTATTGAGAGGTAAATATCAGTTTTTGTGGCCTTCTTTGTTATAATCTTTGACGTTGTTTTGTTTTGTTTTGTTTTTTTTTTTTAATGTGCGTATTATTCATGTTAATTTAATTTGATTATCATTGGTAAATCATCTTTTGAATTTCAAATCTCATAATCCCATGTACACACTCTCTTGTCTATAACAAAGATTGGGAGAAATTCTGCTTTTAATTGTTGAATATAAAGTTTGTTGGTCAACTTTTTTATTTATGTTCAATGAATTTAGCTAGGTCCAAATGTGCAAGAAAAGATAAAAAATAAGAAGATTTGTTATAAAAAATTGTTTAAATATAAGAATTCTGATAATTGGGATAGCTATAAAGAGTCGTAAGAAATCTAAGAAAGCTTTTTGAAATGCAAAGAGCTTAGCTTTTAATAATTTATATAATATATTAGATACTAAGGAGGGAGAAAGATATATGTATAAGTTAACCAAACAAAGAGATATGAGTAGTACGGATTTAGTTCAAGTGAAGTGTATTAAGGATGAAGATCAAAAAGTATTACACAAAATAAAATATAGCACTCACATACAACACTTCAGATTTAGATGACACATAAGATATACACAAACACACAAGCCCCATTATAACTTCACTTGTAATGCACAAAACAATATACAATTGTCACTTGCCACAAACAACACTTCATTTCTCCCCCCATTTCTACAACATAAACAGAGGAATGCCGCATTAGCAACATATATGTACAATATGCAAGATGATATATAAATATATAAAACATGCACATTTATGATAGTTTCAATAGTGCACGAGGTATAATTTGCATACATGACTCATCCATTCGGGTCAACCAATTAAGGAATTTGTTTGGGTCATGAACTCCATCATAGTTAGGGGAATCTACTTTAACTTTCTTGACGGGTTCAAGTAAGGTCTCTTGATTCTTTGGGCATATATATATATATATATATATATATATATATATATATATATATATATATATATATATCATCCTCCATTGACAAAATTGAATGGCTAAGATTTAAAAATCAACTTTTAGCCACTTTCTACATTATAGTTACCTTTAGCTATTTTAAATTTTAGTCATTTAAATTTGTTAATGGAGGATAAAGCTATGCTAGGATAAGTGACTTTGGAGCGTTATCATACATTGATTGTATAAACTTTTAGGCATGAGAGCAATACGAGAGTGTGAATCAGAGCCATGCATTGGGTACCCATACCCACACCCACCCACATACCCATCCATACCCAATGGGCATGGGTGGGTATGGGTATGCCCATGGCTTCGTGGGTGGGTACTCAACATCTGAGGGCAAACCGATTTACATCACTAATCACCATATGCATGCAGTATATTACAATAATCCTTACTATGCAGTGCGCAACATTGAACGACATCGCGACCACGATAAATTTTGATATGTGGCTTGAAAGTTTGCAGTCAGAGAAAATGACAAAAAATGTCAAGGCCATTAATCTGTAGCAGACTGCATTCGAGAAGCATGGAAAGTGGGTGGGTGTGGGTGGGTATGACATCCCAAAAGTTATCATAGGTGGGCGTGAGTGGGCAAAGCCCACCAGAGCAGAGTGTGGGTACCCAATGAGTAACCAACCAGGATCCCATGTAGGGCTCTGGTGTGAATATTAATTCTTTACATGTTCTAATTAATTTTGAATTTGGTTTCAAATGAAGGGCTCTGCTTAGTATGATCATTTTATCATTATCGCCTATCAGTTGTGTTATAGTATTTAATTTAAGGTGTTTCTATATTTAGCTTAGGTACATTTTGTCTTATAAAAAAGAAATGATGATGATTTATGAAGTTACATGTTTGTTTATTTTTGGCACTAAGCATATAGGAATATAAATGAACCATCTATAAATGGAAAATGGATTCATGCATAAGAGATGTAAATAATGCATCATAGATATTAATGCATTTTAAATCCTTGAAATGTAGGACTTTTCATGCTATAGGTTCCTTTTTTTTAAAAAATTTGTGTAACCGAAAAAATATTTTTAACTATACTATGATGCGTAACATCTTGAGCTATATGGTTTTCCTAAGGCAAATTTAGGACGTGATGCATTTACACAAAGGATCAAATTCATAATCCATGATAGAGAACTTTACTACTTTTGATGTAAATGGGAAAACATATAAAATATGGTCCACATGATAATTTTAAAATCTTCTAAACCTAAAATTTAATAGAAAATTGAGATTAAGATAAAATTGTGCAATGATTGATATTTATATTGCAAGAATGAAAAATATATTTTACCAGATTTTATCAAATCTCAGTTACACTTCCAAAACAACAACAAAGTATATAAATGAAAAGATAACGATAAAAATAACCAAATAGAAGATACACCTTGACAAAGCCCGTAGACATCCTATTGAGGGCGCCACACCAAAAGTTGTTGTCAAGGCTTGCACTATACTTGAAAAATTCACACTTAGCACATTAGTTTGGGAGGTATCTAAAATTTATCGAGCTAAGTTTAAATTTTACATTCCCGTAGTCATCCTATTTATGATGGAAATTATACTCATAATTGTTAATATTTTAAAAAAAAGTTAATATTTTTAAAATCTTAAAGTCCACCTAAAATCTACTTGTTCTCAATTCCGAGCAAATCGCAATCTTTGTTTTCAACAATAGTAGCTAGTCCAGCTCGCTTAGTAGTTTTCAGATCCTACAATGTTCAAATTGTAGTTTGAAGGAAACCAGCCAAGACCTGATCTCTGGTATATTAGGTTTGCTATATTAAGAAAATTGTGATGCGAGGAGAATTGATAGCAACATATAAGGAAATTGCTTGTAAGGATTAAGGAATGCATTGAACTTATGAACTGCATGTATTTTATCGACACCAATAGCAACAATGAAACAATTGCAAGCTAAGGTATTGTGTAAAATCATATATAGGAGGAAACGAATTAACCATCAATCAAGGAAACAAGCAATCAATTGTTATTAGCAAGGACCGCTTTTAGTAACTGTGCCAAATTCACCAAATTAGCAATCATTGCAATAATAACACAAAGGTAGTAACATTCCAAATCAGTGGTGGGGCTAGAAACTATGAAGCATGAACATAGAGCCACAAACACTTTGCGATACAAACATATTGACATTGCATAGCTGCAAAAAGTTGGACAAGATGCGCCATGTTATATATTTTTGAATTATTAATATGGAATTTTATAATTTATACTATTCTCTACTAAGGGCATCACAAAATGAAGTATGTTACTCTATTTCAAACGTCACATATACTTCATAAAGGAAACTTTATTATGATTAAAGAAAGAACACTATTTATTACATGTTGTAATTGCTCGGCTTTGTGGAATATGTCTTCGACTTGATGGGAATGTGATTGACGGTGGAAAGCTTCAAAACGGAACAACTGATGAAACTTGCGAGTAAGCTGCATCTTCAGCTTAGTATCATGGCGTGGAAGCGAGTTGAGATGCAACACGAGGACGATTGTAGGTGAGAAGCAAGAACGAGTTGGCGAAGGAGGATGTCTGAGGCATGCTTCATACACTTTGAGATATGAAGAGGAGAATTAGGGCAAATCTTTTATTTCTTATGAGTCTTATATTTCTTGTGAATCTTGAATTTGAAGCGCCGTGTATCTCACAAATACGATGTGTCTAGTTGTTTCAAGAAAGCATGCCTGTCCTATGTCTTGCCATATCAACCACGTATTGGAACTCAATTTTTCTATTAAGAAACTGCACAATATCTATCATGTAAAACACGTGGCAGGGCTTTTCGAAGCCATGTTTGTTTTCAACATGGATGCAAAAGCTATTTGAAAGTGTCCATGCTTCATAAGGAAGAATTAAGGAATTGTTTATGCTAACATGGAATAAAAAATAGTTGAATTAAGCAATTGGATGATGATAAGAGTTTCATATTTGCATTACACTACCATGTAAATTCCATACTTTGAGCTCAGATTTTTAAGAGGCAAAAGAATGGATATTGAGCAAATGGCCAAAGGAAATTAATGAGATAGTAACTTTTGTTTATTTTTTTTAACTATTCTAGTTGAAGTATATAAAATTTTAATGCACATGCATTATAAACATCTTTTAATTGTCTGCGAGGTGCATGCAAGAAACATCCGTACTTTTTTGTTATAAAATGTATGTTATGTCATAAATTCATCATGTTATCATTTATTTTAAGCATTCACATCACAAATTTACATTTGGCATAATAATATTAACCTTTTCAGGGCTGGTACTTATGTTATCTAAATAATAGTATTATCTAGACAACAATATTATTCAGTTAACAGTATTATTTACTAAATATAATGTGTTTGATTTAATGTTATCTTAATCAATCATTGTAATATTATCTCTAGAATGGTTAATCTTGATTATGATCTTTTTTGTAGTCTTTTATTTCAGCTGTCAAGTAGGCATGATGTCTAGATGCATATATTTTTGGCAATTAGATGTCATCAAATAAGACTTAAATGTCATTTATAATCTTATTGTTTTAAATATTTTAGTGGACCAAATATTTGATTTTTGCTAATAACATAACACTAAATAGCATGTATCAACAAATCCAACAACCCCTTTGGGTTCCTTGCAGGAATTATTGTACATAGGGTGCATCGCTCATAGCAAGGTGCACAATATAGGATATGGGTGCTTGTGTCAAATGGATAATCTAGTTAGATGGTGATTTGGTGTTTTTAATTCTAGTAGATTTGAACAAGGTAGATGGAATTGTTGTTAAAGGGATTATGAGCTAAAATTATTACAGAGTTAAGAGGTAAACATGAACAGAAGTTGTGTAATAAAACTTGCACAAATTAAAGTTAACACGTCATCTACCACTTAATAGGAATGGGCGTGTAGGATCGATTCATTAGTTGAATTTTCCAGTTCATAGAACGCTAGGATGAGGCATATATGCATATGCATCCTTTTCTTAAGCTGAAAACTAGTGGCAAAACTCATGCCATTGTTGGTCCCTAGCTTGGATGTGAAAGGTTAAGTTTGGTCCGTTGGTGTTACGTTGACTACTAGTATTAAAATTTATGACAAACTAATTTAGTATTTGTATTTAATAAAGATGACCCTATTAGTTTGGATAATAATGCATCGCTTAGTTGATTGTTTGCAAAATCATGCTTTAGCACTATCAAGTGATTGCTATTAGAGTTGATAAAAATACCAATAAAGCTTAACTGCATGAAGAAAAAGGAGCTGCATATAAAATATCTAATGGTAGTAGTGGTTTGTATTTGTTAAGGTTGTTGGCGATTTTACCATGAGAAAAGTTAACAATGTAAAAGGCCATTGCTATTGCTGGCATTATTTTATTTACTCTAGCTGGATAACTTGATGTGTATTATGAGTAGCTTGAATGAGTTTTTTTTTCCTCTTAGTGCATGGACTTAAATATGACGGCAAATTATATGTGAGTTTAGGCTGTATTTCGTTGATTGTTGGTAGCAGAGGGTGCATGATGTAGGACATGCATGAAAATTTGATTTAGATAAGGAATTTTGCACGCTTAATGAGTAAGAGCATATGAATTAAATCTTTATCTTTATGGTGATTCAAATAAGGAAATAAAACATAAAGAGCGGTAAACACAAGCTTAGGCCAAGTTACTTGCGAGAAGTAGAAACCACATAATAATCAATTACTCTTGACGTTGCAAACGAAATGGGTTTCAACAAGAATTCCCTACTCTAACAATAAGAGTAGTGCTATGAAAGATCTCTCACACAACTCCTAATAAATACTAGGCTTTAGCGGGAAGAGTTAACACAACTTTCCATGAGTCAATTAGAGCTATAATTGAGAGCATTTAAAAGATAAAAGAGTAGGAGAAAAGATCACCCAAATTAGGGCTGCAAGCGAACCAAGCGTTCGACGAGCTACTCGATGCTCGGTTCGATTAAAACTCGTTTGTGATCGTTTAACTAACTAAACAAACAAACTTGAATAACATTTTAAATACTCGATCCTTAAATAAACAAGCTTGAACACTAATGTGTTCGGTTCATTTATGTTCACAAACAACATCATTTGAAGTTTGTGAACAAGCTCGACATTAAGCTCGATAAAAGCTCGAATGGAGAGAAATGCAACAAGTAATCTTCATTTAAGAATATATTCATATAGATTAATCATATTTTCATTTTAAATAGATAGCTGCTTTTATTATAAATTTAATTTTTTGAATAAAATACATTTCATATTTGTCCATGTTTGCTAGATTGTTTGTTTAAGATGTTCATAAACAAATATAATGTTTGTTTATTTAATAAATTATTTGTTAAATATGTTCACCAACATAGCTTGTTAATGTTAATGCTTGTTTGTTTAAAGCTCGATAAGCATTAAACGAACCGAACATGAACCAAACATGAACACCTTTAAATTAAACGAACCAAACATGAACACAAACAATAAAGCTCGAATCAAACACGAACCAAACTTGAACAAGCTAATGATCAACGAACTCAAACATGAACACTCACATACTCGGCTCGGTTCGGTTCGTTTGCAGCCCTAACCCAAATAGACAAGACAAACCAAAGCTCCGATGTGGTGTTTATGTGCTTGAGAGGTAGTAGACAGCAGTTCTCAACTCCTGGCTGCCTTAGGACAACAATTTGATGATCTCGGGATGGTGGACAGCAAACTAATCTCGGCTGGCATGTTTGGGCAGCAACCTGAACCTTCCGGGCCGCACGCAGTGATCTCTGAGTAGTGGGACAACTTCCCGACACTGTTCAGAAATTCTGGACAGCAATGCTACAGCAGTTTTGGCTCTTGGGAAAAGCTGGACAGCAACTTCTAATGCTTAGAAAAACCTTGGATGGTTGCCAGATGATGCTGGGAACTTTTAGATATTAATTCAGGAACTCCAATAGTGCAGGACTGCAGGATAATTCTTCTGATTTGTGCAGACAGCAAGCCAAAAGTTCCAAAACGGGAGGGAAACGTCAGGGACGGCTTGGGAGGGGCTGGCTGGATTTGGGATTGGTTTGGGAGAGCTTGCTTTGAGGATTTAAGGGAGGATTTTAATTGGAAAAGAGAGATGGGGGGCCGGCCATGCATGGGGAGTTAATTGGGGAATTTATGACTCCTTCCAAACTTGGGTTGCTAAAAGGGGAAAGAGAATTAGAGAGAAATCTCTAATCAATTTCAGCTTTGAGAGGATTTGGGAGTTTCCAAAAATAAATCAATCTCTTTAGAAAAGGATTTCAAATTCAATCTGAAGTAGTAAAGTATTTAATTCTTTCCCACATGAGAGGTTTTATTTTGGAAAGCATCATGGAGGTGGGAGCTTGGAGGGGCCGGCGGCACCAAGGGGAATTGGGGAAATTTTTATGGAAGCCTTTAATGCTTCCTTGGGTTAAGGAATTAAATTTGGGAAGAGATATTTCATGCCAAATTAATTTAAAACTCAAAGAGGAAGTGATGTGGAAACTTTCCTAAAATAGGATTGGTATTTTAGGCAACTTTTCAAATTCAAATAAATTTGAATTTATAAAATAGCTGAGTTGACTAAATTATTCAAATCCAATTAGGAAAGGGGTAATTGCAAGCAATGATGGAGGGAAAACCCAAAGGGTAAGGGGCGGCGGCTTGGGCTTGGGTTCGGTTGGGTGAAGGGCCGGCGGGTGGGGTGGGATTTTTGGTAAGTGGGCCGGTGGTTGCGGTGGGGGATTTGGTCGGCGGCGAGGTGCAGTGAGGCTAGGGAATCTGGCGGCTAAGAGGAAAGGGAATTGGATGGGGATGTTGGCGGCTTAATGGGGAAGGAGGAAGGGAAATGAAAAGGAACGAAAGAAAGGTAAAGGAAGAAGAACCA
Source organism: Dendrobium huoshanense (assembly GCA_016618105.1). NCBI lineage: Eukaryota > Viridiplantae > Streptophyta > Magnoliopsida > Asparagales > Orchidaceae > Dendrobium > Dendrobium huoshanense. The sequence goes on from CM028351.1 coordinate 76,483,181, forward strand.
TGAACCCGGCCGTCTCCAAGGTTGGTGGGTGATCCGATTTCCCTCCCTAGGGATTTCTCCAAAGCTCTCTCCTAGAACTCTCACAACTCTCCAAAGAACACATGTGCAGGAATTTTCTTATTATTCATTCATTAATTCTCAAAGAAGAAGAGGGGGGGGGGGGGGGTGCTTTAAATAGCTCATACAATGAGAAAATAAAAAGTACTACAGTGCTCCTAGGGCTTACACATACCCAAGCCATTAAGTAATGACAAAAAAAGAGAAAAGCATAATAAACTTCATAAAATAAAAAATAATACATCAATCATAAATATGAAAATCAAAAGTAGCGTGATGTAATTGTGGCCGTAGATCGACGACCACGCCTCTAGTAGATTTTCCATGTCTTGATGTCCTCATCAGCGCACTTCCTACTTTCGGGATTGGATGTTAGAGTAGCTATTTCTAAAAGGTTTTTGACTATTTATTAGGAAAGTTAAACTCCCTAATATTTATTTTTCCATTGTGAAAGAATTCGTAGTTGAAGTGATGTGATGGTTGTTGGCTAAGGCAAGGGTCTTTAACATTATACGTTAAAAAGTATGGAGAGGACATGCCAATTTTAGCTGTTGTGGACGCGTGCAAAAACATATTTGATATGTTGCAAGTGCTAGATGGGCATTCACGGGGGCATGTTTCAGTCAATTCTACAGTTCAACTAATATGTAGCTATTGCTAATAGCATGTGTTTGAGAGCGATGTGGGTGCATCTCTCTCTTTTTAATGACCTAGATTGTGGGGATGGGACAATGTAATTAAGTTTATTGGAATTTTCAAATTAAAATTGGGATTAACTTGAATCTAAATTGAGATTGATTCTTTGCTAAGCTTATTTACTAACCTATTTTATGATGAGTCTATTAATAATAGTTTGAGTCATGTAATTTATATCTTTGGTTCGAAGAAAATATCTGAAATTTAATTTCAATCTTATGAGTGCAAGTTGATATGAGATTCTTTCAAGTGTGGTACAAGTGCAACAAATTGATTAAGGAGAAAATATCTCATTGAACTAGCACGGGGCTTTTTTTAAAAAAAAAATATTGGTAGTTTTATTCCAGGGCTATTGGGCTAGTTTGGTTTTCTTTATTTTTGTCGAAAAGTGATTTGTCAAAAATCTGATTTTGTGGAACCATATTAATTTATTTGTTGATTTTTTTAATTTTTCAAATTTTGATGAAATTCTTTGATATCTATAATCATTTCATTATCAATTTGACTTAAAATTCTACTATCTATTGTTTTCGTTTAAAGAATATGATATTGATTAATTGGTAACTTATTGATATGTGGTTCCTTAATTTTCCCTTGCATGAAAGCATTCTAGTATTCTACATATCATATCAACTATATTGGAAAATCTACTTGATTCAACATACATAAGGACATTTATGATATTCTTAGTAAAATTACGTATATACACACAAACACAATAATAAAATTCTTATGATTTAATATTTTTACATATAATAATACATATTAGGATAGAAATATAGTTATTCATGTATTACTGTAACAAATTATAGATATAATGTATAAAATATTTATATTAGTTTATTATGTAATATGCTATGGATTATAAGTTATGGTATATTATATTATTATGTAGATATGAGTGAATATGTGTTTGTGTGTAATTATATATTAGTTATTCGTTTATGTATATTTAAAGATACCATGTATAGAATATTGAAACATATCTCTATATATTTAGGTAGAGTAAAAGCCCAAAATAGTCTCTAAACTATTAATGAATGCCCAATTTAGTCATTGACTTTAATAAGGACCCAATATAGTCTCCCAACTATTTAAAAAATATCCCCATTTAATGCCCTATTAATTTTTTTTGTCAAATTAGCGGAAAAAGCTGCAAGGTTGGCTTTGTGTCGTGGATATTTTAGAAAAAATACTTTTTCTTATCATCCTCAATACCTTCCGCTATAATCCCTCCTGCAATAATCTCTGGTGATGGAACGCAGAGGAGCGAGACTTACTGCTACGAGCGAGACAACATGTTGTATAGATGAAGATCGTGAGCGAGATGAGTTACTGTTGCGAGTGACAGATGACTTCGACATGCAAGACCTTGAGTGAGACAAAGGGCTATCGATGTGGAGGCGACGTGTTGGCGACATGTTGTTGTGAGTGACCATGATGATAAAAAATTGCGAGTTATAATCCCGCGAAGACAGAATCACAAGCAAGGTGGCGTGCTGACGTGCTAGACATCCAAAGATGGAGACGCGAGCGACATCCACAAGTAGTCAGAGAAACGATTAATGCTAGATTTGTTTACCTTCATATGATTTTAACTATTTGTTCAACAAGATAAAAATAAATTGTAATCTTAGGAAATATTTGTTCAGCTAGATAAATTTGCTTGGTAATGAAATTCCTATTTGATTTTATACTATAAAGGGTTTTGGAGTTTTGAACAATCCTTTATTTAGATTTTGCTTAAAAATTATATTCTTTATTAATTATTTACTATTATTATTTAGTAGATTAATTTTTATTTTGAATTTTATATTTATTATAATTTTATTAAATAATAAAATAGAGCAATATAACAATGTAATCTCACATACCTTTGCATTACCTAAACTACTCTTATATTTAACTTTGGAACTTTAATGGTTATTTTAGGTCCTAGGATTAAATTTGATCAATTTTCAATAGTTGGGAGACTAAACTGGGGCAGTGCGAAACTCGGGGACCAAATTGAGCAACCTAATATCTATTTAGGTATGCATCTCCATGTACTTGCATACTTAGACCTATACACACACAACATACTAAACTATACAATAGATATATCACTTCCTAGGTCAGAAGTGAGTTCTGACTTTCCCATAAGCTGGCCGAAGACATGGCCATGAACCATATGCTAGCTTGGGTATATTGAATGGTTCTAGTCGTGGTGGAACAGGATGGCTGATATGGTGTGATGAATGATTTCATAATACTGATGACATGGATGCATGTTTGTCTTCTCAATTACTTCCTAGTCGGAATTGCTCTACTGTCTGAATTACTCCTGATGCGAACATCCGATCATGAAGATTTTCAAAGGAGGAGATAACAATCGACGGTCGAGATCATTCTACCTTATCTTAATTTGTTATTTGTAATTTTTATTTTTATTATGAATTTTTCCTTTTTACCCTTACTTAAAAGGGTCATCCTATGTAAGCCCTAGGGGCATATATGTCTTGTTTTAGTTTCTTAGGCCTATATATAGAGGTCCTTGCTTGTGTAATGTAATAATGAATTATTAAGAAAAGAAATTTTGTTTGCACTTGTGTTCTTTGGAGAGAACTTGGGTGAGATTCCTATGGGAGGGAATCAGAGTTTCCACCAGCCGCAGGATGGGTCCGGGCTCTTGGCTTGAAGTCCCTTGGAGAAGGGCAACGTATTACCCATCAGCTGCAGGATGTGTCCAGGCTCACGAATGTATCATTCTTTCCCTAAATCATTTTCTTCTCCTCCCTTGACTGCCGGCCATAAACCACTCCACCTCCATCTCTTAGTCGGCCACCCCATCTCCTTCCATCCTCCTAGCCGCCGGCCACCCCCATCCCTTTTTTCCTCTTAATGATGATTTCAATCATCATTAATACCTATCAAAATTAGCCTACCTAATTTGGGGTAAAAATTAAATATATTTGAAATTCAAATAGAATTTCAAATACTGTACTAAAATTAACTAAGCTAAATTAGAAAAGTTCCTGAATTTAAGTCTAATTTGATTTTAAATTAGATTTGATTTAATTACCCTTTTTCTAATTTAGAATCATGATTTAGAAAGTTTTAAATTCCCTCCCAATTCCCCTCTCCCCATTAATTACACCCATTATATCCTTCCTTAACCGCCAGCCTCCCTCTCACTTCTCATTAGATCCCAAATTAAATCCCCATTAGTTATTTTCTTATTTAGCCTCTTGTTATTTGGAAAGAATCTGAATTTAAATTTAAAATAAATTGAATTCCAAAAGCTTTCTAATTAAACCAACTCTCATTTAGGAAACCCCTCAAATCTCTCAAATATGAAATTAATTTCAGATTTAATTACCCCATCACTTTTAATGCTATGGTCCACATACATTGTATGTGGACATTTCTCCTCCCTCCACATATGGCCGGCCCCATCTCTCCCTTATTTTAATCATTTCCTTATCAAGGAATCCAATTATGAGAATAATTAATCACCTATTTATCCTTCTCTCCATCAGCCGAAAATTTAAAACTACAACTCCAACTAATGAAGGCCACTAATATTATTTTAAATTTGTAAGAATAATTAACAGGAGTGGGGGGGGGGGGTGTAAAACCCCTCCAAAGCTGATTTTTTTGAGTGCAGTTCGTTCGTACGAACTGGCTTTAGTACGGGACGAACTGAAGAAAATTGTGAAGAATCTGTCAATTTCGTCTGTACGAAACTGGAAGGGTCGGGACGATCCGTCTGGACGAAATTTGTCCAGAGAGCAAGTCGTCCGGACGCTATTTAATTTCGTCTGGACGAAATTCTGCCAGAGGGCAAATCGTCCCGGGACAAATTTTGGATCGTCCGGGATGATCAGGGTTAATAAATATCCGATGGAGATATTTTGGATTCATTTGAAGAGAGAGAAAGAGAATTCAGGAGAGAGAAAGAGAATTCAGGAGAGAGAAAGAGAAGCTTGGTTTCGGAGGCCGCGGAGCGATTTTCGTCCATCGTCGTTGTTAGAAGATTTGTTCGTCTTGCAGTAAGGACTCCGAATCCTATTTCTGTTTTCGAAGATTTCGAGTTTTGATATTTCTGTGCTCAGATTTGTGTTTCCGTTACCGAAAAACGCGTATAATTTTGTATTGACGAAAGTTTTACCGCACAACTTTTGATATGTTTCTGAGATGATAAATGTGCACGTTTTGAGTATTTTCTGGAAGATTTTTACCGGATATTTTGGATTCTGCGGTGTTTTAATTGAATTGCAATTTATCAGGATGTTGAAAAATATTTTGTCAATACAATAAAAGTCTTATATTGTTGTTTTACATGTTCTGTGGTAATTTGGTAAAATTCTGAATCTGTGATTTCTGTGTAAATTCTGTATACTGCCGTTATGCCGCCGATTTCTCGTACGACCTCTGATTTTCTGAATTGATGATTTAAATGATTGAATATGCATACGAATGTAAATACATGATTGAATTATTGTTATTGTTACTGAAAGACAAGTAAAGACTGGTTGAACCGTTGGTTGGAGACATGATACCTGTACAGGATGGTGGGCCGACGGGCTTTCCTTTAAATAAAGGGTTTGGTGTTATCCTCTACTGATCACGTGATTACTGAAGGGAGTCATAAGGAGATGAATACTGTGCCGACGGGCAAAGAGTGACGACTCTTTTTACTGAGCCAACAGATACAAGATACTAAATATAAGATATAAGACTGAAAAACGCCTTAATAGCCAGTGATTGTATTTGTTCAGTAAGATTATTGTATTGAATTGCATGTGTACAGTACTGTTCTTATGATCTCATTATGATTTATTGATGCATTTATTGCTACTATACGGATTTACTGTTAATGCATGATTTCACTGTTATAGCATTACTATTCATGTCACTGGACTGTTACTGATACTGGAACTGATACTATTGATTCATTGTACTGAATTGCAGATGTACATTTTGATACGGTTTTACTGCATTGATTGATTCTAACTGTTTTAAATGTTATTATGATTTATTGCCTGATTGACTGATTTCTATAGAGATTGACGTACGCACGGATTTATTGAGCTTTACGGACCTTTGAACTGTTTATTGATTCTTCTACTGTGGATTTAGGAGTTTACTGTTTCTTATTGTTACTGTACTGATTACTGTTCATGCAATTATTTTCGTTATCTGCATTGATACTATTTATGTACTGATTTTCGTATTTGCATTGAATTAATGATCATGTGGAACTGACTGCTATGATTTGGCTGATTGACATGCATATTGCTGCTGTACCGTGCTTTGTTTTCAGTTGTAGGCTTTGGCGACCTGCTGGGCTTTTTGAACCTCATTATATGTGGTTAACAATTTCAAGTCAGAGCAAGGGAGCAGGAATGGTGGTTGATCAAGACTGTCAGACGAATCCTTTCATTATGGATGCCTGGGGCGTCACAGGGGGAGGGTTAATAAAAAAAATCTGAATATCTGAAATTGAATTTCCCTTGACCGCCGGCCAAAATCCCCCACTTGCCACCGGCCGATTCTCCCACAAACCCCTCCAAAGCCACAAGCCTCCTCCAATCTATCCATATCAACCGCCGACCATAAACCACTCCACCACCATCTCTTAGTCGGCCACCCCATCTCCTCCCATCCTCCTAGCCGTCGGCCACCCCCATCCCTTTTTTCCTCTTAATGATGATTTCAATCATCATTAATACCTACCAAAATTTAGCCTAGCTAATTTGGGGTAAAAATTAAATATATTTGAAATTCAAATTTGAATTTCAAATACTTTATTAAAATTAACTAAGCTAAATTAGAAAAGTTCCTGAATTTAAGTCTAATTTGATTTTAAATTAGATTTGATTTAATTATCCTTTTCCTAATTTAGAATCATGATTTAGAAAGTTTTAAATTCCCTCCCAATTCCCCTCTCCCCATTAATCACACCCATTATATCTTTCCTTAACCGCCAGCCTCCCTCTCACTTCTCATTAGATCCCAAATTAAATCCCCATTAGTTATTTCCTTATTTAGCCTCTTGTTATTTGGAAAGAATTTGAATTTAAATTCAAAATAAATTGAATTCCAAAAGCTTTCTAATTAAACCAACTCTTATTTAGGAAACCTCTCAAATCTGAAATTAATTTCAGATTTAATTTCCCCATCACTTTTAATGCTATGGTCCACATACATTGTATGCGGACATTTCTCCTCCCTCCCCATATGGCCGGCCCCATCTCTCCCTTATTTTAATCATTTTCTTCCTTATCAAGGAATCAAATTATGGGAATAATTAATCACCTATTTATCTTCTCTCCATCAGCCGGAAATTTGAAAACTACAACTCCAACTACTGAAGGCCACTAATATTATTTTAAATTTGTAAGAATAATTAACAGGGGGGGGGGGGGGGGGGTTAATAAAAAAAATTTAAATATCTGAAATTGAATTTACCTTGACCGCCGCCCAAAATCCCCCACTTGCCACCGGCCGATTCTCCCACAAACCCCTCCAAAGCCACAAGCCTCCTCCAATCTATCCATATCAACCGCCGGCCATAAACCACTCCACCACCATCTCTTAGTCGGCCATCCCATCTCCTCCCATCCTCCTAGCCGTCGGCCACCCCCATCCCTTTTTTCCTCTTAATGATGATTTCAATCATCATTAATACCTACCAAAATTAGCCTAGCTAATTTGGGGTAAAAATTAAATATATTTGAAATTCAAATTTGAATTTCAAAAACTTTATTAAAATTAACTAAGCTAAATTAGAAAAGTTCCTGAATTTAAGTCTAATTTGATTTTAAATTAGATTTGATTTAATTATCCTTTTCCTAATTTAGAATCATGATTTAGGAAGTTTTAAATCCCTCCCATTTCCCCTCTCCCCATTAATTACACCCATTATATCCTTCCTTAACCGCCAGCCTCCCTCTCACTTCTCATTAGATCCCAAATTAAATCCCCATTAGTTATTTCCTTATTTAGCCTCTTGTTATTTGGAAAGAATTTGAATTTAAATTGAAAATAAATTGAATTCCAAAAGCTTTCTAATTAAACCAACTCTTATTTAGGAAACCCCTCAAATCTCTCAAATCTGAAATTAATTTCAGATTTAATTACCCCATCACTTTTAATGCTATGGTCCACATACATTGTATGCAAACATTTCTACTCCCTCCCCATATGGCCGGCCCCATCTCTCCCTTATTTTAATCATTTCCTTATCAAGGAATCTAATTATGGGAATAATTAATCACCTATTTATCCTTCCTAATTTAGAATCATGATTTAGGAAGTTTTAAATTCCCTCCCAATTCCCCTCTCCCCATTAATTACACCCATTATATCCTTCCTTAACCGCCAGCCTTCTTCTCACTTCTCATTAGATCCCAAATTAAATCCCCATTAGTTATTTCCTTATTTAGCCTTTTGTTATTTGGAAAGAATTTGAATTTAAATTGAAAATAAATTGAATTCCAAAAGCTTTCTAATTAAACCAACTCTTATTTAGGAAACCTCTCAAATCTCTCAAATCTGAAATTAATTTCAGATTTAATTACCCCACCACTTTTAATGCTATGATCCACATACATTGTGTGCGGACATTTCTTCTCCCTCCCCATATGGCCGGCCCCATCTCTCCCTTATTTTAATCATTTCCTTCATTATCAAGGAATCCAATTATGGGAAGAATTAATCACCTATTTATCCTTCCCTCCATCAACCGGAAATTTAAAAACTACAACTCCCACTAATGAAGGCCACTAATATTATTTTAAATTTGTAAGAATAATTAACAGGAGTTGGGGGATTTCAGATATTTAAATTTTTTTTTAAACGCCACCCCCCCCCCCCGTTCTACATCAACTCCTGTTAATTATTCTTACAAATTTAAAATAATATTAGTGGCCTTCATCAGTTGGAGTTGTAGTTTTCAAATTTCCTGCTAACTGGAGGCTTGTATGTTTATTGCAACTCATTTAAACTGAGTTCAGAAAAATCTTGTTAAAAAAGATGAATTTTGGTTCAAGTTGTCTAGGGGCAGCCGCATTGTTTTCTTAAATGGAATAAACTGTCTGCGGTCATTTTTTTAAAATGACTATAAACTTGGCTTTTTTTATTGTTTGTGTGTGTTTAATTATATTCATTTGATTAATATCAGCTAAAATAAAATGCTTTGACTCGTTTTAGTTGTACAAAAAGCTCTTATATGCATTGGAAGCAACTTAAAGCTGTGGCTTTGTGTTAGTAATCTTTATCGTTGCATTATCTTGTGAGCAAAGCTATATTATACTCCTAGTCAGCACAACCATTGATGGTCATGTTCAATCAATTTACTAAAAATTTCATTTCTTGTTGGTGCTTAGTGAAATTTTTTATTGCATTGCATTTTTCCAGTGGTCTAATTATTCTTATTGCTGTAAATACTATCATAGTTTGTAATAGCAACCTGTATTATTCCTTCTTTTCCAGCTTGAAGATGTACAACAGGCAGCCTTGTGTTACTGACGACTCATACCAGCTTTCCTATGAACACCTAAGGCAAATGGAGTGTGCTGGCTATTTTCGGGCATCCACAGAAGTTTCTCCATTTAAATTTGTTTCTGGGAAACATCACGTGTCTGGTAAAAGGAAATATGACTTCATTTTCTGTGTGATATGAAGGTTCATTTTCTCTATCTAGTGTCTGATAGTGTATTTTTGTTATGATGAAGAAAAGGAGTGTTTTGACAGCAGGGAAGATCTTAAGGCTAGTTTTGAGGGTGGGGATTATCATATATGCTCAGTTGCTAAAGACATGGATTACAGAATGAGAACTGATGGCATATCCAGTATGTTCACTGCCGTTACTTCTTCGCTTGACTATGCCATTACTTCTTCGCCTGCCGCAGAAAGCTCCTTGGGAACTGAAGCAGTTGAGAATGGTAAACGGTCTTCAAGCTATTTTTGCAACGACGATGTGGTGAATAAGCGGGCAAGGCAAGATAATGAAGCAGGGAAGTTGGAACAGCTTCATGAAAACTCTTTTGCTAGTATTCCCCCCGAGGGAAAACTTCCAGGTAGACCTAAAAAAGAACCGAATACTTGCATAGCTATTGTTAAGTAGTGTTAGTATGTGGGAATTATTTGGATTTAAAATATACCATGATTTGCCTATTTCAGAAGAGGCAGAATGGAGAAGAGCAGCAGCTGGTGTGGATGCTAATGATAAAAGCTTTGAAGCAGATAATTTGAGCCTCCCCTTGTTAACATCCAACCCGGAAGTGGCTACCGGGCTTGATCAACCTGCCTGGTTCTCTTTATATCCAGGATATGAAATTGATCACGGAATAATGGGATTTGATCAGCTGGAAGATACTTATTTCCAATTTTCTGATCATCCGCATCGGCGACATGTACCAGTTGGACCAGTTCATCAAGCAGATCTTCCAAAATGGATAACTCGGGATTCTAATATTGCTTCAGACAATGGAACGACTTCATATGCTGATCCTGATGAAGCTAGTGCTGATAAGTGGCTAGGAACCTGTGTCTTGCCTATGCCTGACCGAGACTCCATTGCTAAGGATGTTCAAAGCTTTTACTCTAAGATTGTTTGTGATTGCACTGATGAAGGTTCCATCAACTGTGTGAGGAAGCATGTGATGGAAGCCAGGGAAAATCTTATTAGAGCATTGGGACATGAAGAGTTCATACAAATGGGATTTTCCCACATGGGAGAGAGTGTTGCCCAAACATGGACTGAAGAGGAGGAAAATCTTTTCCATGAAGTGGTGTTATCAAATCCTGAATCAGCAGGAAGGAACTTCTGGGCAGCGCTCCGCAAGGCTTTTCCATCCACCAGTTTTAAAGAGTTGGTCAGCTACTACTTCAATGTTTTCGTGCTCCGGAAACGGGCCCATCAGAACCGGTTCAATCAGTCGAACGTGGACAGCGACAATGATGAGTGGCAAGAAAGTAGCGACGTTGAATTTCCGTTGTCCGAAGAAGGAGAAGAGGAGTGCGAGGTGCCTCTCGTCAGAATCGAGGGGGATGAAGGTTCGGCCATACAAACCATTGATAGAAACTCAACAGATTCTGCTGAGAATCGACATGTTCAAGTTGACTCCTCTACTTCCTATGAGGGCCTGAATATCTTGAAATGTGGAGATAATGAAATCCTAAACTTGGCTGATTATGATCATAGTAACGCCCATGGTGATTCAAAACCCTGGAAAATGAACTCTGTTGGAGCAAACAATGAAGATGTTGATTGCCTCTCCAACTCACAATGTAATTGAATAGGTCTTTGTGAAGGGATCTCCAGGGAAAGCTGCAAGAGATGGCTCTGGTTTCTGTTCATCTAAACCTGAATTGCGCTGAAACGGCTGAAAATACTTGCTGCATTCAGGTATTCCATGCTGGTGGATCAGTCTCAAATCTCAATCCATTTTTTTCACTGTAAATCCATGTCGCAGTTTAGGTAGGCCAGGTCCTATCTTCTTAAAATCACAATTTCATGATTCTGCTAGATGCGTACGTGCAGGAGTTCAAATTTTTTCTATTGTATCTTTTTTTCTATTTATTTATAAATTTTAACCTTTCTTTATATTTTTATTTTTATATGGAAGGAAAAAAAAAATGTAATGGACTCAAGAAAATTAAGAGTAAAATATTCTTAGCCTTCCAATATTAATTAGAATTCGGACTGCTTTTTTTTCATTAGATTAGATTTTGTGTATGAATTTTTTCAATTACTTGAATATTTTTAAAATTTTAAACTAGTTGTCTTCTCCTTTGACGTGGGGACCTCATTCGGTAGATTAATTATTCTGTGCGGACTTCAAATGTCGTCCGGAGATCAACCAAAATGTGTCACGTCAGTAGTACCAGATCTCATTTGTTGATCTCTGAACGGCGTTCTGCGTCCAATCTCTTGCATAATAATTTCTCTCGATTGTGCCCTTCTCCATTTCTAGGAAAATATAGAGAAAAATAGTTCATATATGTTATTTAAGCAACATATGAAAGCACTTACAAAATGAACTCGTCATTGGCTTCGTATGAGATTGTTTTTGTATTGTTTTTTAATGTAATTTTTTATACAAAAATTTAATTTTTTATATTAAGAAATTATTTTAAAAAGCAACAAAATAGTCATCCCAAATGAATCTTTAGTCTTATTCTTCGAGTTTATACACCATATTTTCTTCCATGCTAACCTACCCTAAAGGCATCTTAAAATCGCCTCCTTATTTTCAACCGAACCAAACATCACAATGAAAATATCATTGTTTGGTATGATTGAGGAGAATTAATGCAGAGTATCTTAACTAAATTGCTCCTTAGGCCTATTTTAATTAGTTTGTTATGTGCGACTTACAAGTATCTTCTAGAATGTTCTATTTAGCTTATATAAGCAAGTATTATAGTAGGGAAAGCATTGAAGAATATTATGACATTTTAAAGCTTTGAAGCTTTGTTTCTCTTCTTCTCTGGATTGGGATCGAAATCCTTCTTGCAGGTCGATTCTTCCGACGATCCACTACACCAAGAACACTATCTATCTACACAAAAATACAGCCCAAATTTTCACTCATCAATGCTCTTAAGTTTTGTTTGGAATAACTTTCTTACTGTTTTTTAAAGTAACTTCTTAGTACGAAAATTTTTAGTTCAAAAAATATTTGTACTAAAAAATTGCTTTAAAAATAATAAGAAAGCTGCCTAAAAAAAAGAGATTATTCTGTGCGGACATCGGACGGTAATCATCTGATTGAGACAAATCAGATGGTGCAGAATAATTCATACTAAAAAAAAGCCTTGCAATGAAAACATCCTTTCATATCTTTTTTTTTTGGGATATTTAAGCCATTTAAGGCAAACTCACACACATAACGCATACACATGGACTCGAATCTTGGACCTCTTAGTTGGAAGCCTAAGCTCTCAACCAATAGGCCAAGGGGAGTTGTGTCTTTCATATCTTTTTAAATCCCTGAAGAAGCCAGCGTAGGCTGCGAGCAACATCTACAGAACTGCAGAAGAGACATGAGAGAAACGCCAAGCCAATGGTGCAGTTGCACAAATTCTTGCAAGAACTTTGCCTCTTCAAAACAAACGCTGAAGACTGTGTCAAATACCATTATATTTAAATTATTTCTTTATTTATTTTTGTCTATTTGAATTTGAGTATCTGAAAATTATTTTTTAAAAAAGTTATATGAACTTCATATTATAATCAAATTTAATAAATATTTCTGATGTGTTAATTTTAAAATTATAATCTATTTGTTCTATCAATTGATTTATTATATTTAATTTTATTCATTTAGATGTTGAGATTCTTAAACTATGCTTAAATTTGTTTAATTAGATGAATAAAATATAAAGAGTCTTGATTAAGCAAATATCAACCTAATTATTCATAAATTATCAAAATGTCCTAAAAAAATGGGAATTTCTCTATTAAGAAACCTTCCATTGATTTTATGCAATTTATCTAAATGTAGATAGATCTAAAGGCAAATTATTTTTAATTACATTAATATACTTAAATGAAAAATTGACCTATAATAAAAATCCCCTCCCTTGCTAATATTATCCCCCCTTGTAAACACACAAATGAGCAATCAATAATATATATATATATATATATATATATATATATATATATATATATATATATATATATATATATATATATATATATATATATATATATATATATATATAATAAATTGGACATATTTAGATCCAAAATTCTGACTTGTTTAATTGGCGATCAGGTTCAAGTTGACCCGTAAGCTTGATAGTGATTCATTTCATTTTGTTTCCTTAAATTATTTTACTTGGTATGTTTGTTTTTACTTTGGATCAATTAACTTAAATTTTATAGTTAATGTGTTATAAATTTTTGTAATTAAAATGAATTTTGGGTCAAATTCGAATTGCCAATAGGTCTAATTCGGGCCCAGGTTTTTTACCCATTTATTTATATGATATATGTTATCTATGAAATTCTATGATTGCTCTGACGGTCAGTGGCGACAGTTGTGGCCAGTGTTAAGATGAAGACTATGGAGAGAGGTGGTAGGGCTGATGACCAACAATGGTGATGATATGTGGCACCAATTGACAATAACGAAAAAGAACTTATAGTGTATTTAAAAATCAATCAAATCTAATCATTTTAAATACATAAAAAATGTAATGGGATTTGCAATTTTGCATACATATCACTTTATATCATGTTATTTATATATATAACCCTAAAAAATTTTAATATTTCATGCATACCACACATATACAACTTTAATATCAAATATGTCATTCATATATTTCATTTCTATCATCATACAACTCTATAAACTTCAATATTTCAATTTTTGCACCCATATTTGATCTATGGGTTGTAGGCATTAAATATTAAAGTTTTAGGTGTTATATATGCAAATAACATGATTGATACGTCATCATGAAATTACTTGATCGGCACGAATTTTGGCGCAAAAATCAAGTTGGAAACTTCATAAATTAAATTTGGGAGCATCTGAATTGAGATTTCAGCGAGTTTATAGTCAAACTGAGCGTCTCGGAAATACGAACCCAACGACACCAAATTCAATTCAATCCAAGCCCAAATGAGCCAAAATCAAGCACCCGAAACGCTGTTGAAAAGCTCGTACCACAATTTAAGTTACCAAACGATCTCCAATTTTAACGAGCTTATAGTCAAATCGAACGGCTCGACGAGACAAATCCAACGAGCCCAAGAACTCCGGATTCCGACATCACTAAGGCCTTCAAATGGCTGACGAATGGTGTATGATCAAGGGATTCAATATCAGCCGTCCATTCAACCACTCCCTGTTCGCCCATGATCTCACATCTATTTACAAGCCATGCTACTCCAGAAAAACTATAAATATACCCCTCATTTCTCATAAGAGGGGACCCAAGCAAGAGAGAGAAGAAGAGAAGAGAAGAAGAAGAGAAGGAGGAGAATCAGCTCCTCCTCGACCACCGTCGGAGTTCTTTCAACCGGCTGAATACTCCGGAATTCTGCCGGATATTCGGGAGAAGCCGAAATTCTGCTGGATATTCGGGAGACACCGGAATTCTGCATAACTTTGTAACTGAATTTCAATTCAGGAGAAACTCTTTGTAATCTGATTGTTCTAACTTGTGGGATGAATCAGCCTCTGTACTTCAAACAAACACTAGTAAAAATTCTTCAACTGGGCCTGTCCCCGTGGTTTTTTCCCTCTTTCGAGTTTTCCACGTAAAAATTATAATGTTATTTTCCTTTCATGTTTGTGTGATGAATATTCGTACAACGCTAAGACGAAAGTATTTCAACTCTATCGCCGCGTATATTCTAGACTGCAACAATGATATAAAATGATATGTTTGTAAATCCCCCAAAATATATTAAAAGTTGTATTGTACTTCGAACCAAATATCAATATTTTAAAAAACTTTACATTTCGAATATTTCATACCTCATTTACTTTAAATCTAACAATTAAAATTTAAAAATTTAAATTGCATAACTATATGATTAATGTCTCTTTTTAATGTAAAATAAATTTATTTTTAATGCATTTATTTTGATATGGTTGATGCTAAAATATTACATTATATAAACATATATTAAAACCAACGTTTTGAAAACCGGACCGGACCGGCCGGTTCAACCGGTTGAACCGGCACCCGGCCGGCCGGCCGGCTCGGTTTACCAATGAAACCGGGATAACAAAGAACCGGCTTTGAACCGGTCCGACCGGCGGTCGGACCGCGAACCGGGCGAACCGGAAACCGGGAAAGAACCGGACACGTGATCTTAACGCGAATTTCAGCCGTTCGATTGAAATCAGGCGGTATTTGAGGTTGGGTATTAGTGTGTTAACGTATTAGAAAACCTGGTGTAAACCTAATATCGTATTCTACCTCCCGTAACTCCTAAAGCCCGCCTCCTCAAATCGTCTCTGCAGCTCCTTCGTCGCTGCCGTTCGACGCTGCAGCTGTTCCTTCGTCGCTTGCGGCGTGAGTCTTCTTCTCATCAAAAGGGAAGAATCTCGCGATTTCAACCACTCGGTTTAACAACGTAAGTGTAAACCTAGTTTCGTATTCTACCTCCCGTAACTTCCGAAGCCCACCTCCTCAGATTTTCTCCGTTAGTCAATGCAGCTCCTCCTTCTTCGCTGCCGGCCGACGCTTCCGTTTGACGCTGCAGCTGCTCCTTCGACGTTGTGAGTCTTCTTCGCTTCTTCGGTTCTTCCTGTAATTTTCAAGATTCGGGATTTCAGCCGCTCGGCTAATGAAAATTTTTAAATGTTCATGTCAGAGTTTTCTCTTTTTCTCCACTTGTTGATATGTTTTATTTTTCTCCTTTTATTTAATTAGAAATGCTTTTTCTTTGCTTTGGTTTGGCTATAAGTTTTGAGTTGATGTACTAATTGAAGAGATGCTTCATTGAGACTGAACTCTTCTAACCAAAAAAGAAATTACAAAAACATGAACAAAGAGTACATCTCCATATGAACTCTTCTAACCAGTTCTTAATTTGGGATTCTGCTTACCACAAGAACAATTCTTCTCAAATAACATAAAGAACATTGGCATAGAAATCAAATTGTTTATCATAGAATATTGAAACAAATCAATATTATTTAACTAATAAATAATATTATTATTTATTACGTCATCCGGTTCGACCGGTCCAACCGGTCGAACCTTGAACCTCTCCTTCAACCGGTTCGTTGTCCGGTCCGGTTTTCAAAACGTTGATTAAAACTTTAATATTAGATGTAAATACATTTAATTATATAAACGCGCACTAACAATCTATAGTTCTTCCACCAATCCACCGGAATTAATACGTGGCTTAATCACAGCCGTCCAATTCACCACCGTAGAGTCCTTAGTGAGGTACACGTGCAGCCCTTTTGGGCTTCTTTTCCGTTTTTTTTTTTCTTCCAACCTTTGCTTTCATGCATGGATTTCTCATCCAACCGCACAAACTACACAGAAATAGGAATCAATATCCTTCTCTCTGTTTGAAGAATTCAGAGCTATTCCATAAAAGGATATTGAGTTATTGAGGAAAAGAAGCAAAGTAGAGGACGAGCTTAACTATAGGTAATCTCATTGCTGTCGAAGAAGCTCGCAAAATCCTAAGCTTTTTTTTATCTTCTGATCGATTCAAAATGAGAGGATAGAAAGAGATTCGTTGGATCGTAGGGATTAGTTTGAGTTCTGGTTTTTTTCTCAACTTAAACTCTGCTTCCCTGATCAGTTTTGGTCTGATTTTCCTATTTGAAATGGAGAAGGTCCGCTGTGAAGTTTGCGGACGAAGCTTCCTGAGTACTAGATCGCTTGCAGTGCACATGAGGTATCATGCTGTGCTGAAATCTGAGGAGGAGCCAATGTGTACGTATGGACTTAGAGAGAATCCGAGAAAATCATGGAGGTTGAAGGAGAAAGAGAGGGATATGCTTTGTAACAAGTGCGGGGAAGGATTCGGTTCATGGAGTTCTTTTTTTAAGCATACGAAATGTCATTCTGAGACGAGAAGAGATGTTCTTAGCGTGGAGGTTGATGAAGATGATGAGGAGGATGAGGAATTCGAGAAAAAAGAGGAGGATTTGCAGAGTAATGAAAGTTATGAGGAGGGAGAAGATGAAATGCAGAGCGAATCTGAAAGCCAAGTTACTGCAGTTGTTTTTCCGGCTAGAGAGCGGAGGAAGAGGAGGAGATCACCGGATTTATCGCCGGAAGATGAGAATGAGATAAAGTTGGGTGCTTTTTGTCTGCTGATGCTATCAAGAGGCACCGAGTCTGTTACAAATTCGTCTGATAAAGTTTCAATAGTAATAGAAGAGAAGGTGGAGAAGCAGAGAAACAATTCAGGTTTCACAGCATCCGATTTTGAAATGAATGAGCTAAAAAATGTTCAATCTTTTCAAAAATATGATTTTGGAATGAATGAGCTCAAAAAGGTCCAATCTTTTCAGTCTGAATCTGAGTTTTCCCATAAACTAAAGAAGTCAAAGGCCTCTCCCGATAAGAAGCATCTCAATTCTGTTGTTTCAGAGCTTGGAAAGAGAAGCACATATAATTGTACGTTATGCAACAAGAGCTTTCATTCTTACCAAGCTCTTGGAGGTCACATGGCAAGCCATAAGAAGATCACAGAAAGTTCTTTATCTGAAACTCAAGAAACTGGAGAACTCAAAATTCAGAATCAAAGATCAAAGACTACTAAGAACAGCCATATGTGCTCAATTTGTGGCAGAATTTTTGCTTCTGGTCAAGCTCTTGGTGGTCATAAGAGATCACACTTGGTTCCAGCAAACAATGCTGCTTTTGCTGATGCTGTTCAAGCTTCACCTGCAGTAATTGAGATAGAACAGAAGAGTTCTATCCTTGATTCACTTGATCTCAACCTTCCTGCTCTTGATGATGAAATTTATGATAATTCTAGTGGAAGTATTGAAGATTGCGTCTGAGGCATTTGAAATTTACGTAGTCTCATGCGAAATCTGTTCGAATTCTCCTTTGAATTTTAATCGGCTATTCATTCTTTTCATCCTCAGTTCAGGATATTTGAGATGTTCTTACAAAAATGATCCAGTGAACAAGAAGCTAAATTGCTGCTGCACATTCTTGTTACTGCTAATCTGTTCTTTAATTCGAATTTTATATTATTTTTTCTTAGAAACAGGAAGTAATCTTTCAGCAAATGGTTGAACAAAATCTGTTAACTTTTACAATTTTTTGAGAATTTCTGTTAATCTTTCAAAGAAAACTTTAGATTGCCAAAGGTTGGTTAGCTTCTTCTCTCATAATTGGCCAACTTTTGAGAAGTTTCTCATTGCAAGTTGACTTTTCAAGTGTTTAGGTTCAAAAAAGTTCTGTTTCAGTGCTAAGAGGGAGAGAGAGAGAGAGACGATTTTTTTTTGGGGTTCTTTTTAACATCATTGGAGAAGATGATTAACAAATAATTAGAATTAAACTAATGATGATGATGATCATTTAATAATATATTATTTTCAGATAAGTTAGAATACCTTCTCTTAATCTTTAGAAAACTTTTGCCCTTTGAAATCATCGCCAACAAGCACTTGTTAATGGTTTCTGTCAACCTTCTGAAGAAATACAAGTGTTAGTTAAAAAATGATCTCAAATTGGTTATTAAATTGCCCACCAAAAGATAAGACAATACTGCTCTCTCCTGCCCATGCTGTCCTTCATTATCATCCTTAGAATCCAACATGAACAGTACTGGTTATTGACTGGGGTTTACTATGACTTGCTTCTGCCTTACTGGATGAATTATTCTATGCGGATGCCAAACATCGTTCAGAGCACAATGAAAATGCGCCACATCATCTCCTACTTGGTACTGCGGCTCAGTACTTCTCGGTACTAGATGATGTGGCTGCACTTAATTCACCTCTGGATGATAAACTGTGTCCGGTATCCGCACATAATAATCTCTCCTTACTGTGAAGCTTACCTTCACAAAAACAGATGAAGCAAAACTTTTTTTCTTTTTTAAGTTTTACTTCAGCTTTCTAAATTTGCAAATTCTCAATTTTTTTTAAAGAAAAGATAGAAACTTAGAGGTTCTAATGGTTTGATGGTTTCAGCTATAAGACATGTTATAATCCTAATAGTTCTTTCATTCACTAGAAGATAAACTGATATGGACAAATAAAACTTTGTGCAAGCCAATGAAGAACATGACAATTTTGCTGAAACAACTAGTTTTATTTTCATCAACATGCCTTACTTTTATAGAGAAAAAATGTATTTGATCTGATAACTAAACTGTTTTTAGCTTGTTTTCTAGTTATTATAGCAGAAATATGAGTTATTGTGGTAATTAAGTAAGAAATTAATGTTCAATTACTTATAATTAAGGTTTATTTTTCATTTGAAGACTCTAATTCTGAACTAAACTATATTTCTATCAAAGGCTGAAGTACGCTTGTGCAGGTGCAGGCTTGTTTGCTCAAGCTGGAGGTTCTCTTTGTTAAGTCTGCACTACTGAAACAAAATTTGACTAGCTATCAAGTTATGAGCAGATGATTCAATTTTTCGGTATTTAGACTTCGTTTGGGATGGCTTTCTTACTGCTTCTTAAAGAAGCTTCTAGTATTAAAATTTTAAATTTTGAACTATAAAGCCGCTTTAAGAAGTAGTAAGAAAGCCGTCTTAAATGAAGCCTTAATCAAATTGAAATGTTTATTATGTGGCATATAATGATTTGATTTGTGTATTGTTAGTAGAAAACTTCTTTAAACATAATTGAAATACACTGTTGTGAAACTAATAGCTGTTGGCCTTGCTCTGAGCTTGAACTTCTAAAATGTGAATATAACTTTATTTGCTCCTCATTATTTGAGCTTATTTATTGATTTTGTTGAATATAACTTGATTTATATGGGCCATTGTCCACTTAAAATAACATTTATCAATAATACATATACGAGTTACAAAGCCCTTACCTATATTTAGATAAGTCATGAAAACAGAACATAAAAAAGCTTGTTCTTGTGGCTATCATGGTGATGAGATGAAGAAAATTAATGAGTTAAAAGGAGAAAATCACCTTTTTTTTCTTTTTACTAGAGGTGAATGTGGATGACCTTGAGGTGGCATGCAAGATGATTAAGAAGGTGGAGCCCATTGAAGACAACAAATTAGTCATCTTCGATATGTGGTGATGACACAAATTGAAGATAACATTAGAGTAACATAAAAAGGGATAGCGGTCTGTTGCATCCTGTTGGTTGACAAAAACAATTCATCTCGATGATCCCATGCTCGAATCTCCTAATCTGTATGAAAAAAAAAGAAAGGATAGCGTTCAACCTCATTGTCATTTCAAACATCATCCTAACCATCTCCAACCCTGACAGCCTTCCTCCCTTACCTCCAAACGCCTCTAATAGTAGTGTCACCCCCTATTGAGGTCAATTTTCGTGAAGGACCTAGGATATTATTGATTCAGAGCATCCTCATTAATGTTAGTTAACTTGATTGTTTATTGTAGTTCACATTGACTTCACTTCTGTCGGTGCTTTCAACACCCTTTTGATCACTCTTCACATCTCCATTTTTTTTTTACTTCATCATTATATAAATCAACTAGTCCTCTCTCTCTCTCTCTCTCTCTCTCTCTCTCTCTCTCTCTCTCTCTCTCTCTCTCTCTCTCTCTCTCTCTCTCTCTTTTATCATTCTTGAAGTAGCTATCAAGTGATCTAGTTGAAGAACACTTGAAATCTTCTTCAAAAGAAACCCCCAATTTAAGCTCAAAATGTCACCATTTCATCATTTTTACTTGGAATAAAGATAATGAGGTACTCATAGGAAAAACAACCTCTAATGGCTCTCTACAAATCATAAAATTTCTTTCTAAGCAAACTAACTATTCTGTCAGAGTTTTATTTAGTTGTAAGTACTATCTTTAAAAATAGTTCTACAAACTTATACTAATATACATTGAGTGCATCATTTTATAACCAATTAAGGATAGCTTAATATGATATTAGAGATCATTCATTAATTATGCTAATGAATATGGAAAAAAGGTTTACAAATAACATAGACAATATGATAGCATATCATCTTCTTACAATGAAGTTAGCAGCAACCGCTAGACAGGAAAACTGAGGGTCCTCGTCCACAGTGGCGATATCTTTCCTTCTTCTTAACTTATGAAGTGCGCCATTTAATTAAGAATCCAACTTTGGCTATCTATGTATACAAGCTTATAAGGGTGTAAGTGTAACAATCCAAACTCTTAAAAATTGAGATATTGTCTGTTTTGGCCTAAGAGCTTCACGATTTTGTCCTGTTGGTGTAACTTCTCAGTAGGTTACCAATCCCAGAATTGCTCCGGGATGAACATTGTGGATTTTCTTATGAAAATTCCAGTCATTACACTAAAAGGCATATCGATGTTTAAGAGTTAGCTTTCTTTTTATTTAAGGGGTTTCACAGTAACTTACTATGCTGTCAGTGAGTCCAGCTGAATCGTGAACCAGCTCAGAATTGGCTTGATAAATAGCTCGTGAATCTATCTTGATGAGTTAACGAGCCAAATTTGAGTCTACCCCTACTCGAATCGTTAGCTCCTTAGCTGTTCGTTTAAAAAATAGTAATATACAATATACTTCAAAATACTAATATTTAGAGTTTTAACTTTTAAGTACAAAGTTATTGAAAATGTTTGAATATTATATTTCACTCTCTTATATTACTATGATTCTTTATTACTTTTCTTATAGTTTTTCATTTTTTTATCATTTTATTATAGTAATTGCTTAAATAATAAACATTCTCTCTTTCCTAATAAACGGGTGCTGGCTTGAACTCATTGAATAAAGTTCATGCTCGATTAATTAATCAAACTCAAGATCAAGTTAAGAGTGACTCAATTTCGGCTCGACTCTTTTCCTCGCCTACAAACTTCGATCTAAAATCTATTTCAATAAATCAAAGTTTTTATTATTTTTTAATTCTGATTCAAGATATCTCTCCATAACAAGCTACTTATTGTTACTTAAGTGGGACTAATACATTGCATTCAAGATGCCTTGAGATTTTTTTGGTAATGTTTGGCAAAGATCATCTATAATTTGTTAATGATTTCCTATGTAAAGATAATGATTAAGAATATTAATTATATATTAGAGTTAATTAATATAATTATCATATTTATTGATTGATATTAACTATAAATATATTTTTTAGTTTTTCTTGGGGGAATGAAAATTTTAATTTACTATATAATATTAAGTGATGGTCAAAATTCTAAGTATAATTAATTAATTATATATTAAATTCATTACAAAATAAATTTGGGAAATTTACATACATACCACTTTATAACATCCTCTAAAACTTTAATATTATATCCATACCACTCTATATTATTTTAATATCAAATATACCACTTATATTTCTTTCCTACCACTCATATATTTCATTTCTACCACTCATATTTTGTATGAAAATGAACTATGGGTGGTATTTATGTAATATTAAAGTTTTAGGTGTTAAATATGTAAATAGAATAGTATTAAGTGGTATGTATGTAAAACTCCCTAAATTTGATATTCTGATATGAATAGTATTTTAAAACAATTTGTTCTTTCCACTTATAGGTTTGAGGATGATCTGATCTCAAATATAAGCAATCAAATTTCTATATTTTAGTCTCTAATATTTTTGAGTTTAGTCTGTCACTAATTATTTATTTGCAAATATGCCCATGTATTTTTCAAATTTTCTTGTTAGTGCTACCCACTATTCCCTTATATCAACTATCAAGTCCCAAAATAAATTATAAATTACATGAGAAATTATTGTTATGGGCTCTTTGATTAGCAAAAAAAGAAATATCAGTTTAAATGGAAAACAATGTAAAAGGAAATTTTTTTGGAATTATTTGGATATATAAGTGTAAAGTAAATTCAGTTTAATGTTTTTTTTTTTTCGTTTGGTTTGAAGTTAAATGAATGTAATATAAAGTCTAAAAATAGTGATGATCAATGGGCGGTGGCGGGTGGAGATGGTGCCGTTGACGATAGTAACTGGAGGTGGTGGTCAACAGCGGTAGTGGTGACTGACGACAGTTGACAATGGTGGTGGTGTCTGGCAAGTGTTGCGCCGGTGGCCGGCAATGGTTGGCGACTATAAAACAAACTTGCTTTTGGTGTAAATAATTTTTGCTCATTAAATATTAAAATTTTCAAAACCTCAACATTTGAAATACTTTACACCTAATTTGACAGGGTTATAACTCTAACACCTATTTCAAAATAAATACCAAGTGTAATGCATGACATGCAATGCATAGCTGCCTAAATATTTTGCTCAGAAATTTTATTGATGCTAGTGGTTTTAGCTTTCAGTGATTTTTGTTATTTATATTGAAAATTATTCATATTTTTATTTTGGCTTGTCTTGAGAAGTTT
The DNA here is from genome assembly GCA_016618105.1 of Dendrobium huoshanense. Classification (NCBI taxonomy): domain Eukaryota; kingdom Viridiplantae; phylum Streptophyta; class Magnoliopsida; order Asparagales; family Orchidaceae; genus Dendrobium; species Dendrobium huoshanense. The sequence goes on from CM028351.1 coordinate 76,506,913, forward strand.
AATCAGACTATGGGTGAAATTGAAAGAGTATCATGCAAAATTCACAGATTTTTTTTTTTAAAAAATAAAATTTTACTAAAATTATTGAACATTCATCAAAATTGATATTCTAACAAAATTTTAAGATATAATCTTTATATCATAATATTAAAATCTTGATCTACATTACATTGAGTTTTAAAATGTTGCATCTATCTTAAACATAGGAGAAATTATTATGTGCAAAATTCGAATATAGTTCGGACTCCAATAAAAACGTGACACATATCTTTATGCACATTGTGTGTACACTGTGTACAAATTCTATTCTGATGGTTGCTATTACAAATTCCGGTCTCTTAAACATTGGTGGCTAATAGGCTTTAGATAACGATGACTGAAGGACATTAGAAATAGGGGTGTCAATTCGGGTCAACGGGTCGGGTTCGGGTCCAACCCGAGTTGACCCGGACGTAAACGAGTTTACCTGAACCCGACCCGTTTAGCTAAATGGGTCAGAATATCCAATCCGGACACAACCCGCGCGGGTTACCGGTTGACCCGACACGACCCGCGAACCCGTGAGGGCAGTCCCGAACACCCCTAAATAGAAATGACTCCAAAATCTTCGTATCCTTTCTAATTTAGTAGAATATAGACTATTCCAATATTTTAAGATGTTCTCATCCTTTCTACTAGACTTCCATCTCCTCAATCGGATGATGCGAACATGTAACTTTGATCTTTTCAAAATTTTTGGGCATATCGACAACTCAACAAAGTTAGAATTGTACATTCTTAGACTCAATGGATTCGTCTAATCAAAACACTATTTCAACTACAAACATACAAAATGCCTTAAAAAAATTCGATTATACTTTTAAATGCTTGATTTATGCTTATTTGATCTAGCATTCACATCATTTTGGCCATATTCATCTAGATTCATTCAATCAAACTATATCAACTAAACTTGTTGAATTCAAAACCAGTATGGGTTATGAAATAAATTTCTATATCTTAAATGTTCAGAGGATAAAAGGTCATATAATGAATATATTTATCTTTAGGAAGAACTTATAACTATATGCTGCCAAGCATTCAGCTTAATTAAGCATTGTTAGATTATATGATTGTAGCCTAATATATTTTATTGTTATGAAGCAATACATGATTCAACTGTTATAAGTCAGAGCTTTAGGTTTTATTTGAGACGGCTTTTTTATTATTTCTTGTAGTAACTTTTTAGTATAAAAATTTAACTTTTTAATATAAAAATTTAATTTTTATACTAAAAAGTTACTTCAAGTAGTAAAAAAGCCATCCCAAATGAAGCCTTAAATTTAAGCTTCATTAGAGACAACTTTCTTATTGCTTTCTAAATTAACTTTTTAGTATAAAATTTTTAAAAATTTTATACTTGTTGCGTCCAGGAGTATTCGCGGCGGTAGAGAAATATAAAGTTTAATGTCTTAGCATTGTACGAAAATCTAACACGCAATCAGATAAAAGAGAGGGTGTGTCATCCACTAGAGACAACAAAATTTTTACGTGAAAAACCCCTAAAAAGGGGAAAAAAACCACGGGGCCTAGCCCAATTTAAATGAATCCACTAGTATTGTAGTTGATTACAAATGAGGTCCTTCCTCGCGGGAAGGCCTTAGCTTGATGTACATCTTATAGGGTGCATTACATGGTGAGAATACATAGCATCATTATTTATGTGTTTGTTTGGTTTGAAGGACTATAGTCAGTGTGCGACGTAAGTCGGAAAGATCGTAGTTGGCGGGCGACAGAGGTCGGATGGACTGTAGTCGGTGGGCGACATAAGTCAGAAGGACCATTGTTGGCTGGCGATGAAGGCCGGAAGGACTGTAGTTGGCGGGCGACGTTAGTTAGAAGGACCGTTGTCGGCAGACGACGGAGGCCAGAAGGACTGTAGTCGGTGGGCGACGTTAGTCAGAAGGACTATTGTCTGGCGACAGAGGCCAGAAAGACGTTGTCAGATTGACATTCAACAATGGAGAGAAATCCAGCATAAGATAGATGTCCAATGAAAGTCTGACAATAGACAGAAGTCCGGGGTCGGGTAGAAACTTGGCGACGAGCGGAGGTCCAGCGTCGGGTAGAAGTCTGACGTCAGTTGGAGGCTGAGGAGAATTATGACGTTAGATGGTATTTGGACAGAACTCCGGCGTCACTTGGAGGTCGGGAAAAATTCTGACGTCACTTGGAGGTCGGGCAGAATTCCGGCGTCACTTGGACAGAATTCCGGCGGCAGTAGTCGAGGAGTTCTTCCTTCCTATCCTTCTTTCCTTCTCCTTCCCTATTGCTTCCGCCCCCCTCACAAGAGAAATGAGAGGTCTATTTATAGATTTATGGAGTGACATGACCTGTAAATAGGTGAGAGATCAGGGGCGAATCGGGAGTGGTTTGAATGGACGACCGATATTGAATCCCTTGATCGTGGACCGTTCAACATACATTTGAAGGTCTTAATGATGTCAGAATTCGGCGATCTTGGGCTCGTTGGATTTGTCTTGTCGAATCGCTCGATTAGACTATAAGATCGTTGTGTTTGGAAACCGTTTGATAACTCAATTAGTGGTTTGAACCTTCCAACAGCTCTTTGAGTCCTTGATTTGAACTCATTTGGGCTCAGATTGAGTCGATTTTGGTATCGTTGGGTTCGTATTTTCGAGACGATCAGTTCGACATTAAGTTTACATAAATCGGGGTTCAGATGATCCTGTATTTAATTTTTGAAGTTTCCAACTTGATTTTTGCCTCAAGATTCGTGCCCGATCAAGATAATATTTTGATAACGTATCAATACTAAAAACTAATTTAGAAAGTAGTAAGAAAGCTGTACCAAAAGAAACCTTAATATTTTCTAAAAGTTAAGAAAAATACATTGGATGGATAGATAATTTACATTTATACCACATGATTCTTTTATATTTACATATCAAATCTCTAAACTTTACTTTTTTTTACTTATGCAGCACTCAGGTGTCTAAAATATATATATGCATAAAAATATATATTTTTCAGAAAAACTTCATATTAGGGAAGCCCAATTAACAGTAGAAATTATTTTAATCAAACCAAAAATAAACATGAAGTTCTCATTAATTTCACATAGCATCACTCACTAAGTCAACTCAAGTGCACATAGTTCCAACAAATAAAACTACAGTTACAATTCTACCACACTTTTTTACCACAATAAAAATATAATATCAAGCATATATATATATATATATATATATATATATATATATATATATATATATATATATATATATATATATATATAATAGCTTAAACATACAGTTACTTCTTGAAGAAGCCCTCTGCTACGTTAGCGTAATCTCCAAATCCACCAAAGCCGCCAGATGACTTATGCTCTGCAGGAGCTGACTGTTCGACTGGATCAGTTGACTTTTCTTCAAGAGTCGACTTCCCCTCCTGAGGAGGCGAAGGATGAGCGGGCTTCTGATCTGAAGACTGAAACTGATGAAGATAACCTTGCGTTTTATCTACATAGCTTCCATAGCCCTTCTCTTTGAGCTTTCCATATTCAGAGGCGGCGTCGAGGACGTCTTCGCTGGCCTCAGCCACCTTCGGCTTATCGAGGGCGCCGCCGTCATGGCTGACGGTGGATCTGGCGGCGTCAGCCAGTACCTTTGCGCTTGAGAAGAGATCGGAGGAGGAGGATTTGTGTTGGATGGAATCAGTTGGGGTTTCTGTTCTTTCAGGGTCTGTGGCCATGGCAGAGGATAGAAGGTGGAGAGGAGAAAAGACTTTGATGAGTGATGAGGGTGGGAGGAGGAGAAGTCTTTGCTTCGTTATATAGGAAGATAAATGTTTATAATTACATAAATATTACATAATTTTTAATATACTTTATTTTAAAAAATAAAATTAAGGATATTTTTAATTACAAAAATTTAATTTATTTATTTTTATAATATCAATAATTGTAGAATGCGTGTTGGTTTGGTTGCCACTCATAATTTATGTGGACCAGTTTTTATTTTATATTTTTGGATGATTTGGCCACTAGAAGGTGAAATCATACTTTATTAGTTTGGTCTCTAATTTAAATAAAAAATAAATAAATTTGTGATGTAGAATGGGAGATTAAATAATGGCCGTTGGGGAGTTGAGTATTCATCACTGGGCAAGCTGAGCTTCTAGAATGTCCCTTTTCCTTGGTGTCGGCAGATTTTTAATTATCTATTTATATGATATGGCATCAAAGTCTTAGAGATATAATTTGCCTTTCCATGATATAATTCCTCAAAATATTGGCAAAGCGCATATAATACCCTAAAAGTAGGCATTATAGGACATCTATGTAGAACTAATAAGTCATTCATTTAACTTTTATATAACTATATGCTTAATTTGGTTGATGGGCGAGTACAATTGGAAACCCCCCAACCCATGCTCGTAATAGACTTGCAATCATTTAAAGATAATAGAAATAGCAGATAGAAAACTTAGAAAGCTTCATTGATGGAGAGAGCTATCTCCAAAGGCATAAAATACTCTGGTTTGAATACAATGTTTATATAGAGATGAGGGAAGGAGACGGTTGGAGAAGCAGAGGTCGTTGGCGACAGTCTGCATGCCAGGTCAGACTAGTGTTCTGGACCGTGAAGTGGAAAATGATTATGGTAAGTGGCCGTTTGTTGTGCTAACAGCCCCCCTCAAAGTGACCGTTGGCTTGCCGAATGGTCAATTTGGATCTAAGCTCGGTGAATCGGGCTGTCGGAAGAGCTTTGGTGAGTATGTCAGCTGGTTGATCGGAGGAGCTGATATGAGAGACCTCAATGTTGCGATGTTTGATGTGATCACTGATGAAATGGTGATCGATCTCAATATGCTTCGTTCGAGCGCGGAATACAGGGTTGTGCGCGAGAGCAATCGCAGAGATGTTGTCATAGTATATCGGCGTTGGTTGAAGCTGAGGTATTTGGAAATCTTGCAGTAAGCGGCGCATCCATAGCACATCTGTGGTTGCTGCGGCGAGCGATCTGTACTCAGCTCTGTGGAGGATTTCGCCACTGTTGTTTGCTTTTTCATGCTCCAGGAAATTAGATTGCCCACGAGAAATGTGCAAAATCCCTAAATATATTTGCGGTCGGATGTGTCCGATGCCCAGTCGGCGTCGCTGTAGGATGTAAGTGTCAGGTCGTCGGTGGAGAAGGGGATGCCATAGTTTTGGGTGCCTTGAATGTATCTGAGGAGATGCTTTAAGGTTTGAAAATCTTTGAGGGTGGGAGCGTGCATATGCTGGCAGGCTACGTTTGTGGCGAATGCAATGTCCGGTCGAGTGACCGTCAGGTACTGCAGAGAGCCGGCCAACTGACGATATAGAGTTGGTTCACCAAATAATGGATTGTCTGGAGATGATCTGGAGCATTTGGGTGAAAGCGGGGTTGCTACGGGTTTGCATAGATCGAATCCAGAGGCATGAAGGAGCTCACGGGCTTAATGAGACTGTTGCAGAAAGAGGCCGGACTTTGTATGGTCGATCTGAATGCCGAGAAAGAGACTGGCAGAGCCCATTTGTTTGAGCGCAAAGTTTTGTTGTAGCTGAAGCAGAAGCTTCTGAATTGTGGGTGGATGATTTCCTGTTAAGAGCAAGTCATCTACATAGATGAGCAGATAGAGCTCGGTAGTGGCAGAGTGATACATCAGCAAAGACGGATCAGACTTGTTGAATTGGAATCCGAAGCGAAGCAGGAAATCCATGAGCTTTTGAAACCACTGCCTCGGTGCTTGCGTGAGGCCATATATGGCCTTTTTCAGCTTGCATACATGATGGGGGTGATCAGTATCTATGAAACCCGGCGGTTGTTGCATATACACTTCCTCGTTGAGCTCACCATGGAGGAATGCGTTGGCTATGTCGAACTGGAGAGTGGGCCAGTTTTTGTGCAGTGCGATGATGAGGAAGATGCGGATCGTCGGTATTTTAGCTACAGGATTGAACGTGTCCTTATAGTTGATGTCATATTGCTGAGTATATCCCTGGGCGACTAACCGCGCCTTGTGACGATCGACTGTGCCGTTTGGATGTTTCTTGAGTCGGTAAGTCCATTTACAGCCTAGGACGACCGGAGCGTTAGCAGGAGGTGGTGATAGCTGCCATGTGCCTTGTTTGATGAGGGTTGAGATTTCCTCAGCATTGCATCCTGCCAATGAGGCATTTTGAGTGCTTGCGTGTATGAGGATGGGGTGATGGACATATCTCTTACAACAAGTAAATCGAATATCTTTTTGGGTTTTAAATGTCCTGTTTGAAGGCTTGTTGTCATAGGATGAGAATGGACAGGGGGTGGAGGTGGTGCAGGGGGAGGGGGGGGGGGGGGGTGAGAATTGTGGTTGTGGCCGGTGAGGGAGAATGAGTAGAAGGTAGAGGGGAAGTGGTGTAATCGTCAATTGTGGAAGATGGGGTATGGGTAGGAGGTTGAGAAGGTTGGACAGAGGTTGGGATGAGTAGGAGGGGTGGCACATTGGCCGGAGGAGGAGGTGTGTTGGTGACCAGAGATGGTAATGAGGGGAAGGATTGTTCATTGAACACGACGTGACGAGAGATATGGATTTTATGAGCGTGAGGATTATAGCAGCGATAACCCTTATGAGTGGAGGAGTATCCTAGGAAGATGCACGGGAGTGAACGAGGTGCTAGCTTCTGAGGGGATTGCGATTGAAGCCATGGAAAACATAGGCAGCCGAATGTTTTTAGATGGGTGTAGTTGGGTTTTTGTTTGTGAAGAAGTTGATGTGGAATGTGATGATGAAGAGAGGATGTGGGTAGCTTGTTGATGAGGTAATTAGCAAGTTGGATGGCTTCAGCCCAAAATGTAGGTGGTAGACTTGCTGTGTGGAGAAGAGCTTGTGCGGTGTCTAATAGATGACGATGTTTCCTCTCGGAAACTCCGTTTTGTTCGGGTGTGTAGGGGCAGCTGAGCTCGTGTCTGATGCCGTGATCGGAGAGAAATTGTTTGAATGAAGAGCTAACGTATTCTCCTCCCCCATCGGAGCAGAGAGCTTGAATTTTAGATTGGAATTGAGTGTTGATTAGATTAGTTAGATGTTTAAATTTGAGTAGCGTTTCATTTTTGTTGTGCATTATATAGAGCCAGCAATATCAAGTGCTGTCATCAATGAATATTGCGTAGTATCTATAGCCATTTAAAGACAACACAGGCGACGGCCCCCAAACATCCGAATGCATTAGAGTAAAAGGTTTGGTTACAGTTGTTGAGTGTGTGGGAAAGGGGAGTTTGTGGCTTTTGGCCACGGTACATGAATTGCAGAAAGAAAAAGCTACGCTATTACATAATTCTGGTATGAACTTAGATAATTTGAGCATCGTTCTGTGATGGGGATGTCCCAGCCGAGCGTGCCAGAGAGTAGTGGAGACAGAGTTGGGCTTAAGCGCATGAACAGGATGATGGATGTTGGTTTGAATGGGATAGATGCCGTCTTGGTTAGAACCACGGAGTAGAATTTTATTGTCCTGCAGGTCCTTTATGACGAATCCAGAGGAGTCGAAGATGACAGAACATTTATTATCAGAAGTTAGTTTGGAGATGGATAAGAGATTGTGAGATAGTGAGGGGACGTGAAGAAGATTAAGAAGTTTGAGCTTATGTGTGGAGTCGGGCAGGGGAAGAAGACCAGCTCCGGTGTGGTGTATGGGAAGGTTGGATCCACTTGCTATAGAGATAGTGTCTGTTCCCTGATAAGGAGCTGCAGTCTGCATCGTAGCAGTGTCTTACGTGAGATGAGTCGATACGCCTGAATCAAGTATCCAGTCGGTGGCGGGGTGGAGCTGATGTTGGGTGAGCAGAGCTCGATTGCTGGGGATGGGAGGATTGGAGTAGTTAGAGTTGTAGCGATGCCAACAATGGATGGCTGTATGGCCTGTCTTCCCACAGATTTGACACGATGGACGTGTAGAGCTCTTTGAGGTGGGTGAAGACGTTCTGGTTGATGGGCTTGATGGACTGAAGTTAGCCCCCCATGCCTCTGTTATTCTGATAACCTGAGGATCTTCCTCGTCCCCTGGTTGTGTAGAGTGCCTGATGATCAGGTGCATTTGATGAAACTGTGGACTGATGAATTTTTGCCTGGAAATTAATTTCTTCGCTGCACAACAAAGAATAGTGAGATTCTAAGGTAATGGGGTGAGGCGATATGCGAATGGCAGCTTTGAATGGATTGTAGGAGGGAGGAAATGTAACGACCCCAAGATCCGTGTAGCGAAAGGATTCGTCTGACATTCTTATCGAACTCCATTCCAGTTGCCTTGCTCGGACCTAAAAATTTTAACCACATATAATGAGCTTACAAAGCCCAGCAGGTCACCAAAGCTTACAACTGAAATCAAAGCACGGCGATGCTATCAATATGCATGTCAATCTATCAATCTGTATCAGTCAATGGTCAATGAGTCTATGCAGCGGAAATCAATAGTCAATAAAACCAGTCAATGCAGCGGCAGGCAAATCGATAACTCGACTCAATCAATCAATACCCGTCAATCAAATCGATGCTGTTAGATCAATGAAATCAATCGAGGAAAGCAATACGAAACAATGAATCTATAAAGCAGTCAAAACAGTGCAGAAACAGTAGCGATGACGAATCTATAAAATCTATAGGCAGTAGTACAATGAATCTATATGATGTCCATATTCATGCTATCAATGAAATATCTATATCTATCCATGTCCATAATCAATAATCAATAGGGTCAATGCTCAATGATCAATCAATGAAATCAATGAATCCGTACGATAGTAAATCAATTCGATAAATCCATCAATATCAATAAATCAGTCGGAAATCGATAAATCAATGCATATCAGGAAATCCATATAATGGTCTTACTCGACAAGCACAAACACTAGTCATTATCAATGATGCTGTTGTAGAAATCCATATTGCTGTTGTAGATATCCGTACGTTGGTTTCAATCAAGAAGAGTCGTCACTCTTTTGCCCGTCGGCCGCCCGTCGGCATATAAACTCCTTATAACTCCCAATCGTTATATCAATGATCAATGGTCTATGATTTAAAGGAAAGCCCGTCGGCCCACCATCCTGTACAAGTATCATCTCCAACCAACGTTCAACCAGGTTCCCACTTGTCTTTCAGTAACAATCAATTCAATGCAATAATCGATGCAATAAGCAGTAATAGAGAAATCTAGAACAATCATATCAATAGTCATACACATATCAATTCAATCTATCAATTCCAGACAAATCAGGAAAACTACGAAAATCGGGCAGAGTAACGACAGTCTGTCAAATTTACACAAAAACCCTGCAAAAAGACACAAATTCCAAATCTCTCCAAATTAACAACGAATATCCACGGCATCAATACAAGACTATCAATGTAAAGAGTCCAAATCAAATCAAGTCCTGATAATTTTCTATTCAATTAAAATCGCGTAGAATCAATTCCGACCGGTAAAATCTTCGTAGAATACAGTCAAATCGTGTACAATAGTCATATCTATAACATACTAGAAGTTGTGTGGTGAAAGTCGTGTCAAATCAAAATCATGTCCAAAAGTAGACTACAAAAACACAAAACAGTGCACAACTCGATCAAAACACAAGATCTTCGAAAACAGAAATAGGGTTCGGAGTCCTTACCACGAGATCTACACTTTCTCCAACAGCAGCGTCGGACGAAAAGCGCTCCGCGGCCTCCAAAACCAAGCTTTTTCTCTTTTTCCCTTTCTCTTTCTCTCTCCTCAAAATATCTGATGTTTTAAAATGAATTTCTCTCTCCTCAAAACATGCTCATTACCTTATATCATACTCAGATCGGCCTGGCCGATCGCCCGATCGTCCCGGGACGATCAGACCAATTCTGATCGTCCTGGACCATTCCCAGGGCGATGATCAGGACGGTATTGTGAACAGTGCCGATCGTCCTGGACGATCTCAATATCGTCCTGGACGATCCTGTCCAGAAATAGCTCCAGAAATCAGCTGTTTGAATGCACTGATCGGCCTGGACGATCTCAACATCGTCCTGGACGATCCTGGGAGGAAAATCCAATTCAGAGAGGAACAGTAAGGGAACGAGATCTCACAGGAAATCCCTTCAAGGTATAAAGTATAATGTCCTCTGTGTCTATTTGGCAGCCGGCTGCAGCGATATTGTCTACGATGGACTTGATTTGAGCCAGGTATTGAGAAATAGTTTGTTCTCTCATTTGAGCATTGTGAAGCTCGCTCTTCAATTGGATAACCCGAGATCTGTTAGATGGTTGAAGACGGAGCTCCAGTGCGCTCCAGATTTCATGAGCTGTGGTTAGCTGCAGTATGTAAGGGAGAACCGATGGTGAGATAGTCGAAAATAGAGCTGAGATTAGGTTCTGATCTATGAGTTTCCATTGTTTGACTTCTTCAGCTCCGGTCGCTTCTTGAGGACAATGATGACTCCCTGTAAGGTGCCCTTCGAATCCATTTGCGCCAAAGGCTTGAAAGATTTGCAGGCGCCAGATGGAGTAGTTTTCCATTGAGAGCTGAGTGTGGACGAGAAGCTTGAGATTGGACATTAGGAATTTTAGAGTGGGTGGAATGGTGACGGTCGCCATTGATGCCGACGAGGTCTTGTTCGTCTGAGAAGATGCGGCTTGTTCAGTCAAGATGCTGAGATAAGGTTAGAGAGTCCCAGTGCTCCGCTCTGATACCATAATAGACCTGCAAGCATTTAAAGATAATATAAATAGCAGATAGAAAACTTATAAAGCTTCATTGATGGAGAGAGCTATCTCCAAAGGCATAAAATACTCTAGTTTGAATACAGTGTTTATATAGAGCTGAGGGAAGGAGACGGTTGGAGAAGTAGAGGTCGTTGGTGACAGTCTGCGAGGTCAGACTAGTGCTCTGGACCGTGAAGTGGAAAATGATTATGGTAAGTGGCCGTTTGTTGTGCTAACAGCTCGAAACCCCTCGAGCGACAACATCTCTTAAGTGGGGCCCAATCAAGTGCGGGCCAAGAGGTTTCTGGGGTGGGTGCCTCTTTTAGGCTAGCCGAGGATTAGCCAAGCTGTCAAGCACTCTTTAGAGGGTGGCAGCGGGTGGATGCCCCATTCCAAAAAAAAAAAAAATCTTTTATAGAACTTCATCATGAATATCACACTGATTTGACTGTGTTATCGAGATGATTGTTAATTTAAATATATTTGAGGTTATAGGTATTAAAGGATTCATAGTAGTGTTCTAAATATATTTGCAATATTTTGACAATTCACTCATTACTAGATTTATATTTTGCTTAAGGATAATTGCCATTGTATGGTATGTTTATAAAATTTTAAAAAGGTAGTATCTACTAATTTAAGTAAACAATAATCAACAAGGGCTAAACTAATTTATTTATGAGAAAATTATTCTTTGAATTGTGAGAGACAAAATTAGCAACCAATTATCTTCTTTGGTAGCTAATTAGGAATCAATGTTTGACACAACATGAAAACCCACTCGAACCCGATCCGAAAATTTTGGGTTAGACCCGACCTAATTTCGAAACGGGTGAATCGGTTCGAGTTCGGATTTCTAGATTTGACTTGTTTGGAAAAATGGGTTGGGTTCGGGTTGACCCAGAAACCTGAACTCAACCCCAAGTTGACCCGGGTCCGCGTTCTCTTTGTTAATACTTTGCTAACGTGGCGTCTCACACGCCACCTTCTCTCTTTGTACTTTCTTGTTTTACTATTAATGCATCTTCTTGGCTCTCATTTTACCTTTTATCTTTATATAAACGTTGTATGTTGGACAATTCAATGTAATAGAAAGTTTTCTATGTTTTTCCTATTCTTTTTCTTTATTGTTCTGGATTTGCTTTGTCGTGCACGTCATTCTACATGCTTGCCTTCCATCAACTACGTTATTTTCGTGCCACGGATCAGTTTGTCATGCTCTTACACGTTTAACGCCCACAACCTAGCAGCCCTAGCCCTAGACCACCTGGCCGCCTCTGCCTGGCCGCCATCACCACGAGGCAGCTTAGCCCTATCCCCTAGCCCGCTTGGGCAAGTGGCCACCATGCCTAAACCGCCTGCACGCCTCAGCTTGGCTGCCTGCCGCCACGCCTAACCCTTCAGCACGCCTCAGCCTGGCTGCCTCGCCTATATAACCTGCCCAGCCGTTTGAACCTAGAATTTGAAAAAGAGCGGATTGACAAGTCATGTCGGGTCAACCCGATAACCCGCGCGGGTTTGGTCTGAATTGACAATCCTGACCCGTTTGCAAAATTGGGTTGGTTTGGGTCAACCCGTTTGAACCCAAATCAGTTTCGAGTTCGACCCAAACTTGACCCAAACCCTGATTTTGACACCCCTAAACTATATATCATACTTCATGTTAGCTTAGAGGCAACATTCATCTTAATTTGGTCACTAAATGTATATATAACAGCTTTTTTTCATCTCTGATTTTTTGGCTGCTTATAACCTTTCTTCTTTTGTAGCAAATAACCAATTTCACAAATCTCAATAAGTGCCTAATTATAGTCTGCTACATTTTCATTATTGATTAGAAGTAGCAAACAATCACTTAACAAAATAATGCAGAATTGATCATCACCAAAACCATGAGCTATGGCACTTACAAAATTCATGACAATGTATCATAAATTAAATCATTAGTTATAACATAAGGATCTAACTTACTTTAAAAGATTAAGGGAAGAACAAAATATTAAAATTAGAATGCAAATAAATTAAAATTAAAATTTAAAATTAAGTTCATGTATCATAATTTTAATTATTAATTAAATAGTTTACTAAACATATATAATTTGATAGAAATAAAATAAATATAATTTAAATAAAAAGTAATAATATACATAATGTGATATTTTATTATAAAATGTGAATCAAAATTAATGTTTTAAAATTAAAATTGATGGTCTCATCATATGCTACTAGTCAATCTTTCAATAGCTAAAATCAAAATTAAATTAAATATTTTAATATAATATCACAGCTTAAATCATTGAGAATGAAATTGTAAACCCACCTTTTGGGTAATTACAAACGCACCCCGGCCCAAGTTTTCGAATCTTCCTTAAAGAGCGAAAGTGTAAATAACGATTGTTGGGGACTTAGTTCGCAAAAAAGCCACAGCCATTTTTCAAAAAAGAGAAAATAACAAACGAACCTTTGGCCCTTATCATCTTTGAAGAACAATGCTTTCATCCCGTTCATCTTCTGTAGCTCTCCATGACCATCTTTCTCCCCCAATCTCACAGAGAATATGGAAATCAAACGGGAGACGCTTCAAAGCTTCTGATTCCTCTAAATCAACCTTTGTTCTTTCGTCAATGCGCACTCGGCTTCCTCTGTTATCTCAAGCACTTACTGTGGCGATTCCTATTGCTACCTCCATTTCCGTTCTTCTGTGGACTACTCCAGGTATAACAGGATTGCTTCAATACTTTCTTACCCGATTTCTGAGTTTTTAGCTGTCTTCTTTTTGGAACACAGGCAAGTTTAGGGCAAGCTTCTTTCACTTGCTTATGTTATTATATTAATGTGTTTGATTCATCGTAATGTTTCTTCAATAATGTATTGTTATTTAGAATGACCTGATAAAGGTAATTAAGCTGAAAATCGAGAGAAGTGGAATAAAGAGAGCTGTTTGTGCGAAGAAACCTTTCATTTCATTTTATAAAACTCTCACATCTATAAGAGATACAGTAACCTGCTTTATATACAAGGCATAGCATAGGATGATAGGAAAGGACATAGTTTGTTTTTGATGAAGGGTACATATGGATTTGGTGGTTTTGGATGGATGGATGGATGATTACTACTGCAGTGGTAGTGGACTTCAGGACAGATTTTTTTATAATGGCTGCATGTTGTTTTCACATGATCACATTCCCGCAAGGTGGAGGTCGAAGCATGGATGGACAACTTGTCTCGTAAATATTGAAAGCATGTGATGGAGAATGCTTTTATACAAATGTTTACAAGTTGATCAGGAGCGATGTGATCAAGAGAGATTTATTTGGATTTGATGTAGTCTCTTATGCAATGATAGTCTATTTCGACATGCTTTGTGCAAGTATGGAAGACATGATTGTTTGTTAGGAGCATTGCTGAAATGTTATCACAATATAGTGTTGTTGTTGAAGGTTGTGGAATGTCTAGCTCTTGAAGCAGTCTGCCGTATGATATCTGTAATTGCAGTAATGAGCGCTCTCAATTTTTGGCTTCAATTAATGAGCATGCTATAGTAGTTGCTTCTTGACACACAAGGAAATGAAGGATTTGCTTAAGTATGTGTAGAAACATATAATTGACTTTTGGTCATGCGGGTCTCTTGTTCCGTCAAAGTTTGAGTTGGTTTAAACATGTTGTTGCATTTGTATATGGGTAGGCCTAAGGTGATTGTGCCCTTTATATAGTGAAAAAGACATTTGAGAAGATGATGATGGACATTGAGAGGTACATGCATGTCCTATCACAACTTGTTTCCAGCAAGAGAAAGACTAGGTCTAGTGGCGGTAAGATATTTAAGTAATTCCCACAAGATGATGATAGTGAGTGGGATTGTTGAAAAACGATTCAAGGAGCCCGTTATAGGTGATCTAGCTACTATCAAGTTTTGAATGGGCTTGCAATTCGACATACTGAGTCAATGCAGAATTTTTTGTGCATATGATGATTGGTTGAGATGAAATACATAAGTGGTGGGTAAGACCTGTTGTCAGAGGAAGTGAGAAATGCTACCAAGGTTATACATGTTGAATTGGTTCTATAGTTTTTTGAAGAAGCTCATTGATGACACTAGTGTTATTATCACTTAGTAGAATATCATCTACATAAATTAGGATGTATATTGTGATGTTGAGAATCCAACTTGTAGAGAGTCAGTAAAGGTGGTGAACCACTATTGTGGCTCGTGCTTGAGGTTGTATATGACCTTCTATAAAAGACATGTGATTTGAATATTTTGGGTTGTGAAAACTTGGTGGTTGTTCCATTTAGTCTTTCTCATTTAGGGTGATGTGGGGAAAATCATCGAAAGCATCCAAATGTATGAGTTAGCAATTGTGGGATAGAATCGCTGTAGGTGATGGGTTTGAAGGTTATAGTGAAGCCATTGCCAAGTTCTTGTTTAAAATCTTGTGCGGAAAGTGCTTTGTTTCAAGAAACCATACTATTTGAGTTGTACTTGACTTTCAAAATCCATTTGTTACCATTAATATTTTGATGTGGAGAGGGGGTACTAGTAACCAAGTGATATGCACCTCTAATGCATTTCTTGATGCATGATTTTTCGCTATTTCTCTTTTTTGACGATAAATGAGTAGTAGGTAGGATCACTCGAGGTGCAATGATGGTGTAGGTTGTGTATTTTATTTGATTTAAGGTGACCGGTTTTTGAGTGGGTTTGCATTGGGTGTTTGGTGGGAGTGTTGAGGGTGGGGGAGCAGGAGCCAAGGGTAATGGAGCTTGATGGTAAGTGAGATGTAGGGTGGATGAGTAGTGGATGTGGGATGTTGTGTTTGAAGAGGCAGCTAAGGCATGAGAAGATGTGGCGTTATAGTTTGTTGTTGTATATGGTAGGAATTGGGCAACTATGTTGAGGTTAGAGGGATCATGTTTTTGAAAATTTCTATCATGTTTTGAAGTGTATAAATTCAGAAGTTATTGCTGATTTTGTTCTCAAGGGAAAGACTCGATGGTAACGAGAATAACCTTTAGTTAAAGAAACACAATATTTGTATCCATTAAGTGAAATGATCAGAGACAATCCTCATACATCAGAATGCATAAGCTCAATAAGTTTATAACTAAGTGACTTGGATGTAGAAAATGAAAAATTATGACTCATTGTTATATACTTATATGTCATGAGTTACAAAATGGGGTGTTGGGGAAAGTATATATTGTCGGGTTGCTTTTAGCTATAGTAGATAAAATGGAGATGTTGGATTGGCCTAGTCGACGGTGCCACAAGTCCATGGTCAATAGAGTGGAGACAAAAGTTAGGTTCTTGAGTTGAGATATATTTGAAGCAATGTTTAAAATTGCGCAATTGGATATTGATGTGTTTTTCATTTGTGAGACGCGACGTAAGCCTCAAGGTGTTTTGAGGCGTAAGCCTTAAAATTAGAAAATTGCATTAATTCAAAATAAATATATTTTTTGCATAATAACCGAAAAATAAATTAAAAGTGAACATAAAAAAATAAATTACCATATATATGAAACACAAACAATGCATAAAATATAAATTAACAAGTAAACTGTGTAACATTGAATTAAAATTCAAACATTACAATAATAAAATAACATAAAAAATAGTTCAGTTGAAAATTCTATCTTTCTCAAAAAAACGTAGTTCATTAACTTTTATGGGCAAATCTGGCTACAAAAATAATCAAATTCACAAGCAAATTCCCAAAAATGTGTAGATTCAACATTTAAGGTAGTAAAACGAGAGCTTTCTGATGACATATGCAAGCTCCAACAGAAAAAAAGGAAAAAAAAAAAAAACAAAAAAAACTAAGGGCTATTCACAACACACGAGTTCTTGAAATTGATGTGCACCTCTGCAACGAGCAAACTCTCGTCGTTCGAATAGGAAGAACGTCTTTGAACATTCCTGACTTTAGATCAAACAAAGCAGGTCGTCGAATAGTAGACGAACATGGAATGTCTTCTAAGAAGGTGTTGTGCAGCAGAAGAATTCGAACAACATACGTAGTTGAACAGTAGACAAAGTCAAATTGGAACTAAGAAGGCGAAGAAGATGGTGTGGTGCATAAGACGAATTCGAACAGGAACGAAATGAGGTATAAACGCTGCTTGACATTAGGTTTAGGTTTTTAAATCATTTTATTTCATGTTATTTCGAGGAAAGCACCTCACACAATTGAGGTGAAGCACGCCTCAATGTGTGCCTTAGTAGAATCAAGACGTATGCCTCACATAACGGGTTCAATCATCCACTTCGACGCGCTGGCGTAGAGGAGAGCCTTTGATTGCACAATTTTAAACCATGATTTGAAGTAAATAAATGGGCTAAATAGAGACCTTTGTGGCTAGGCCTCGATATTAGGAGGTGATTAGTATTTGATTCCTTTATTTGGTAGCTATTGGCATCTAAGAAAATGAAACAAGCATTGTCATTATTATGGCATTGGACTGAAAGATGATTGTAGCGAATATTTGAAATGTAGAGAAATTAGAGACAAGGATCTTACTAGTTGGCATGGGAGGATGTCGGTGTTAGCAGTTATAATTGAGGGAGTGATTCTTGCCCAAAGTAACCTATTGGTAGCCTTTATATGCTGTAGGATTGTTCTATTATGGCATCATATTTAATATGTGATGTTGTACCCATATCAAGATACCAGTTTGTTGAGGGTTGGGGCAAAATAATACTCAGAGCTTTATGGTTGTTATTGTCAATTAAAGGAGAAGAGGCCTTGCCTCCCCTGGAACCATATAAGGTTAAACGGCCTAATTTGTAGGGACCATGAGTTGTGTGACCACAGTTAGGATAGAATTGAAGAGTGTCGGGTGCCTTCTGCCTTAGGTTATTGCTGTCATTATAGGATGTTCAATGATTTGAAGGAGTTGCAGGTTGCGAGCAATTTCTGTGGTGAGATTGTTTCTTCACTATATAGGAGGGAGTAAAGATCTTCTAGACTTAGAGATTGTAATTTTGTTTGAATGGCCATTTTGAAGGCTTGATTAGCGAAGGGCAGACCATGGAGTGTGTACTGGATAATGTTCTTTCTTTTAACTGTTACATAGTCTGACATTAGCTGCAAGTTATTTTGGCAACACGTAGATGGCATCAAAATAAATCTTTTATGAAATTATTATTTAATAATGCGAACTAGTTAAGTAATGTAACATTGTAATGTAACATTATGACTGTATTTAGTTCAACTACTAATACTATGTAATGTTATCTTATTAGTAGCATATTTAAATAGTAATTCTTTAAATTTCAATTAAATTTTATTTTGATGACATGTAGATGTAAGTCATATTCGTTTATATATAAGTTCCATAAATATCATTTATATTTTATTTTGATGACAATTTATCAGAAGTCCATCATAATTTTCATTTTTTTTATCATACTTGAATAGACACTTCCCATTTTTGAAGTTGGTAGTCTAACATTTCACTTTTGAGGAGATTATTTAATTGTCTGCAATGTATATTTGATTGTGATTAAAGTAATAACATTAGGAAATGCCTAAAGGCGCAACTTGAATTTCTTATTATGAAAGAGCCCTTGAACTTAGTTCTATTTTCAGGATTTATGGTTCTAAAATATCATGAGTTACCTAAAATAGATCTTATAGTATTAAGTAGATATTGCTCTTCATAGACTAACATCATTTAATGGGGTTATGTAGGATTATTTTTTCCACTGGTAAAGAAGATGTCTTTTAAAAATTTTACTGTTTTAGGCTTCATTTGGGACGACTTTTTTATTGTGCTAGAAAGCTGCTTTAGAAAGCATTAAGAAAGTCGTCCCAAACGAAACCTTAATCACGAGAGATTAGAAAGTTTGACTTTTTTATCGTACATCCAGCAAAATAGGAAAAAGCCAACTAACTCTTTTAATTGCTTTGAAAATTATGTGATTTAGATAAGTCTCGTATCTATTCATATCTGAATGCCAAGCTATTTGATTGCTAATATAAATAATGAAAAAAAGCATAATCATAATTAATCACTATAAATACAATTGCAGTGTTTAAATATGATAAAACTAAATTAACATTACACTTTATTGATAACAAGATATCTCAATAACATTAATATCTAAGTAATACTAATATTCAAATAACATCTAACCAAACCTTATTTTTCAAAATGAGAGTATTTCATGCAGTTCATGACACTTTAAAATTTTATTTTTCAAAAGTACCCTTATTCCACACCTCATTTCGTGAATTTTATATTATGATTTTAACTGTGGAACTATTTTTTATTATATTCGAGTAGTTATGGGACTAAAATTGACACTTTTAAATATTCTGAGACTAAAATAGTTCCCGCACAAATAGTCTAGGAAACATGTTTACCATTTCCTCTATTTTTAGATATAAGCAGCCTAATTGTTCCACATAACCTTGTGAGCGGAAATGAGGAAAATGAATTTCTTAATTATTTCAGTGAATGCTGGGTTTCTCTCGGGGTTTCCTGGGCTTGAGTCTGTTCCTGGCCCTCAGCTACCAGAGATTGATTTCCTCAAGAAATGGAATGGTGTGCTTTATCATCTCTCTGATTTTGGTAAATTGGTTTACATTTTTTCATTTTAGTTTTCAGTGCTTGATAAAGACTGGATTCCTGCTTCTTTAAGATGAGAATCAGAAGAAGTATGCAGAGTTTGATTCAAGGTTTAAACAATCAACTGTGCTCAAGGAACTATTGGAGAAATCAAAGTTGAATAAGGAAAGGTAACTCTCATTAATTACTCATTCCTCCCGTTGGAAATCATCAAGAAAATCTTTTAATCAAGAGTTAATGTGGTATTAGTTTTTCAAGTATTATTTAATTTGCAATGATTATGTAATTATCTTCATTTGTCATGAACTCATGCATATAGCTATTATAAGATATGAAGTAGACTAAGGCTTCGTTTGGGACGGCTTTTTTGTTGCATTCTAAAACGGAGTTTTAGTACAAATTTTTTTATTTTTGTACTAAAACTCCGATTTAGAAAGCAATAAAAAAGCCGTCCCAAACGAAGCCTAAGGCTTTGTTTGGGACAGCTTTCTTACTTCTTCTTAAAGCAGCTTTTTAGTTCAAAAATTTTAATTTTTTAACTAGAAAGCCGCTTTAAGAAGCATTAAGAAAACCGTCCCAAATGAAGCCTCCTTATAAGAATATTTTATTTGATGATGAAATATAGTAAGACTTTTTCCTGGCATGGCACTGAAGTTGATTTGTCACTCTTGACCGTGACTCTATTCTTCCTCTTTATTTTTTGTAAAACTTGTATTTTTTATCTTGAGACATTCAGCCATCTTTGATTCCCACACTAATATAGATAGATATTTTTTTAAAATCAGATTTTTCTCTTCTCAACAATATAGATATAAAAAAATTTCATGATTTTCACTTTTTTTTAATTAAAGAAAAAAAAAAAAAAGATTTTCACTTCGTTTGCCCTACTTGCCATGAAAGCCACTAGGAGGCCTTCAAGAGGCACTTCTCAGTTTTGAAGTTGGTACTCTTAATATCGATACATCAAATTTCAGGTTTTTCATTGTCAAATCTTTGTTTTTATCAAGTTATATTGTTTGTGATAATACAGTGTGTTAGTTCATCATCAGCTACAATAGAAATGCTTAGCTAAAGAATTAGAGCATGTCAGTACCCATCATCACTTGAGCAGTATGCATTAAGGCTTCTCAAACGGCTTTCTTATTTCTTTCTAAAATGATTTTCTAATAAAAATTTTTTTGAAATAAAAATTTTCATACTAAAAAGCTGCTTTAGAAAATAGTAAGAAAGTCATCCCAAACGAAATTTATGTTTGTGAATTTGACTTTGAATTGCAGAACACTAACAAATTAAATTAAATTTTTATTCTGATTTAAATTAACGCTCCAATTCATCAATAAAGCCTATATTGAATCAAAATTGAATTAATTCAGGCTTGGATAGATCAAATTAGCTCGAGATCATCTCATGATATACATGCATATAGATTTGAATAAGGCTTCGTTTGGGACGGCTTTCTTACTACTTCTTAAAATAGCTTTTTAGTGCAAAAATTAAAACTTTTGTACTAGAAAGCTACTTTGAGAAGTTATCAGAAAGCTGTCCCAACCGAAGCTTAAGGCTTCGTTTGGGACGGCTTTTTTACTGCTTTCTAAAACGGAGTTTTAGTACAAAATTTTTTATTTTTGTACTAAAACTCCGTTTTAGAAAGCAATAAAAAAGCCGTCCCAAACGAAGCCTAAATCTATACATACATTCATGTATATGTCTATATTTGTACTCATAG
This sequence comes from Dendrobium huoshanense, assembly GCA_016618105.1. Lineage (NCBI taxonomy): Eukaryota > Viridiplantae > Streptophyta > Magnoliopsida > Asparagales > Orchidaceae > Dendrobium > Dendrobium huoshanense. Next base: position 76,527,945 of record CM028351.1, read on the forward strand.
ATACATACATTAAAGCTTCTATATGCATTTATTATCTACTTGTATGGATCCTTATATGTATGCCAGACTAAAATTTTATTTGGGACAACTTTCTTATTGCTTTATAATGCGGCTTTTTAGTATAAAATTTTTTTGAACTAAAAATTTTTTGTACTAAGAAGCTGCTTTAAAAACTAGTAAGAAAGTCAGGCTTCGTTTGGGATTACTTCTTTCTAGTATAATTTTTTTTTTAACTAAAAGTTTTTGTACTAAAATTGCTTTAGAGAGCATTAAGAAAGCCGTCCGAACGAAGCCTAAGAATTTATCTCACCAGTTTGAAAATAAACCGAAAATCAAGTCAAATTTTAGCTCGGATTGAATTTAATGAGTCATATTTGACCTGAATCAAGATATGATAAATTTCATTTACAAGCCCAGATCCAATATCATATCAGCTCAGAAACAACTTGCTAACTACCCTACTACATTTCACTCATCTATCATATTAAATGTTTTTCACTGTGGAAATTGCAGGAATAAAAGGGAAATCCAGGACAAATACTGCCTTAGAGGTGCTGAATGGGGTGTAGGTGACTGCTCCACCCAAGGAATGACAGCAGAAGAAAGAGACACTTTCATTGAAACATTGAAGAAGAAAATCAAGGAATGAACAGTAAGTACATATAAATGCAGAAGATATATTTACCAATTAGGGGAGAAAGGGTATATATATCTAACATTTTTCATTTAGGTTGTAAGGTAAGAATAAACATTTATTAGGTTCATTAAGATCCTCATAAAGCCCTTCAATTTGACTATAACAGATTGCTCTGTTGCAATTTTCTTCATGTAATAAATTTTTATTTTTTTCCTTTATGATCACAAATCTCCCTTTCTACATATAGGAAGAATGATTGAGTTCATCACTAGCTGCCATTTGACATTCCCAATTCACTATCATGCATTGTCTATCAATATTTGGCATTTGCTAGCCACCAAAAAGTTCAAAGCTAGCCTTTTTAGCATCAATGTCTCCTCATATAGCGAAAATATCTAATCATATCATCAATTGTTCTACGACATTTGATATCGCTAAGTGATCATAGTGCAACACTTATAAATGTCTAATATTTGCTAGCCATCGACATCCAATGTCATTAGTTCATCTTCCATTCTATAATGAGAATTATCAAACATACAATTGATAGTCGCCTGCATTTTCCAATTTGGCATTTGATAGTTGCTCGCTTTTTAGTCACTTGTCTTTGCCCCCGTAAAGCGAAAAAATAAGGCAGCCATCGAATGTCTTCGCTAATATTCCACATTTGTTAGCCATCGATGATTAATACCAATCTTCTTTGTTATTTGTCTCATTTTTATAAGTGGAATGATCGAACAAACTACCATCTTCTACTCGATGCTCATTAAATGATCAATCCCAGTGCTAATCAAGTACCTTCATATGATGTCTATCTTTCATATTAGTTGATTGCCGCTTTTATAAAAAGAGTGATTGGGAAGATCAATCACCATCGCCTAATGATCACTTATGCATCTTAAAACTCTTACTTCCACCATTAAAAAATATATTTCCAAATTCATATATACTATCACCTTAAGCACATCCTTCATAATATATGACTAAAATAAGTAGAGTCATTTTACCTAATCTAAACCCATCATTTTTTCTTTCTTATTTGAAAAGTTTACATTAAAGATCTCATATCTCATGAATTGATATCAAGTATTATTCCAAGCAATAAAACTTTTTGAAATTAATAAAAAAATATTTGTCATATGTTAATATACTTTTGACAAATTTTTCAAACAATATATTTTTATAAAAATTTGATCATTGGTTTGATAGTCTTTAACTTACATTTAAAATAATATATTACAAAAATAATCCATTAAAATTATATTAATTTAATCTTAGAATAAACATGACATATATATATGACTAATCTGTTCTTCAATTGATTCTCATGTTGGAACATAAAGGTCTACGATGATTTTCATCCCTCAGGATGATGCAATCCAATCCTTTGTGGTTCTCTTGATGCATGAGCCTCTCTCGAAGAGGAAGTTATTCTGTGCGGAGTCCAGACGGAAAGAACCGTCCGAATTACTACTTATTCACTGCGTATTTATTGAATATTTACTGTTTATTTATAAATATTTAGTAAATACATAGCAAATCAGCAATATTCAGTAAATATTTAACAAATACTCATTGAATACTCAACAATTATTTAGCAAATACTTACAACTGAGTATTTGCTAAGTATTTACAAATAAATAATAAATACTCAGAATACACAGCAAATCTCGACAGTTCTTTCCGTCCGGACACCGCACAAAATAATTTCTCCTCTCGAAACTCATATATTTTTAACGAGGGATATCTTATAGTTGTTCAAGACTTACACCCCTGACTTCATTGGAGATAATAAATTACACATAAAAAGCAACAACTCTACTAAGAGGCACCCAATCTCTTGAGTGGAAGCTATAATCTCCCAAACATTTTCTTCACCTTCCCTTTCATAAATTGTCCTTATTTTTCTGTCTTAAATACAAAATAAGAATATTAGTAAATAGAGGCGTGGAAAATAATTGAAAATTAATTTATTATATAAAATTAAATTTGGATTCTTACTTAAAAAAAAAAAAAAAAAAATCCATAATGTGCTGTACATCATTGGGACCGTATCCGACAGTATTACAAAGACAGCGCACGATAGCAAATTACAACGCTCAGCAGCCACTAGCCGCCCCCAATCAGAATCCCGTGCACAAACAAATAAAAAAAAATCAAAAGAACAGGAATTTACAACCCTTGCATTTATTATCGGCCATCATCCCAAAGAAGGACCGACGCATTCAAAACGAATCGTACTAATCAAACCGTCCAATCGCGTTGCATAAGATTAACGTTATTCGAGTCCAGGCGTCGCACTCCCCCTACAGGGTTTGAAATAGCTAGTCGTCGAATGCGAAGCGAGGGAGGTGGGTTCGAACCTTTTTTTCCCTCACTTTCCTCCCTCGCTCGCTCGCTTCTTCTGAGATTTCTCCTATTGCTTTCGTCTGAATCTTCCCAAAAGGAAGCAAAAAACGTAGAATTCGAGTTCTTTGATCGAAGTTATCGTCCGCAGTTGGTTCAATTACTCCATTCTTTTCTTCTGTTCGTCCTTTCCGCCTTTTCTCGTTCTTTAATCGGTGCGAGGGTTAGTGACGGCGATCCATTCTGTTTGATATTTGGTTTTGTTATATTCGATCAGAGAATCGATGATTTGATTAGCGTTGCAGCAATTCGATGGGAATTTGAGCAGTGTTTAGTTACTGTATGATTATTGCTCTTATGGTTTGATTTTAGATAGGTTTGGGTTGTGGTGTGTTACCAATTGTGTTTGGTTTAGGGAGTAGATTGATGCCCGGAATCCTAGGGTTGGGTGTAGGTGCAGATGGATTCGGGCGGGAATGATGCTAAGATGTGTAATGGTGATATCGCTGTGGTTTCTAAGGAGGGGGCGGATAAGGGGGATGAGGAAGACGTGGAGGCAAGCTCACTTTTGTCATCGGCGTTGAAGAAAGGAGGGATGAAGGGGAGGAGACAGAGGAGCAGGAGGAAGAAAGTCCGGTGGAATGATTGTAATGGCAACAAACTTGTAGAAGTTATGGAATTCCAGCCAAGGTTTGAACAATTATCCTTGACTCCTTTTTGTGCTATTCTTTTCAGCTTTTGTTCTACTTGATTTTGCGGTGAATATCTCATTTATGTTGCTAGTATGGTAAATTTAATTTTGCGTGTGTTTTTATTTTTACGTGGGCTGATTGTATTTTATCACTTTGCACATAAACATGAACTCGTTTTTTTACATTTCTTTTGCTGCTTGATAGTTTTGTGGCTATGAAGCAGATTCATTTTTGCTGTTTGCTTACGCCATCGAAGTCTTGTGAAAAGTTGCAAGTCTACTTTTCAAATTTACCTTCATTTGTTCTTAATGCAGTACTGATTTTCATACCATGGATTCTGCTGTGAGATAAAGAAATCTTTCAATGCAATGCACGAGGTCATAACTTTGGTATAACCCTGGAATTCAACTCTTAGAGATTATATTGATTTGTTAATTGTTTGTTTACCTACTCGCTAGCTCATATGACTGAGTACCCGTTGCTGGCCTCCCATCCTACCCTAAGTATTCCTTGTTAATGATCTCTCAAACTTCTCCCCAATCGCCTTATCTTTTTTATTCTCAATTGCCACATCATCACCCCCAAGGTTGCACAAGATCTATGTTCTTATATATATATATATATATTTTTTTTTCAAGTGGTATTGATTCAAGGGCCAAACCAGAAAACCACTCATCCTGATAGTTCCAGTTCTTGTTCTTCCATATGGGAGGCATTATTTCTCTCGTGATCTTCTTAAATAAGTTTTTCTTTGAAAGAATAACTTGGCATCTTGGACTAATATGGCTGGAAATTAGAATTCCATATCATTAAGTTTATCAATTTAATTTTATTGAAGATTCTAATTACAAATGCTTTGCTAGTTCTGCTTTTTAGTGAATTATTAGATTAGTTCCTTACATGATGTGGAATGTAGATGATTCCTTTTTGGTTCTTTTGAAGGTTTCTAAAAAACGGGGATATACACGAGGAAAGGACTAATAAAGTAAAAAAAAAAAAAAAAGTTGTTAAAATGGTGGACCATCTCAAGATTATAGAAGACTCAAAGGTATATTTTATAAATTTGTTGTTAAAGTGGATATGCTATTATAGAGCAGAGTTTTGGGCAACAAGGAAGACACTAATAGCTAAAGCGAGTGTGGAAAAAATGAGAATATTTGGCTTGATGTGACTTGAAACAATGGATGGTATAGGCATAAATGCTTATTATTAGAGTAGTGAGAGTATAACCTATTGATGATAAGGTAGTGAGAAATAGATTTGATGTGGGCATGAAAAATGATAGATGGATGCACCAATAAGGTGAAGAATTATGTAAAAAATGGTATACCATAGGTAATGTAGCAAGAAGTGTAAAAAGGTTTGCTTACAACAAAGTTGTAAACTCATGCAGTTCTTAATTAGAATAAATGTAGGAGGATTCATCAAGCCAATCCCAAATAGTTGGGATCAGGCTAATGATAATGATAATGTTGTTTTAGCTTATAGTGGCTAATTGTTTTTTTTTTTGCTCTCAATTGATTGATGATTAATATATTTGGAACTCGGTCTTGTCTTGAGTGAAGTAATGTGTCTAAAAATAGTAAAGTATGTTGATCATTATTATATCTTAAGGCTCTAACAAAAGAATAAGGATTTTACAAAAGGATCAACGGCCTAGTGGTTGTAGAAGGTTGTTTCTCTACATCGTGAGTTTGAGTCACATACTATGCGATTTATCTCTTATCTCATTAAAAAAAGAGTCAAGGATTTGATTAAATTTTTTATGAGGAAAACCCAAAATGGTCTATAGACTTTTTATAGGGAGCCGGTTTAGTTCTATACTATCTAATGTGTTATAAAAAAACCCTTAATTCTTCAAGTCTGATCTATAATAGTTTATTGACTTCTCAAATATATTCGAAAATAATCTATTAAAGGGACTATTTCAGGCCATATTTAAGGATTTATGAGACTAAATTGAACACAGACTATTGCGACCTTTTTCTCTATTTTTTTAATCTACTCGTCATTCTTGAAAGTCAATTTATAGGAGAAATTTGAACCAATGTTTTAACTTAAATTAATGATACCTTTGTATTTCTCTTTCATTATCTTGTGAACTTCATATCATTATTATATTAATTTTAAAACTTTGGTTATTTTGATGACATCATGCTATTCACAATTGGAGTAGTTTGCAAATTTTGAATGCTGGTTCGTTTTCAATATGATTGGTCCAAAAGATGAGTAGGCATGCATAACTTTCTTAAGAATTGTGAAAACAATTGTAATTGTGCTTTTATTGTGAGCACTATCTTTTAAATTACACAAAGCTTGATCATGACCTATTGATGTTACTAATTAACTTATAATTGTAAGTGTTATCATATCTAAATTGTCACATGTTTCAACATTTTATAGTATTGCTTCTATTGAAAAAACTTATTTGCGTCTTCTTCATCTTGGATCTCATTTCCGACTCATTTTAATTAATTCACATTTCACGAATCGGTCACACTTATTTACAAGACTTGTAACCTCTAGGTTAGAATTTCTCGTTCATTATATATATTTTTTGTTCTCTTCTCTTACCAACATAAAGATGTATATATATACTTTTATTATGGATATGATTGATTACTTTCCGATTCTCTCTTTAATATGGTATTTTAGAGCCATGACCTAGAATAATTCAAATCTTCTCTAAGCACCTTCAGGCCAATTCCAAACTCCTCAAATTTTCTATCTCCGTTGTGATTTGTCTATGTGTTAGACCGTTCCAGCTGGTCCATGCGGGACTGGCTTGCGGGCAACAGAGGCAGAGAAGTTCCACCTCATGCATATGTCCATCAAACTGCATAGTCCAAAAGAGTAGATTATGAAGGTTTTAGGAGAAGTTTAGGATGGAAATTTGAATGTAGGGACTGTTTAGAGATTTCTTTTGGATTGTATGCGTTAAATAGTTTGTTTTCCTAGAGTTAGGGCATTTTGAATTTGGTTGATATTTGAGATCTCTCTTAGGTTTTGGGCTCTAGCGGCATCTAGATAATTGGGAGAGATAGATCCTCCTCTCGAATAGAGGATCAATTGTATTTTGCAACGTTGTGAAAATCGGACCGGACAATGAACCAGAAGAAGGAGAGGTTCACGGTTCGACTGGTCGAACCGGGGTCGAACCGGATGACGTAATAAATAATAATATTATTAAATAAAATAAAATATATGTTAAATTTTCTTCTTATACATTCATTCTAAATTGTATTTTCATAGCCCCTAATTCAAATAACATAAACATGACATCAATTAAGTTTATGAAATATAAACAAATAACAAATAATATAAGTGTCACATCAAATTAGTCAATAAAACATAAACAAATACATAGCTTTTGGCATCAAACAAAATGTTCATAATTTCATATCAAGTCAAAGTGTCAAACTTCAATGTTTAAATATAAATATGCATATAAATTTAAAAGTCATCTCCTAGATTTGAAGCATCAAAAGTGATATCCCTAAATCCTTGTTCATCAAAACACTCCCCTCCAAAAGCACCAATATCATCATTCTCAATTATTTCATTGTCATTTTCAACATCATCAAGGACATCATCATCTGCATATTAGAAATACAAAATATTATATATATATATATATATTAAACATCACTTTCAAATGATATAACTTAAACTAACTTTGTACTTACTTTGAGGTTTTTCAGTACAACTAGTATTAACCTTTTCGGCAACAGGAATGACATCTTCATCATATATTTCATTCTCTAAATTCTCCATAACAAGCTCTGAAATTGGTTCTTCATCAAGCACCCAAAAATCCACCATCTCTATGCTTGTATAATCCAAAGGATCGTAGTTTCTTTTTTTTGTTTGAAATCTATAAAATTAATATAAAACATCATAAATAAAAAAATTATTCATGCTTATATATAGAAATATTTAAATACAATGATACCTATGCCTCAAATTAAGGTTGTAACGAACAAATACAAGATCGTTAAGCCTTTGATGCTCTAGATGATTCCGTCTCTTGGTATGAATTTGTTCAAATACACTCCAATTTCTTTCACATCCAGAAGATGAAGAGGTTTGACTTCGAATTCTAACAGCCAATTTCTGCAAATTTGGTGCACTAGATCTGAACATTTTCCACCATTCATCTACAAAAAGTTAAGTATTATTTATTTGATATGCATTAAAGAAGAAATGTATACTAAAATATTGGCTTCACTTACCTGGCTGCATTTCTTTGGCCATTGATAGTGCAATTGGCTTGCCAAAACTCTCTAAATTATCACGAAAAGCATATATAAACTAAATGATTGAAGCACTTGTCAATCTTTTCACGCACACTATGCGAAGAACTTGTTGGTGGCTCCATTCTAAAATAAAGTATACTACTCAATAATAGTCAATACTCATATTGAAATATGTTCCACATGAAGTAACAAAAGCATATATAGACTAATCAAAGTTAATAACTATACATCTAACATAAATTCACCATACAATAGCATAGACAAATCAAAGCATAGACTAATCAAAAGCATAGACTAACAAGCATAGACATAGACATAGACATACAGTTTGTTCAGTTTTAAGCATTCTGTTAAGTTTTAAGCATAGACTAATCTAGATTTAAAGCATAGACATTCACCATGACATTTTGAAGCATAGACTAATATAGATTTAAAGCATATTTTTAAAAAACAGAATGTGATTCCAAGCAATGTTCAGTTTTAAGCATAGACATAGACTAATCAAAGCATAGATAAAAAGAAAATTTACCTCCAAAATGTCAGCACTTAGCGTAGAAAATGTCAGAAATTCACCTCGACGTTCCAAACCATCAATTGACCAAACAAATCCGGATTAAAACTGAACAAAATCCGAAAATATGTATATGTCAGTGAAGGGCTTCAATGATAATTGATATCTCATACATGAATGCAAATATGCAGTGAAGCTCAATAACATTTACAATAATATGATAATTGATATCTCATACATGAATGCAAATATGCAATCCTGGGTAGGGCTTAAATGTCGGTTAGGGCTTAAAACTGAACAAAATCCGAAAATCCCTCGTCGCTCTTGGTCTCGGTTGCGGCAAAGGCGAATGAACCATACATAAAAAAAAAATACAAACAGCACGACCAGCAACTCGACAACACCATTGTCGGACCAAAAAGGCAAAAAGGAAAGCTGCTCTTAGGTCTCGGCACGACAACACCATTGTCCGACCAAAAAGAGAGACGAAAACGGAAAGCATGCCCTTAAGGTGTTTCGACTCACTTGCAAACAAAAATGCTGCCGTTCAGCTCTCCTAGCGTGAAGCCTCCGTCGTCTTCTTCGTTGGTCCCATAGGGATTGCGAGCAGCGAACGAAATCAGCCTCCAGCGAATGAAATCAGCGAAATAAGGGTTTCGAGTTTCGACTCCCGCTTAATGAGACTAAAATCCAATTTCGGCTGTTGGATTTGAGATAAACGGCTGTGATTAGGAATTTTCGGAACCGGACGGTTCTTTTAACGGAGTCCGGTTTAGCGGTTCAACCGGCATTGGACCCGGTTTTTTGCCAGTTGAAATGCAGCCCGATTTAAAGGGGCAGATCGGACCGTCCGCCGAACCGGTTCCCGGTTCAACCGGTTGAACCGGCCGGTCCGGTCCGGTTTTAAAAATGTTGGTATTTTGGTATTTTTTGTTTCCATTTCATCAAATGATACAAATTATTTACTGTTTTTCCTAGTTTTGTGTGGATTTTTGGTGGAGAATTCTCGTTGTTTCCAAATATTAATAGGAATTACTTGAGATCTACAAGTGCTTCCTATCACAATGCTCAGTTGACTTCTCCTTTTATGTGATCCTTCTCTCCATCTCGAATGTGGTCATCTTCGATGACTCTTACCATTTGCAGACATGGTACTATCATGACCAACCTTTCCTTGATCATCTATATTTGCGACATAATCTAGATCTTACTCCGTTAACTCTCTATAACAATAGTCTTTGTCAAAAATCTTCTATCGATGATATCTTTTTATACTTTTATTTAAATATAATATATTTGTCATGCTGGCATTTTGCGTCCAATTTATGTTAGTGTCCTTCTCATGATTCCATCATATTCCTCTCGCAACATTTGCAACCTCTAGGCAACAAAACCTTCAAGTACTTCATTTATGATCACTGTTGTTTCCAAACATAAGTTACATCTTTTATGCCACATTGTGTTCGTGTTATAATCTTTAAATTATTACATGCAGTAACTATTTATTATTTTTATAATTCTCATTATTGAGTATTTATTTTATTTTATTTTCTTCTATTATATATATTTTTAATATTTTCTTCTCTTATCTATATATATAGGAACATATATGCTTGTTCTATGAAAATAACTAAGTAAATATGTAGTCCTTCCAATTCTCTCCCATATAAAAATAAGCATGCTTCTTGCCTATTTTATTCTATATCCTATTTGTATTGTGATCTTTTTCCTCCTTCATTTTGCATCAATCGCATTTGGTGGCATCGTCCTTATGGTATTCGAATCGCAATTGGTCATAAAATATTCTTGCAAAACTTAGTGGTTTATTTTTTTTTCTCTTTGTTATGTTTTTTAAATGTTAATTTGATAGTGATAGCTTAGATAAATTTCTTACTTTCATCTAATTATTTGATGGTGATGTCTCAAATTTCTTTATTTAGTAGCTTAGCGCTTTCAAAAGCATATGATGCACTAAAGGCAAAATGGTTGTGTAATGCTCGAGACATTAGGTGCTATCATGGGCCCTCACCCAAGCGAAATGATACGCAAAAAAAAAAAAAGTAATATTGCTTTTAAATGGCGTTTACAAATTCCCGAATGATACCTAACGCACCATGATGTTGCACCACCAAATCTACAACATGCATATAAGCAGGCAGAAGGAGCCTATAAGGTCTCAAATAGAACTCACGTACATTTAAATGACGGTCACCCGCACGACTGGTCAGCGTTAAATATTCCAAAAAATGGCCCCACATATATATTACGATATCTATACACATAAGCACTGAAGTGCACATGCAAGCACATTAACTTAAATACATTCAATAATATACACCCACATAGGCCCAGGCGAGCATGTCGTATTTACACACGTGACGTCTGTGGATGCTGTGTAGGTCAAGAAATGAACTTAAGTTTAAGTTCAATCCTTCTCCTTAATAGGTTGGAAGTTAACACGACTTGAACCAATGAACAAATATACAATCATGACATCGAACATGATATTTGATTTTATACATTCATATTAGGGCTTCAATGCTCATAATAAGAAAAATTTACCAATAAAGGCACAAAACTAACAACGAATCCGATCATCTGTTAGCAATTAGGTAGAGTCGACAAAGTTCAACAAATAATTACAAAAAGGCCTCCCTAATACTCGCATGGGTACTGGCGAGCGTATTATGGGTAACAAGTGATGTCTGAGGATATTGCACGGGTTAAATGATAAATTTAAGTTTGAGCCCGATCCTTCTATGCGAGTATATTAGAGACGACACGACTCGAAGTATTAAACAAACGTACGGTCACAGTGTCGACCGAGATATTTATTTTTATACGTTCATATTAGACCATCAAGGCCGATAATCAAGAAAATTCACTAACAAAGACATAAAGCCTACGAAGAGCCCGATCCTCTATCAGTAAATATATATAATCAACAAGGTTCAACCCGTAAATAAAATTTCTCATAAATACCCTGATGTTGCCGTGTTGAATGTATCTCAACCAGAGGGGACCACAAGCATTTAAAATACCCCAAATTTTCAAATGCCCAAAAAATTCAAAGATCCAAAAACTACTAAATCCAAATATTCAAAGATCGAAATTAACCATCAGATGCTTAAGGCAAAATAAATCCACCTCGCAACAGTTTGTTGAGGTGGACAAATTCAAATATCACTCAAGCTCATAAAGAGCTAATGTCTAGTCAAGAACATCACTACGATTCATTCTCAATTGCCAGCAAGAATGTGGCACGTGTATTTTGACCGACAGTTTTGTCGCCAAATGGCACCGCAGATAAATAATTATGATCGGGGTCCTCTGAACCGGTTGGTTTTGCTGTTAAATGACGCCGCTAAATTATGATAATATCTAGAGCCCGTATGCTCCCTAAGATTCTAAATCCTTGAGTTATGAATCAACAAGATATAATCGATAGGGCACAAAGCGCTCTGTTAGCTAAGGTGGATTCAAATTTATCCCTTTAGACAAAGTCCCCGGGTCTACAAGGTACCTTTGGACGAAGCAAACCATGGCTGCCAACAAAGTTTCTTTTGCCAGGTTGGATTGACTACCTCCTATGACTAAGTAGACCAGGGACCAAGTTGGCTTGGGATGATAGAATCATGGGATCTTGATCGAGGTCATCATCATCCCCTCCACCATCCGCTTTAAGTGCAAGGTGGTAAATTTTTTATTTTAAATATTAAATTTTCAAATACCAAACCCATGCGTTGCTACTATATGCCATATACAATATCTCTACATATCTGATCGACAACTAGTTTTAATCGAAAGTTCTCTCTCGCTATCGGGAGGGGTAATTAACAATAGGAGCTTGCTCCTATAGGAAACCAGAACTCAGATCTAAAGTCCTTGCAAGTTGAGGGCGAAATCTCTATGTAGTATCTTATTTCAAACCCAATCTGCCTTCTGAAAATTTACCCCGGAACTTAATCCGTTAAAACTCCACTGAAAGAGGGGAGACCGAGACGGGAATTTTCGGAGCTCACAATTCAGTATTCTGATCTATTTGACAAATGCTTTGGTTTACAGTATACATCAAACTACCCAGATCAAGTTTATGGTTTTTCCTGAATGGATAGCCATTGAACTAATTGACAACCATTGAAATATGTTATACAACACTTCCTTTGCAACCTCTTTCTCTCACTTCTATTGAGGGATATTTGTTTTGGTGTTGTGATGATTAGACATTGATATGCGTCCACATTGACAATTGGCACTCATGAGTGTTGTTGATTGTTTTATGAAACTCTTTTATTAGAGTTGAATACCTATATTCTCCATCTTTTAAGATTTTAACAATCCTTGTTATCAATGAAGGGCTGCAACAGGCTAGCCGTTGTATTTATAGGCTTGAGTCCAGTTCAGAATTTGATTAAGTAACTAAATTTTATGGTGTTTAAATTTTTAGATATATTGGATGTTGGGCGCCGTTTGAGGTATGATCCTCTGGACAAAACTTTCTTTTCTTTTTTAATTTTTGATCCATTCATATTCCACAAATCAATTCGACCAAATGAAAAAAGATCATGAATTACATGATAGGATTAAATGCGGCATCTAAGACATGCAAGGAATGCAGCATCACTCAGAAGTTGCTTGTTTCTCAAATAGTTCTCCTCCAAAATATCAAAATTACTATAAAAATCCCTACAATCAATATAATTGAACATAACGAAAACAATGAATAATATACACAGGCGTCACTGAATCCGCAACTTGTACATGCAAGTGGAAGGTGATCTTTTTATTTTTCAAAATGAAATTTTGTGTGCAGTTTAACAATAAATGCTCGCACAAACTACCAAAATTCAGATATTTTTAAATCCCACATGTATCAAAATATAATTAGTAAATTCAAGTATGTTGCTTCGAGATACGTGCAATTGCTTTAAGAATTGTGTGCCAGCCTTGAGAATCATGCAGCTGCTTCAAAAAGCGTGCTATTGTCTCGAGAAGTGTGCATTGTAATGACAAGCAAATTGATAGTTCACAAACTTTCTTTCAACTGTAAATTTAAGCTCCAAGTTTACACTATTTCTTGATCGTTTGCCTTGCATGTAGGGCAAAGTCGTAAGTCTTATATTTTAAGTCCGATCTTTCTCATCGCAAAGATTAGATAGAGTTGATGAGACTTAAATCTTAATGATAGTTGTTGAAAAAAAATCTCAACCAACAGTGACCCTACTTTCTAAATTCTCCTAAATCCCATGCAGATTATTTCAGGGTCACACCTAGATATAAATATTAAATTCAAAAGAAATTATAAATCATAAAAATTGAAACAAAATTTATTCATCATTTGCAACTATTTGTCAAGGGTGAAAATTTTAAAAATAACCCCAGCTCACAAAAAGTCAATGTCTTGTCAAACTCATTACTATGATTCTCTCTCAAATTATCTATTGTTAATGACATGCTCTCAAGTTTTTGGTTTTGCTTGATACATATGATAGGTCTTGAAAGTTGCATTTGCATTTATCGAAAAGGCAAAAAGGCAAAAAATATTACTGTATGAGCAATGTTATCATCATCCTCCCCCAACAAAACTAAAAAAGTAGGTAGAGGATTTGTTAATACAAAGATCATTCCACAAAAAAAAATACATTGTAAATCAAATTTTGGCACAATAGTTGGCTACTCTGTTGCAGCATCATTAGATTTGATGAAAAATAACCTGCTGAAATGGGTGAGGAAGGCAATATCAGGTCCCTCTTTTGGAAGGGCTGCCCATTCAGCTTTCTCCAGAGTGTGCTGTAAAAGTGTAATGACACTAATGTTATCTTTTTCAACAATTACTCCATCCAGCTCAAGCATCCAACATGTCTTCCTGGGCGAGAAGGCAGTGATTAGAGATGGAGCGATTGGGGATAAAAGTGCCTTGTTCTTTAGAAATTATGGATGGAAGCGGATTCTAAATAGTTTGACACAAGTTAATGGGCATTATCAACTTTAGGAATCCGAATGACATGTGTCTCTTTCCAATACTAAGGCATTTGATCACTAAGAAAGAATTTAGACACAACAGCCCGAACTTCCCTCTTAACAATGTTCTAGAGACATTTAAAGAAAGAGGAGGTGATCTCATCGGTCCCATGTGACCTATTACTAGGGGTTCAAATGAGTCGAGTCGAGCTCGAGTCAGGGGTGTTCGAGTCGAGTTCGATTATCAAATACTAAGCTCGAGTCGAGCTCAAAATCTGGGCTCAAGCTCGACTCGTCGAGCTCTGCTGTTGAGAATCGAGATCCATTGCTCGTCATGGTGTCCGTCGTGTCTACTATTGAGATCGTCGTACCGAGCTGTCTGAGCGTAACCTTTGTAGTCCCAAGGTCCGTCTGTCATCGTTCCGAGGTCCGTCCCTCGTCGTCGTCGCAATATTCACGAGGCGGTTGGATTTCCCGCCCACGAGCTCCGCCGTCGAGCTGACGAGTAAATCAACAGCCTGTTTGAGCTCGAGCTCGATAAGCCTTCGAGCTCGAAATCGTGTTCGAGCTTGACTTGCGAGCTCGATAAGCTCGACTCATCAAGTATGTTACCGAGTCGAGTCCAAGCCGGCTCGCGAGTAGGCTTGACTCGTTTGCACCGCTACTTATTACTATTCATGGATTAACGGGTTGTTGTTTGCCCTTAGCATTGAATAATTGATAAATCTCAATAATTTGCAGCCGGCTCCTCAGTGAACTGATTCTGAGGAAATTTAAGTTGGTTGATTTGGTTCCCCCATCTTTTGGCATATGCCACATAGGAAAAATTGAGTATTGGCATCCCCTTTTGAGCCAACAAACCTTACCTCCTTGCTGCCACCTGGAGCTGATACATATGATAGTTCACAAAGCCTTTTATCACGATGAGGAAAACTAAAGTTGAACTCTCCATCAGCTTTCACCCTGATCTATGAAGTCCCTTTGAACAAAATAATCCGTGATTTCCAGCAATATTCTTTCAATTAAGTTCGGTTCATTGACTAAATAGAATAGTGCTCATGACTACTTTGGATAATGGAACTATATGATTTTGATCACAACATAAGTCTATTAGAGAGCTCATATTGTTAACCTTGATTGAGGGTTCTTTACCACACTTAGAGGTAATTGACCAAAGGGTTTTGTCCTTGTGGGAAATTTTCAAATTAAAAACATGAAGTCCTTGCAATAGGGCCAAGTATCTAAGTAGTACTTTATCACTATTTAATATACTTCATGGAACAAATGCTCTTCTTCATACGTTCATTTGTGAACTTCGGTGTAGCTTTTTAAGAACTCATTATAAAACTCGTAGCAGGAGTCACACCCTCAAAATTATAAGATTTTAATTGCTTTTAAAGTATAGATTTAAAGGATTTTCTTGATTATAAAAAAGGGTTTGAGGCATGTTATATGCATGACGTATTTCCAAGATAATATTTTTATTAAATGTGTAATTTCTTTTAGTCTTCTTCTCTATCAAGCAGGTAATTGAATATTTTTTATAGTGGCAATCTCCTTGTATTAGCAGGAGGCTTGATTTGATAATTTATTTTCTTTATTTATTATTTTTATTCTCTTAAATTTTGATTTTTCTTGCATGTTTGATTGATTTTTATCAAGTTTAATGCACCGGAATTTCTAAAATGACAAGACTTTAAGTAGATTGTATGATTGTCAGGTTTCTAAATTTTTATAGATTTTTCCTAATAAAAGGTATTAAATTATCATCCATAAGGATTTCTTCATACTTATAATTTTCATCTTAGGAAGCGAGAAGAAATCAAAATGTAGAGTTTTCGATCCGCAAAGTTTTGTGTGCATTTGCGCAATTTGGCGCGCATCATAAAAGACTGGTATTCGCAGACCATTCATTTTGTTTTCTTCTTAGGGCAACCATAGATGCTATGAGTTTCTTAATCTTATTGGTATTTCATTGATAATAATAATAACAAAAGGTAAGTTAGCATTATAAGAAAAATAAATAGCTTAATATCCTTTTCATATGCACTCAGGAAATTGACAGTTTAAACTCTGATTTTTTAGATATAACCTGCAGTGCTTTGTATTAGTTTTGGCATTCCAAAAGCTGTGAATATTACCTTTTTTTTAGCAATAAACTTTGGAATATTATTCCTTAATATATTTTTATTGTATTTTACTCTAACTTTGTACCACTTGAGCCTTAAAATTTGTTCTAACTTATTCGCCTTTTATTTGCTTACAGTGATTCAAGCGACTCCGAAGACGAGTATGCTGATTCTTGCATCTGTACAATAATGTAGATAGATCTCTTGTTTATTTTCATTCTTCTTATCATCACGAGAGACGAACTCTTATCGCAGATATCGTTCAACTGACTCCATTTGGTGTGATGCTTTCGTCAGTTGCATGCTCATTTGCTGTTGCCTTCGAGTACAAAGATGACAAATCTCAAGCAGCCAAAATCATTCATTTTTTTTTCATGATGGAAACATCCTTCTTTCCCTTCATGTTTGTTTTGAGAACTCTAACAACTGTTGATAGTTGGCATTTTAGATTTATGGATGGCATTGAGAAGCACAAAAGCAAATTTCCAAATTTAAAGTTGCTGGCTCTGCGCATCAATGGAGAAGAGTTTCATAGCAGCTGGTCTATTAACCTTTTATTTATAAGCAGTGAGTTCAGATTTCTCCTCCAAATCTATTTATTTTGATTTGTGGGTAAACTGTTTGATATCCAATGCCAGTCCAAAACTCCCACTCGAGTCAGTGTGTACAATAGGTTTTAATTTGATTTATAGCTTATCTCGAAATAATCAATATTCAAGAGAATAAATATGTTGTTAGATTTGTTTTTTGTTGCCATTTCTTAAGAGAGAATATGCCCATATTGCGTCATTTGTCACTATTTTTCTACCATATCTCTATTTTATTAGCAATATTCATGTAAGGTTTAGGAGGGTTAAGTTTGAGGCTTTGAGCATGACTATTTATTTTCATTACTTTCGTTTGTCCTTTGTTTTCATTTTTAGTTTTTTTCTACTAGCTATTTCCATTAGTCAAAACATTTAAGGCACATTTCGTTGGGCTATTGATGTCAATAAAAGTCATTTGCTATGATAGTGTTTAATACATGTAATATATAGTACACCCACGTCATGTGTTAGACATGTCGTAAATTTTTCTATTAGAAAAATAATAAAAGAAGTGACATCAATAGCTCAATGAAATGTGACATCAATGATGTTAGACATAGATCTAACATGTGTTGTAATTAAGGGTTGTTTGGTTTGAAATAAAGTGGGTGTAAAGAAATCATTTTACATGAAAAGTACTGATGCTAGGTTGGATTAGGGCTGTCAATATTTGACACGACATGAAAATCCGACCCGAAAAATCCGGGCTGGACCTGACCCGTTTGAAAAACGGGTCGGGTTCGGGTTGACCTGACGGGTTGCCGGGTCAACCCGCATTCAGCCGCCCGTCCGAGGCTGCAATGCGCGGCTGCCCGAGCACCTGCGTGCGCGAGTTCGTGCCCGTGCAGGCGCGCTGCAACACACCCGGCCGCGCACACAGCCAGCCTCGCACCCGCCGCCCCAGCCAGCCTTGCACCCGCGCACCCGCCCTTGTCCCGCGCACCTGTCGCCCCAGCTAGCCTGCGTCCACGTCGTCGCCGGCCACCGGCGTCCGCTCTCGACCGCAACCCGTCCGCTCTGGTCTCCTTCTCGTGTCGGGTCGGGTCAACCCGGCAACCCGCCGGGTCGGGTCCTGGTTCGAATATTCGACCCGTTTATCTACCCGGGACGGGTTAGGGTCGATCCGATTGAACTCGAGTTAGTTCTGACTTCGCCCCGAACTCGACTCGTGACCCGAAATTGACACCCCTAGGCTGTATGAAAAAAGGATGCAAAGTGAAGGAACATAATATCAAATGTTTTATTTCATTTTTTTGTGTTAAAATAAACTCGTTGAGTGAAAACCAATATTGTCGCAAGTAAGGGTGTCAATTTCGGGTCACGGGTCGGGTTCGAGTTTAACCCGGAATTGACCTGACATTATTCGGGTCAGCCTGTATTCGACCCATTTTTGCAATTGAGTTAGTTTTTCATACCCGAACCTGAGTCGCTTCGGGTCCGTATCAATCCGACATGACATACATGACCTGACATAAATGACCTGGGGCTAACAAAAAATTGTTAGTTTTCAAGTAAAAAAAATGGTTTAATCTCCGATTTTCAGATAAAAAACAGGTCAATCTCGGATTTTCGGGTAAAAAATGGGTCAATCTTGGGTTTCTGGTCAACCTGAACCCAACCTTGTTTTTGAAACAGGCCGATTAGTTGGACCTGAACCTGACCCGATTTGGGTTCAAGTTGACCCGTTTCGGGTTCAAGTTGACCCTAACCCAAAATTTTTGAGTCGGGTTCAGTTGAAATTTTTGGGTCGTGTCAACTCCTAACTGCAAGTCTGCAAGCAAGTTTTTTTTGTCATTTAACTGCCGTCGCTGCCACCATCACTCTCTTTTTTTTGTCATTTAACTGCCGTCGCTGCCACCAATACCGAGTTATACCGAGCAATGCAAAAAATACCGAGTTTTTTCTAGGAAAAACTAGGTATTTTTTTTTGTATTGCTCGGTATAGCTCGGTATAACTCGGTATTGGTCTTCACATGATGATATTCCTCGTTATTGTTTGGTATTGCTCGGTATTTCTCGTTTTTTAGCGCGATTTTAACTCTGGGAGGACGTATCTCTACGTCAGGTGGGAGGACGCAATAAAAATTCCTGAGAAAGGGGATGTTGTGGCCTCATTTTGGAGAGATTATTACCAGCGGAGTTCGGACATATAGAATCGTTCGGTTTTGTGATTATGAACTATAAATACGTATGAGTGAACAAAAATTACGCTTTTACTATTTATAGTTGTTGACCTTTTTTTTTGCAATTAGTCACTCGCATTTCATAGGTTGATTCACTTGTATGCATGTTGCACCGCTTTGTGTGTGATAAAGGATCAAATCACGTATTTTATCTCAATTCATCATCGCCTTTGGAATTCATTCTTTTTTATCACACATTGTTCATTATCATGTTTTAAAATGTGTGATCGGACCGACGCCGACTTGATGTGTAATTTACTTGCATTTGAACCTTTATAGCACATGTTTGTTCCATGAGAAAAATTTTTTAATTAGTACCTCATTTTGCGAAACGGATTGCACAAGCACGTCCGGATCATCGAGATCTCTCAAATAAACTTATTCATGCCTACATCGGGATTTGTTTGAGCTATATCAAGCGTGTTGGATGGATCTTACTATTTTACTATTATTAATTTATTTTTTACTAATATTATCATTTAAATATTATTTAATTAGTCATATAAATATTATATTAATCATCATTTAAATATTAATTTAAGCTTCATTTTTGCCCATATTGATTCAAATTGAAATCAATTTAACTCCAACCTACTTTTCGAGCGATTTAAATTCATGCACATATCAGGATATTGAGTTAACGGCTCCGATTTCGTCAACGGCCCGGTTGGTCAGACAAGGTAGTCCCGTGATATGCCCATTTGAGTATGAATTCAGGCAGCTTAGCAAAAAAACCCGTTCTTCCTTCTTCGTTTCTCCCATTCGGACACCCAGCAGAAGACTTCTCCTGGTCTAGCTCGGCCATGAGGAGGGACAGAGGACCTCCCTCCTCTCCCTCTCTCTACACTCCCATGTCCCGTGATATGCCCATTTGAGTATGAATTCAGGCAGCTTAGCAAAAACCATCCTCCTCTGATACCCCTTCTTTCTACGACGATCCTTCCCTGTCCTACTCCCTCCCCCCTTCCCCTTCCGTCTCCGATTGGGACACCAAGCGCCGCCTCTGGCGCCACCTCCACCCCTTCCCTCCCAAACGCATCCTCATGCTCACCGGCTCCCAACCCTCCCCATGCCCTAACCCCATCGGCGACCATCTCCTCCTCCGCTTCTTCAAAAACAAAGTCGATTACTCCCGCCTCCACGGCATCGACGTCTTCTACAACACCGCCCTTCTTCACCCATCCATGCCCAGCTTCTGGGCGAAGCTTCCTCTCCTCCGCGCCGCCATGATCGCCCATCCGGAAGCCGAGTGGCTTTGGTGGGTCGATTCCGACGCTGCGATCACCGACATGGAGTTCCAGCTTCCGCTCCAGAGATACCAATCATATAATCTAGTCGTTCATGGCTGGCCCAATCTCGTATACGAGAATCGGAGCTGGACTGCCCTAAACGCCGGAGTTTTCCTCCTCCGTAACTGCCACTAGTCGCTCGATTTCTTGGCCCGATGGGCTCGGCTTGGCCCGCAGAACCCGGATTATAAGCATTGGGGTGAGGTTCTTCGGGCCGAGTTGCCGGACAAGCTTTTCCCGGATTCCGACGACCAGTCAGCGCTCATTTATCTCCTTATTAATGAAAAAGACAGGTTGCTCTCTAAATTAACTTCTTATATTATTTATTTATTTGCATATGATTTAAAATTAATAATATTTATAATTAAAGTAAAAAATCATTAAATATATGTAGATTATTTATTTTTTTATTAGTTATATTCTTCGAATTCATAAGTCTTACCTTATTGAATTTATGTTAGGTAAAAAAAGGATGATAATTTATATTGTATTTAATTTAAATAAATTTAATAAATAAAGTTTATTCTGATTAAAATAAATCAGAATAGTTTGAGCCTTTTTATTTTAATAATGTGAAAAAGCATAATATATTATTTGCATAATCTTATAAGTTTTAATTGAAATTAAAAAATTTTTAATATTTGATTTAATATTAACACAGGTGGGGAGAAAAGATCCACCTTGAGAACGAGTACTACTTCGAGGGGTACTGGGTTGAAATCGTGGGGAGGCTACAGGGGATCACACAGAAGTATCTATTGCCGCCGGCTTCCTCCACTCCACGTACAGCAGCAGCCTTCCAGGCCTTCGGACGTCCGGCCACCAGATCTTCCGGCATACCACCAGCCCGAGCTAATCTGCCTCACAGTGATCTCCCTGACAGCTCAAGTAGCTGAATCACTTTCGTGTCTTCCATATTCGGCTTCAGCAGTTGGAGCAAAGCAAGGCTAGTGGAGCTATTGTTGTTCGTCCCTTTAGAAGAGGGGAGTTCTGTCGTCTACAACAGTGCGAGGCGAGCAAAAAGAACAGAAGAAGAGAAAGGAGACCATCTCATCAGGTGGATATTGATGGAAGAGAAGATGAACACATGACTTCTTTAGTATCAGATTCCCATACGAGCCATCAAGATCCTTGGGGTGACGAGAAGGAGATTGGATATTTTGGCTTTTCTCGGTTTACTGCTCAGAGGGCACAGTGAGTAGGTATTTATCATTACTTATAAGCCATTACTTATTGCATGCCACTATAAAGATTGCAGTAAGTGTGGTGTAGGTTGCGGCTACAGCCGGCGAAGCAGAAGAAGAAAGCAAGAGCTCTGATACCATAATGAATGCTTTAGCTAGATTCAAGAACAGTAAACAAAACAAAAGGTAAACCATAAACAGAGTAGAACAGAGTATAAACTGATTTTTAACTAAACCATATTCTGTATTCCTCAACACATTTGATACAACCCAATATATGTATTTAAATCTACAGATGAGATAAGAAGGTAATGTTGAGAAGAAAAGCAGCCGTTAGATAAGTATATTAGAGAACAGTTGAGATGAGTGCAGAGGAATTCTGCATTGGGCGGCTGAGGTAGGCGCTGTAGTTTCTGGTGTTAGTGTACAGAGAAATGGTTAGTAACTATGAAGCCGCCTCCACCTAACAATTGTACCTTCAAATACGGCAGAAGGGCCGCCCTATCGTCGTCTTCCATGTCCAACTTCTCCCACCATTGTCTGTCACCCCAAATCTTTTTTAGCTTCCTTACAGCCATCTCCTTCCCAAAAGGCAGTGCCTTCATCTCCGGGTAATGCATAACATGCATCACTTCCAATGAAGAGAACACAAATGACACTCCAAACACTCTCAAGCCTCCCTTCTGCCGTATTTGAAGGTACAATTGTTAGGTGGAGGCGGCTTCATAGTTACTAACCATTTCTCTGTACACTAACACCAGAAACTACAGCGCCTACCTTAGCCGCCCAATGCAGAATTCCTCTGCACTCATCTCAACTGTTCTCTAATATACTTATCTAACGGCTGCTTTTCTTCTCAACATTACCTTCTTATCTCATCTGTAGATTTAAATACATATATTGGGTTGTATCAAATGTGTTGAGGAATACAGAATATGGTTTAGTTAAAAATCAGTTTATACTCTGTTCTACTCTGTTTATGGTTTACCTTTTGTTTTGTTTACTGTTCTTGAATCTAGCTAAAGCATTCATTATGGTATCAGAGCTCTTGCTTTCTTCTTCTGCTTCGCCGGCTGTAGCCGCAACCTACACCACACTTACTGCAATCTTTATAGTGGCATGCAATAAGTAATGACTTATAAGTAATGATAAATACCTACTCACTGTGCCCTCTGAGCAGTAAACCGAGAAAAGCCAAAATATCCAATCTCCTTCTCGTCACCCCAAGGATCTTGATGGCTTGTATGGGAATCTGATACTAAAGAAGCCATGTGTTCATCTTCTCTTCCATCAATATCCACCTGATGAGATGGTCTCCTTTCTCTTCTTCTGTTCTTTTTGCTCGCCTCGCACTGTTGTAGACGATAGAACTCCCCTCTTCTAAAGGGACGAACAACAATAGCTCCACTAGCCTTGCTTTGCTCCAACTGCTGAAGCCGAATATGGAAGACACGAAAGTGATTCAGCTACTTGAGCTGTCAGGGAGATCACTGTGAGGCAGATTAGCTCGGGCTGGTGGTATGCCGGAAGATCTGGTGGCCGGACGTCCGAAGGCCTGGAAGGCTGCTGCTGTACGTGGAGTGGAGGAAGCCGGCGGCAATAGATACTTCTGTGTGATCCCCTGTAGCCTCCCCACGATTTCAACCCAGTACCCCTCGAAGTAGTACTCGTTCTCAAGGTGGATCTTTTCTCCCCACCTGTGTTAATATTAAATCAAATATTAAAAATTTTTTAATTTCAATTAAAACTTATAAGATTATGCAAATAATATATTATGCTTTTTCACATTATTAAAATAAAAAGGCTCAAACTATTCTGATTTATTTTAATCAGAATAAACTTTATTTATTAAATTTATTTAAATTAAATACAATATAAATTATCATCCTTTTTTTACCTAACATAAATTCAATAAGGTAAGACTTATGAATTCGAAGAATATAACTAATAAAAAAATAAATAATCTACATATATTTAATGATTTTTTACTTTAATTATAAATATTATTAATTTTAAATCATATGCAAATAAATAAATAATATAAGAAGTTAATTTAGAGAGCAACCTGTCTTTTTCATTAATAAGGAGATAAATGAGCGCTGACTGGTCGTCGGAATCCGGGAAAAGCTTGTCCGGCAACTCGGCCCGAAGAACCTCACCCCAATGCTTATAATCCGGGTTCTGCGGGCCAAGCCGAGCCCATCGGGCCAAGAAATCGAGCGACTAGTGGCAGTTACGGAGGAGGAAAACTCCGGCGTTTAGGGCAGTCCAGCTCCGATTCTCGTATACGAGATTGGGCCAGCCATGAACGACTAGATTATACGATTGGTATCTCTGGAGCGGAAGCTGGAACTCCATGTCGGTGATCGCAGCGTCGGAATCGACCCACCAAAGCCACTCGGCTTCCGGATGGGCGATCATGGCGGCGCGGAGGAGAGGAAGCTTCGCCCAGAAGCTGGGCATGGATGGGTGAAGAAGGGCGGTGTTGTAGAAGACGTCGATGCCGTGGAGGCGGGAGTAATCGACTTTGTTTTTGAAGAAGCGGAGGAGGAGATGGTCGCCGATGGGGTTAGGGCATGGGGAGGGTTGGGAGCCGGTGAGCATGAGGATGCGTTTGGGAGGGAAGGGGTGGAGGTGGCGCCAGAGGCGGCGCTTGGTGTCCCAATCGGAGACGAAAGGGGAAGGGGGGAGGGAGTAGGACAGGGAAGGATCGTCGTAGAAAGAAGGGGTATCAGAGGAGGATGGTTTTTGCTAAGCTGCTTGAATTCATACTCAAATGGGCATATAACGGGACATGGGAGTGTAGAGAGAGGGAGAGGAGGGAGGTCCTTTGTCCCTCCTCATGGCCGAGCTAGACCAGGAGAAGTCTTCTGCTGGGTGTCCGAATGGGAGAAACGAAGAAGGAAGAACGGGTTTTTTTGCTAAGCTGCCTGAATTCATACTCAAATGGGCATATCACGGGACTACCTTGTCTGACCAACCGGGCCGTTGACGAAATCGGAGCCGTTAACTCAATATCCTGATATGTGCATGAATTTAAATCGCTCGAAGAGTAGGTTGGAGTTAAATTGATTTCAATTTGAACCAATATGGGCAAAAATCAAGCTTAAATTAATATTTAAATGATGATTAATATAATATTTATATGACTAATTAAATAATATTTAAATGATAATATTAGTAAAAAATAAATTAATAATAGTAAAATAGTAAGATCCATCCAACACGCTTGATATAGCTCAAACAAATCACGATGTAGGCATGAATATGTTTATTTGAGAGATCTCGATGATCCGGACGTGCTTGTGCAATCCGTTTCGCAAAATGAGGTACTAATTAAAAGATTTTTCTCATGGAACGAACATGTGCTATAAAGGTTCAAATGCAAGTAAATTACACATCAAGTCGGCGTCGGTCCGGTCACACATTTTAAAACATGATAATGAACAATGTGTGATAAAAAAGAATGAATTCCAAAGGCGATGATGAATTGAGATAAAATACGTGATTTGATCCTTTATCACACACAAAGCGGTGCAACATGCATACAAGTGAATCAACCTATGAAATGCGAGTGACTAATTGCAAAAAAAAAAAGGTCAACAACTATAAATAGTAAAAGCGTAATTTTTGTTCACTCATACGTATTTATAGTTCATAATCACAAAACCGAACGATTCTATATGTCCGAACTCCGCTGGTAATAATCTCTCCAAAATGAGGCCACAACATCCCCTTTCTCAGGAATTTTTATTGCGTCCTCCCACCTGACGTAGAGATACGTCCTCCCAGAGTTAAAATCGCGCTAAAAAACGAGAAATACCGAGCAATATCAAACAATAACGAGGAATATCATCATGTGAAGACCAATACCGAGTTATACCGAGCTATACCGAGCAATACAAAAAAAAATACCTAGTTTTTCCTAGAAAAAACTCGGTATTTTTTGTATTGCTCGGTATAGCTCGGTATAACTCGGTATTGGTCTTCACATGATGATATTCCTTGTTATTATCAAATAATACGTAGCAATACCGAGCAAAAATCGAGTTTTTTTGCGGTGGGAGGACATATCTCTACGCCAGGTGGGAGGACGCAATAAAAATTCCTTTCTCAGTGCTGGAGCTTCCTCACTACCGATGAAGCACAAGAGATCGACAAGTGGAGACAAAGGGCCTATAATTTGCTTACAAGCGTTTCTACCGTGGTTATTGGGGTTTAGGGTAACTTATCAACAAACCCTTTCTCTATTCCTCGTTTCCCTTCACCATCTTAACTATCTTCGACCAAACAATCGATTGATCAATCTACATTTATCAAATTTAATTCCATTAGGGGATGCAGAACTGTGATTAGGAGATTTCAACTGTGATAGATTCTAAAATGATATAATTGATGAAATTATTGTTCCCCATGGGCGAGTGGCCACCATGCCTAAACTTCCTGCACACCTCAACCTGGCCGCCTGCCGCCACACCTAACCCTCCTTCAAGCCTCAGCCTGGCTGCCTACAGGGCGCCTCAGCCTGGCTGCCTACAGGATGCCTACCGCCTCGCCAATATAACCCGCATAGCTGTTTGAACCTAGAATTTGAAAAAGAGCGGATTGACAAGTCATGTCGGGTCAACCCGATAACCCGCACGGGTTTGGTCTGAATTGGCAATCTAGACCCTTTTACAAAATTGAGGTGGTTTGGGTCAACCTGTTTGAACCCAATTCAGTTTCGAGTTTGATCCGAACCTAACCCAAACCCTGATTTTGACACCCCTAAGCTATATATCATACTTCATGTTAGCTTAGAGGCAACATTCATCTTAATTTGGTCACTAAATGTATATATAACAGCTTTTTTTCATCTCTGATTTTTTGGCTGCTTATAATCTTTCTTCTTTTGTAGCAAATATCCAATTTCACAAATCTCAATAAGTGCCTAATTATAGTCTGCTACATTTTCATTATTGATTAGAAGTAGCAAACAATCACTTAACAAAATAATGCAGAATTGATCATCACCAAAACCATGAGCTATGGCACTTACAAAATTCATGACAATGTATCATAAATTAAATCATTAGTTATAACATGAGGATCTAACTTACTTAAAAAGATTAAGGGAAGAACAAAATATTAAAATTAGAATGCAAATAAATTAAAATTAAAATTTAAAATTTAGGTCATGTATCATAATTTTAATTATTAATTAAATAGTTTACTAAACATATATAATTTGATAGAAATAAAATAAATATAATTTAAATAAAAAGTAATAATATACATAATGTTATATTTTATTATAAAATGTGAATCAAAATTAATGTTTTAAAATTAAAATTGATGGTCTCATCATATGCTACTAGTCAATCTTTCAATAGCTAAAATCAAAATTAAATTAAATATTTTAATATAATATCACAGCTTAAATCATTGAGAATGAAATTGTAAACCCACCTTTTGGGTAATTACAAACGCACCCCGGCCCAAGTTTTCGAATCTTCCTTAAAGAGCGAAAGTGTAAATAACGATTGTTGGGGACTTAGTTCGCAAAAAAGCCACAGCCATTTTTCAAAAAAGAGAAAATAACAAACGAACCTTTGGCCCTTATCATCTTTGAAGAACAATGCTTTCATCCCGTTCATCTTCTGTAGCTCTCCATGACCATCTTTCTCCCCCAATCTCACAGAGAATATGGAAATCAAACGGGAGACGCTTCAAAGCTTCTGATTCCTCTAAATCAACCTTTGTTCTTTCGTCAATGCGCACTCGGCTTCCTCTGTTATCTCAAGCACTTACTGTGGCGATTCCTATTGCTACCTCCATTTCCGTTCTTCTGTGGACTACTCCAGGTATAACAGGATTGCTTCAATACTTTCTTACCCGATTTCTGAGTTTTTAGCTGTCTTCTTTTTGGAACACCGGCAAGTTTAGGGCAAGCTTCTTTCACTTGCTTATGTTATTATATTAATGTGTTTGATTCATCGTAATGTTTCTTCAATAATGTATTGTTATTTAGAATGACCTGATAAAGGTAATTAAGCTGAAAATCGAGAGAAGTGGAATAAAGAGAGCTGTTTGTGCGAAGAAACCTTTCATTTCATTTTATAAAACTCTCACATCTATAAGAGATACAGTAATCTGCTTTATATACAAGGCATTGCATAGGATGATAGGAAAGGACATAGTTTGTTTTTGATGAAGGGTACATATGGATTTGGTGGTTTTGGATGGATGGATGGATGATTACTACTGCAGTGGTAGTGGACTTCAGGACAGATTTTTTATAATGGCTGCATGTTGTTTTCACATGATCACATTCCCGCAAGGTGGAGGTCGAAGCATGGATGGACAACTTGTCTCGTAAATATTGAAAGCATGTGATGGAGAATGCTTTTATACAAATGTTCACAAGTTGATCAGGAGCGATGTGATCAAGAGAGATTTATTTGGATTTGATGTAGTCTCTGATGCAATGATAGTCTATTTCGACATGCTTTGTACAAGTATGGAAGACAAGATTGTTTGTTAGGAGCATTGCTGAAATGTTATCACAATATAGTGTTGTTGTTGAAGGTTGTGGAATGTCTAGCTCTTGAAGCAGTCTGCCGTATGATATCTGTAACTGCAGTAATGAGCGCTCTCAATTTTTGGCTTCAATTAATAAGCATGCTATAGTAGTTGCTTCTTGACACACAAGGAAATGAAGGATTTGCTTAAGTATGTGTAGAAACATATAATTGACTTTTGGTCATGCGGGTCTCTTGTTCCGTCAAAGTTTGAGTTGGTTTAAACATGTTGTTGCATTTGTATCTGGGTAGGCCGAAGGTGATTTTGCCCTTTATATAGTGAAAAAGACATTTGAGAAGATGATGATGGACATTGAGAGGTACATGCATGTCCTATCACAACTTGTTTCCAGCAAGAGAAAGACTAGGTCTAGTGGCGGTAAGATATTTAAGTAATTCCCACAAGATGATGATAGTGAGTGGGATTGTTGAAAAACGATTCAAGGAGCCCGTTATAGGTGATCTAGCTACTATCGAGTTTTGAATGGGCTTGCAATTCGACATACTGAGTCAATGAAGAATTTTTTGTGCATATGATGATTGGTTGAGATGAAATACATAAGTGGTGGGTAAGACCTGTTGTCAGAGGAAGTTAGAAATGCTATCAAGGTTATGCATGTTGAATTGGTTCTATAGTTTTTGAAGAAGCTCATTGATGACACTGGTGTTATTATCACTTAGTAGAATATCATCTACATAAATTAGGATGTATATTGTGATGTTGAGAATCCAACTTGTAGAGAGTCAGTAAAGGTGGTGAACCACTATTGTGGCTCGTGCTTGAGGTTGTATATGACCTTCTATAAAAGACATGTGATTTGAATGTTTTGGGTTGTGAAAACTTGGTGGTTGGTCCATTTAGTCTTTCTCATTTAGGGTGATGTGGGGAAAATCATCGAAAGCATCCAAATGTATGAGTTAGCAATTGTGGGATAGAATCGCTGTAGGTGATGGGTTTGAAGGTTATAGTGAAGCCATTGCCAAGTTCTTGTTTAAAATCTTGTGCGGAAAGTGCTTTGTTTCAAGAAACCATACTATTCGAGTTGTACTTGACTTTCAAAATCCATTTGTTACCATTAATATTTTGATTTGGAGAGGGGGTACTAGTAACCAAGTGACATGCACCTCTAATGCATTTCTTGATACATGATTTTTCGCTATTTCTCTTTTTTGACGATAGATGAGTAGTAGGTAGGATCACTCGAGGTGCAATGATGGTGTAGGTTGAGTATTTTATTTGATTTAAGGTGACCGGTTTTTGAGTGGGTTTGCATTGGGTGTCTGGTGGGAGTGTTGAGGGTGGGGGAGCAGGAGCCAAGGGTAATGGAGCTTGATGGTAAGTGAGATGTAGGGTGGATGAGTAGTGGATGTGGGATGTTGTGTTTGAAGAGGCAGCTAAGGCATGAGAAGATGTGGCGTTATAGTTTGTTGTTGTATATGGTAGGAATTGGGCAACTATGTTGAGGTTAGAGGGATCATGTTTTTGAAAATTTCTATCATGTTTTGAAGTGTATAAATTCAGAAGTTATTGCTGATTTTGTTCTCAAGGGAAAGACTCGATGGTAACGAGAATAACCTTTAGTTAAAGAAACACAATATTTGTATCCATTAAGTGAAATGATCAGAGACAATCCTCATACATCAGAATGCATAAGCTCAAGAAGTTTATAACTAAGTGTCTGGGATGTAGAAAATGAAAAATTATGACTCATTCTTATATGTCATGAGTTACAAAATAGGGTGTTGGGGAAAGTATATATTGTCGGGTTGCTTTTAGCTATAGTAGATAAAATGGAGATGTTGGATTGGCCTAGTCGACGGTGCCACAAGTCCATGGTCAATAGAGTGAAGACAAAAGTTAGGTTCTTGAGTTGAGATATATTTGAAGCAATGTTTAAAATTGCGCAATTGGGTATTGAGGTGTTTTTCATTTGTGAGACGCGACGTAAGCCTCAAGGTGTTTTGAGGCGTAAGCCTTAAAATTAGAAAATTGCATTAATTCAAAATAAATATTTTTTTTTTGCATAATAACCGAATAATATATTAAAAGTGAACATAAAAAAATAAATTACCATATATATGAAACACAAACAATGCATAAAATATAAATTAACAAGTAAACTGTGTAACATTGAATTAAAATTCAAACATTACAATAATAAAATAACATAAAAAATAGTTCAGTTGAAAATTCTATCTTTTCCAAAAAAACGTAGTTCATTAACTTTTATGGGCAAATCTGGCTACAAAAATAATCAAATTCACATGCAAATTCCCAAAAAAGTGTAGATTCAACATTTAAGGTAGTAAAACAAGAGCTTTCTGATGACATATGCAAGCTCCAACAGAAAAAAAAGGAAAAAAAAAAAAAAAAACTAAGGGCTATTCACAACACATGAGTTCTTGAAATTGATGTGCACCTCTGCAACGAGCAAACTCTCGTCGTTCGAATATGAAGAACGTCTTTGAACATTCCTGACTTTCGATCAAACAAAGCAGGTCGTCGAATAGTAGACGAACATGGAATGTCTTCTAAGAAGGTGTTGTGCAGTAGACGAATTCGAACAACATACGTAGTTGAACAGTAGACAAAGTCAAATTGGAACTAAGAAGGCGAAGAAGATGGTGTGGTGCATAAGACGAATTCGAACAAGAACGAAATGAGGTATAAACGCTGCTTGACATTAGGTTTAGGTTTTTAAATCATTTTATTTCATGTTATTTCGAGGCAAACACCTCACACAATTGAGGTGAAGCACGCCTCAATGTGTGCCTTAGTAGAATCAAGACGTATGCCTCACATAACGGGTTCAATCATCCACTTCGACGCGCTGGCGTAGAGGAGAGCCTTTGATTGCACAATTTTAAACCATGATTTGAAGTAAATAAATGGGCTAAATAGAGACCTTTGTGGCTAAGCTTCGATATTAGGAGGTGATTAGTATTTGATTCCTTTATTTGGTAGCTATTGGCATCTAAGAAAATGAAACAAGCATTGTCATTATTATGGCATTGGACTGAAAGATGATTGTAGCGAATATTTGAAATGTGGAGAAATTAGAGAGAAGGATCTTACTAGTTGGCATGGGTAGGATGTCGGTGTTAGCAGTTATAATTGAGGGAGTGATTCTTGCCCAAAGTAACCTATTGGTAGCCTTTATTTGCTGTAGGATTGTTCTATTATGGCATCATATTTAATATGTGATGTTGTACCCATATCAAGATACCAGTTTGTTGAGGGTTGGGACAAAATAATACTCAGAGCTTTATGGTTGTTATTGTCAATTAAAGGAGAAGAGGCCTTGCCTCCCCTGGAACCATATAAGGTTAAACGGCCTAATTTGTAGGGACCATGAGGAGTGTGACCACAGTTAGGATAGAATTGAAGAGCGTCGGTTGCCTTCTGCCTTAGGTTATTGCTGTCATTATAGGATGTTCAATGATTTGAAGGAGTTGCAGGTTGCGAGCAATTTCTGTG
The DNA here is from genome assembly GCA_016618105.1 of Dendrobium huoshanense. Taxonomy (NCBI): domain Eukaryota; kingdom Viridiplantae; phylum Streptophyta; class Magnoliopsida; order Asparagales; family Orchidaceae; genus Dendrobium; species Dendrobium huoshanense. Next base: position 76,559,758 of record CM028351.1, read on the forward strand.
GTGAGATTGTTTCTTCACTATATAGGAGGGAGTAAAGATCTTCTAGACTTAGAGATTGTAATTTTGTTTGAATGGCCATTTTGAAGGCTTGATTAGCGAAGGGCAGACCATGGAGTGTGTACTGGATAATGTTCTTTCTTTTAATTGTTACATAGTCTGACATTAGCTGCAAGTTATTTTGGCAACACGTAGATGGCATCAAAATAAATCTTTTATGAAATTATTATTTAATAATGCGAACTAGTTAAGTAATGTAACATTGTAATGTAACATTATGACTGTATTTAGTTCAACTACTAATACTATGTAATGTTATCTTATTAGTAGCATATTTAAATAGTAATTCTTTAAATTTCAATTAAATTTTATTTTGATGACATGTAGATGTAAGTCATATTCGTTTATATATAAGTTCCATAAATATCATTTATATTTTATTTTGATGACAATTTATCAGAAGTCCATCATAATTTTCATTTTTTTTATCATACTTGAATAGACACTTCCCATTTTTGAAGTTGGTAGTCTAACATTTCACTTTTGAGGAGATTATTTAATTGTCTGCAATGTATATTTGATTGTGATTAAAGTAATAACATTAGGAAATGCCTAAAGGCGCAACTTGAATTTCTTATTATGAAAGAGCCCTTGAACTTAGTTCTATTTTCAGGATTTATGGTTCTAAAATATCATGAGTTACCTAAAATAGATCTTATAGTATTAATTAGATATTGCTCTTCATAGACTAACATCATTTAATGGGGTTATGTAGGATTATTTTTTCCACTGGTAAAGAAGATGTCTTTTAAAAATTTTACTGTTTTAGGCTTCATTTGGGACGACTTTTTTATTGTGCTAGAAAGCTGCTTTAGAAAGCAATAAGAAAGTCGTCCCAAACAAAACCTTAATCACGAGAGATTAGAAAGTTTGACTTTTTTATCGTACATCCAGCAAAATAGGAAAAAGCCAACTAACTCTTTTAATTGCTTTGAAAATTATGTTATTTAGATAAGTCTCGTATCTATTCATATCTAAATGCCAAGCTATTTGATTGCTAATATAAATAATGAAAAAAAGCATAATCATAATTAATCACTATAAATACAATTGCAGTGTTTAAATATGATAAAACTAAATTAACATTACACTTTATTGATAACAAGATATCTCAATAACATTAATATCTAAGTAATACTAATATTCAAATAACATCTAACCAAACCTTATTTTTCAAAATGAGAGTATTTCATGCAGTTCATGACAGTTTAAAATTTTATTTTTCAAAAGTACCCTTATTCCACACCTCATTTCGTTAATTTTATATTATGATTTTAACTGTGGAACTATTTTTTATTATATTCGAGTAGTTATGGGACTAAAATTGACACTTTTAAATATTCTGAGACTAAAAAAGTTCCCGCACAAATAGTCTAGGAAACATGTTTACCATTTCCTCTATTTTTAGATATAAGCAGCCTAATTGTTCCACATAACCTTGTGAGCGGAAATGAGGAAAATGAAATTCTTAATTATTTCAGTGAATGCTGGGTTTCTCTCGGGGTTTCCTGGGCTTGAGTCTGTTCCTGGCCCTCAGCTACCAGAGATTGATTTCCTCAAGAAATGGAATGGTGTGCTTTATCATCTCTTTGATTTTGGTAAATTGGTTTACATTTTTTCATTTTAGTTTTCAGTGCTTGATAAAGACTGGATTCCTGCTTCTTTAAGATGAGAATCAGAAGAAGTATGCAGAGTTTGATTCAAGGTTTAAACAATCAACTGTGCTCAAGGAACTATTGGAGAAATCAAAGTTGAATAAGGAAAGGTATCTCTCATTAATTACTCATTCCTCCCGTTGGAAATCATCAAGAAAATCTTTTAATCAAGAGTTAATGTGGTATTAGTTTTTCAAGTATTATTTTATTTGCAATGATTATGTAATTATCTTCATTTGTCATGAACTCATGCATATAGCTATTATAAGATATGAAGTAGACTAAGGCTTCGTTTGGGACAGCTTTCTTACTTCTTCTTAAAGCAGCTTTTTAGTTCAAAATTTTTAATTTTTTAACTAGAAAGCCGCTTTAAGAAGCAGTAAGAAAACCGTCCCAAATGAAGCCTCTTATAAGAATATTTTATTTGATCATGAAATATAGTAAGACTTTTTCCTGGCATGGCACTGAAGTTGATTTGTCACTCTTGACCGTGACTCTATTCTTCCTCTTTATTTTTTGTAGAACTTGTATTTTTTATCTTGAGACATTCAGCCATCTTTGATTCCCACACTAATATAGATAGATATTTTTTTAAAATCAGATTTTTCTCTTCTCAACAATATAGATATAAAAAAATTTCATGATTTTCACTTTTTTTTTAATTAAAGAAAAAAAAAAAAAAAAAAAAAGATTTTCACTTCGTTTGCCCTACTTGCCATGAAAGCCACTAGGAGGCCTTCAAGAGGCACTACTCAGTTTTGAAGTTGGTACTCTTAATATCGATACATCAAATTTCAGGTTTTTCATTGTTAAATCTTTGTTTTTATCAAGTTATATTGTTTGTGATAATACAGTGTGTTAGTTCATCATCAGCTACAATAGAAATGCTTAGCTAAAGAATTAGAGCATGTCAGTACCCATCATCACTTGAGCAGTATGCATTAAGGCTTCTCACTTGGGACGGTTTTCTTATTTCTTTCTAAAATAATTTTCTAGTACAAAAATTTCTTGAAATAAAAATTTTCATACTAGAACGCTGCTTTAGAAAGCAGTAAGAAAGTCATCTCAAACGAAATTTAAGTATGTGAATTTGACTTTGAATTGCAGAACACTAAAAAATTAAATTAAATTTTTATTCTGATTTAAATTAACACTCCAATTCATCAATAAAGCCTATATTGAATCAAAATTGAATTAATTCAGTCTTGGATAGATCAAATTAGCTCGAGATCTTCTCATGATATACATGCATATAGATTTGAATAAGGCTTCGTTTGGGACGGCTTTCTTACTACTTCTTAAATAAGCTTTTTAGTACAAAAATTAGAACTTATGTACTAGAAAGCTACTTTGAGAGGTTGTAAGAAAGAGGTCCCAAACGAAGCTTAAATCTGTACATACTCATGCGGACATCGGCACGAAGATCTGGCGCATCTATCACAGGAGGCGTCGTAAATCGACGACTCTAATTTAAGTTGTCATTTATAAATTATTTTCTGCATTTTAGTTTCTATTTTATGTTATTTCCTATTTTACCCCTAGGTTAATTTATTTGAGTGTTGTGGCCCAAAGGGCAATTTTGTAATTTTTTATTTTCTCATGTTGTGGTCTATATATAGGGCATTTAGCTATTGTAATAACATGGTTGATTGATATGAAAAATTATTTTCCACACTTGTGTTCTTCTTGAGAGAGGACTAGAGTGAGATTTCTATGAGAGAAATCGAGAGTTTCACCAGCCGCAGGATGGGTCCGGGCTCGTGACGTGAAGTCCCTTGGAGAAGGGCAAACGAATCACCCACCAACCTTGGAGACGGCCGGGTTCGTGGTTTTCTCTTTGTATTTTCGTCTTCATCCACCACCCTCCTCTTTGCATCTTTCGTTTTATCTTTTATCGTGTTTTGTTTTTTCATATTTTCTTCCTCCCTCAACTTCATGGCCAAACACCCCTTTGGATGCCGCCGGCCCAATCTCTAGCCGCCGGCCACCATCCACCACCTCATCCCAATTGAAATCCTTGCCTAATTTGGTGTTCATATTTTGGGCTGATTTCAAATTCAAAATCATGTATTTTGAAATTCGAAATATTTCCTAATTTATGAAAGCTATTTTTGAAAAGTTTCCATTTTCAATCCGATTTGAATTTCAAATTCAAAAGGGGTTTAATTGGTTATTTCCTTAATTCCCTAACATTAAGCAAATTCCATTAAGTCCTTAATTTAAATTTATTTGAATTCTAAATTAAATTCGAATTTTAAAAATTCAAATTTGTGAACATTAAATCACCTCATTAACTCCTCTTGCTTGGCCGAATTTTCCTCAAGGCAATATTTCTAAATCCCTTCCTCACTTATTTGGCTGACATTTACATCTCCTGTAACTCCTAAATTAATTCCCATATCTAAGGAATTAATTAAGGAATTCCCAAATCTTTCCTAACTCCTCCTGCCACCCTCTCAATCCCGAGGCTGGTAAACTGCTGTCCAGCAGTTTTTCTCACTGATTTTGGGGAATTTAAACCTATTGCATGCTGGCGAGATTTCTTGAATTAATCCCATGATTAATTCCCTCCTCATCCTCAATCCCGTCAGCTGGGAAACAGGAGCCTCAATCCAATTCAATCCCTTGAGCTTCTTCACGTAACAGCTTAGGATTTTAATTTTATTTCCTAATTTACCTCTCAGCTCACCGCTTCCACAGCTGTTTCAGATTTCATTAATTCCTACAGGAATTATAATTAGAAAACCTCCAAACCCATTATTCTACATTGAAATTCAAATTAGAGCCGAATTTTCCTCAGCCTTAATTCCTTTTCTAAATCCCCAAATCATTTCATTGATTTCGGGATTTGAATTCCATTAACTTCCCTATTGTCCCGCCGTTCCCCCTTTTCTCCTAAACCTGGGATTGGAATTTCCTTTCCAGAACCTGTGAAGGAATTTTCTCCTCAGCTTTTCTCTTCACCATTTATATTAACTCATGCTGGCCGAATCTTCCGAAGCCTCTCACATTAATTCCCTTCGTTTTGAAGACTGCAGCTTGCTGTCCATTTTCTCTCAGATTTTGAATAAAAACTTGAAGCTAATTCCAAAATTCTAGGAGGGTATTTGGGAGCTTGCAACCTCTCTCCCACCAAGAGAAAATCTGAGATTCTTCTCAGGTTTTGGGCAACGAAATCAAAATTTATTTCAGATTTTTGGAGAGGAATTTCCTCTCCCTAGCAAAGCCATTTTCCGTTCTACATCAGTTTGGTATCAGAGCATGGACTCGGATCGACTTGGGAGGACTCTAGACTGGATAGTAGGCCAAGTGGGCGCCATTAGTCAACATCTCAAGGAGACTCAAGCGGACTTAGCCGACCTCCACTGTCAAACAATCAGACGATTCGATCACCTAGAGCGAGGTAGGACTAACCCACCGTTCTATGCAAAAACCCCTTCATCAAAAGAGAGAAAGAAAGCACTAAGAGACAGAGAGAGAGAGTAGAGAGAGTGGACAAATGGATGGAGACCAATGAAGCCTTCCATTTCCCACTCACTATGCAAATCAAAGAGAAACCTAAGGTGATCAAGGAAGAACATGAAGAAGAAGAAGAATTGATTGACAAGGAGAAATGTGCAGAGAAAGACTTGGTTGAGTCAATTGCAACTCCTACAGAAGCAAAGGATTCTCCTGACCCAGTGAACACTCCTATAACAGAGAAGGTTGAGGAAGCTTTGGAAGTGATGGCCATAGAACTCCATATTGCTCCTATCGCCAGTGAAGCCATCGATGAGGGTGAACAAGTTCCTACAGGCGAGCTAAAGTGCAGCAATCAAGTTGACATTGTGAGCAACCGGGGTTGTTTGAAAATCTTTGCAAATAATAGTCCAGAGTTGTACAGGAGCAGTTGTGATGCTAACTCGACGGAGTCGAGTATTCTACCACCTGGGGAGAATGATGCGGACATCGGCACAAAGATCTGGCGCATCTATCACAGGAGGCGTCGTAAATCGACAGCTCTAATTTAAGTTGTCATTTATGAATTATTTTCTGCATTTTAGTTTCTATTTTATGTTATTTTCTATTTTTCCCCTAGGTTAATTTATTTGAGTGTTGTGGCCCAAGGGGCAATTTTGTAATTTTTTATTTTCTCATGTTGTGGCCTATATATAGGGCCTTTAGCTATTGTAATAGCATGGTTGATTGATATGAAAAATTGTTTTTCATACTTGTGTTCTTCTTGAGAGGACGAGAGTGAGATTTCTATGAGAGAAATCGAGAGTTTCACCAGCCGCAGGATGGGTCCGGGCTCGTGACATGAAGTCCCTTGGAGAAGGGCAAACGAATCACCCACCAACCTTGGAGACGGCCGGGTTCGTGGTTTTCTTTTTGTATTTTCGTCTTCATCCACCACCCTCCTCTTTGCATCTTTCGTTTTATCTTTTATCGTGTTTTGTTTTTTCATCTTTTCTTCCTCCCTCAACTTCACGACCAAACACACCTTTGGATGCCGCCGGCCCAATCTCTAGCCGCCGGCCACCATCCACCACCTCATCCCAATTGAAATCCTTGCCTAATTTGGGTGTTCATATTTTGGGCTGATTTCAAATTCAAAATCATGTATTTTGAAATTCGAAATCTTTCCTAATTTATGAAAGCTATTTTTGAAAAGTTTCCATAGGGGTTTAATTGGTTATTTCCTTAATTCCCTAACATTAAGCAAATTCCATTAAGTCCTTAATTTAATTCATTTGAATTCTAAATTAAATTCGAATTTTAAATTCAAATTTGTAAACATTAAATCACCTCATTAACTCCTCTTGCTTGGCCGAATTTTCCTCAAGGCAATATTTCTAAATCCCTTCCTCACTTATTTGGCTGACATTTACATCTCCCGTAACTCCTAAATTAATTCCCATATCTAAGGAATTAATTAAGGAATTCCCAAATCTTTCCTAACTCCTCCCGCCACCCTCTCAATCCCGAGGCTGGTAAACTGCTGTCCAGCAGTTTTTCTCACTGATTTTGGGGAATTTAAACCTCTTGCATGCTGGCCAGATTTCTGGAATTAATCCCGTGATTAATTCCCTCCTCATCCTCAATCCCGTCAGCTGAGAAACAGGAGCCTCAATCCAATTCAATCCCGTGAGCTTCTTCACGTAACAACTTAGGATTTTAATTTTATTTCCTAATTTACCTCTCAGCTCACCGCTTCCACAGCTGTTTCAGATTTCATTAATTCCTACAGGAATTAATTGGAAAACCTCCAAACCCATTATTCTACATTGAAATTCAAATTAGAGCCGAATTTTCCTCAGCCTTAATTCCTTTTTTAAATCCCCAAATCATTTCACTGATTTCGGGATTTGAATTCCATTAACTTCCCTATTGTCCCGCCGTTCCCCCTTTTCTCCTAAACCTGGGATTGGAATTTCCTTTCCAGAACCTGTGAAGGAATTTTCTCCTCAGCTTTTCTCTTCACCATTTATATTAACTCCTGCTGGCCGAATCTTCCGAAGCCTCTCACATTAATTCCCTTCGTTTTGAAGACTGCAGCTTGCTGTCCATTTTCTCTCAGATGTTGAATAAAAACTTGAAGGTAATTCCAGAATTCTAGAAGGGTATTTGGGAGCTTGCAACCTCTCTCTCACCAAGAGAAAATCTGAGATTCTTCTCAGATTTTGGGCAAAGAAATCAAAATTTATTTCAGATTTTGAGAGAGGAATTTCCTCTCCCTAGCAAAGCCATTTTCCGTTCTACATCACATACATTCATGTATATGTCTATATTTGTACTCACAGATACATACATTAAAGCTTCTATATGCATTTATTATCTACTTGTATGGATCCTTACATGTATGCCAGACCAAAATTTTATTTGGGACAACTTTCTTATTGTTTTATAATGCGGCTTTTTAGTATAAAAATTTTTTGAACTAAAAATTTTGTGTACTAAGAAGCTGCTTTAAAAACCAGTAAAAAAGTCAGGCTTCGTTTGGCATTACTTCTTTCTAGTATAATTTTTTTTAACTAAAAGTTTTTGTACTAGAAAATTGCTTTAGAGAGCATTAAGAAAGCCGTCCCAAACGAAGCCTAAGAATTTATCTCACCAGTTTGAAAATAAACCGAAAATCAAGTCAAATTTTAGCTCGGATTGAATTTAATGAGCCATATTGGACCTGAATCCAGATATGATAGATTTAATTTGACTGTAACAAGCCCAGATCCAATATCATATCAGCTCAGGAACAACTTGCTAACTCATCTATCATGTTAAATGTTTTTCGTTGTGCAAATTGCAGGAATAAAAGGGAAATCCAGGACAAATACTGCCTTAGAGGTGCTGAATGGGGTGTAGGTGACTGCTCCACCCAAGGAATGACTGCAGAAGAAAGAGACACTTTCATTGAAACATTGAAGAAGAAAATCAAGGAATGAACAGTAAGTACATATAAATGCAGAAGCCATCTTTACCAATTAGGGGAGAAAGAGTATATATATCTAACATTTTTCATTTAGGTTGTAAGGTAAGAATAAACATTTATTAGGTTCATTAAGATGCTCTGTTGCAATTTTCTTCTTGTAATAAATTTGTGGAGCCTTAGAATTTTTTTTTTAATTGTTTTCCTTTATGATCACCAATCTCCCTTTCTACATATAGGAAGAATGATTGAGTTCATCACTAGCTGCCATTTGACATTCCCAATTCACTATCATGCATTGTCTATCAATATTTGGCATTTGCTAGCCACCAAAAAGTTCAAAGCTAGCCTTTTTAGCATCAATGTCTCCTCATATAGCGAAAATATCTAATCATATCATCGATTGTTCTACGACATTTGATATCGCTAAGTGATCATAGTCCAACACTTATAAATGTCTAATATTTGCTAGCCATTGCATCCAATGTCTTTAGTTCATCTTCCATTCTATAATGAGAATTATCAAACATACAATTAATAATCGCCCGTCTATCCAATTTGGCATTTGATAGTCGCTCGCTTTTTAGTCACTTCTCTCTCTCTCGTTCTCTCTCTCTCTCTCTCTCTCTCTCTCTCTCTCTCTCTCCCCACTAAAGAGAAAAAATAACAACCATCGAACGTCTTCGCCTAAAATCTAACATTTATAGTCGATTCTCATCCATCACATGCTAATTTTCAACATTTGTTAGCCATCGATGATTAATACCAACCTTCTTTGTTATTTGTCTCATTTGTTATCCATCGATGCTCATTAAATGATCAATCCCAGTGCTAATCAAATACCTTCATATGATGTCTATCTTTCATATTAGTTGATTGCCCCTTTTATAAAAAGAGTGATTGGGGTGATTAATCACTATCGCCTAATGATCACTTATGCATCTTAAAACTCTTACTTCCACCATAAAAAATATATTTCCAAATTCATATATACTATCACCTTAAGCACATCCTTCATAATATATGACTAAAATAAGTAGAGTCATTTTACCTAATCTAAACCCATCATTTTTTCTTTCTTATTTGAAAAGTTTACATTAAAGATCTCATATCTCATGAATTGATATCAAGTATTATTCCAAGCAATAAAACTTTTTGAAATTAATAAAAAAATATTTGTCATATGTTAATATACTTTTGACAAATTTTTCGAACAATATATTTTTATAAAAATTTGATCATTGGTTTGATAGTCTTTAACTTACATTTAAAATAATATATTACAAAAATAATTCATTAAAATTATATTAATTTAATCTTAGAATAAACATGACATATATATATATATATATATATATATATATATATATATATATATATATATGTTCTTCAATTGATTTTCATGTTGGAACATAAAGGTCTACGATGATTTTCATCCCTCAGGATGATGCAATCCAATCCTTTGTGGTTCTCCGATCGAACATAAAGGTCTACGATCGATGCATGAGCCCCTTTCGAAGGAGAAGTTATTCTGTGCGGAGTCAAGACGGAAAGAACCGTTCGAATTACTACTTATTCACTGCGTATTTATTGAATATTTACTGTTTATTTATAAATATTTATTAAATACATAATAAATCAGCAATATTCAGTAAATATTCAACAAATACTCAGTAAATATTTACAACTGAGTATTTGCTAAATATTTACAAATAAATAATAAATACTCAGAATACACAACAAATCTCGACAGTTCTTTCCGTCCGGACACCGCACAAAATAATTTCTCCTCTCGAAACTCATATATTTTTAACGAGGGATATCTTACAGTTGTTCAAGACTTACACCCCTGACTTCATTGGAGATAATAAATTACACATAAAAAGCAACAACTCTACTAAGAGGCATCCAGGCTTTGTTTGTTTGAGCGTTTTTTTGCCTTTTCCGTTTTAAAAAACGGATGAATTTTTTTTTTGTGTTGTTTGGTTCGTCAAATCACGTTCATAATAACTCCTTTTTTTATTTTTTTTGCAGTTTTGAGAAAGCTTTTTATATATGCTTCTCCGTTAGAAAACTCCATTTTCTAAACTAATGTTTTTTAAAACTGTCTTTTACAAAAGCACTAAAAAAACAAACGTAGCCCCAATCTCTTGAGCGGAAGCTATAATCTCCCAAACATTTTCTTCAATACAAAATAAGAATATTAGTAAATAGAGGCGTGGAAAATAATTGAAAATTAATTTATTATATAAAATTAAATTTGGATTCTTACTTAAAAAAAAAAAAAAAATCCATAATGTGCTGTACATCATTGGGACCGTATCCGACAGTATTACAAAGACAGCGCACGATAGCAAATTACAACGCTCGGCAGCCACTAGCCGCCCCCAATCAGAATCCCGTGCACAAACAAATAAAAAAAAATCAAAAGAACAGGAATTTACAACCCTTGCATTTATTATCGGCCATCATCCCAAAGAAGGACCGACGCATTCAAAACAAATCGTACTAATCAAACTGTCCAATCGCGTTGCATAAGATTAACGTTATTCGAGTCCAGGCGTCGCACTCCCCCTACAGGGTTTGAAATAGCTAGTCGTCGAATGCGAAGCGAGGGAGGTGGGTTCGAACCTTTTTTTCCCTCACTTTCCTCCCTCGCTCGCTAGCTTCTTCTGAGATTTCTCCTATTGCTTTCGTCTGAATCTTCCCAAAAGGAAGCAAAAAACGTAGAATTCGAGTTCTTTGATCGAAGTTATCGTCCGCAGTTGGTTCAATTACTCCATTCTTTTCTTCTGTTCGTCCTTTCCGCCTTTTCTCGTTCTTTAATCGGTGCGAGGGTTAGTGACGGCGATCCATTCTGTTTGATATTTGGTTTTGTTATATTCGATCAGAGAATCGATGATTTGATTAGCGTTGCAGCAATTCGATGGGAATTTGAGCAGTGTTTAGTTACTGTATGATTATTGCTCTTATGGTTTGATTTTAGATAGGTTTGGGTTGTGGTGTGTTACCAATTGTGTTTGGTTTAGGGAGTAGATTGATGCCCGGAATCCTAGGGTTGGGTGTAGGTGCAGATGGATTCGGGCGGGAATGATGCTAAGATGTGTAATGGTGATATCGCTGTGGTTTCTAAGGAGGGGGCGGATAAGGGGGATGAGGAAGACGTGGAGGCAAGCTCACTTTTGTCATCGGCGTTGAAGAAAGGAGGGATGAAGGGGAGGAGACAGAGGAGCAGGAGGAAGAAAGTCCGGTGGAATGATTGTAATGGCAACAAACTTGTAGAAGTTATGGAATTCCAGCCAAGGTTTGAACAATTATCCTTGACTCCTTTTTGTGCTATTCTTTTCAGCTTTTGTTCTACTTGATTTTGCGGTGAATATCTCATTTATGTTGCTAGTATGGTAAATTTAATTTTGCGTGTGTTTTTATTTTTACGTGGGCTGATTGTATTTTATCACTTTGCACATAAACATGAACTCGTTTTTTTACATTTCTTTTGCTGCTTGATAGTTTTGTGGCTATGAAGCAGATTCATTTTTGCTGTTTGCTTACGCCATCGAAGTCTTGTGAAAAGTTGCAAGTCTACTTTTCAAATTTACCTTCATTTGTTCTTAATGCAGTACTGATTTTCATACCATGGATTCTGCTGTGAGATAAAGAAATCTTTCAATGCAATGCACGAGGTCATAACTTTGGTATAACCCTGGAATTCAACTCTTAGAGATTATATTGATTTGTTAATTGTTTGTTTACCTACTCGCTAGCTCATATGACTGAGTACCCGTTGCTGGCCTCCCATCCTACCCTAAGTATTCCTTGTTAATGATCTCTCAAACTTCTCCCCAATCGCCTTATCTTTTTTATTCTCAATTGCCACATCATCACCCCCAAGGTTGCACAAGATCTATGTTCTTATATATATATATTTTCAAGTGGTATTGATTCAAGGGTCAAACCAGAAAACCACTCATCCTGATAGTTCCAGTTCTTGTTCTTCCATATGGGAGGCATTATTTCTCTCGTGATCTTCTTAAATAAGTTTTTCTTTGAAAGAATAACTTGGCATCTTGGACTAATATGGCTGGAAATTAGAATTCCATATCATTAAGTTTATCAATTTAATTTTATTGAAGATTCTAATTACAAATGCTTTGCTAGTTCTGCTTTTTAGTGAATTATTAGATTAGTTCCTTACATGATGTGGAATGTAGATGATTCCTTTTTGGTTCTTTTGAAGGTTTCTAAAAAACGGGGATATACACGAGGAAAGGACTAATAAAGTAAAAAAAAAAAAAGTTGTTAAAATGGTGGACCATCTCAAGATTATAGAAGACTCAAAGGTATATTTTATAAATTTGTTGTTAAAGTGGATATGCTATTATAGAGCAGAGTTTTGGGCAACAAGGAAGACACTAATAGCTAAAGCGAGTGTGGAAAAAATGAGAATATTTGGCTTGATGTGACTTGAAACAATGGATGGTATAGGCATAAATGCTTATTATTAGAGTAGTGAGAGTATAACCTATTGATGATAAGGTAGTGAGAAATAGATTTGATGTGGGCATGAAAAATGATAGATGAAAGATGCACCAATAAGGTGAAGAATTATGTAAAAAATGGTATACCATAGGTAATGTAGCAAGAAGTGTAAAAAGGTTTGCTTACAACAAAGTTGTAAACTCATGCAGTTCTTAATTAGAATAAATGTAGGAGGATTCATCAAGCCAATCCCAAATAGTTGGGATCAGGCTAATGATAATGATAATGTTGTTTTAGCTTATAGTGGCTAATTGTTTTTTTTTTTGCTCTCAATTGATTGATGGTTAATATATTTGGAACTCGGTCTTGTCTTGAGTGAAGTAATGTGTCTAAAAATAGTAAAGTATGTTGATCATTATTATATCTTAAGGCTCTAACAAAAGAATAAGGATTTTACAAAAGGATCAACGGCCTAGTGGTTGTAGAAGGTTGTTTCTCTACATCGTGAGTTTGAGTCACATACTATGCGATTTATCTCTTATCTCATTAAAAAAAGAGTCAAGGATTTGATTAAATTTTTTATGAGGAAAACCCAAAATGGTCTATAGACTTTTTATAGGGAGCCGGTTTAGTTCTATACTATCTAATGTGTTATAAAAAAAACCCTTAATTCTTCAAGTATGATCTATAATAGTTTATTGACTTCTCAAATATATTCGAAAATAATCTATTAAAGGGACTATTTCAGGCCATATTTAAGGATTTATGAGACTAAATTGAACACAGACTATTGCGACCTTTTTCTCTATTTTTTTAATCTACTCGTCATTCTTGAAAGTCAATTTATAGGAGAAATTTGAACCAATGTTTTAACTTAAATTAATGATACCTTTGTATTTCTCTTTCATTATCTTGTGAACTTCATATCATTATTATATTAATTTTAAAACTTTGGTTATTTTGATGACATCATGCTATTCACAATTGGAGTAGTTTGCAAATTTTGAATGCTGGTTCGTTTTCAATATGATTGGTCCAAAAGATGAGTAGGCATGCATAACTTTCTTAAGAATTGTGAAAACAATTGTAATTGTGCTTTTATTGTGAGCACTATCTTTTAAATTACACAAAGCTTGATCATGACCTATTAATGTTACTAATTAACTTATAATTGTAAGTGTTATCATATCTAAATTGTCACATGTTTCAACATTTTATAGTATTGCTTCTATTGAAAAAACTTATTTGCGTCTTCTTCATCTTGGATCTCATTTCCGACTCATTTTAATTAATTCACATTTCACGAATCGGTCACACTTATTTACAAGACTTGTAACCTCTAGGTTAGAATTTCTCGTTCATTATATATATTTATTGTTCTCTTCTCTTACCAACATAAAGATGTATATATATACTTTTATTATGGATATGATTGATTACTTTCCGATTCTCTCTTTAATATGGTATTTTAGAGCCATGACCTAGAATAATTCAAATCTTCTCTAAGCACCTTCAGGCCAATTCCAAACTCCTCAAATTTTCTATCTCCGTTGTGATTTGTCTATGTGTTAGACCGTTCCAGCTAGTCCATACGGGACTGGCTTGCGGGCAACAGAGGCAGAGAAGTTCCACCTCATGCATATGTCCATCAAACTGCATAGTCCAAAAGAGTAGATTATGAAGGTTTTAGGAGAAGTTTAGGATGAAAATTTGAATGTAGGGACTGTTTAGAGATTTCCTTTTGGATTGTATGCGTTAAATAGTTTGTTTTCCTAGAGTTAGGGCATTTTGAATTTGGTTGATATTTGAGATCTCTCTTAGGTTTTGGGCTCTAGCGGCATCTAGATAATTGGGAGAGATAGATCCTCCTCTCGAATAGAGGATCAATTGTATTTTGCAACGTTGTGAAAACCGGACCGGACAATGAACCAGAAGAAGGAGAGGTTCACGGTTCGACTGGTCGAACCGGGGTCGAACCGGATGACGTAATAAATAATATTATTATTAAATAAAATAAAATAGATGTTAAATTTTCTTCTTATACATTCATTCTAAATTGTATTTTCATAGCCCCTAATTCAAATAACATAAACATGACATCAATTAAGTTTATGAAATATAAACAAATAACAAATAATATAAGTGTCACATCAAATTAGTCAATAAAACATAAATAAATACATAGCTTTTGGCATCAAACAAAATGTTCATAATTTCATATCAAGTCAAAGTGTCAAACTTCAATGTTTAAATATAAATATGCATATAAATTTAAAAGTCATCTCCTAGATTTGAAGCATCAAAAGTGATATCCCTAAATCCTTGTTCATCAAAACACTCCCCTCCAAAAGCACCAATATCATCATTCTCAATTATTTCATTGTCATTTTCAACATCATCAAGGACATCATCATCTGCATATTAGAAATACAAAATATTATATATATATTAAACATCACTTTCAAATGATATAACTTAAACTAACTTTGTACTTACTTTGAGGTTCTTCAGTACAACTAGTATTAACCTTTTCGGCAACAGGAATGACATCTTCATCATATATTTCATTCTCTAAATTCTCCATAACAAGCTCTGAAATTGGTTCTTCATCAAGCACCCAAAAATCCACCATCTCTATGCTTGTATAATCCAAAGTATCGTAGTTTCTTTTTTTTGTTTGAAATCTATAAAATTAATATAAAACATCATAAATAAAAAAATTATTCATGCTTATATATAGAAATATTTAAATACAATGATACCTATGCCTCAAATTAAGGTTGTAAAGAACAAATACAAGATCGTTAAGCCTCTGATGCTCTAGATGATTCCGTCTCTTGGTATGAATTTGTTCAAATACACTCCAATTTCTTTCACATCCAGAAGATGAAGAGGTTTGACTTCGAATTCTAACAGCCAATTTCTGCAAATTTGGTGCACTAGATCTGAACATTTTCCACCATTCATCTACAAAAAGTTAAGTATTATTTATTTGATATGCATTAAAGAAGAAATGTATACTAAAATATTGGCTTCACTTACCTGGCTGCATTTCTTTGGTCATTGATAGTGCAATTGGCTTGCCAAAACTCTCTAAATTATCACGAAAAGCATATATAGACTAAATGATTGAAGCACTTGTCAATCTTTTCACGCACACTATGCGAAGAACTTGTTGGTGGCTCCATTCTAAAATAAAATATACTACTCAATAATAGTCAATACTCATATTGAAATATGTTCCACATGAAGTAACAAAAGCATATATAGACTAATCAAAGTTAATAAATATACATCTAACATAAATTCACCATACAATAGCATAGACAAATCAAAGCATAGACTAATCAAAAGCATAGACTAACAAGCATAGACATAGACATAGACATACAGTTTGTTCAGTTTTAAGCATTCTGTTAAGTTTTAAGCATAGACTAATCTAGATTTAAAGCATAGACATTCACCAGCAATGTTATGACATTTTGAAGCATAGACTAATATGGATTTAAAGCATATTTTTAAAAAACGGAATGTGATTCCAAGCAATGTTCAGTTTTAAGCATAGACATAGACTAATCAAAGCATAGATAAAAAGAAAATTTACCTCCAAAATGTCAGCACTTAGCGTAGAAAATGATAGAAATTCACCTCGACGTTCCAAACCATCAATTGACCAAACAAATCCGGATTAAAACTGAACAAAATCCGAAAATATGTATATGTCAGTGAAGGGCTTCAATGATAATTGATATCTCATACATGAATGCAAATATGCAGTGAAGCTCAATAAGATTTACAATAATATGATAATTGATATCTCATACATTAATGCAAATATGCAATCCTGGGTAGGGCTTAAATGTCGGTTAGGGCTTAAAACTGAACAAAATCCGAAAATCCCTCGTCGCTCTTGGTCTCGGTTGCGGCAAAGGCGAATGAACCATACATTAAAAAAAAAATACAAACAGCACGACCGGCAACTCGACAACACCATTGTCGGACCAAAAAGGCAAAAAGGAAAGCTGCTCTTAGGTCTCGGCACGACAACACCATTGTCCGACCAAAAAGAGACGAAAACGGAAAGCATGCCCTTAAGGTGTTTCGACTCACTTGCAAACAAAAATGTTGCCGTTCAGCTCTCCTAGCGTGAAGCCTCCGTCGTCTTCTTCGTTGGTCCCATAGGGATTGCGAGCAGCGAACGAAATCAGCCTCCAGCGAATGAAATCAGCGAAATAAGGGTTTCGAGTTTCGACTCCCGCTTAATGAGACTAAAATCCAATTTCGGCTGTTGGATTTGAGATAAACGGCTGTGATTAGGAATTTTCGGAACCGGACGGTTCTTTTAACGGAGTCCGGTTTAGCGGTTCAACCGGCATTGGACCCGGTTTTTTGCCGGTTGAAATGCAGCCCGATTTAAAGGGGCAGACTGGACCGTCCGCCGAACCGGTTCCCGGTTCAACCGGTTGAACCGGCCGGTCCGGTCCGGTTTTAAAAATGTTGGTATTTTGGTATTTTTTGTTTCCATTTCATCAAATGATACAAATTATTTACTGTTTTTCCTAGTTTTGTGTGGATTTTTGGTGGAGAATTCTCGTTGTTTCCAAATATTAATAGGAATTACTTGAGATCTACAAGTGCTTCCTATCACAATGCTCAGTTGACTTCTCCTTTTATGTGATCCTTCTCTCCATCTCGAATGTGGTCATCTTCGATGACTCTTACCATTTGCAGACATGGTACTATCATGACCAACCTTTCCTTGATCATCTATATTAGCGACATAATCTAGATCTTACTCCGTTAACTCTCTATAACAATAGTCTTTGTCAAAAATCTTCTATCGATGATATCTTTTTATACTTTTATTTAAATATAATATATTTGCCATGCTGGCATTTTGCGTCCAATTTATGTTAGTGTCCTTCTCATGATTCCATCATATTCCTCTCGCAACATTTGCAACCTCTAGGCAACAAAACCTTCAAGTACTTCATTTATGATCACTGTTGTTTCCAAACATAAGTTACATCTTTTATGCCACATTGTGTTCGTGTTATAATCTTTAAATTATTACATGCAGTAACTATTTATTATTTTTATAATTCTCATTATTGAGTATTTATTTTATTTTATTTTCTTCTATTATATATATTTTTAATATTTTCTTCTCTTATCTATATATATAGGAACATATATGCTTGTTCTATGAAAATAACTAAGTAAATATGTAGTCCTTCCAATTCTCTCCCATATAAAAATAAGCATGCTTCTTGCCTATTTTATTCTATATCCTATTTGTATTGTGATCTTTTTCCTCCTTCATTTTGCATCAATCGCATTTGGTGGCATCGTCCTTATGGTATTCGAATCGCAATTGGTCATAAAATATTCTTGCAAAACTTAGTGGTTTATTTTTTTTTTCTCTTTGTTATGTTTTTTAAATGTTAATTTGATAGTGATAGCTTAGATAAATTTCTTACTTTCATCTAATTATTTGATGGTGATGTCTCAAATTTCTTTATTTAGTAGCTTAGCGCTTTCAAAAGCATATGATGCACTAAAGGCAAAATGGTTGTGTAATGCTCGAGACATTAGGTGCTATCATGGGCCCTCACCCAAGCGAAATGATACGCAAAAAAAAAAAAAAGTAATATTGCTTTTAAATGGCGTTTACAAATTCCCGAATGATACCTAACGCACCATGATGTTGCACCACCAAATCTATAACATGCATATAAGCAGGCAGAAGGAGCCTATAAGGTCTCAAATAGAACTCACGTACATTTAAATGACGGTCACCCGCACGACCGGTCAGCGTTAAATATTCCAAAAAATGGCCCCACATATATATTACGATATCTATACACATAAGCACTGAAGTGCACTTGCAAGCACATTAACTTAAATACATTCAATAATATACACCCACATAGGCCCAGGCGAGCATGTCGTATTTACACACGTGACGTCTGTGGATGCTGTGTAGGTCAAGAAATGAACTTAAGTTTAAGTTCAATCCTTCTCCTTAATAGGTTGGAAGTTAACACGACTTGAACCAATGAACAAATATACAATCATGACATCGAACATGATATTTGGTTTTATACATTCATATTAGGGCTTCAATGCTCATAATAAAAAAAATTTACCAATAAAGGCACAAAACTAACAACGAATCCGATCATCTGTTAGCAATTAGGTAGAGTCGACAAAGTTCAACAAATAATTACAAAAAGGCCTCCCTAATACTCGCATGGGTACTGGCGAGCGTATTATGGGTAACACGTGATGTCTGAGGATATTGCACGGGTTAAATGATAAATTTAAGTTTGAGCCCGATCCTTCTATGCGAGTATATTAGAGACGACACGACTCGAAGTATTAAACAAACGTACGGTCACAGTGTCGACCGAGATATTTATTTTTATACGTTCATATTAGACCTTCAAGGCCGATAATCAAGAAAATTCACTAACAAAGACATAAAGCCTACGAAGAGCCCGATCCTCTATCAGTAAATAGATATAATCAACAAGGTTCAACCCGTAAATAAAATTTCTCATAAATACCCTGATGTTGCCGTGTTGAATGTATCTCAACCAGAGGGGACCACAAGCATTTAAAATACCCCAAATTTTCAAATGCCCAAAAAATTCAAAGATCCAAAAACTACTAAATCCAAATATTCAAAGATCGAAATTAACCATCAGATGCTTAAGGCAAAACAAATCCACCTCGCAACAGTTTGTTGAGGTGGACAAATTCAAATATCACTCAAGCTCATAAAGAGCTAATGTCTAGTCAAGAACATCACTACGATTCATTCTCAATTGCCAGCAAGAATGTGGCACGTGTATTTTGACCGACATTTTTGTCGCCAAATGGCACCGCAGATAAATAATTATGATCGGGGTCCTCTGAACCAGTTGGTTTTGCTGTTAAATGACGCTGCTAAATTATGATAATATCTAGAGCCCGTATGCTCCCTAAGATTCTAAATCCTTGAGTTATGAATCAACAAGATATAATCGATAGGGCACAAAGCGCTCTGTTAGCTAAGGTGGATTCAAATTTATCCCTTTAGACAAAGTCCCCGGGTCTACAAGGTACCTTTGGACGAAGCAACCCATGGCTGCCAACAAAGTTTCTTTTGCCAGGTTGGGTTGACTACCTCCTATGACTAAGTAGACCAGGGACCAAGTTGGCTTGAGATGATGGAATCATGGGATCTTGATCGAGGTCATCATCATCCCCTCCACCATCCGCTTTAAGTGCAAGGTGGTAAATTTTTTATTTTAAATATTAAATTTTCAAATACCAAACCCATGCGTTGCTACTATATGCCATATACAATATCTCTACATATCTGATCGACAACTAGCTTTAATCGAAAGTTCTCTCTCGCTATCGGGAGGGGTAATTAACAATAGGAGCTTGCTCCTATAGGAAACCAGAACTCAGATCTAAAGTCCTTGCAAGTTGAGGGCGAAATCTCTATGTAGTATCTTATTTCAAACCCAATCTGCCTTCTGAAAATTTACCCCGGAACTTAATCCGTTAAAACTCCACTGAAAGAGGGGAGACCGAGGCGGGAATTTTCGGAGCTCACAATTCAGTATTCTGATCTATTTGACAAATGCTTTGGTTTACAGTATACATCAAACTACCCAGATCAAGTTTATGGTTTTTCGTGAATGGATAGCCATTGAACTAATTGACAACCATTGAAATATGTTATACAACACTTCCTTTGCAATCTCTTTCTCTCACTTCTATTGAGGGATATTTGTTTTGGTGTTGTGATGATTAGACATTGATATGCGTCCACATTGACAATTGGCACTCATGAGTGTTGTTGATTGTTTTATGAAACTCTTTTATTAGAGTTGAATACCTATATTCTCCATCTTTTAAGATTTTAACAATCCTTGTTATCAATGAAGGGCTGCAACAGGCTAGCCGTTGTATTTATAGGCTTGAGTCCAGTTCAGAATTTGATTAAGTAACTAAATTTTATGGTGTTTAAATTTTTAGATATATTGGATGTTGGGCGCCGTTTGAGGTATGATCCTCTGGACAAAACTTTCTTTTCTTTTTTAATTTTTGATCCATTCATATTCCACAAATCAATTCGACCAAATGAAAAAAGATCATGAATTACATGATAGGATTAAATGCGGCATCTAAGACATGCAAGGAATGCAGCATCACTCAGAAGTTGCTTGTTTCTCAAAATAGTTCTCCTCCAAAATATCAAAATTACTATAAAAATCCCTACAATCAATATAATTGAACATAACGAAAACAATGAATAATATACACAGGCGTCACTGAATCCGCAACTTGTACATGCAAGTGGAAGGTGATCTTTTTATTTTTCAAAATGAAATTTTGTGTGCAGTTTAACAATAAATGCTCGCACAAACTACCAAAATTCAGATATTTTTAAATCCCACATGTATCAAAATATAATTAGTAAATTCAAGTATGTTGCTTCGAGATACGTGCAATTGCTTTAAGAATTGTGTGCCAGCCTTGAGAATCATGCAGCTGCTTCAAAAAGCGTGCTATTGTCTCGAGAAGTGTGCATTGTAATGACAAGCAAATTGATAGGTCACAAACTTTCTTTCAACTGTAAATTTAAGCTCCAAGTTTGCACTATTTCTTGATCGTTTGCCTTGCATGTAGGGCAAAGTCGTAAGTCTTATATTTTAAGTCCGATCTTTCTCATCGCAAAGATTAGATAGAGTTGATGAGACTTAAATCTTAATGATAGTTGTTGAAAAAAAATCTCAACCAACAGTGACCCTACTTTCTAAATTCTCCTAAATCCCATGCAGATTATTTCAGGGTCACACCTAGATATAAATATTAAATTCAAAAGAAATTATAAATCATAAAAATTGAAACAAAATTTATTCATCATTTGCAACTATTTGTCAAGGGTGAAAATTTTAAAAATAACCCCAGCTCACAAAAAAGTCAATGTCTTGTCAAACTCATTACTATGATTCTCTCTCAAATTATCTATTGTTAATGACATGCTCTCAAGTTTTTGGTTTTGCTTGATACATATGATAGGTCTTGAAAGTTGCATTTGCATTTATCGAAAAGGCAAAAAGGCAAAAAGGCAAAAAATATTACTGTATGAGCAATGTTATCATCATCCTCCCCTAACAAAACTAAAAAAGTAGGTGGAGGATTTGTCAATACAAAGATCATTCCACAAAAAAAAATACATTGTAAATCAAATTTTGGCACAATAGTTGGCTACTCTGTTGCAGCATCATTAGATTTGATGAAAAATAACCTGTTTGAAATGGGTGAGGAAGGCAATATCAGGTCCCTATTTTGGAAGGGCTGCCCATTCAGCTTTCTCCAGAGTGTGTTGTAAAAGCGTAATGACACTAATGTTATCTCTTTCAACAATTACTCCATCCAGCTCAAGCATCCAACATGTCTTCCTGGGCGAGAAGGCAGTGATTAGAGATGGAGCGATTGGGGATAAAAGTGCCTTGTTCTTTAGAAATTATGGATGGAAGCGGATTCTAAATAGTTTGACACAAGTTAATGGGCATTATCAACTTTAGGAATCCGAATGACATGTGTCTCTTTCCAATGCTAAGGCATTTGATCACTAAGAAAGAATTTAGACACGACAGCCCGAACTTCCCTCTTAACAATGTTCTAGAAACATTTAAAGAAAGAGGAGGTGATCTCATCGGTCCCATGTGACCTATTACTAGGGGTGCAAATGAGTCAAGTCGAGCTCAAGCCAGGGGTGTTCGAGTCGAGTTCGATTATCAAATACTAAGCTCGAGTCGAGCTCAAAATCTGGGCTCGAGCTCGACTTGTCTTCATGTCGAGCGGCTCGTCGAGCTCTGCTGTTGAGAATCGAGATCCATTGCTCGTCGTGGTGTCCGTCGTCATCGTCGTGTCTACTATCGAGATCGTCGTACCGAGCTGTCTGAGCGTAACCTTCGTAGTCCCAAGGTCCGTCTGTCATCGTCCCGAGGTCCGTCCCTCGTTGTCGTCGCAATATTCACGAGGCGGTTGGATTTCCCGTCCACGAGCTCCGCCGTCGAGTTGCTCGAGGAGCTGACGAGTCGATCAGTAGCCTGTTTGAGCTCGAGCTCGATAAGCCATCGAGCTCGAAATCGTGTTCGAGCTTGACTTGCGAGCTCGATAAGCTCGACTCGTCGAGCCTGTTACCGAGTCGAGTCCGAGCAGGCTCGCGAGTAGGTTTGACTCATTTGCACCCCTACTTATTACTATTCATGGTTTAATGAGTTGTTGTTTCCCCTTAGCATTGAATAATTGATAAATCTCAATAATTACAGCCGGCTCCTCAGTGAACTCATTCTGAAGAAATTTAATGATGGGGACATCAGATCAGCATAGAAGGTTTATCAGAGACGTGGCCGTAGATCTACGACCATGATTGAGTCCTTGTATTTCTGAGTCATGATTGTATTTTATTTATGTATTTTCTTATTTGCTTAGGTGTCGTTATTATTTCCCTTGGTACCCCTTTCATGGGAGTGGTCACATGTAAGCCTAAAGGGCAAGTTGGTCTTTTATTTTCTTGAGTCTTTGTACCCGGCTATTTATAGCCTCATTTCCTTTGTTTTGAGCTAATGAATGATTGCTTATTGAATTCCTTCTTGCATGCGAATTGTGTGTTTGAGAATTCTAATAGAGAGAGCTTCCTAGGAGAGGAAGAGATTGGCGTATCACCCACCAACCTTGGAGACGGCCGGGTTCGTGGTTTTCTTCCTTATCTTTGTCATCATCCCCTCGTCGGACTTCCCCACCCTCCACCACCACAAACCACCGGCCACCTCGCCCGATCCCCCTCCCCTTCCAAAATCCACGGCCAAGTATCCCCAATCCCCTTGCCGCCGGCCAAGGCCAAAGCCGCCGGCCAAGGCCATAGCCGCCGGCCCACTCATCCCCTTGCCTCTTTTAATTTGCTTCCTAATTGAGTTCGGATTAATTGGGAATTAATTTGAAATTCAAATTCTTTCAAATTGGAATTCAAATTATTTCCTAAATTAGCTCCTCTATTTTAGGAAGTATTTGATTTAGATCTAATTTTGAAATTTTAATTTCAAGAGGATTTAAATTAAATCTTTCCTAATTTTAAAACCTAAATTATGAATCTTTATTTGCTCTCAATTAACCCCATCAGCCATGTATGCTGCCGGCCCCATGGGAATCATCTAGGATTTGATTCTTAATTATTTCCTAATCCCCTTTGGGAAATAATTAGTATTTCTTTTCCCCACCTCCACAGCCGAAACTCCCCATCCCCTTTGATTTACATTATTTCCTAAGTGAGCTCTTTACTTTAGGAAATATTTCAAATTCCCTCAATTCCCTCCCTCTTGCCCGTAACTCCTCCTGGCCATATCCAGCCAACTGATTTCCCCAACTCAAAGGAATTGCTTCAGGATTTCACGCCTCCCTCATCTCCATCCCGCCATCCCTCCTTAGCCGCCCCATCTCCCAATTACTCCAAGGAAGATTCACGCCTAGCTCTCTCCAATACTCCCACACCTCCCTTACCCAAAATCTGAGATTGTGTTTTCTCAGATTTTGACATTCAAATCTGAAATCGTTTCAGATTTTGGAATTATGCTTTAACTTTTGCCTCCTATTCATTTGCAAGTAGAAACTTCTTTCTCTTGGTACTCACTTGTGAGGCATTAAAGACCAAGGAGACTCTACTTCCAATCACCAAGGAATGATGGGATCCATTGACGAGTACTTCGACGGCATCAAGTGACGGATCTCTACGTCTTCTTAAACAAAGGTTTTCTCCTTTCCACTTGTACCCAATTTCTTCTAACTCTAAATTCTCAATTGGTTGGTTGTAGCACGAAAGCTCTTTCACTTGCTCTTGCCAAACCTAGTCATTTGTAGGAATTGAGTGTAATCTTCTATGCATCCTACGTTTTATTGTTAGACTAGGGATTAACTTGAAACTACTATTTTTGCATTGTTTTATTTTCTTGAATATCTTGAATGTTCAAACTTGGCGCATGTGATCTAGCCTATACAAGATTAACTCCCTCATTGTTTGACTCGCCGTGGATAATTGCTAGTAATTTTAATCCGAACTTATTCTAATCAATGAGTTGTGCAAAGCCTAAGTGAAATTCATAACATTGCATATAAGTAGTCCTGCATCATTTAAGTTGGTTGATTTGGTTCCCCCATCTTTTGGCAAATGCCACATAGGAAAAATTCAGTACTGGCATCCCCGTCTTTTGAGCCAACAAACCTTACCTCCTTGCTGCCACCTGGAGCTGATACATATGATAGGTCACAAAGCCTTTTATCACGATGAGGAAAACTAAAGTTGAACTCTCCATCAGCTTTCACCCTGATCTATGAAGTCCCTTTGAACAAAATAATCCGTGATTGCCAGCAATATTCTTTCAATTAAGTTAGGTTCATTGACTAAATAGAATAGTGCTCATGACTACTTTGGATAATGGAACTATATGATTTTGATCACAACATAAGTCTATTAGAGAGCTCATATTGTTAACCTTGATTGAGGGTTCTTTACCACACTTAGAGGTAATTGACCAAAGGGTTTTGTCCTTGTGGGAAATTTTCAAATTAAAAACATGAAGTCCTTGCAATAGGGCCAAATATCTAAGTAGTACTTTATCACTATTTAATATACTTCATAGAACAAATGCTCTTCTTCATACGTTCATTTGTGAACTTCGGGGTAGCTTTTTAAGAACTCATTATAAAACTCGTAGCAGGAGTCACACCCTCAAAATTATAAGATTTTAATTGCTTTTAAAGTATAGATTTAAAGGATTTTCTTGATTATAAAAAAGGGTTTGAGGCATGTTATATGCATGACGTATTTCCAAGATAATATTTTTATTAAATGTGTAATTTCTTTTAGTCTTCTTTTCTATCAAGCAGGTAATTGAATATTTTTTATAGTGGCAATCTCCTTGTATTAGCAGGAGGCTTGATTTGATAATTTATTTTCCTTATTTATTATTTTTATTCTCTTAAATTTTGATTTTTCTTGCATGTTTGATTGATTTTTATCAAGTTTAATGCACCGGAATTTCTAAAATGACAAGACTCTAAGTAGATTGTATGATTGTCAGGTTTCTAAATTTTTATGGATTTTTCCTAATAAAAGGTATTAAATTATCATCCATAAGGATTTCTTCATATTTATAATTTTCATCTTAGGAAGCGAGAAGAAATCAAAATGTAGAGTTTTCGATCCGCAAAGTTTTGTGTGCATTTGCGCAATTTGGTGCGCATCATAAAAGACTGGTATTCGCAGACCATTCATTTTGTTTTCTTCTTAGGACAACCATAGATGCTATGAGTTTCTTAATCTTATTGGTATTTCATTGATAATAATAATAACAAAAGGTAAGTTAGCATTATAAGAAAAATAAATAGCTTAATATCCTTTTCATATGCACTCAGGAAATTGACAGTTTAAACTCTGATTTTTTAGATATAACCTGCAGTGCTTTGTATTAGTTTTGGCATTCCAAAAGCTGTGAATATTACCTTTTTTTAGCAATAAACTTTGGAATATTATTCCTTAATATATTTTTATTGTATTTTACTCTAACTTTGTACCACTTGAGCCTTAAAATTTGTTCTAACTTATTCGCCTTTTATTTGCTTACAGTGATTCAAGCGACTCCGAAGACGAGTATGCTGATTCTTGCATCTGTACAATAACGTAGATAGATATCTTGTTTATTTTCATTCTTCTTATCATCACGAGAGACGAACTCTTATCGCAGATATCGTTCAACTGACTCGATTTGGTGTGATGCTTTCGTCAGTTGCATGCTCATTTGCTGTTGCCTTCGAGTACAAAGATGACAAATCTCAAGCAGCCAAAATCATTCATTTTTTTTCATGATGGAAACATCCTTCTTTCCCTTCATGTTTGTTTTGAGAACTCTAACAACTGTTTATAGTTGGCATTTTAGATTTATGGATGGCATTGAGAAGCACAAAAGCAAAATTCCAAATTTAAAGCTGCTGGCTCTGCAGATCAATGGAGAAGAGTTTCATAGCAGCTGGTCTATTAACCTTTTATTTATAAGCAGTGAGTTCAGATTTCTCCTCCAAATCTATTTATTTTGATTTGTGGGTAAACTGTTTAATATCCAATGCCAGTCCAAAACTCCCACTTGAGTCAGTGTGTACAATAGGTTTTGATTTGATTTATAGCTTATCTTGAAATAGTCAATATTCAAGAGAATAAATATGTTGTTAGATATGTTTTTTTGTTGTCATTTCTTAAGAGAGGATATGCCCATATTGCGTCATTTGTCACTATTTTTCTACCATATCTCTATTTTATTAGCAATATTCAAAATGGTAAAACATTGAAATCCATAAACGTATTGTGAGAACAATAATTTCATCAATTACATCATTTTAGAATCTATGACAGTTGAAATCTCCTAAGCACAGTTCTGCATTCCCTAATGGAAATATGATAATATAGATTGGTCAATTAATTGTTTGGTCGAAGATAGTGAAGGGAAACGAGGAATAGAGAAAGGTTTTGTTGTGGTTGGAGATAAATTACTAATAAAATAACAACGGTAGAAATGCTTGTTAGCAAGCTATAGGCCATTTTTTTCCCTGTTGTTGATCTCTTGTGCTTCACCGGTAGCGAGGAAGCTCCAGTGCTGAGAAGGGAATGCAGTTGTCTCATTTTGGATATATTATTTGGTGCGTAGTTTAGACGAAGGGAACCGTTCGATTTGTGATTATGAACAGTAAAAGTATAGGAGTGAACAGTAATTACATTTTTATTATTCACAGTTATAAAATTGAACGATTCTCTGTAAAAAAGAAAAAAAAAAAAAAAAAAAACAGATAGATAGTTATCTCAAACAAAATGAAACTTTAATCCTAACCAAAATTATAAAACATATTGTACTCTTTATAAATCATTAATTTTCAAACTCCCTATGTTGAAACAATCCTATTGAGGAGAAGATTTTTGGCATGTAAATATTTTAATGTGACAGTATATTTGCAAAATATTTTTTTACCGTGCCTTAAGAACCCACGCTCAATAATTAGTAGTTATGAATCCTTAAGCATAATATTCCTCTTCTATTTTCGAATTCCATTAGCACCCACCCAACAATTTATATGTTCTTTCATTTTTTTTAGACTAATTTAAAAAAGAAAAATTATTCTCAAATAATGATGCTAGAGTTAGGGATGGCAACACAAATCATCGCCGTCGGACTTCTGAGGATCACCGTTGGACCTTCGCCAATCTCCACCGGGCCACTGACTGCCGTCGGACTACCGCCTAGCTGCCAATTGTTTTCGGACTTTTACCCGGTTGCCGATTGCGATCAGACTTCTGCTCGACTACCGTCGAACCAACAACTAGTTGCCGATCGCTGCTGGACTTCCACGAACCAAAGCTGAACCTCCACTGATCACCGCTAGGCCACTGACCGCCGCTTGACTGCTGACCGCCGCCGGACTTCCACCAGACTGTCATCCACCTTCCAAAATATCAGATCACTGCCTGGCTACTGACTGATGCCGAACTTTGGTTCAAATGTCGTAGGACTTCCGCCCAACTCTCCAAATTAGTGTAATTGCACCGCCTCTAAGTTAGGGGGTATGTCAACCCTTATAATTCACCTAAATTTAGTTTAATATTTTCATCTGGGTGAGGCCCTGTAGTTTTTCTTGCTTCGACTTGTAACCTTATTTTTATATTAACGCATAAGATTCTATGTGTGTTTTAGTAAAAAAAAAAAATCAAAATAAATAAATAAAAAGAGGCCGGTGAGAAGCTCAATTAATATTTTTAAAGAGAAGGTAATGAGCACCTCAATTCTACATTTATATTTCTAAAGGAAATTAGTTCATATATTCTGGCCCTTTTTTTACTCATTAATGAATTAAATGTCAGTAGAGGTAAATATTTTGATCTGAATATCTTACCAAAATTCACATATTCAATTTTTAGTAGGTTTAAAAATGATGATAGCTAATTATACAATAACTATTTATAAGTAAATATTAATTACATATATGATTGTATAAATTTGTGTCAAATGCTGAAATAAATAATTTTCAGGCTCTTGCAATGTATATCCTGATAAGACTGAGGCCATGCATTAACTTCTAAATGACATGAAGAAGTTATGTTGAAGACTTTTTAGAAGCTAAGCTGGGAGAGATTGATGCAGCAGCATAGGAGTAGTTAAGCAAGAGTAAAACTCAATAGAATAGTAAATCTCCAAATAGAATGTCAGAGTATTTTTCAGTCTAAAGGCAACCTTCTTACAGAATCAGTAATATAGAAAAAGCAATTCTCCTACTACCAGTAATTACTAATTTGAGAAAAAGCAAATAATAAAAGGAGACGGTACTATTAATAACAGAAATGTAATTAATGCAGAGGAAAAGAAGATAATGGAGTCAAAAAAAAAAAAAAAAAAGATAATGGAGTCTGCATCCGGTAATAGGGTCCGCCGGATCACATTAGGATTACTGATGCCGGGTTAACATAGATTAGACCTCTCAATGGAATTCAAAATAAGACATGCAAGTGCGGGTAATAATGCACTATATGCATGTGCGGATAAGCAAGATGAGTACTTAAGCTAGCATGTGTCCTGTATTGCATTCTCAGTCTTCATCTTCCTCTCAGTCTCTTTTTTTCTTTTCATCTGTGCTTCCTGCTGCTATAAGCTCGCCTCGCCATGTGCATCAACATCCAGTTTGATGTATTCAAGTTTCTGGACTTACGGACAGAGCTGTCACAGCAAATTGGTTATCTCCGGGATCCCGC
The DNA here is from genome assembly GCA_016618105.1 of Dendrobium huoshanense. Classification (NCBI taxonomy): domain Eukaryota; kingdom Viridiplantae; phylum Streptophyta; class Magnoliopsida; order Asparagales; family Orchidaceae; genus Dendrobium; species Dendrobium huoshanense. The sequence goes on from CM028351.1 coordinate 76,589,207, forward strand.
ACCCAGAATTTTTCAGCTCACCGAGGCCATGATCCTTCTTCAATGCAAGGTTGAGGATTTGAATAACAGAATCCGCTCTGCGGAGCGAAACGGCCAAACGGTGACCTTTGAAGTCCGAAATTGGTTAAGAAAGATCGCCGCCATTACCGAAGAGGTCTCCAAAATCAAAACAGACTATGAAAATGGCGCTTTTCGTTGGTCCATAAACCAACGTGCGGTGCAAAGCCTCGCTGAAGTCAGCGCGTTGGTTAAAGACTCCGAATTTGGCATAGTTGCCACCAGGCTGCTACCAAACGGAGTGCAGGAAGTCCCAGCCGAGCCGCCGCCGGCCAACCATACCATGGTCTCATACCTCTCCCAACTCCAAGCTTTTCTTCAAGATGACGGATCCCGAATCATCGGCATCTGGGGCATGGGCGGCGTGGGAAAGACCACTCTTTTGCGCAGCCTCAACAACGAGCTGCTCTATTCATCAGAAGCAGGGAAAACACCGCCGATGTTCGACTTCGTTATCTGGGCCGTGGCATCCAAGGACTACAAGCTTGCAAAGCTCCAGCACGACATCGCAAAGTGGCTTGGTCTATCGCTGCGGAAAGATGAAACCCGGCAGGCGTCGGAGATCAATGACTTTTTGAAAAACAAGAGCTTTCTTTTACTCCTCGACGACCTCTGGCAACCGGTAGAGTTCGCAGATTTAGGTATCCCCCAGCTTCCCCAAAACGGAACTACGAAGCAGAAGGTGGTGTTCACCACACGGCTCGAAGGTGTTTGTGGGCAGATGCAAGCTCGGCCCAAGATGAAGATTGAGTGTCTAAAAGAGGAAGAAGCATGGCGGCTTTTTCAGGAGAAAGTCGGCGAGGAGACTCTCAAAGCGCACGCGAGGATTCCACAGCTTGCACGAATTGTGGCTAAAGAGTGTGATGGGCTTCCGCTCGCTCTTGTGGTCATCGGTGCCGCGATGAGCACGAAGAAAACACCTAGGGAGTGGCAGAACGCCATTACCCTGCTTCAAAAGTCTCGGCCCTATGAAATCCAAGGCATGGGTGACAATATTCTTCCCAAGCTAAAGTTCAGCTACGACAATTTAGCTGATGACATTTTCCGCAGGTAAAAACATATTTTGTGAGATTAAAATTTTAAATTTTTTTAATAAAGTAAAATATATAGTTTATACTTATTTAAAATAATATTTTTTTTTTCCGAAGGTGCTTCCTGCTCTGTTCTCTGTGGCCGGAAGATCACTTGATTTCTAAAACTGATCTCATCGATTGCTGGATGGGGCATGGGTTGATCGACGAACGCAAGTTCGACAACATCAACGAAGCTTACGACAGCGGGCACGCGCTAATCGGTGGGTTGCAAGCTGCGTGCCTCCTTGAACCAGGGAATAACAATGACCGAGAGGTGAAGATGCATGACGTGGTAAGAGGTCTTGCTCTCTGGATTTCGTCGGATTGTGGTGAGAGGCAAAACAGATTCATCGTCCTTTCCGGAGTAACGGCTTCTGATGATTCGCAGAGAGGGGCGGAAAAGATATCGCTTGTTGGAAGCGATGTCAGCGACACATCTGGCTTTCCGTCCAACTGTTTCAAGCTGGAAACGTTGATGGTACAGGGAAGCATCTCCTTTAAGTCAATTGTGACTGGATTCTTTCGAAGGACTCCTAATTTGACTTATCTCGATCTCTCCTACACCGCAATCTACAACCTGCCGCAGGAAATTGGCCTGCTTGTTAATCTTCGATACCTCAATATCTCCCACACAAATATTCCATCTCTTCCAGTGCAGCTCAGAAATCTCCGCCAGCTCAGATTCCTACTCTTAAGGGATCTGGAATGTATCGTCATACCTAGCGGTCTGCTGGAGATGCTCGAGATGTTGTCCATGATCGACATGACTAATACTTGGTGCCCTAACTGGAAAGAGCTCTCAAGGCTGCCTGGTTGTTTGAAAGGTGCGGGGATCGTTTTAGAGAGCGTTGAAGATCTGCACCAGCTTGCCCAGCTCCAAAAGGTACTGACTTGGCGGCTGGGGCTGAGGAAACTAGTGGGATTCAATGAGCCACTACAGCTTCTCTCGCCTTTGCAACTAGGGAGCCGCAACATTCGTTTTAGTATTCAAATGCTCAAAATCGAATGTTGCGAGAGCTTAGAGGTGGTGTCCATGGAATATGATGGTGGCGGAGATAAGTATTCTCTCCCGAGGCTGGAGGAAGTAGAGCTTAAGAGCTTGCCGAAACTTAAGGAGATTATTTGGAGAGAAGTTTATCCTGCGGAAATGCTGCCAAGTCTTACTGTGCTAACGATTTCGGATTGCCACAATTTGTCAGATCTTTCGTGGGTGATCCACTTACCAAGTTTGGAAGATCTCACCTTGTACAGTTGCAACAAAATTGAGCAAATAGTGGATGCTGATTATGAAGTCAGTCTCTGTAGTGAGGAGGAGAGCGGCATTGGGGCGGCCGGTTGGGCATTCCCAAGTCTAAGGAGGCTTTCCTTAAGAAATTTGAGAGGCTTGAGAGAGTTTGGAGGGTCATCTGTGTTCCCTTCATTGGAAGTAGTCCATATTATGGACTGCCCGAAGATGAAAACACTACCTTTTGGGAAGGAGATGGCCGTACGGAAGCTCAAAGAGATTTGGTGTGACATAAAATGGTGGGAGAACTTGGACATGGAAGAAGAAGATAAGGCTGCGCTTATGCCGTATTTGAAGGTGCAATTGTTAGGTGGAGGCGGCTCTACATCCACTATCCAGTAAAAAAATATCATAAAAAAGCTATATATTTTCAATTACTTTATAGTTTCACGTTAGCAGCTAATGTCATCAAAATGCTTTTCTTCTCTACATTACCTTCTTATCTTATCTGCAGATATAAATACATATATTGGGTTGTATTAAATGTGTTGATGAATACACAGTATGGTTTAACACAAAATCAGTTTTATGCTCTGTTCTACTATGTATGGTTTACCTTTTGTTTTGTTTACTGTTCTTGATTCTAGCTAAATTATTTATCATGGTATCAGAGCTCTTGCTTCGAAGCATTTTTTTTTTTTAATTTTTACATACGTAACACTTAAAACAATTCAAAATATATATTTAACACCCAAACTATTATATTTATAACACTCCGGTAAGCCCTCGTTAGAAATTCACATCGGGTCTTTCGCTCGTTCGCTCGAGCTTCATCTTCCCCATATGAAGCCGTGGCCTTCTCCATCGATTTCTTCCTATTTGACCACTTCGCACGCCTGGCATCTTCTTCGCTCGACAAGGTATGCATCATCTTCCCCGTCCAATTCCTTGACGGGGTTTTAGAGTTTTTTTTTTTTTTGGGCGGTTGATATTGTCTTCATTTTCATTGTTGTTGTTCGTCTTCTCCATGTTGGATAGTGGGTTGTTGTTTGCTAATTGTGCTTTCATGTCTTCGTTTACTATGATGTGCTTTAAAATTTAGATATGGATGTAAGCTATTTGATTGAATGCCAACGTAGCAGTTTTAGGTTGAATTTGAAATACTTTTGAGTATTAGGCACCAGTCAAAAGCTTGATTAACTAATGAGCAGTTTTTTCTTTTTATATTTTGAATGTTTATTGTTATTGCATCCCAAGTCGTAAAGCCATTCTACAATGAGTTCAAGTTCCTCGGCAACGCCAATTGGAAACCCAAGTAATCAAATATATTATCATTGCAATTTGCAATGTACAATATATACATCATACAAATTGTGTAGTTGTGCAATAAAATTCTACAGATACTCCCGGAATATATCAGAAGATGATTTTCATTTTTTTAGTAGTGTAATGAACTTGATGAATCGGCGTATGATATGAATTATCGAAAAAGTTCAGATGTTGTTGAAATCAACATAACTCATGTTGTTTCAGTTAGAGCCGAGCTTTTACAAATAAAAATTTTATTGGTGATGGTGCTTATCCTAATTTTGATTGTAGCAATTGATGTGAGTAAATGTAACTTTGAGTCAATATAACATGTGTGTTCTGTCTCTTGAATGAATAACTATATAATTGCTTTGTCAATGGGTCTGAGTCCGAAAATTTTATTTGATTGTAAGGAACAAACCAAGGAATGCAAATACCTTCATTTCTGAAATTTAAGTTTGAAAATTTTGTTTTATTTTAGTCCTTCGTACTGAACTAGTATCTTCGTCTTTTATGAAATATTGAATAGCTTTGAAATGCACATAGCAGCAAAATAGAGGCTTTTATGCCAAACAGTCAACCCATTCACAACTCCAGTTAGAATGCTACAGAATATGGCAATTGGAACGCTACATAAGATCAAAATAATTCTTCTCAGATTCTGTGGAATGCAAGCCGCGGAATACAATTCAAAGTCAATGTATGGTGCTCAGAAGACTAAATAATTGTAATTTTAAAACTACTATTGTTCAGAACCCAGGTAGCATTAAAAAAAAAAAAAATTGCAAAAAATCTGCTTGCATTGCAGTTATCTGATATCAATTCAAAAAACTGCAGAGAATCCAAAAAACTGCTTGCATTCCGGTTATCTGATATCAATCCAAAAAACTACAGAAAATCCAAAAACTGCTTGCATTCCGGTTATCTGATATCAATCCAAAAAACTGCAGCAGCTTGGACGACGTATATCCAGTTTTGGCCGAGTAGTTGATGTAGTAGGAAACTGTTCATCAGAAGTAATCTCATCACCTCCCACATTTAATGGATTCTTACAGGTGCTTCTATGATGGCCCCATAAGTTACAAAGACTCAGACATGTTGTTTGAATTGTAGAGACCATTATTGCCATCCAAATAAATAAGTTGAATATATTTTTTCTAACTTCAAAAGAGTGTCCATCAAGACACAATGAGGCACATACTCTTCATGGACAACCTCTCTATGCGCAAATAACAATTACTTTGAATTTGTCACAAATAGGTAGACTCGAGCTTATCCGATAAATATACGGTCGATCCCTATGACCATTCAACCTTAATTTCATTACCATAAGGTGAATTGAATCCTATCGAACCAATTAAAATTTTAAACAATTTGGCCCAATTAAAACTGATTGAACTTTAACCAAACCAAATAAACACACACACACACCCTAAGCACCATCATGCTGAATTATTTTCTAATATTCCATTGAGCTTAGCATCGGGGAATCACCAACTCTATCATTGTAATGCTCTAGGGGGAAAAAATCATATTTTCAGAACATGCAAATAGACCTCTAGGACCCACTTATATATATCCAGAGGAGTCTAAATGCATAAATTTAACATATTACCTTGAATCTAGTTAGGCCAAAATGGGTTGAACTATACACTGAATTTGGATGTATTACACCTTTCCCCTCAAAAAAAATTTCATCATTGAAACTTCAAAACTTAAACTACATAAATAGATCGGGATACAACTGTCTCATATTGAACTCCTTCTCCCTAGTAGCCTTTCTTCCAGCTCTATTCTTCCGCTAAATTTTAACCATTGGAATATACTTGTTCCTTAACCTTTTAACACCATAAATCAAAATCCTCTCTAGCACTTCTTTGTAGCTTAGATTCAAACGTATCTTTTTAACTTCTTCAACAAACACAATGTTTTCAAAGCCGATGTTCCATATCCTTAAAGAAAACATATGAAAAATGTTGTAAATATCAAACATGTGATCTGACAACTATAATATATATTCATATTTTTTTTTTTATTTCTTTCAATATCTTCACATAATCCAACATATCTTGGACTTAGGTTTCCTTCTCTTCCAAACTTTGTGGACCTCATTTTTTTTATGAAGTCAACAGGACAGATCCAAATTCCTACATGTTGATCTGATAATTGACAATTATCCAGGTGTCAATCATCTAGACTTCAATCCAAACCTTAATCCATACTTCAACCCAAACTTTAATTCAATCTTCAATCAAATCTCAATCTAACCTTTAATAAAGCTTCAATCCTATCCAATCATTAACAATCATCCATTTTATTGTGATTGATGTGGACAATTCAACCCCAATCATTCAAATCAAGAATCCATATCAAACCCATAAATCCAGACCAAAATTCATGGCTAAAGGCTTATGTCCTGAAACCCTTTTTGAGTGATTTTTCAATCAACTCAAAATGCAGTCAAAGAATCTCTAATTCATGCTCTAGCAATTGTATATTAATTAGACATGTCCCTAGGATTACCCCTAAAAATTTGAGCTCAATATGAGGTCTATAACCCCAAAAACTAAATTGATTTTTAAATGCTGTAAAACCTTTAAATATTTACAGTTTATGCCACTCAACTTCTCACTTGGTGGAATTTGACCTTGGAACCTTCCCCCAATACCTTTGATCATGTCCAAAGCCTTACTTATGACATGTTGAGCAGTAAATTGTATTTTGGTGAACTCGGTTGACTAGTGGTCAAAATGAACAAAATGCACCTTAAGGATAAAATTGAAGTTTCATTCAAACTTCAACATTACATAGTCAATTCAAACCCTGAAACCTCCTCTAATGCATCTTAAACACCATTAGGAATGCATTGGACTCAATCCTAGGCCTTAGTCAAGCCGGGTTGACCAAGTCAACCTATTTCAACCAAACTACCCCTGAAAAGTTAGAATAGTCAATTAAATCCAAATGGCCTCACCTTTGTATGGGACCACCTCCATTGAACTCAAAATGTCATTTTGAACATGTTCGACCTAAACCCAAACCTTGTTCCAACCTGGTTGACCTAGTCAACCTGGGTTGACCAAATTACTTCTTAAGGGTCTAAATTATCATTTTAACCCAAACCCAAATGACTATTTTAACCCATGAGACCACATTCATTGGTCTCCAATGATCAAACCAAATTTGTTGAGCCTAACCCAACCCCTGGTTTGACTTGGTTGACTAAGTTAACTATAGTTGACCAAATCAACCATTAAGCCCTTTTTTACCTTAAATCAAGCTCCAAATGCATTCAAACCTCATCAAAACCCCTTGACTATCATTCTTGGTGATTTGGACCTAATTGGTCCACTTGACCTAGTCAACAATTGACTTGGTCAACCATACCCAAGTATGGTCAAATCTAGTCAGTTCATCATATATAGTCAAGTCCAATCCAATCAAGCTTTTCAAACCTTCAAGATCATTCAATTGCATGCCCTGAATCTCTACAAACCCCTCATAAGTTCAATTGCATGCACTTGATTTGAATTGGTCAAACTATCAAACTTGATCAAATTAGTTCAATATATGTTCAAACTATTCAATACAATCCACTCAAGTGATCCATACCTCATCAAGTCTTAAATCAACTTCAATTCATAACTAAAACATATCCCAATCATTGGTGAATCAAATCATAGTAAGTTTGACCAAGTCAATTCACAATGATTGGTTCAAACCTCTATTTATACATCCATATGCATTCAAACTCTTACCATCTAGCGTCAAACCTCCTTCAAGCCACTTCAACCAACAAGTCAAACTTTCCCATGTCCACCTCACCATATTTTGACTTGTTGACTAGTTAAAACTAGTCAACAAAGACTTTAAATGGGTATGTTTGGTTAACACTCTAATTATGTTTGGTTAACACCGCCCCTATACACTAAAAGGGGTGGCCGTCTGAAATATCCAGCACAGTCGCACGGGCATCTGTCTTCTTCCCTACTTGGACTCCTGCAGAACCAGGACAAACCAAGTGGCGGGAAAAGAAAAGAAAACAGGAAATTGAAAAACAGCACTAGCTGAATCTTGGACACAAATGAACCCCCCTTTATTTTCATTAACGTCTACTATTTATAATAGAGCTATTACACTTGCCAAGAATAAAAGGCTACAGGGAAATAGCTACACCTAGTTTTTGAAAATTAAATGGATCGTTCAACCATGAGCTCCTGCGTCACATGGCTTTATGCCTCATCCAATCCACCTAGTCAGCTTTTCAAATCCCCTTGCACGACACCTAAGCAATTGTTGACACAATGAAAGGTCAAACAGTCAATAAATGGTCAAATGACCTTTTAAGTGGTCAAAACACTTAAACAAACTCCCTAAACTCAAATCCCACATAACCCCAACTGCTTAAACAGCTTCTAGAATATTATTGAGCTATTTCTAACCTTTGATTTAAGATCAAACGACCTTGATCTTTCTCATATGCCCGCAAGGGGACAAAAGGCTCTTTACAAATCATTGTCCTCTTCTTTTACTTCCCTCCAGCCTTCTAACTGCCTGGAAGATACTTGGCAACAACAATCCTAGAACTATTAAACCAACAAAATAAATAAATTTAGAATTAGGCAAAGTCGCCCATTGAATGAGCGACTTGCTCAAGTTATAAATACACTAAAAAAATTTCAGGAGAGAGAAAGTAGGAGATAGAGAAATAAAGCAAGGGAAATAAAAAAAAAATCCAAAACAATACTTTTTTCTTGTTCACGTTGCGTTGGAGAGGAGGTACATCACATTTTTTTTAATTTTTTTATAAAAATCTTAAATGAAAATATTTTTTCTTAATTTTTAATAAATAATTTAGAATAATTTTTTTAATGTGTTATTATGTGTCAAAAAATTTCACAATTTAATTTATCATAATCAGTTTAAAAATACATCTTTTTTCGTAATTTTTTTCCATAATATATTATCATTAATTTAAATTTATCTTGTTCCAAAGAAAATAATATTTTAAATAAATATTTATTTTATTTTTCATTAAATTTAGAAAGTAACTTAATTTTTATTAATAATTAATTTATATTTATTAAAATTATATTTAGTATTTATTAGTATTAATTATGAAATCCATTTTTAATTTTTTAATAAAAAATAAGATAAATATTTATATAAAATATTATTTTCCTTAAAACAAGATAAATTTAAAATAATAATATTTTATTATGAATAATTTTTTTTAAGTTGTATTTTTAAATTTATTATGATAACTTAAATTGTGAATTTTTTTGGCACATAATAACTCATAAAAATATATCATTCTAAATTATTTATAAAAAAATAAAAAAAAAACAATATTTGCATATAACATTTTAATAATAAAATAAAAAAATTTTGAAGTAGCTCGTCTCTCCAACAAACTGTATAAAAAGAAAGGATTGGTTTGGATTTTTTTATCTTTTTAGTTTATTTATCTCTCTCCCTTTCTGTATTCTGAAATCTTTTTTTTTTTTTTTAAATTTTAATAGCTTAAGCAAGTCGCCTCTATTCATTGGGCGACTTTTCCTAATTCTAAATTTTTTTATTTTGTTGGTTGAATAGTTAATTAAATTATTGACGATATTTATTTCAAAAATTTACCCTAGAATATATCCAAAGACATTTCACCTGTCCAAATACATTAGGCTATTTGAATTGAGCTAAGAGGAGGAAAACAAGCTCATACAAACCTAAGGTCTCTCTCACCACCCTAAATTTCTCCAGACAAATACTTTTTTTCATTTGAGCTCTCAAGGAACACCCCAACCTTTCCCAAGCTGAATCTATCCATCAAAAGTTCACCGGTGACGATCCTCCGGCCACCCTAGTCACTTGTCCATGCTAGGCCGAGAACGCTCATGAAGGAATTGCCGAAGATTAAGGATTAATAAAATATTTTTATTTTTTAAAAAAAGAGAATTAAAACATGCCTTTTAGAAAATGCAAACAACATAATTTATTATTGAAAAATAAGCTATATATACATGTTAGATACTTTGATAATATATATTTAAAAATAAAATCAGGATATAATAATTACATAAAATTAAGTAAATATTATATTTATGATCTAATTTATATAACGATGAATTTTGTCTATCTATGAAACAATAAAGGATTAATATCATTAAAAAAAATATTTTTAAAAAAATTAATCATTTGGTTTTTTTGAAGAACAAATCTCTCATTTTCTAGGGTGGAAGATTTTAGCTTTTAGTTTCTATTAATAATTATAAGAAAAAAATATTGAATAATTATAATAGTAAAATTATTTATCTACATAAACTTCTTTATCAATCTTATGAAATATTTGGGCAGTACAACACGGACCCTTGGCCAAACACCCCAAGTGCGGGAGGGTGCACTCGATGAGAAGGGAGGGTGTTTCCTGCCTTGTTTCCTGCCCATCACCATATGAAAAGATTACACTAAATTTAGGTGAATTATAAGAGTTGGCATACCCTCAACTTAGAGGCAGTGCAATTACATTAATTTGGGTTGGAGAGTTATTGGTGTGAAAACCTGCAGAAACAATAGAGAAAGCACAGAACAGAGAAAAGAAGAGAAAAGAAGAGAAAAGAAGAGAAGAGAAACACATGGAAAACATATTTCAGAGGAGAAGTAGAGAACTGGGAGGTGATATCATCAAAAGAACGTGCCGCTTTGCTCTGGGGAAAGCCTGGAGTTTTAGGGTTTCCTTGTTCCCGCCGGGAGAGGATTTTTCCTCTTCCCCCTTCTGATGGATTTTCATCTGAAGGATTTTCCCGCTTTGCCTACCACCTCGTCTTCGCCTCCACTCCCTTCGGGGCTTTCCTATGCCGCTACCACCGCCTCCCCCGCTCCCATCCCGGAATCTTTTTCGGTGGTTTTTTACCCGCCTATTCCCAAGCTCTCGTTTCGCGCTGGGGACCTCTGTGAAGGTTCTTCGCTGTGGACATTCTCATTGGTTGGTTACTCCCTCGGTCAACGCCCTTACTACGAACGGCTCCTTTTGGTTATGAAGAAGGTATGACCTTTAAAAGGAGAGTTTTCGTTATTATCGCTGGCAGACGATTTTTTTCTTATAAAATTCTCGCTGCAAGAGGACTATGACGCGATTTGGTCTGGAGGCCCTTTGTTTTTACTTGGGAAACCATTCATTTTGCAAAAATGGTCTGCCAAGTTAAAACCTAAGAGGGATGAAAATGTTTCTATTTCTATCTGGATTAAGATAGTTTATTTTCCCCTTGCACTGTGGACTCCTACTGGTATTTCGAAGATAGCTAGCTACATTGGCATTCCACTTTCGGTGGATTCTTTAACTGCCAAAAGGTCTCGCCTGACTTTTGCCCGGGTCTGCGTCCAAATCACCAAGGGTTCTCCTCTTCCAGAGGAAATTCCGATTGAAATTGAGGGGGAAGACCTCATTCTGAAGGTGGTGTACGACTGGAAGCCATCTCCCTGTGAAGGCTGTCGATCTATTGTTCACCCTTTTGCTCTTTGTCCAAAAAACCCCAACCCCACTATCCCGCCCGTTTTACCTCCTAGACCCCGTGGAAGGAGTTCCAGCAGGCAGCCACGTCCTAATTCTAGAATTCCTTCCAATCCTCCAGGAAAAGCATTACCTCCTCCAAATCCTTCTAAACCTATTTCACTCTCCAATCCTCCACTGGTTTCTCCTCCTCTGGCTTCTCCCGAGCTCCCTCCTACGTCTTCTCCATAAGTCTTATTTGTTCCACCTCAGCCTGTGGACTCTTCTTCTCATAATCCGATTCCATTACCTTCACCCAATAGCAATCTTCCCCCTCATGTGGCTACATCCAGCTCTCCTGCTCCTCAAGTCATTATTCCTGTCCAAACCAATAACATCCCCAACCTCAATTCTCCTAACGTTGATGTTTCCCCTGAAACCTCAATCTCCAATGATGCTTCATCTTTCACTAATTTTCCACCTTCATCTTCTGTTCCCGTAAAGCTTCCTACATCCAATGTGTTCAATGCTCTGTTGGTCGAGGAACCATCCAATATTGAGGTTGACAACCCTCATGATGATGATGACCCAATCCTTAATATCCATTCCCACTCAAGCTCTTCCACCAAATCGCAACATCAACCTCCAAAGTCCAAAGAGAAATCTTCCCCTCCCTCTATGCATACTAGAGGGAAGTCCACCAAAAAAGCCAAATCTTCAAAATCAAAATCCTAATGTCCTACCCCAATATTGCTTGTTGGAACATTAGGGGGTTCAATAGACCCGACAAAGTCTTGTTGTGCAGGGATTTAGTAAGAGATCACAACCTCAAGTTCTTATGCCTTTTGGAAGCCAAAGTTCATGCATCCTCAACTGAGGATGCTTGGTTCATGAATTCTCACAAAATTTTTGACAATGAATCTCATTGCCACAATTTCGGTTATTTCCCTTTGGGAAGAATTTGGATAAAATGGGACCCTGCTTTTGTCTCTTTTTCTCCTACATTCTTCTCTCATCAACTGATTCATGGAATTATTTCGATGGGTTCTTTACCGCCTTTTCAGATTTCTGTTATTTATGCTGCTAACAGTGTTGATGAAAGAGCTTCTCTTTGGGATAGTATTAGAGATCCTGTCCCTTCCTCCCCCATCCCTTGGCTGTTGATGGGGGACCTCAACTGCTTCAGGTATCACAATGAAAAAGCTGGTGGTAATTTGGTGCATGCTAGTAAACTAAAGGAGCTCAATGATGTTATCTTTGACTGTGGGCTGTTTGAATTAGCTTCTGTTGGTTTATTCTTCACGTGGCATAATCAGAGGGCTGACCAACCCATTCACAGCAAACTTGATCGTGTCCTCGTTAACTCCTCCTTCCTTGAAAATTTTCCCCTTGCCCACTACAAAGTCTCCAATCCTTTATGCTCAGACCACTCTCCCCTCATTACCACTATTTATTCCCCAATCAGACTTCCCAGTCAGTTTTTATTTAAGAACTATTGGATTTTTATGCATGGGTTTTGGGATGAAGTTCTTACCGCTTTTTCCCAGCATTCACAGAACAGTCCTATATGCGACCTTCAACACTCTCTGCAAGGTCTTAAAAATGCCTTAAAGCATAAGGTTTGGGCTTCTTCAAATCACCTTTCCAACACTATTTTGGAGCTTAAGAACCAACAACAGGTTTGCCTGGAAAACCTTCAATATTCTCCTCAGGAAACCAACTTAAACATTGCATTGAAAGAAATTAACCACCAGTTAGCTTGCGCTCAAGCTTCTTGGGCTTCTTGGGTTTCTCAACATGCTAAGTCTAGGTGGCTATCCCAAGGTGAAGACGACTTGGGGTTTTTATATGCGAAAATCCGTGCCAGGCGGAACCATAACATTATCCATGAAATTTCTGATGCTCATGGATCTTACTCCTCTCCACAAGATATAGCCTCTACTTGCATTAATCACTTCAACAATCTCTTCAATGCTCCCAAGCCCATAAATGCTACGAACTTATCCATGAAGCCCGGGAATTGTATTACTCAAGACTTGATTAATCCTTTGATCAGGCCTTTTACTTATGGTGAGATTAAAAATGTTGTGTTTGAGGGAAGTGGCTCCTCAGCGCCTGGACCCGACGGTTTTAACTTTTCCTTTTATAAAAAAACATGGCACATCACTGGTCCTCATATCTTCAGAGCTGTCATGGACTTTTATAATTTCGGTTATCTCCCTAGAAGTGTGAAAGCCACTGCTTTGGTTTTAATTCCTAAGGGGCCGCATGTCTCCAACATCTCGGATTTCAGACCTATTTCATTATGTAATGTTTTGTATAAAATTATGGCTAAGCTGGTGGCTAACAGGTTAAAAGAAGTGCTTTCTAGCATCATTCATGATAGTCAAACTGGCTTCATTAAAGATCGTTGCTCTACTGATAATATTCTTCTCGCGTCTGAGATTCTTAAAGGCTTTAAACACTCTTTTTGTGCTAAACTGGATATTCGTAAAGCCTTTGACTCTGTCTCTATTGACTTTCTTTTTCAAAGGCTCAGAAAGAAAGGTTTTCCGGAGAAGTTTATTAAATGGGTTAAGGGCTGCATCACTAATGTATTCTTCTCCATGTGCATTAATGGCTCTCTTCATGATTTCTTCAGCTCTTCTTCTGGTTTGCGGCAAGGCTGCCCGCTATCACCTCTTCTTTTTTGAATTGTTATGGATAGGTTCTCTTGCAATTTAGATGATGTTATTCACCCTTTTATTGGGGTCTCAAAGGGAAATATTACTGTTACTCATCTTCTTTACGCTGACGATGTTCTCGTTTTTGGTAAAGCCACCCCATCTAATGCCACTGCACTTGCCAATGCTCTGACTTCTTTTTCCAATGCCTCTGGCCTCTTCATAAACCCCTCTAAGAGCTCTATTATTTTTTCTCATGATGCTTCTGAGACCGATCGTATTTGTCATATCCTTGGCATTTCCAACATGAGCTCTTTCCTTACTTACCTCGGGATTCCTATTGCTTCCTGCCGCCTAAATTCTACTTTTCCAACCACTCGCGAGTAAAATTTTTACTCTACTGGATGGTTGGAAAGTTAAATTTTTGTCTTTTGCAGGTAGAGTGCAATTCATCAAGTTCACTATTGCTAATACTTTAGCTTACTGGATCAGGGGTTCGATTATACCTAAATCTTGCTGCAAATTCATTTCTAAGCTTTGCTCCAGGTTCCTTTATCATGGAAGGATTAATGAGAGGAAACTTCATCTTATTGCTTGGAATAAAACTGCTCTCCCCACCCGTCTTGGTGGCCCACCCGTCTTGGTGGCCTTGGTATTCATTCTATTGAAGCTTTATATCATGCCAACTGTTGCTCTTTCATTTGGAGGTTCTATACTAGGGATAATTTAATTATGGCTTGGTTTAGAAATAATTATATATCCCCCTGGAAGCCGCCTACCCCTACTGCTTCGAAACTCTGGAAAAGAATACACTCCACTGCCCTGTTGGTTAAAGAAAACTTCTCTTTTTCTGTCTCTTATAACTGCAATTTTTCTATGGAGTGGGACCACTGGTGTAATGGGGAATCTCTTCACGATATTTTGCCCAATTTTAGGTTCAAGGAGGTTTTTGTGAAATTTTATTTGACCCAACTTGGCTGGAATCTCCCTACCTCCATTCCCCTTCTTCTGAGAAATGATATTTTGGGCTCTACCATTCATGAGCATGAGGCGGTCCACTGGGAAGGCTTGGTTAATCCTTCTTTCTCTATTTTTTATGCAAGTTACTCGAAAACCTCCAAGAGGTCAGTTGGCACAGCTTTATTTGGCACAAAAGGAAATCCCTCCGGTACTCTTGTTACGCCTGGATGGCGTTACTGGGCAAACTTAAAACTGCGGACTTGCTTATTCTAAGAGGGATTAATGTTTCCAATGCTTGTTTTTTCTGTTCGACTGGATGTGAGAATCACTCCCACTTGTTTTTTGAGTGTGATTTCTCCTATACGATTATTACTTCCCTGCTACCTTCTCTGGATGTTTTTCTTCTTAGGCCGAACTTACTGCAGCTGTTTGAGCTCGTTACTGACTCCCAGGAATTTTGTAGTTGGGAGAAGGAATTCTGTTATTTTACCTTATGCTCTACTATTTACTACTTGTGGAAGGAAAGAAACTCTAAAAAGTTTGAAAATAGCTTGCTCAGTCCCATGCAGCTATGTAGTTTGATTCGTAGAGCTATTTTTGCAAAAATCAGATTCTGGAAACATTTTGATAAGCTCAACAATCGATTTGGCATTTCTGGTTAAATTTTGCTCTTTTCTCTTCATCGAACTTGTTCCTGGGAGGTTTCTTTCGGATGACTGCTGCTACATATTTTTTCACTATCCGGTGGGGGAGGTTTTATCGCGGGCTGGCTCCTATTACCGTCCCTTCGTTATACCTGCTAAGCCCGAACTGGACAATGATGAAGCTCCCATTAGCAGGGCCCTTGGAGGGTCTTCGGGCAACCAGGGTACCATCAATTTCTTGTGCTCTTTTGTAATCCTGAGTCCAGTTCTTCACGGGCTGGGAGCGTGGTTCTCTTCTCTTTGCAGGTGCTGGGCATTCTCTCATCCTGACCTCCGGGCTCGATTCGCTGCTGCCTCTCTACAAGTTTTTTGGCTGCTCCAATCCACAGTTTTGTTTATTAAATTGCTACATTTAAATGTTGGTATAGTTGGGGTTCTCAATTGTTTTTGGCCCTCATAAGTTTTTATTTTTTAGCTTATGATGGGCAGTATTTACTTTTACTTGTAATTTGCTTTACTTGTAACCTTTTTTCTTAATATATGGGCTTTGGCCCCAAATTTCCCCAAAAAAAAAACTGAGGTGATATCCTTTCCGAAAATTGTATTCAGCAAAAACTAAAAACTTCTGTCCCTCTGCCTTTCTATCTATACTAGAGAGAATGTGCTAAATAGGAAATAAAGTAATTCTGGTAAAAGTTGCATAAAACGGAAAAAGGTAATAATAAGTGGTAGTGAAGTGGAGGCTGCAAGTTTGTTATAGGAGCAGGCACGATACGCTGGCCTGCTGGACTTTAGAATCCCATTCACGGGAGAGAGCGAGCAGAGAGAAGTTCCGAGAGGGAGAGAGACAGAGTTTGGAAAACTAAGATATCATGCATTGATTCATTACAGAGCCTTAAGTAGAGATCTATTACAAGAAAGTACCAAGCTTCTAGAAAGTAATGAGTAACAAATTATAACTGATTATTCTTGACAGGTGGCCTTTAAGAGTCCCCCGCAAATTGATCATTCGGTGATCGAATGGTCAATTTGTTCCGGAGAATTTGAAACTGTTTGAGCGGAAGTGATTTGGTGAGGATGTCGGCGATTTGATCGGTGGAGCTTATGTGTGCTACATGAATTTTGCCTTGACGAATATGCCCGCTTATGAAGTGATAATCTATCTCAATGTGCTTGGTCCGGGCATGGAAAACCGGGTTGTTGGAGAGAGCAATTGCAGAGGTGTTGTCGCAAAATATTGTCGTCGGAGTGGATTGTGGTATGTGGAACTCGGCAGCTAAGCGGCGAAGCCATAGAATATCGGATGTGGCTGACGAGAGTGCGCGATATTCCGCTTCCGTGGACGACTTAGCTACGGTGTTCTGTTTCTTGACTGTCCAAGATATGAGGTTCGGACCGAGGAAGGTGCATGAGCCTGTGGTCGACTTCCGGTCGGAGGGGTCAACCGCCCAATCGACGTCGGTGTAAGTCCGGAGCTGAAGGTCCCCTCGAGTGATAGGTAGACCGAATGACATGGTCCCTTTGATGTATCGTAGCAGTCGCTTGAGAGCGTTGAAGTCGCAGTTACATGGTTGATGCATCCGTTGACAGATGGTGTTGGTAGCGAAGGCAATGTTCGGCCGTGTGATCATCAGGTATTGTAGGGACCCAGCTAGTTTCCGGAATAATGTTGGGTCTGTGAAGTCTTGAGTGTCAATAGGGAGCGCCTGTTTGGATGCCATTGGTGTCCGGGACAGCTTGCATTCGGAGAAGCCTGCAAGTTGGAGAATATCATGTGCATAGTGACTTTGAGTCAAGAAGTAAGAGGTTGGAGTTTTGATCACCTGAATCCCGAGGAAGAGGGACACGTTGCTGAGCTACTTGAGGCGGAATGCCGAGTTTAATTTACGGAGAACGTCGTGGAGTTGGGTGTGGCTGTTCCCGGTGATCAAGATGTCATCTACATATATTAGAACAAAGAGTGTGGTACCGTTCATTGATGAGATGAATAGCGAGGGATCAACTTTGCTGTGCGTGAACCCGAGACTTTGAAGATAGGAGGTGAACTTCTGAAACCACTGACGTGGGGACTGCTTTAGTCCGTAGATGGATTTATGGAGTTTGTAGACGTGATTGGGGTGTTGCTTGTCGAGGAACCCTGGAGGTTGGCGCATATATGCTTCGTCAGGTAGATCGCCGTGCAAGAAGGCATTGGAGACGTCAAGTTGAGTGACCGGCCATTGGTTGTTTATAGCAATGGTGAGAAGAAGCCGAATTGTAACCATCTTTGCTACAGGGCTAAACGTCTCGGTGTAGTTGACCCCAAATTGTTGTGAGCAGCCCAAAGCTACCAGCCGTGCCTTGTGTCTGTCGATGGATCCATTTGGGTGGAATTTGGTCTTGAAGGTCCATTTGCAGCCAATGATTGGAGTGTCGGGAGGCGGCGAAACGAGTGACCATGTCCCCTGTTGCTGAAGGGCAAGATATTCGGAGGACATAGTCGATCGCCAGTGCTCAAATTTAGAAGCTTGTGCATATGATGTCGGTGAGTGTTATGAGGTTGCGGTCACTGACAGGTCAAATATTTGCTTTGGTTTTGTAATGCATGAGCGTAATCGTGTTTGCATATGGTGCAGCGCGGGAGGGTTGCTGATGGGCGGAGAGACGGATGCAGGAGCTTGGTTGAGCGGGAGTGAAGTCTGATCAGGTGGTCGGTTTGGGATAGACGTAGCCAGATCGGGTTGAGACCGCCTGATGGTGGATGTGGGCAGAAGTGTGAGAGGAGACATATATGTGCTAGTGGCAGGAGCTGGGATTGGCCGAGACTGATGTCTATAAGGAAATTGATCATCATAGAAGTTCACGTGGCGCGAGATGTAGACGCGGTTAGTGTTGATATCAAGACACCGATAACCCTTATGTTGTGAAGAGTAGCCGAGGAGAACGCAGGCTTGAGACCTCGGGGCAAGCTTATGTTGAGCGTAGGGGCGGGTCCACTGAAAACAGAGGCAGCCGAACGTGCGAAGGTGATCGTAGTTTGCTTGATGACCGTGTAAGCGGGAGTAAGGAGTGGTGTTGGTGATGGCTGAGCTTGGCAGATGGTTTATGAGGTAATTGGCCGTGGAGACAGCCTCTGCCTAAAATTGATTGGGAAGGTTAGCAGCATGAAGCAATGTGCGGGTGATTTCAAGAAGATGCCGATTCTTCCGCTCAGCGACGCCGTTCAGTTCCGACGTGTGCGGACAGGTAATTTGGAGTTGTATTCCTTTTTGCATAAGGTAGTTGCGGAAGGAATGGCTATTGAATTCGCCGCCACCGTCCGTGCGAAGGGTGTGAACCGTGGTGTTGAAAGTATTTGTAATGAGATTGTAAAACTGTTGAAATTTGTGAAGCGCTTCATCTTTAGAATTTAAAAGATAGAGCCAAAAAAATGAGAGAAATCATCTATAAAGGTTATGTAATAGCGGGAGCCATTCATTGATGAAATCGGTGCCGGCCCCCAAACGTCAGAGTGCACCAGTTGAAACATTTTGGTGCTCGAAGAAAAACTTTTAGAGAAAGATAATTTGTGACATTTCGATACATTGCAAGAAATACATGGAACAAAAAAAGAACTACGTTGTTGAATATTAGGTACAATTTTAGCTAGTTCAGTAAGAATGTAAGGGGAGGGATGGCCGAGTCTGAAGTGCCACGGGGCCATCGAAGATGTTGTGGCCGTGAGTGCTGTCCGGTCAGGTGCGGTATGAGCCTTGAGGCGGTAGAGACCATTGTGTTTGCGACCGTGGAGAAGAGTGAGATTGCGTTGTCGATCCTTTATAAAGAAATCGTTAGCGTGAAAACAAACCGAGACATCATTGTCTGCGGCCAACTGAGAAACTGAAAGAAGGTTGTGAGAAAGTTTTGGAACATGTAAAATGTTATGTAATTGGAGCCTACGATTTGACTCAGGCAGAGGTAAGATTCCTTGTCCTGAGTTCTGTATGGCCAGATTCTGTCCGTTTGCGAGAGAGTCAGTGTTGCTGCCAGGATAAGGTGTTGGTTGCTGAAGGTTGGAGACGTCCGCCGTGAGATGAGAGGACGCGCTGGAGTCCAATATCTAGTCATTTGTTGAGGAGAACTGCTGTTGCACCGTAAGCGCTTTGGGATTGAAGGGTGGTGCATAGTTAATATTGCAGCGATGCCTACAGTTGAGCGCCGTGTGCCCTATTTTCCCGCAGATCTGGCAGCTGGGTCTCGTGGAGGGGTTCTTGGAGGATGAAGGGAGATCGGTCGGCTGTTGGCTGCGCGGGTTGGATTTCTTGCCACGTGTTTTGTTCGGTTTCCATTGGCCAGAGTAGTTCCGATTAGAAAGCATGGAAAGAACGTCTGAATTGGAAGTTTCTTTGAGCTGCCGGTGCTGGATGTTAATTTCTTCGCTGCATAGTAAAGAATAAAGATCGTCAAGGGAAATGGGTTGGAGAGATGCTCGTATGGCTGTTGTAAAGGCGTTGTAGGCAGCGAGAAGCCCATTGAGGATGTAAAGAACAATGTCCTCCGTATCAATGGTTGATCCGGACGCGGCAATGTTGTCGACTAAGATCTTGATTTGATCAAGATATTGTCGCACTGTGCGGTCGCGCATTTGAATTTGATGAAGCTCGTTTTTGAGCTGGATGACGCGGGAGCGATTCGTCGGTTGAAGTCGGCGTTCGAGAGTGAGCCACACGTCGTGTGTTGTGCCGAGGGAGATAACGTAGGGTAGAATTGAAGGTGAGATTGTTGACAAGAAAGCGCGAGGTTGCGATGGATCAGTGTCCAGTTCTTGTATTCGTTTGCGGCGAAGGAGGGAGGTCGGTTGTCTGTCCCGGTGAGGTGATCCTCGAAGCTGTTTGCCGAGAAATGTTGGAAGAGTTGTAGACGCCATATTGCGTAGTTTTTTGAGATCAATTGGGTCGGAACAAGATTCTTGATGTTGGAAACCAAAAATTTGAGGGATGGGGGAATGATGAACTCGATGACCGCATCGGACGTTGACGCGGTGGTTCGGTGAGACGCCGTTGATCCTAATTCAGCCATGAGATGACCTGACTACTGTTGAGCGAAAAAGGCTCTGATACCATGTAGAATCCCGTTCACGGGAGAGAGCGAGCAGAGAGAAGTTTCGAGAGGGTGTCACGACCCGACCCGACCCGGGACGGATCCCGCTCGCACCGGGTCGCGACACGGAAAACGAACGGACTGACTGACCAGGATCTGGCTTTGGAATTTATTTCAGAACTGATTCTTCCAAATATTTCAAACAGACACACACACAGAGCTACTATGAAACATTAAATGCAGCGGAACAAAACATCTATATTTTTCTTTTCCTCAAAATAATCATCTACAAATACAGTACATGGCTGACAGAAAGAAATAGAACAGAAAAGCCATGTCTGTACAAAAATCAAAAGAACAAAACAATACCTATGGATCAGACTCTGAAATCTATTCCTGGATCTCATTCCCTTTCCCAGAACCTGAAAACCACCAGAAAATAAGAGTGAGCTCAACAGCTCAGCAAAGCAACAAACCTCCAATCAAAACTTCCAGAATCCAAAATCAAACACTTCAAACCAATCCGTACAGAAACCAGAACAGAATCAGACAGATATCAAAATCGTGCAGATCAGAACAAATCAGAACTTATACGGACATATATCAAATCAGAATCAGATTCGTACAGATCAGAACAAACAAATCAAATCAGAACTTATACGGACAGATATCAACTCAGAATCGTACAGAAATCAGAAATTCAGATCATAACGGAACAGAACAGAATCATGTCAAAATCATATCAGAATCAGATCATACAGATCAGATCAGATCAGATCAAATCATATCGTATGGAAGTCAGAAATCCTTTCAAATCAGATATCAGATATTATTTTATTAATAGCTAAATTCCCTTACACTGATAGAATCTCAACGGATTTTGACCCCTTATGCCTCCCTTTGTGCTCACGGCACCAGAATAGATATGCTTATGTGCTCACGGCACCAGAACAGATGTGCTTATAGCACTAGAATAGATTTCATCGGATCCGGAACAGAACTGATTTCAGAATTTCAGATTGAGCTCATTTCAGATTTCCCAGACACTAACTGAATCTCTTAGGATCCAGGCCCCTTATAACTCCCTTTTTATAGCATATATAGATAGCATATCAATTCAGAAGAAATCCGTACAAATCAAAAATCACACAAAAATCGGGCAGCACAACGGCAGTATACAGAATTTACACAATTTTTCCTGAAAATCACAATTTACCAAATTTGCACAGAATGTAGATAACAACATTACAAGACATTAATTCTACTGCTCAGCAAATTTTAGACAACACAGAAAAATCCAGTCGACGAAAAACACCGTCGAATCAAAACTACCCGGACAAAAATCTCCAGAAAATAATCAAAATGTGCACACTCGACACGTCAACAACATACAGAAAGTTACGTGGTAAAAACTGAACCAATCGAAAAATACGGATGAAAATCACCGACAAAAATCAATTCCGGACAGAAAATACCGTCAAATACGACGGTTGTGAAAATTGAGAAAGGCGGAATGTGCCTTACCTTACGTATAACAATTTCCTGAACAGTCTCGTCGGACGAAAATGGCTCGGCGTCGCCCGAAAATCAACTTTTCCAAAAATGCCCTCGACTTTCTCTCTCCTCAAAGATATTTTTATTTTTTTATAAATTTTCTCTCTCTTTAAAACGACTGATTTCTGCTTTATAATACTCAGATCGGCCCGGCCAATCGCAAGATCGTCCTGGGACGATCAGACCAAATCCAATCGGCCTGGACGGTTCCCAGGGCTATTCTTAGTACGATATTTTGAACAGGACAGATCGGCCTGGGACGATGACCCTATCGGCCCGGCCGATACCTACAGAAAACCACCTGAAGCAATTTGGGCAAATTCTGGAGCAAATCTTCCACAGATCGTCCCAGGACGATCCCAGATCGTCCTGGACGATCCTGGAGCAAAAACAGCACTTTACAATCTCCCCAACTTCAGAAAAATATCGTCCTCGACATTTTCCAATCAAAACTTAGTCAAAATAAGTACGGGTACGACTTCCTCATGTCCGACTCTTTCTCCCAAGTCGCTTCCCGTGCAGTTTGGTGCTTCCATTGGACTTTAACCATCAGAATTTCTTTATTTCGTAGTTTTCGGACGTCGTATGCCAAAATCAATTCTGGCTCTTCCTTGTAACTTAGATTCTCCTGAATCTCCACCTCATCGGCAGACAACTTTTTCCCAGAATCTGATACCCACTTTCTCAAAGTGGATACGTGGAACACATTATGCACGTCGGGCATCTGATCAGAAAGCAACAGTCTGTAAGCAGATTTTCCAATCCTTTCCAGGATTTCAAACGGTCCAACATACCTTGGACTAAGCTTACTCACTTGACCAAATCTGCTCACACCCTTCATCGGACTGACTTTGACATACACAAAGTCACCAACCTGAAACTCAACAAACCTGTGCTTCTGATTGTAATATTTCTGCTGTCGATCTTGAGCAGCTTTTAATCTTTCTTTTATCAAATTGATCTTCTTCACATTTTCCTCAAAGAAAGTGGCACCCAATTCCTGCCTATCTCCAACCTCAGTCAGAGTCAAAGGAGTACGACACTTTCTGCCATACAGAGCTTCGTATGGTGCCATGCCAATACTAAACTGAAAACTGTTATTGTAAGCAAACTCAATCAAAGGGATATGATCTTCCCAGCTTCCGCCAAAGTCCAGAGCACAAAGCCTCAACAGATCTTCCAGCACCTGAATAGTCCTCTCAGACTGTCTGTCCGTCTGAGGATGAAAGGCTGTACTGAAATGCAATTTCGTACCCAAGCCTTGCTGAATACCCTTCCAAAGTCTGGAAGTAAATCGTCCGTCTCGATCAGAAACAATCACCTTAGGCACACCGTGCAATCTGACTATCTCCTTCACATATATCTGTGCCAAACGATCCACCGGATCGGTCTGCCTGATCGGAAGAAAATGGGCAGACTTCGTCAGTCGATCTACAACCATCCAAATGGCGTCGTGCCCTTGTCTAGATCGAGGAAAACCCATCGCAAAGTCCATCATTACCTCCTTCCATTTTCACTCAGGGATAGGCAATGACTGCAACAGTCCACCTGGTCGCTGATGCTCTGCCTTCACCAACTGACAGGCCTCGCATCTCGACACAAACTCAACTACATCCTTCTTCATTCCAGGCCACCAGAACAAAAGATTCATGTTAGCATACATCTTACTACTTCCTGGATGTACAGTGTAGCCTGAATGGTGAGATTCATACAGAATCTCCTGCCTCAAATCCCCAAACACAGGTACCCACAACCTGTTCTTACAGAAAATAGCACCAGAATCAGAAATTCGAAGTTTAGGAGTCTTACCAGATCCAATCTGAGCAATCAACTTTGAATAATCAGAATCTGACTTCTGGGCTTCCTGAATCCTTGCTTCAAAAGAAGACTGAATACTCAGCTGAGCCAAATCCAAATTACTGGAGGAAATCACCTCCAACTGCAAATGCTCCATATCACAAATAAGGAAATCATCAAAAGTAAGCTGCAAACCTGATAGTCCAGAAGATTTCCTGCTCAGCGCATCTGCTACCACATTAACCTTACCAGGCTGATACTGAATGGTCAGATCATAATCCTTGATCAATTCGAGCCATCTTCTCTGCCTCAAATTCAGATCCTTCTGAGTGAAAATATATTTCAGGCTCTTGTGATCCGTGAAAATCTCACATCTAACGCCATACAGGTAATGACGCCAAATCTTCAAAGCAAACACAACTGCAGCTAACTCCAAATTGTGTGTCGGGTAATTCTTCTCATGTGGTTTCAACTGTCTAGAGGCATAAGCAATTATCCTTCCATTTTGCATCAGCACGCAACCCAAACCTTTCAGTGAAGCATCACTAAACACCTGAAAACCTTTCGTACCTGACGGAAGTGCTAACACTGGAGCTGAAGTCAAACAATCCTTCAATCTCTGAAAACTAGCTTCACACTCCGGTGTCCAAACAAAAGCTACTGACTTCTGAGTCAGTCTCGTCAAAGGCGTCGAAATCTGTGAAAATCCCTTCATAAATTTCCTGTAATATCCGGCCATGCCCAAGAAACTACGTACCTCAAATATCGTAGTCGGTCTTGGCCAATCAGCAACCACTTGAATCTTTTGGGGATTAACAGAAATACCTTCTCCGCTCACCACATGCCCCAGAAAAGAGATGCTCTTCAGTCAGAATTCACACTTGGAGAACTTGGCATACAGCTGATGCCGCCTCAGAGTCTCCAATACAATCCTCAAATGTCTGGCATGATCATCTTCAGAAGCAGAATATACCAAAATATCGTCGATGAAGACGATCACAAACTGATCCAAATACTCCCTGAATACTCGGTTCATCAGATCCATAAAAATCGCAGGCGCATTGGTTACCCCAAAATGCATAACCAAGAACTCGTAGTGCCCGTACCGAGTACTGAAAGCTGTCTTCACCACATCAGCTTCCTTCACCTTCACCTGATAATATCCGGATCGCAAGTCAATCTTCGAAAATACCGAAGATCCGGAAAGTTGATCAAACAAGTCGTCAATCCGAGGCAAAGGATACTTATTCTTGATCGTGACTTTGTTCAAGTCTCTATAATCCACACACATACGAAGTGTCCCATCCTTCTTCTTCACAAACAAAATAGGTGCTCCCCAAGGAGAAACACTAGGATGGACAAAGCCTCTGTCTACCAACTCCTGAAGCTGAACTTTCAACTCAGAAAGTTCTTTCGGTGCCATCCTGTACAGAGCTTTTGATATCGGAGCTGTACCCAGAAAAACATCAATAGAGAACTCTACATCTCTATCCGGAGGTAAACCAACCAACTCATCTGGAAAAATATCATCAAACTCCCGTACCACTGGGATCTCAGAAACAGAACCAACCTCCAGGTTCAGATCCCGCACCAAAGCCAAAAAGACTGGACAACCTTTCTTCCACATTCTGCTCACCTCCAACGCAGAAATCAGACTGGAGAGAACACCTCGCAATCCCTAAAATACAAATCTCTCTCTAGCAATAAGAAAGCTCACTTGCTTCTTCAGACAATCAATCTAGGCCTCATACAGACTCAGCCAATCTATGCCCAGAATCACATCATAAGAAGAAATTGGCAATAAAATTAGACTTGATTTCCACTTCTTGCCAGCAATGTCAATCTCACAAAGACAAAACTTGCGAGCAATCAAATTACTTCCAGCCGGCAAAATCACGGAAAGAGAAACCGGCAACAAAACTGAATCCAAATGCAAAAGCTCAAAACAGCGCTCAAGCAGAAAAGAGTGACTAGCTCCAGAGTCAAACAAAATATGACAGGGCTGATCAGAAATGTAAACCGTACCTGTCACAACATCCGGAGCATCACGAGCCTCCTACTGACTCAGGCTGTAAACTCGTGGCTGAACTGGAGCTGGAGCTAAAGCAATAAAACTACTCTGCTCCCTCTGAATAGTAGGTGGTCTCCGTGGTACAGAACTAGAACCACCACCTCTACCAGAAGATCCCTCAGGGCGTGGAGGAACAGTCCTCGGTCTTCCTGCTGCTGAACCAGCAGGTCTAACAGAACCCTCTGGTAAAAATTCAGAACGTCGATCAAACCCAGCCTGTGGACATTATGCAATCCTATGTCCCGACTGACCACATCTGAAACACAGACCAGCCATCCTATAGCACTGGCCAAAATGTCGACGTCCACAACTCTGGCACACAGGTGCCATACTGACAGATCCAGAACTCATCGTACTGGTAGCAGTACCAGACGACCCTCCGCTCCTCCTAGAGTCACCAGATCCAGAACCCGTTACAAATCTCCTCTTCCCGGAGGAACCACTACCGGAAGTCTCACTTCCAAATCTCTTCCTACTCGCAGTCCACCGCTGCTGAGTAGCCATCATGTCATTTTCTATCAAACGAGCTCGCTCCACAAGCTCAGAAAAATCAGTGATACGGAACGGTATCAGGGGCTGCCTCAAAGTATCTCGTAATCCCCTCAAAAATCTGTAGCACCTCTCAGTAGAAGTACTAACCAACTGCGGAGCATACCTGGCTAATGCAGTAAACTCAGCCTCGTACTGCATCACCGTCTTGCTCCCCTGAACAAGTCTCAGAAAACTCTCCTGCATCTGCTGTCGTGCATATGGGGGAATGAACCAGTCTCGGAACACCTCAGTGAACTCTTTCTAAGTAATCAAAGAGTTCAATCTACCCTGAAATCTGGCTGCCTGCTGGCCTTCTCACCAGTGCTCAGCCTCTCCAGCCAACAGAAAAACAGCCAACGGAACCTTCCTGTCTGACGGACACTGCATTCCGTCGAAGGTCTTCTCCACTCTCCTCAGCCACTCCTCGGCTGTTCTGAGCTCAACAGCGCCCTCAAACCTCGGAGGTTTCAATCTCAAAAACATCTGCAGATGTCTATCAATATCATCAGATCTGACGATAGAAGCTCTGCTCTGAGTCTCGCTCATCATCTGAGCAATGAGTGTAGCAAACTGAGATAATATATCAGCATCGGCCACTGGGGCTGTACTCCCCACTGGTGCTGCCTGACTGGCACTCTGCCCGTCTGTCATGTCTGGGTCTAGCTGATCTATACAGAAAATCAAGAAAAATCCGGAAAACTATCACAAAAACAACACAATAAAAATCCGAACAGACCAAAACTATCCCAGACCGACTCACTACAGATCACTTCCTATAGCTCTGTTTTACAATCCAACCAAATTCCAAAACCAAAGCTCTGATACCACTCGAATTGTCACGACCCGACCCGACCCGAGACGGATCCCGCTCGCACCGGTTCGCGACACGGAAAATGAACGGACTGACTGACCAGGATCTGGCTTTGGAATTTATTTCAGAACTGATTCTTCCAAATATTTCAAACAGACACACACATAGAGCTACTATGAAACATCAAATACAGCGGAACAAAATATATATATTTTTCTTTTCCTCAAAATAATCATCTACAAATACAGTACATGGCTGATAGAAAGAAATAGACCAGAAAAGCCATGTCTGTACAAAAATCAAAAGAATGAAACAATACCTACGGATTAGACTCTGAAATCTATTCCTGGACCTCCTTCCCTTTCCCAGAACCTGAAAACCACCAGAAAATAAGAGTGAGCTCAACAGCTCAGCAAAGCAACAAACCTCCAATCAAAACTTCCGGAATCCAAAACCAAACACTTCAAACCAATCCGTACAGAAACTAGAACAGAATCAGACAGATATCAAAATCGTGCAGATCAGAACAAATCAGAACTTATACGGACATATATCAAATCAGAATCAGATTCGTACAAATCAGAACAAACAAATCAAATCAGAACTTATAAGGACAGATATCAACTCAGAATCGTACAGAAATCAGAAATTCAGATCATAACGGAACAGAACATAATCATGTCAAAATTGTTTCAGAATCAGATCATACAGATTAGATCAGATCAGATCAAATCATATCGTACGGAAGTCAGAAATCCTTTCAAATCAGATATCAGATATTATTTAATTAATAGCTAAATTCCCTGACACTGACAGAATCTCAACGGATTCTGGCCCCTTATGCCTCCCTTTGTGCTCATGGCACCAGAACAGATATGCTTATGTGTTCACGGAACCAGAAGAGATGTGCTTATAGCACCAGAACAGATTTCATCGGATCCGGAACAGAACTGATTTCAGAATTTCAGATTGAGCTCATTTCAGATTTCCCAGACACTAATTGAATCTCTTAGGATCCAGGCCCCTTATAACTCCCTTTTTATAGCATATACAGATAGCATATCAATTCAGAAGAAATCCGGACAAATCAGAAATCACACAAAAATCGGGCAGCACAATGTCAGTATACGGAATTTACACAATTTTTCCTGAAAATCACAATTTACCAAATTTGCACAGAATGTAGATAACAACATTACAAGACATTAATTCTTCTGCTCAGCAAATTTTAGACAACACAGAAAAATCCAGTCGACGAAAAACACCGTCGAATCAAAACTACCCGGACAAAAATCTCCAGAAAATAATCAAAATGTGCACACTCGGCACGTCAACAACATACAGAAAGTTACGCGGTAAAAACTGAACCAATCGGAAAATACGGACGAAAATCACCGACAAAAATCAATTCCGGACAGAAAATACCGCCAAACACGACGGTTTTGAAAATTGAGAAAGGCAGAA
This sequence comes from Dendrobium huoshanense, assembly GCA_016618105.1. Lineage (NCBI taxonomy): Eukaryota > Viridiplantae > Streptophyta > Magnoliopsida > Asparagales > Orchidaceae > Dendrobium > Dendrobium huoshanense. The sequence goes on from CM028351.1 coordinate 76,617,906, forward strand.
TGTGCCTTACCTTGCATACAGCAATTTCCTGAACAGTCTCGTCGGACGAAAACGGCTCGGCGTCGCCCGAAAATCAACTTTTCCAAAAATGCCCTCGACTTTCTCTCTCCTCAAAGATATTTTTATTTTTTATAAATTTTCTCTCTCCTCAAAACGACTGATTTCTGCTTTATAATACTCAGATCGGCCCGGCCGATCGCAAGATCGTCCTGAAACGATCAGACCAAATCCAATCGGCCTGGACGGTTCCCAGGGCTATTCTCAGGACGATATTTTGAACAGGACAGATCGACCTGGGACGATGACTCTATCGGCCCGGCCGATACCTACAGAAAATCACCTGAAGCAATTTGGGCAAATTCTGGAGCAAATCTTCCACAAATCGTCCCTGGAGCAAAAACAGCACTTTACAGAGGGAGAGAGACAGAGTTTGGAAAACTAAGATATCATGTATTGATTCATTACAGAGGCTTTAGTAGAGATCTATTACAAGAAAGAACCAAGCTTCTAGAAAGTAACGAGTAACAAATTATAATTGATTATTCTTGGCAGGTGGCCTTTAAGATGGACTAGGATTAGTCACACCAGTTATGGTAGAGAAATAGTGACAAATGATTCACTATGGGCATATCCTCTCTTAAGAAATAGCACAACAATATTAACAGAGACCGAACCAACGTAGAATTAGAAAATATTGTATTCAGTTATATATGTACACGTGGCAGCTAGTGATTGTATTTGTGTAAATGAGGCTGCCTAAACAATCTATATATACGAGGCTATTACAACAACAACATAGAGCCTTTATCCCACTACGTGGGGTTGGCTACATGAATCCTTTTTTTCCATTGTGTCCTATTAAAAGTCAAATTCTCGTTTAAATCTAATAAAGAAAGGTCATTCCTAATATTTTCTAACCATGTCTTTTTAGGTCTACCCCTACCTTTCTTAACATAAGTCAAATCTAATACCTCTACTCTCCTAACCAGGTCATCGGAAGGCCGCCGTTTTATGTGACCAAACCATCTAAGGCGACTCTCTCTAATCTTATCTTCTACTGGAGCTACTCCAACCTTTCCACGTATATGTTCATTTCGTATCCTATCTCTAAGTATCCTCATCTCTGTCACACTTAACTTAGTATTATGCTTCTCTTTTAAAAAAAGAGAGAAATAGATTTGCTTTTATCATCTTCTTCCTATCTTTCTGTAATTCTGTATCTCTTCTTGTTCTGTCAAGAATGCTCAAGTTCTACAACAAAAAACATATCTAACAACATATTTATTCTCAACAATTAGACTATTTCAAGATAAGCTATAAATCAAAACAAAATATATTGTACACATCGACTCAAGTGGGAGTTTGAACTGGCATTGGATATATATTAAATAGTTTACCCACAAACCAAAATAAATAGGTTTGGAGGAGAAATCTGAACGAACTATTTATAAATAAAAGGTTAATAGGCCAGGTGCTATGAAACTCTTCTCCATTGATCTGCAGAGCCAGTTGCTTTTGTGGTTTCTCAATGCCATCCATAAATCTAAAATGCCAACTATAAACAGTTGTTAGATTTCACAATTATCCAGAAACAAAAATTAAGGATGTTTCCATCATGAAAAAAAAAATGAATGATTTTTTCTGCTTGAGATTTGTCATCTTTGTACTCGAAGGCAACAACAAATGAGCATGCAACTAACGAAAGCATCATATCAAATCGAGTCAGCTGAACGATATCTGTGATAAGAGTTCGTCTCTCATGATGATAAGAAGAATGAAAATAAACAAGAGATCTATCTACATTATTGTATAGATACAACAATCAACATACTTGTCTTCGGGTTCGAGTCAACCCAAATCCAAAATTTTAAGGCCGGGTTCGAGTCAGTCGAATTTTCAGGTCGGGTCTAATATTGACAATCTAATCTATGTGAACCCGGCATCAGTAATCCTAATGTGATCCGGCGGACCCTATTACCGGATGCAGACTCCATTATCTTTTTTTTTTTTTTTTTTTTGACTCCATTATCTTCTTTTCCTCTGCATTAATTACATTTCTGTTATTAATAGTACCGTCTCCTTTTATTATTTGCTTTTCTCAAATTAGTAATTACTGGTAGTAGGAGAATTGCTTTTCTATATTACTGATTCTGTAAGAAGGTTGCCTTTAGACTGAAAAATACTCTGACATTCTATTTGGAGATTTACTATTCTATTGAGTTTTACTCTTGCTTAACTACTCCTACGCTGCTGCATCAATCTCTCCCAGCTTAGCTTCTAAAAAGTCTTCAACATAACTTCTTCATGTCATTTAGAAGTTAATGCATGGCCTCAGTCTTATCAGGATATACATTGCAAGAGCCTGAAAATTATTTATTTCAGCATTTGACACAAATTTATACAATCATATATGTAATTAATATTTACTTATAAATAGTTATTGTATAATTAGCTATCATCATTTTTAAACCTACTAAAAATTGAATATGTGAATTTTGGTAAGATATTCAGATCAAAATATTTACCTCTACTGACATTTAATTCATTAATGAGTAAAAAAAGGGCCAGAATATATGAACTAATTTCCTTTAGAAATATAAATGTAGAATTGAGGTGCTCATTACCTTCTCTTTAAAAATATTAATTGAGCTTCTCACCGGCCTCTTTTTATTTATTTATTTTGATTTTTTTTTTTTACTAAAACACACATAGAATCTTATGCGTTAATATAAAAATAAGGTTACAAGTCGAAGCAAGAAAAACTACAGGGCCTCACCCAGATGAAAATATTAAACTAAATTTAGGTGAATTATAAGGGTTGACATACCCCCTAACTTAGAGGCGGTGCAATTACACTAATTTGGAGAGTTGGGCGGAAGTCCTACGACATTTGAACCAAAGTTCGGCATCAGTCAGTAGCCAGGCAGTGATCTGATATTTTGGAAGGTGGATGACAGTCTGGTGGAAGTCCGGCGGCGGTCAGCAGTCAAGCGGCGGTCAGTGGCCTAGCGGTGATCAGTGGAGGTTCAGCTTTGGTTCGTGGAAGTCCAGCAGCGATCGGCAACTAGTTGTTGGTTCGACGGTAGTCGAGCAGAAGTCTGATCGCAATCGGCAACCGGGTAAAAGTCCGAAAACAATTGGCAGCTAGGCGGTAGTCCGACGGCAGTCAGTGGCCCGGTGGAGATTGGCGAAGGTCCAACGGTGATCCTCAGAAGTCCGACGGCGATGATTTGTGTTGCCATCCCTAACTCTAGCATCATTATTTGAGAATAATTTTTCTTTTTTAAATTAGTCTAAAAAAAATGAAAGAACATATAAATTGTTGGGTGGGTGCTAATGGAATTCGAAAATAGAAGAGGAATATTATGCTTAAGGATTCATAACTACTAATTATTGAGCGTGGGTTCTTAAGGCACGGTAACAAAATATTTTGCAAATATACTGTCACATTAAAATATTTACATGCCAAAAATCTTCTCCTCAATAGGATTGTTTCAACATAGGGAGTTTGAAAATTAATGATTTATAAAGAGTACAATATGTTTTATAATTTTGGTTAGGATTAAAGTTTCATTTTGTTTGAGATAACTATCTATCTGTTTTTTTTTTTTTTTTTTTTTTCTTTTTTACAGAGAATCGTTCAATTTTATAACTGTGAATAATAAAAATGTAATTACTGTTCACTCCTATACTTTTACTGTTCATAATCACAAATCGAACGGTTCCCTTCGTCTAAACTACGCACCAAATAATATATCCAAAATGAGACAACTGCATTCCCTTCTCAGCACTGGAGCTTCCTCGCTACCGGTGAAGCACAAGAGATCAACAACAGGGAAAAAAATGGCCTATAGCTTGCTAACAAGCATTTCTACCGTTGTTATTTTATTAGTAATTTATCTCCAACCACAACAAAACCTTTCTCTATTCCTCGTTTCCCTTCACTATCTTCGACCAAACAATTAATTGACCAATCTATATTATCATATTTCCATTAGGGAATGCAGAACTGTGCTTAGGAGATTTCAACTGTCATAGATTCTAAAATGATGTAATTGATGAAATTATTGTTCTCACAATACGTTTATGGATTTCAATGTTTTACCATTTTGAATATTGCTAATAAAATAGAGATATGGTAGAAAAATAGTGACAAATGACGCAATATGGGCATATCCTCTCTTAAGAAATGACAACAAAAAAACATATCTAACAACATATTTATTCTCTTGAATATTGACTATTTCAAGATAAGCTATAAATCAAATCAAAACCTATTGTACACACTGACTCAAGTGGGAGTTTTGGACTGGCATTGGATATTAAACAGTTTACCCACAAATCAAAATAAATAGATTTGGAGGAGAAATCTGAACTCACTGCTTATAAATAAAAGGTTAATAGACCAGCTGCTATGAAACTCTTCTCCATTGATCTGCAGAGCCAGCAGCTTTAAATTTGGAATTTTGCTTTTGTGCTTCTCAATGCCATCCATAAATCTAAAATGCCAACTATAAACAGTTGTTAGAGTTCTCAAAACAAACATGAAGGGAAAGAAGGATGTTTCCATCATGAAAAAAAATGAATGATTTTGGCTGCTTGAGATTTGTCATCTTTGTACTCGAAGGCAACAGCAAATGAGCATGCAACTGACGAAAGCATCACACCAAATCGAGTCAGTTGAACGATATCTGCGATAAGAGTTCGTCTCTCGTGATGATAAGAAGAATGAAAATAAACAAGATATCTATCTACGTTATTGTACAGATGCAAGAATCAGCATACTCGTCTTCGAAGTCGCTTGAATCTGTTGGATTTATTTTTTCAAACCAAGCAGTGCGTCGTTTCTCTTTTATTTTTTTTCCTTTTTCTTTCGAACAGTTATAAAAACTGTTTTATCATTCTCTGTTAGCATTATCCCGTGAAAGACTTAAGGGTTTCGTTTTGCTCTGTGTTTCGTTTTTTGTTCCCGTGAAGGTCTAGTGAAGAAAAGTTCTGTTTTGAGTTTTTTCTTCCATTTTTTGTGTTTTATTTTTCTGTTTCCATCATTGGTATCAGAGCCACGGTTGGAGAATGGAAGCGAGTTCAAGCAACAATAATTTGCAGCCTCAGTTGCCCAAGTTCACGGAGAAGAACTACAATCAATGGAGTATTCAAATGCGGGTGTTGTATCAATCTCAAGAGTTGTGGGAGATTGTAGAGAACGGTTTTCAGGAGCCCGAAGTTGAGAGAGATTTGAATCAAAGACTTCTTCAAGAGTTGAAAGAAAATCGGAAGAAGGATCGGAAGGCTCTTTTCTTCATCTATCAAGCGGTAGATGGAATTATTTTTGAGCGGATCTCTACGGCGAAGACCGCGAAGGAGGCTTGGGATACACTGCATGCTTCTTACAAAGGAGATGATAAAGTAAAAATGGTACGTTTAGAAACCCTTCGAAGCCAGTTTGATATGTTAAAGATGAAGGAGTCAGAAAGTGTGGAAGAATATTTCAATCGGGTAATCACAATTGTTAACCAATTGAAATTGAATGGAGAACTTGTAGAAGATAAAAGAGTTATTGAGAAGATTTTGCGAAGTTTGACAAGAAAATTTGAAGCCACGGTGGTAGCCATAGAAGAAGCGAAGAACATAGAGCAAATATCTATTGAAGGTTTGCTTGGATCTCTACAATCCCATGAATTAAGAATGAAGCAATATGATTCGACACCACTTGAGGAAGCATTCCAAACTCAAGTGGAATTGCGTGGGAATTTCAAAGGTGGCCGTGGAAGAGGTTTTGGTAGAGGAAGAGGCTCTTTTGGTAGAGGAAGAGGCTCTTATGGTACTCGTGGAAGAGGCCGTGCTGGCAGAGGAGAATCTACACAAAGTGATGGAGGTGAAGTTCAAGGTGGAACTCATGGTGATGGAGAAGGTGCACGTGGTCGTGGACATGGTTTCAGAGGAAGAGGAAGAAGCAACCTTGCCAATATCAAATGTCACTTTTGCAAAAGGTAAGGGCACACTTATCGTTATTGTTGGAAGAGGCAAGAGAGTGAAGAGGCAAATGCAGATTTGGTGCAAGAAAAGGAAGTGGAGAAAAGTGAAGACACAATGTTTCTTACTCATAGTAAGGAATATGGTGATTCAGGAGATGTATGGTTTATTGATAGTGGTTGTAGTAATCACATGACTGTCAATAGAAGATTGTTTGTTAGTTTGGATAATTCAATCCAAAGTGAAGTACGTACGGGAGATGACAACAAATTATTTGTGGAAGGAAAAGGTGACATTTTGGTGCAAACAAGGAAGAGAGAAAAGAAGATATCAGATGTCTTCTATGTTCCAAATCTTAAGCATAATTTGCTTAGTGTTGGACAACTAAATCAAAAGGGTTATGTGTTGATGTTTTCTCTTGACACTTGTACCATTAAAGACAAGCATGAATTTTTGGTAGCCAAGGTGAAGGTGACTCCAAATAAAATGTATCCCATGAAGATGATTTGCAGTTTGAATGGTTGTTTGAAAACTTCCATAGAAAATCATTCAAGATTATGGCATTGTAGATTTGGTCACTTGAGTTCCAAGACACTTTCTTATATGAGCCAGAAGAATATAGTTGATGGGTTTCCACATATTGAAGTTCAAGACAAGATCTGTGAAGCATGTGTTGCAGGAAAGCAGAGCAGAGCACCATTTTCAGTTGGAAAATCATGGAGAGCCTTGAAGCCATTGGAACTTATTCATTCAGATTTATGTGGACCGATGCACACTACTTCTATTGGAGGTAATTATTATTTTCTTACATTTATTGATGATTATAGCAGAAAAGTTTGGGTGTATTTTCTAAAAGAAAAGTCACAAGTATTTGAATATCTAAAAATATTCAAAGCACTTGTGGAGAAGGAGAGTGGCCATTTCATTAAGATGTTGAGGAGTGATAGAGGTGGAGAATATGTTAGTTATGATATGCAAAATTATTTGAAGGAGAATGGGATACGCCATCAGTTAACAACTAGATACACACCACAACAAAATGGGGTTGCTGAGAGGTTAAATAGAACCATTATGGGATTGGCTAGGAGTATGTTGAAGGAGAGGCAAGTGCCCAATTTGCTTTGGGCTGAAGCTGTGTCATGTGCTGTATATTTGTTGAATAGGGTGACATCAAAAAGTACTCCATCTCAAACTCCTTTTAAAATTTGGAGTGGTCATAATCCTACTGTTGATCACTTAAAAGTTTTTGGGAGTATTTCTTATGTTCATGTACCTGATCAAAAGAGAAGAAAGTTGGATGAAAAATCTGAGAAGTGTGTGTTTGTAGGATACAGTGAAAGGTTTAAAGCCTATAAACTGTATAATCCTACAACAAAGAAAGTGGTAGTGAGTAGAGATGTGAGATTTGAGGAGAGCTTGTCTTGGGATTGGCTTGAAAATGGCAACAAGGAGGATGTCACGGTTGTGGGAAATTCAGAAAAAATTATTGATGATGTAGAGCAACAAAGACCACCACACATTACAGTGAGATTGGGAGAAACATCTAATAGTGGTATTGAAAAGGTGAAGACAAGAAGCTTGTAGGAGATATATGACACCACAAATTATAATGAGGAGTTATCTCAATTTGCTTTCTATGTAGATGAAGAGCCCTTAACTTTTAATGAAGCAGTTGCAGATAAGAGATGGATTGATGCCATGAAAGAGGAGATTGATGCTATTGAGAGAAATGACACATGGAGTTTGACCTCACTTCCTAAAGGTCAAAAATCCATTGGTGTCAAGTGGGTGTACAAAGTGAAGAAAAATGTTGAAGGAGTTGTAAACAAATTCAAGGCTAGACTTGTAGTTAAAGGGTACAAGCAGAAGCAAGGGATAGATTATGAAGAGGTTTTTGCACTAGTTGCCAGATTTGATACAATCAGATTAATTTTCTCTATTGCAGGTATTAATAGATGAACACTGCCGTTGCCAGGTCCCAAGTCCTGGATGAGAAAAGTGGAGGGTTGCGTTAGGTAGTCGATAGCCAGCGTAAAACTTGTCGAACAAATATGACATGAATCCTTTAAGAAATTGTGTTAATGCTAGGGCGTCCCCTGGAAGCGACGCGCTGTATGGCCTGAATACAGTGACAAGTGTGCAAGGGCCGCTGCACCGGCGCCCGGGTGCAGTGTTAAATAGGCAAGGGTTCCCACATCAAGGACGGATGTGGGCAAAGAAGCTAGTCCATGATATTAAAATTAGGATAGGAACTTGGAATATAGGTTCCCTTACAGGTAAATTAATGGAGTTAATAGATATTATGATTCATAGGAAGTTAAATATTTTGTGCATTCAGGAAACTAAGTGGGTTGGAGAGAAGGCCAAGGAAATCGATAGTTTAGGATTTAAACTTTGGTATTCGGGTAGGAGTCGTACTAGAAATGGTGTAGGTGTCATTATAGATAAGAGTTTAAAGGATAATGTTATAAAAATTAATAGGATTGGTGATAGAATTATAGCTTTAAAGATTGTTGTTGAGGATAAGATTGTTAATATTATAAGTGCTTATGCTCCTCAGGTAGGTTTGGATATAAGTTCTAAATTAAATTTTTGGAATGACTTAGAAGAATTAATACAAAAGATACATCTTGAAGAAAGAGTTTTTATTGGAGGAGATTTAAATGAACATGTTGGTAGAGAGGTAGATGATTTTAAAAGCATTCATGGTGGCCATGGATTTGGAACGACGAATGAAGGTGGCAAGACCATATTAGATTTTTGTTTAGCTTATGATTTTTCAATTGCTAATACCTTTTTTAAGAAAAGGAATGAGCATCTCATCACTTATAAAAATGGAAGTAGTACAACCCAGATTGACTATTTTCTTATTAGAAAATTAAACCGTTTAGATTGCAAAGATTGTAAAGTTATTCCGAGTGAAAGTTTATGTACCCAGCATCGATTATTAGTTTTGGACTTTAAGATAAAGAGACATAAAATAAAAAATAAAGTAAAACGTTTTTCGAGGATTAGATGGGGGCATTTAAAGAATATTAACAAAAATATTTTTTTGAGAAAGATTTTAGATCTTAAGATTTTGTCTATGCATGAGGATGCTAATGTTATGTGGGAAAAAATGGCTAGTGATATTAAGAATATTGCAAAAGATGTGCTTGGAGTATTAAAGGGAAAAGCTCCTAATAGTAAAAATAGTTGGTGGTGGAATACAATTGTGCAAGAAAAGATTAAAAATAAGAAGATTTGTTATAAAAATTGGTTTAATTGTAAAAATTCTGATAATTGGGAATTATATAAAGTGGCTTGTAAGGATTCTAAGAAAGCAATATGCGATGCAAAGACTTTAGCTTTTAGCGATTTATATAATAGATTAAATACTAAGGAGGAAGAAAGATATATGTATAAGTTAGACAAACAAAGAGATAGGAGTAGTAAGGATTTAGTTCAAGTGAAGTGTATTAAGGATGAAGATCAAAAAATACTTTTCTTAGAAGATGATATTCAACAAAGGTGGATGAGATATTTTGCTAAACTTTTTAATGAAGAGTGTGAAAATAAGATTGACTATAGTGACCTTAGCACCCTAAATGAAAGTAAAGATTTCTGTTTTTATCGGCGTATTAGTAAAACTGAAGTTAAAGAGGCTTTAAATAGAATGAAGGGTGGAAAAGCTGTTGGACCTGATGATATTCCACTAGAGGTGTGGAAATGCTTAGGAGATGAAGGGATTTCTTGGCTTACTAAACTTTTTAATATTATTTTGAAGACTAAAAAGATGCCAGATGAGTGGAGAATGAGTGTATTAATTCCTATTTTTAAGAATAAAGGTGATGCACAGGATTGCTCGAATTATAGAGGTATTAAGTTAATGTGTCATACTTTAAAATTATGGGAGCGAGTTATAGAGCATAGGTTGCGGCGTGATACTAATGTTTCTCAAAATCAATTTGGATTCATGCCGGGTAGGTCAACTATGGAAGCCATACATTTATTAAGAGGTTTGATGGAAAAGTATAGAGGAAATAAGGAGGATCTACATATGATATTTATTGATTTAGAAAAAGCATATGATAAAGTTCCAAGAGAAGTGCTATGGAGAGTTCTTAATAAAAAAGGAGTCAATAATGCTTATATTCAAATCATTAAAGATATGTATGCAGGAGCTATTACTTGTGTTCAAACACAAGGTGGTTTGACCAAGTATTTCCCTATTTCGGTTGGATTACATCAAGGATCAGCCTTAAGCCCATATCTTTTTGCTTTAGTCATGGATGTTCTCACTAGACATTTGCAAGATGATGTACCTTGGTGTATGCTTTTTGCTGATGATATTCTTCTTGTTGATAAGACTAGAGAGGGAGTTGAAGGTAAACTTGATTTATGGAGGTCAACCTTAGAGTTTAAAGGTTTTCGCTTGAGTAGATCTAAAACGGAATATATGGAGTGTAATCTTAGTAGTAATAGTCCTAGTGAGGGGATTGTGACTTTGGGCGATCAAGTAATTAATAAGAGTACACGTTTTAGATATCTTGGATCTATTGTTCAGAGTGATGGTGAAATAGATGGAGATATTATCAGCAGAATTCAAGTTGGATGGTTGAAGTGACGGAATGCATCGGGCTTGTTATGTGATAGAAATGTACCCCTCAAACTTAAGGGAAAATTCTATAAGATGGTAGTGAGGCCTGCAATGCTTTATGGTGCCGAATGTTGGCCATTAAAAGAGAAGCATAATACTAAGCTAAGTGTGGCAGAGATGAGGATGCTTAGATGGATGAGTGGCTTTACCCTTAGAGATAGGATACGAAATGAGCATATACGTGAAAAGGTTGGTGTAGCTCCAGTAGAAGATAAGATTAGAGAGAGTCGCCTTAGATGGTTTGGTCACACAAAAAGGCGGCCTTCCGACGACCCGGTTAGGAGAGTAGAGGTATTAGATTTGACTTGTGTTAAGAAAGGTAGGGGTAGACCTAAAAAGACTTGGTTAGAAAATATTAGGAATGACCTTTCTTTATTAGATTTAAACGAGAATTTGGCTTTTAATAGGACACAATGGAGAAAAAGGATTCATGTAGCCGACCCCACGTAGTGGGATAAAGGCTTAATGTTGATGTTGATGTTGCAGCTATTAATAGATGGAAGATTCATCAATTAGATGTGAAGTCGGCTTTCTTGAATGGTGTTTTGGAGGAAGAAGTTTATGTAGATCAGCCTGAAGGTTTTATTGTGAAGGGAAAAGAGCATATGGTGTATAGTTTGAAGAAGGCTTTGTATGGCTTGAAGCAAGCCCCGATGGCTTGGAATTTATGCATTGATAAGCATTTTGGAGAAGAAGGGTTCACTAAATGCCCTTATGAACATGGTGTGTATATGAAGACAGACTCAAATGGCAACAGGTTGATTATATGCTTATATGTGGATGATTTGCTTATAACAGGTGATGATGAGAAGATGATTGCAAACTTTAAATCAACTATGTTCAGAAGATTTGATATGACAGATGTTGGCCTCATGTCATTATTTTTGGGTATAGAAGTTCATCAGAAAGAGGATGGCATTTGGATTTGCCAAAAGAGGTATGCAAAAGAGTTGCTTGAGAAGTTCAGGATGAATAATTGCAATAGTGTCTCAACACCAATGCAAACTGGAGTTCATTTCACAAAAGAAGGAGAAGGAAAATTGGTTGATCCAACATTGTACAAAAGTTTGATTGGGAGCCTTAGATACTTGACAGTGACAAGACCAGATATTGTGTATAGTGTGGGCATCTTGAGTAGATTCATGGAGAATCCAAGGGAGTCTCATTGGCTTGCGGCAAAGAGGATTCTTAGATATATCAGTGGCATAGTTGAGTTTGGCCTTCATTATCAGTGCAGTGGAGACATGAGATTACTTGGATATTGTGACAATGATTGGACAAATGATCACTACAGGGAAAACGCTGAAAACCGGCGGTTTTTTCCGGCGGTTAGGGTAGACTAACCGACGGTTTTTTATGTTACCGGCGGTCTAACGACGGTTTGTTAACCGCCGGTAAAAACGGCGTAGGAAACCAATTCCGACGGCTTTTTACCGGCGGTTTACTTTTACGGCGGTTTGCCGGCGGCTCATACCGCCGGTGAACACCGGAATTTTAACCGTCGGTACTCCGGCGGTGTGGCCGCCGGTATTGTTACCGCCGGCAAACCGCCGGTCAAAGTACCGGCGGTTTTCCGGCGGTTAAACCTGGTATCGTCTGGTTCATTAGACCGCCGGATGGCGCCGTTAGACCGCCGGTAGACCGCCGTTAGACCGACGGTTTAAACCGTCGTGCGTCCATCGTATAGCCGCCGATGGCCGTCGATAAGCCGCCGGTAAGTACCGGCGGTTTAATAATATAACCGGCGGCTTTGTCTTGTCCGTCCGGTATCGTCGTTTCCGGCGGCCAAACTGCCGGTTAGCCGCCGGAAACCTGTAGCACCTGAAAAAAAAAATTGACAGCATCCCCTCTATTTGAGGGAGGTTCACCCTAAAGTCTAAACCTGCAGAAAAAGCATATATATGTTGGGCAACACACCGCTATATTCATCACAACCAGAAAATACAAAATTCATCACAACATTACAATCACAAATACACAAGATAGTTCATGATAATGTTACAATCAAAAGTTCAGAAGTTCCCAAGTTCTAATTAATACATTCATCAAACATAATAAACATCTAATCATCATCGGTATCCTCACTGTCTGCAGATGGCTGCTCCTGTTGGTCCTTCTTCCTTTGTTTTCCAGCTGTGTAGGATTGCAACCGTGCTTGCATTTCATTCTGAGCCTTCCTCATTTCTTCAATCTCTCTAGCTTGAACCCTTTTCATCTCTTCAATATCTCTAGTAAGTGCTGCAACCCTCTCACTTACAGATTCTTCAGCTCCACTTGGATCATGAAATGCAGAGGTGTATGAACTGCCCTCAATAGCAAAAGCCTGTGAACCCATGCCATATACCCTCCCCCTCTGTCTTCCACCAACAACTTCTGACCATGTCTGATACTCAGAAATATGGGCCGATCCAGAAGATGATCCCTCGCCAGTGGACTGCCGACTTTCTCTAGCTCGTAAGAAATCATCCTGCGAGTTACAAATAGTTTTATTAAAATAAATTTTTATTCTAAAAATCCAAAAAATTTTACTCACATGAGCCTTCTTAGACTTCTCATCAACCCACTGGTGGTCAGCTTGATGTTGATGAGTTCTTGTATGCAGCTCCAATGGTGTTGGCTCCCGACCCAGGTGCTCTTTCTGCAAATTTGATGCTTAGTTATACTAACATAAATATATGTAATAAACCAATTCAAAACACTTACCAGTCGCCGCCTATGTTCTGTATGAGGTACAGATCCACCAGTATGAAGAGAGCTTCCTAAACCGCCGCTGTCAGAGGCTCTGTTCTGTTTATTCTGCTCTCTCATTTTTATAAACTCCGGGGTAGCCCAAGCACTACTCAAATCTGCCCAAACGCCCTCTCCAATCCAATTAGGCCTCTGCCCGGACTTTCTAATGTCCGTGAACATGTCTCTGAGACGGGTCGCTCCTCTCCTCTCAAAATTTGATCTGATCCTCGTGCTGTACTCAGGCAACCACCTAAATTCTTTATGTACAAATTTAGGCAATATCAAAAAGATTAGTACAAATTAAATCATATATTTGAAATCATACCAAAAAAAAATTACCTGAAATTCTCCAAACCACATATCTCTAACTGGCTTTGGGATCTTCTTCCAGGATAAGTAAGGAGCATCATACTTATTCTTTATTATATCCCGGATCATATATACATCCAATATCTCTCTTCTTGGATAGTCATTTGCACGTTGAAGTAAACGTACCCTACATGTTGGAGGCATAAACAATCTGTTATACATCGAAATAGATTTTTATGCTTTGAATGACTTAATCATGCTCTAAAAGAACAAAAGCTTATCCATATGTTGCATTTATTTGACTTGGGGCCTAAAGGGGCAAGCCACACAAGTGTATTGTAACGCCCCATGATCTAAATGAGAAATTTAAACCTACTTTTTTTATTTACTTGCTAATAGCCGTGCCACACAAGTATAATTCAGTTAAAATCTATTTCCAATGTCATATTAACCTAAGTTACTAATTGCCAACCTATACATGATTATTCTATCAAATTAGGTTGACTTTGATTTGGGATATGTTTACACATGTCACCTAATCATCTCAACTTAATTTGATATATCTATTCTTTTATAATAAATTATTTAAGTTCATAGATTATCATATGATCTATAACTAAATAATTTATTATTAAATCCTTCCATAGGGTATTAGTGCACTTTTTATTGCTCATGATTGCTATGTTTTAGTGTGATAGTGATTAATGTCCAAGGGTTAAAAGAACATTGATTTGCTTGCCAATAATCTAGTGCCATTAGGAACAACCATTAAGGACTTGTGTCTTAGCCAACCTAGCCAAATCTAGGGAGAACTACACACATACCTAAACCTATGCATTTTATCCAAATTGATTTTGAGAAACATTATAAGCATTAATCCAAGCACACCTAAACCTATGCACCATAACTCTCTCTCTCACATTTTTAAAGTATAAAACATTAACTAACAAGATAATATCAACAAATAATCAAAGAAAAACCATAAAAAATAACCTTAAAAGAGAAATCGGTTTGTTTCGGGTCGGAATCGGTCGGCGGTCGGGCGTCGGAGTAAACTCGTAGGCGGCGGTCAGACTGGGGACGGCGGCGGTCGGACTGGGGTCGGCGGCGGTCGGAATGGGGTCGGCGGTCGGAGTTCCTTCGTCGGGGGCTGATCGGACGAGCGGAGGAGCCGATAGAGCGAGCGACCGAGAGAGAGAAGGAAACAGGGAAAATGAAATGAGCAGGGCGAGGGGGCTCGTATTAGGCTTTTACCGGCGGTTTTCCGGCGGTCTAGACCGCCGAAACAAAATCACTTATCACCGGCGGTTCAGACCGCCAGAAAACCGCCGGTGCACGTTGATATCCGGCGGTAGTCCGGCGGTTTAACGACCGTCGGTAATACTGACGGTGTATCGTAGCTAAGCCGCCGCCTTGGCCGTCGTTAGAGTCCGACGGCGTAACCGCCGGCGGAGCCGTCGGTAGTACCGACGGGCTATAAACCGCCGGTCAAAACCGCCGGTATAGGCCATTTTTCCTGTAGTGGATTATGAGGAAATAAAGAGCACAAGTGGATATGTGTTTTATGTTGGTGATACAGCCTTCACTTGGAGCACACAGAAGCAGAAAGTTGTGGTATTATCTACATGTGAGGCAGAGTATATAGCAGCGGCGGCAGTGGCTTGTGAAGCAATGTGGTTGAAGAATTTGCTGAAGGAATTTTTTGGAGAGATTAATGAAGCTACAACAATTTATGTGGACAACAAGTCGGCGATCGCATTGGCCAAAAATCCAGTACAACATGGCAGGAGTAAGCACATTGATGTGCGTTACCATTTTATCAGAGATGCAGTAAAGAAGGGTCAGATTAGCATGGAGCACTGCAGTACAGAGGATCAGGTAGCCGATTTGTTCACTAAAGCTTTGCCGACACCAAGGTTCCTAAAGATATTGAAGATGCTTGGGATGAAGAAAGTCTTGGTTTGAGGGGGAGATTGTTGGATTTATTTTTTCAAACCAAGCAGTGCGTCGTTTCTCTTTTTTTTTTTTTTCCTTTTTCTTTCGAACAGTTATAAAAACTGTTTTATCATTCTCTGTTAGCATTATCCCATGAGACTTAAGGGTTTCGTTTTGCTCTGTGTTTCGTTTTTTGTTCCCGTTAAGGTTTAGTGAAGAAAAGTTCTGTTTTGAGTTTTTTCTTCCATTTTCTGTGTTCTATTTTTCTGTTTCCATCAGAATCACTGTAAGCCAATAAAAGACGAATAAGTTAGAACAAATTTTAAGGCTCAAGTGGTATAAAGTTAGAGTAAAATACAATAAAAAATATATTAAGGAATAATATTCCAAAGTTTATTGCTAAAAAAAAGGTAATATTCACAGCTTTTGGAATGCCAAAACTAGTACAAAGCACTGCAGGTTATATCTAAAAAATTTGAGTTTAAACTGTCAATTTCCTGAGTGCATATGAAAAGGATATTAAGCTATTTATTTTTCTTATAATGCTAACTTACCTTTTGCTATTATTATTATCAATGAAATACCAATACAGGTGCCTACTTTCTTTGGGGAATATTTTGAGTGCATTACAGAAGAAGTGTGTTTTACTTTAAAGAAAGAGCAAGATAGGTTGGAACGCCTACAGCAAATGTCACATAATATGCACAGGTATGAGAAGGTGACATTATCAAGACTATGCCAATATATTTCACATAATGCAGCGTTGGGTTCCCTAACATGCCGACAGACATAACGTAACGAAGCACTGATGATTGTAACTTCAAACACCGGTCACAAGCACCCTATGGTTGTCCTAAGAAGATAACAACATGAATGGTCTGCGAATACCAGTCACCTACTATTTAAGGCATACTACGAGACCGAATGTAGTAGCCTCAAATCCTAAATAGTAGGTAGGTCCCTTCTTTTCAAGGACCCTAAATCCTACTTATCTGCGTCACAGGATGACGCCACCTCCATCCTTCTCTCACGCATGTGATTGAGTGTTTGATTTTTCTTCTCCCAGTTTCCATTTAGTACCCTAGAGCCTCCGAGTGCTGGTATGAGCCACGCATGTCGATGCAGCCCTTTGGACATTTCTTCCCTTTGAGTAGGATTTTCTAGTCTATATCCTCGTGCCGATCCCATTTTAGGAGAGGATAATATATGATCCTTAATCGAGAGTTTTCTCAGGCTCCGGCCTGGGATGTAATTAACCACGGGGGCTTGCGCCCGTGGGAAACTTGGTCCCCACAATCTACTAAACCCCATTCGAGCTCTTGCATCGAGTGGGGGAAACCCGTGACTAGGTCGTGTATATTACTATCCATCGAGGTGTGTTGGCGTCAGCCTCTATCCTCAATGGTTAGTCGTATGCACGATCCAATCTGCCCTTCCAATCGACCCGTTTGCGCGGTGTTCCTTTCGAAGGTCCACAGGTTTCTGGCGACCACGGTGGGAACTCAACCTTAAAGAGATTGTCAAAGTACTCTTAAGGGAGGAGAAAGAGAAATTTTTGGGGAATTTGAGCTCTTAGAGAGTTTTACCGGGTTCCTCCTGTGACAAGGGCAACCGGGTTTTTGTCCTCCTAATAGCTTCCCGTTTTTTTTTTTTTTTTTTTTTTTTAAACCCTGATCATATTCGCCACATGAACAGAACTGGGAAATTTGTGCTTTTGGAGAGTTTTACCGGGTTCCTCCTGCAACAAGGGCAACCGGTTTTGCTCTACTAAGAGCTCCCCTCCTTTATCACACATGAATTTTTTAAATTGGGAGTATTGGATGGTTTTGATAACCCAGACCACATTCATATCATGAGAATGAACTGGAGAGCACAATTGTATAGAGATTGATGTACAACTGAAATTATCATCAGGATAGAGGATCAACACTACCATATTTACCTAGCATGGGATGGTGTGGACCCAGTATCGTCTGTCAAAAACTAGACTCAAACTAATGGTTTTGATATCCCAGACCACACCTGGGGCGACAGGTGAAACTGGGGGACTAAGCCCTACAAAGGGGAGAACAAACTAAAAATTCTATGCGATAGCACCAATGTGATTGGTGCGCACAGACAAAAGTACAAAACATCCCTACGGCGTATTGGTGTATCACCTCTAAGGATAGCTTCATACTCTTCTAAGCGACGTCGCGTGGTAGAGGACAAATCGTCGTGGCCACGCAGACTGCTAAAAAGTAAGAAGAATCCTTTTAGGAGGTACATATACAGAGGGATATCTACAGGCGGTAGGGAGGCTCCCCTGTGAAGTACTAAACTCAGGCATAGTACTTTTTCAAGTACTGTCCGTTGATGACAGGCATCGGGTGAACGCCATTTGCATCAACAAGTAGGTAGGCACCACCTTCATAAACTTGCTCTACAGCGAAGGGGCCTTCCCAAACAGGCTCAAACTTACCACCTCGCCGACGGTGCGAGATGATAGGCCTACGCAAAACAAGAACTAACTCGCCTACTCGAAAGGCACGGGGTCTAACAAGGCGTTCGTAGTGCCGTGTCATTCGGGCCTGGCATAACTTAAGGCACTGATAAGCTCGTAAGCGAAGCTCATCTAAACCATCAAGCTCTTCCAACCTCAGTCGGGCATTATCTTCTTCAGATAGATTACAATTAACTGCTACACGTAGTGAGGGGAGCTCGACTTCCAACGGGAGGACTGCTTCAGTCCCAAAAGCTAAAGCATATGGGGTGGACTGGGTAGGAGTACGGTAATCATGTATAGAAGTGAAGTATTATCAGAAGAATCACAGTGGTAGCACCTACCCTGATCGGGCAGGACCCTGTGGGGAGAAAAAGCAACAACACAACATTCATAGGGCTACTCTAGCAGCTATGAGTAGAGTATGAATGTGGAGAGTGGGAGTGCAAAGAAACTCAAGAACTGATCTTCTACTGGAAAATCAAAGCTCCTAAAGTCGTGGTGCTAACACCTGAGAACAGATGTACTACATCACAGCATAACTCTAAGGTGACAAGGGAGCACTCCTGACACCTAGCACGATAATCATGAGTGAGATCTATGATCATCGGTGGGTCACAGTGGTAACACCTACCCTAACTGGGTAGGACCCTGTGAGAAGTGGAAAAACAACCAAACAACATCCGTATGGCTACTCTAGCAGCTAAGAGTAGGGAACGAATGCTGAAAGTAAGTGAGTAAAGGAACTAGGGAGCTGATCTTCTACTGGAAAACCTGAGCTCCTGAGGATGTGATGCTAACACCTGAGAGAGGGTGTACTACATCACAGCTAAGGAAATAACTCTGAGGTGATAAGGGAGCACACCTGACACCTAATCTGATAATCATGAGTGAGATTTATGATTATCATAAGACCACAGTGGTAACACCTATCCTAATCAGGTAGGACCCTGTGCGAAGTGAGGGTAACACTGCCACATTCATATGATTACTCTGGCAGCTCAGAGTAATTCATGAATGGGAGGTAGACTGCCAAAAGAGGGCAGCATGGGGCGATCTCTTCTCAAAAAAGACCTAAGCCCAAAAGGTAGTGATGGTTACATCTCAAAACATAATGTACCACATCACTAAAGAAGAAATGTATTCAAAATCATTTAAACTGATCGACCAAAAAGTCAGCTAGAGCCTGTCCTTTGACGGCCCGCTGAGGAACAAAAGTAATATCAAATTGCAGTAGTATCATAGACCATCGAAGCTCAAGAAAGAGGTGATGGTGGCATTTAAGGCACGACGCCCCATATCACCAAGTGAGAGAAAAAGAGTCAAAGTAGTGATGAAGTATCCTCTCTACTAAGGGCAACAACTCTGAGTAAGTAAAATCTCACAGTGGTAACACCCACATAAACTAGTGGGACCCTGTGGAAAGTAAAAGTGACCTCGACACATCCATAGGACTGCTCTGTCAACTGAGTCTAGAGTATGAATGGTAACATGGGTCACAAAAAAGTAGTAAAAGAACTGATCTTCTGCTAAAAGATCAAAGTTCTCAAAGTGGTGATGTTAGTATCCTGGGCAAGGTATACTACACCACGAGGAGAAAAAGTAGCTCTAGGTAGTGAAGGGGACTGCTCTCTGGACCCTGTCCACTCCTACGGGGTCTACTGTAGCAGGTGGTACTACTGGCTGCTCTCTGGAGGTACTGGTAGCTGCTACACCTGTCTCCTGAGGCATCGCCCCCAGAGCTGTCAACTGTGCTGTCATGGCTGCCATGGCTCTGGCCATTTCCGCCATCTGTGTCTGCAAGTGTAGAACGGTAGCATCCGTGTCAACTGATCTGGGAGATCCACGGGGATGAGGGATTGAGCCAAGCCAAGGTCCAAGTGCATCTAAACTTGATTTGGGCTCTTAATGGGCTAGGTGGTCAACCCTTGTTGACTTGGTCAACCGGGTTGACCCAGGGTCCAAGTCCAGGCTCAACAGACTCGACTCGACTCACTAAACCCATCGGAGAGAGTCTTGGGGTCTGGCTTGGTCAATTTGATCAAGTCAACTGTTCGATCCCGATTCTGGGCAAAATCGAGGTCAACATCCGCGGGACCAGCAACATTTTTTTCATAACTCCCAAAACGGGCTCACCATCATCTGCCAAAACTTCTTCCACCCATTCTTCACTGTCGTCTTGAACTTCAGCTGGATCAACCTCTTCGTCGCCTTCTACAAGCTACACTTGGTGTCGAGCCGGACACTCATTCGACTTGTGTCAGGGTTGCAAACACCTAAAACATTTGATCACACTGGGTTTGGCATACGGATTCTCACGGGCAAGAATTCGTGGTCGACCGGTTCCTTTGGGTTCAGGAACTGTATTAGCTGGTGCTACCGGGACGGTACGGGATTTCGTCGGTGGAGTCACAGTTTTGGAGGGTCCAGTATTCCTGTCTACGAACGATCTGCGTGGCAAGCTTGTTCGATAGTGCCGTTGAAATTGGCTTTCTGCTTTAAGGGCGAAATTTACGGCTTGTGAGAGTGACCAAACCGAATTGAGCTCTAGTTTTTCTTGAAGGCTCTCTTTCAAACCTCCTATGTACCGTGCCACAAGCTGATTCTCGGATTCCGACAAGTTGTTTCGGGCAATCAAAATGTAGAATTCCTCCGTATATTCATGGTCCGGCCGGTGACCCTGCCGACACTGTTGATATTGAAGATACAAGAGTTGCTCGAAGTCCGTGGGCAAGCAATGCCTCCTCATGAGCTGCTTCAGATGACTCCAACTGCGGATTGGGCCTTTTCCTTCTCGATGTCGATTGTGGAGTAGTTGCAACCACCACGCACTCGCTCCACCCTTGAGACGACAAGCCACGTATTTAACTTGTTTCTCGGGTTGAACTTCCATATAGTCAAAGAAGTTCTTCACAGCACCTTCCCAATCCAGATAGTCTTCAATGTGAAGTCTCCCGTCAAAGAAGGGAATATCCATTTTAATCCGGAATCCGTCAGTTTCCATCCGTGGCGGACGGTGTTTCCGTCCTCTGGCTGGTGGAGGAAATACTATTTCGCCTTCTGAATCAGATTGTTCTGGCCTCGGAATGTCTTCTTCTTCTGATTCTGAATACTCTGGCATTGGAACGGGGCCTCTTCTCGGCGCAGGAACTTGACGGACTGGAGCCCTCAGCTCCGGTAAGGTTGCCGGAGCAAAAGGTCGCGCTACCAGAGTTGTAGCTGCTCTTATTTAGCGAAGCTCGTTTTGCATTTCCTCTGCGAATCGGCCGAAGGTGTTCATCAGATCCTCGAGCTGTTTTGACGTCTGTCGATGGCTCTCCCACAGGGATTCAAGACTCCGATCGTCGTCAGGTCGGGGGTGGCTGCTGCCTTCCGCCATTCTCACGAACAACCTGGCTCTGATACCAAAATGGTGCAGTAGCAGGAAGGAGAGATCCACACAAAGAGCTGAGCTCAATGGAACAGTAAAAACTGGGAGAAATTGTATTGAAAACTGAAACTGCCTTCTCTCTACAGCACACGGGCTTAAGAGTAAGAAACTACTCATTCTAGAAACTGTAATAGTGCAGGAAATAGTACTATAATAACAGAAAAAGTATTAAAGCTAATGATAATAAAAGTAGTGGAGTTTGTAATGAAGGTAAGGTGAGCCGCCGGAGTATTCTAGTAAGTGCTGCCTGCATCATTTTCTAACCATGTCTTTTTAGGTCTACCCTTACCTTTCTTAACATAAGTCAAATCTAATACCTCTACTCTCCTAACCAGGTCATCGGAAGGCCACCGTTTTATGTGACCAAACCATCTAAGGCGACTCTCTCTAATCTTATCTTCTACTGGAGCTACTCCAACCTTTCCACGTATATGTTCATTTCGTATCCTATCTCTAAGCATCCTCATCTCTGTCACACTTAACTTAGTATTATGCTTCTCTTTTAAAAAAAAGAGAGAAATAGATTTGCTTTTATCATCTTCTTCCTATCTTTCTGTAATTCTGTATCTCTTCTTGTTCTGTCAAGAATGCTCAAGTTCTACAACAAAAAACATATCTAACAACATATTTATTCTCAACAATTAGACTATTTCAAGATAAGCTATAAATCAAAACAAAATATATTGTACACATCGACTCAAGTGGGAGTTTGAACTGGCATTGGATATATATTAAATAGTTTACCCACAAATCAAAATAAATAGGTTTGGAGGAGAAATTTGAACGAACTATTTATAAATAAAAGGTTAATAGGCCAGGTGCTATGAAACTCTTCTCCATTGATCTGCAGAGCCAGTTGCTTTTGTGGTTTCTCAATGCCATCCATAAATCTAAAATGCCAACTATAAACAGTTGTTAGATTTCACAATTATCCAGAAACAAAAATTAAGGGAAAGAAGGATGTTTCCATCATGAAAAAAAAAATGAATGATTTTTTCTGCTTGAGATTTGTCATCTTTGTACTCGAAGGCAACAACAAATGAGCATGCAACTAACGAAAGCATCATATCAAATCGAGTCAGCTGAACGATATCTGTGATAAGAGTTCGTCTCTCATGATGATAAGAAGAATGAAAATAAACAAGAGATCTATCTACATTATTGTATAGATACAACAATCAGCATACTCGTCTTCGGAGTCGCTTAAATAACTGTAAGCAAATAATAGGCAAATAAGTTAGTACAAATTTTAAGGCTAAGTGGTATAAAGTTGCAGAGTAAAATACAATAAATATATTAAGGAATAATATTCCAAAGTTTATTGCTAAAAAAAAAAAGTAATATTCACATCTGTTGGAATGCCAACACGAGTACAAAGCACAGCAGGTTATATCTAAAAAATCAGAATTTAAACTGTCAATTTCCTGAGTGGATATGAAAAGGATATTAAGCTATTTATTTTTCATATAATGCTAACTTACCTTTTGTTATTATTATTATCAATGAAATACCAATACAGGTGCCTACTTTATTTGGGAAATATTTTGAGTGCATTATATAAGAAGTGTGTTTTACTTTAAGAAAGAGCAAGACAGGTTGGAACAACTACAGCAAATGGCCATGGGCGGATCCACCCATAGCTTAGGGTGGGCAAATGCCCACCCTCAAAAATTTTTTTTTTAATATTTAGAGGGGAGATTTTGAAATATTTTGGATATTTTGGGCATTTTGCCCCCCCTCAAAAAAATTTTTTGCCCTACTTTTATCAATCCTAAGCATATTTGCCCATCCCTCACAAAAAATATTTTTTTTGCCCACCCTAAAAGAAGAAGCTGGATCCGCCACTGCAAATGGCATATAATATGTACATGTATGAGAAGGAGACATTATCAAGACTATGCCAATATATTTCACATAATGCAGCGTTGTGTTTCCTAACATGCCGACAGACATAACGTAACACAACACTGCTTTTTTGGGAAATTTTGGGGCTAATGAGCCCATATATTAAACCAAAAACAGTTACATGTAAAGTATAAAACCAAGAAGAAAAATAACAAAAGAAAAAGAAAATCCCACTACCCAAAACAAAACAGCATAGGGGATCAAAATGGACTTTGGATTATAGGTTAACTCAAGAAAAAAAAAAAAAAAAAAACATTAGCATGGTTAGCATTGGCGGAGATAAAAGATCACATAGCCCAGGATGCCACAGGCCTGCCAAGCGTAAAAACTGGTAGGCAATGGACCATCACAGTGGGAGCAAGCAGCAACGAGAAATACCACCAGGAGTTAACCCGTGTCATCATCGTCCAGCGAAACCAAAACAGACGTAGCCAACAAAAGCTAGAAAAGCCCAGCAAACTTCGATTTGAACAATTCCACATTTTTCAATCTCTTAACTTTGGCCAAAATAACAACTTTGACAGTCAAATTGATAGCATTGGGAGTGCACTAAGAATTAGAGAAACACCGGTTGTTTCTTTCCCTCCATAATTGATAGATAGTACAGTTTAAGGGAAGGAAACATAGCATTGGGAGTGCCCAGGACATGTAACTACAATATGTTATTAGGATAAGCAGAAAGTTTTGATTTAAAGGTTTGAGCTTTTGGACCCTGTCCTACCACACATATTAAGCTATAAAAATATATAACTATAATATGTTGGTTTAGATAAGGAGAAAACTTTGATTTAAAAGCTCAAATTTTCTTGAGATTTATCCAATCACATATCAAGTTATAAAAAAATATATAACTACAATATGTTGGCTAGGACACAGAGAAGTTTAAACTTTTGAAGACTTAAAAAAAAATTTGGACCCAATCCAAATAATACATTAAGTTACTAAAAGAAGTAACTATACATATTACTAAAGATTGGGTAAATTGATTTTGGACCCAGTGCTAAGTCAAACATCAAGCTACAAGAAAAATGTAACTGCAACATTCGAATTAGCACAGAAAATTTCTTCACAAAAAGGTCGTACAAAGGATCTTCCCGTTAATTTTCTAACGAGGTCCAAAATAAGACCTCTAAAAATTTTTTAGATACCGGCCAAATTATTCAAGAATGAAATGAATAAAAGAACCGGCGGAAGAAAGGTAGTTACAACCTATGACGAGCACAAGTATACTACCGATTAAAGGGTATAAAATACTGCTAAAGATGGAGAGATGATTGATCCCCAGCGGAGTCGCCAGAAAAACCTTGGTGGGAAAAATTGTGTATCACCACGCAGATTTTGATTTTCTCCTATTTTGTAATCGAATACTGCATTAAGAACAAAGTACAATCTCGAGAGACTAACATAATATTCTATAATGGATTCAATATCAAAATAGGGTTTTGAAAATTGATATTTCTATAATCAAACATAGTTCAAAGAATAACATATTATTTCGAAAAATAAACATGAAATTCTTAAGAATGTGTTTAAAAATAGAAATAAGCTTTTTTGAAAAATTTATCCATTTTTTTATTTAGATATAGCAAGAAGAATATTATATCATCTTAAAAGACGAACATAACATTCTTCAAGACATCCAAAAATAAGAATGAGTTTTATAAAATTCATCATTTCTAAAATTGAATATAATAAACAAGACATTATATTATCTGAAAAGATAATAATAACATCCTATAAGTATATTTAAGATTAGAAATGAAGTTTTTAAAGATATCTGCATTCCCAAAGATTCTTCCCTTATTTTATATGAATAAAATAAGGTTTATTTTAGTCAGGGGTTCTCAAATCCCTATAAGAGCAAGCTCCTATAGTTAATTACATCCTAGGAGGGATACTCCTAAGAAAACTCTCGATTAAAGCAGTGATTTCATACCCTTTTGATTACAAAGTAGAAGACAAGGAAATAGAAATAAAGAATTTTCCATGAAGAAAGCTCAATGTTGAACATTTACTAGCGGGTCAAAGGAAGAAAAGTAGGAGGCGTCGGATTCTGAGAAGCTCAGAGACAATCTCAGCCTATCCTATATTGTGCTTTAAATTTTAGGAGAAAATTTTATGTTTAGGTTGACATTTTATTAGAAATTTGGGAATTATATTCCCGGAGGGTGAGGACTTAAGATCTAAAAAGAATCTGCCTCAGAACCTAAATCTAATTTGGGTACTATAAAATAGTGACCCGAACCTAACTAATGAAGTGCAAATCTGGACTTATCCCGGCTTGGATTGGGGAGCCAGCTAACCACCTAGACACTTTAAACCATGTGTCCAGTCTCTTATGAAAGATGGGTAGGGATGCTTATTTAAGTTTTAATGAATTGAGGCTGACATCTAAGACAATTCCTAATTAGCCCCTTAACTTATGTAGGGTGATAAATGTCTAGAAATGCAATTAATATTTTAGACTCTTTTTAATTTGTATCTAATGCAATGCATGCTAATTGACTCGAATGCATAAAATGAATATGAAGCAGTTTTAAAATCAGGCTTAGAAAATAGGTTTTTTTTCCTAGAGATTGCACAACTTCTCCTTGACAGAACTGCACCCTCATAGGTCAAGTGGTCTGCCAGAACCCGCAGGTGGGGAGGTGCCTAACAAGAAAGAGAAAGTATTAATATGCTTATGCTGACTCTCGGCGGTCCCGAGCTTACTTCTTAGATCGTTAGAGTTACTATGTGAGCCTAAAAAATTTTATTTAAAATTACAAGTAGAAGAATTTTAAGCGTACCCTTACGAAAAAAATCTCTTCAATTCGAATCCAGGCTAAAACAAAATACGACATGCAAGATCCTAAAAAAATCTACTGCACAAACAATGTAAACAATCAATTTTAATAATCCAAATATAATATCCAATGTCCAATGTCCATATTACACCCAGAATTTGCAGAAAAGTAAAGTGACCGGGCACCACTGACAACAAACCCGGATTCTAATCCTAAGAATGACGCAAGTGATTTTTGAATGGGATATACTGTTCCTTAAATATTCATTTCTTCAACTTCTTTCTTGAATCTTCTCGTTCTGTCTTTTCTTCGTCTACGAACTTCTTGGATCCGTTGGGTCTGGATATCCAAATGAAAAGAAACTCATCCCTAAAAGGGGTATTTTCTTTTCTATTTTGGATGCTAAAATCATCCTAATTTGGCTTTCCAAATAAAAGAGAATAATCCTTAAGTTATATTCTCCTTTCTTTAGATTCCAAATTGGATATGATATCTCACTTTCAAAATCACTTTCACATATCTTGACTTTTAATACATTACATTTACATTCACATTTACATCACATAAAGAAAAAGAAAATCTAGAACACCTGCAGGGTTATCCTAAGCAAAAATCATCCCAAGCAGTTATATATAAGCATTTAAATTAAATCACTCAGCCACACTTGACCACACTCTTTCTTATTTGGGGGCTAAGCAGCTGAAGCACATGTAGCACATATATATAATTATTAATTAGTTAGCCCCCCCTTTACTGCCCTGCACGAGTGTGGCCACCTGCAGAAAATTCTGTTAACAACCAGATCGCTCCTAACCTATGGGTAATCTAATCGTCAATCGGATCACATCACAGAGTGCGGTAAAAGTAAGTAAACAAACACACCAACAATTTACAACCAGCTTGCAATAAAACTCGAGAAAAAGCCCGTCACAGTACAGTAAGGAAATAAACATCGGCCTAACCTAAAGCTAGAGTCGGTTGTCCTAGCAAACAAATCTAAGTGTGTGTATTAGAAAGTGTGGTTTTGATATATCCTAAATCAATTATTGTTTAAAAGAAAATTTTTGGTTAATTAATTTTATTTATTAAATAAATAAGTAAAAATAAAATAAAATAATAATAATAATAATAAATGAATGTCACTAAGTTTTCTATGTTATATGTCTCTATCCTAAAATGTACATGCATCCTAAGTCTAAGTTTTCTAAGACCCGGTCCTTAATTTTTGTCCTTAAATGTCACTACTGTTATATAGGTGAAAATCTTTATTATTACCAACCCTTAGGATTTTTTTTATACATGTAAAGGAGTTTAGGGTTCTAAAAGCAAAAAGTAGTCCTAATTAAATTGAAGTTACTATATGGACCTAAAGGAATGGTTTACGCACACCACATCAAGGGGTCCCTAAAGGTTTTCTAAGTTTAGAAATACTCACAGTCACCGGGGGCTACGACCCGGTAGTACCGCCCGTAGCACCTCTACCAGGTTGGATAGAGGCGACTGACGCCTTTAGCTCCTTGTCCTTTTGTTCCCTCGACCGATACCATTCCTTGCAGTTTATGCAAATAAAACAGGAAAAACAAGGAAACAGGGATTAGAAGCACTTTTAATATTTAATAATAAAATAATTGAAATTTACTAAAAATAAAGACGTACCTTTCTTCGGGCTTGAACACCAGTTT
This sequence comes from Dendrobium huoshanense, assembly GCA_016618105.1. Taxonomy (NCBI): domain Eukaryota; kingdom Viridiplantae; phylum Streptophyta; class Magnoliopsida; order Asparagales; family Orchidaceae; genus Dendrobium; species Dendrobium huoshanense. Next base: position 76,645,777 of record CM028351.1, read on the forward strand.
TGTTGACTTTGCTTTTGAACTTTCCACCTTTGAATTCATATTGTATACTTTTCTAATTTTTATCCCGAGGCACAAGAAAAGGAAAGAAGAAGGGGAAAAGAGAGATAGAGGGAGAAAGAAAAAATTGCTTTACAACAATTTCACTTTTATTTTCTAGTTAAAACCTAACTAACTCACTCTTTAACATTCATACTTCTCACCTCTAAAAAAAAATTTAACTTTTAATAATCACACATTTTTACTTTTCTTTTACAAAAATTTCACCTTTCCAAAACATATAAAATTCACCTTTACACATTTCAACTTTCAATATAAGTATACATCTTACCAAAAATTTTTCAAAAGATTACATACATTACCTTTCAACTTATAAACATACAAGTCACTTTTCAAATCCATCCTTCCATATTCATATCACACACTCGTTCAAATGTGTTACCTTTCAAAATATATATATACCTCATTTCTCCAAAAAAAACACACATTTCATCTTTCAAAAAAAAAAAAATGTATACTCCACTATTCAAAGATCACACACTATACTCTTAGCACTTACACAATTTTCATCATTTCAAAACACACATGAGTTCTAACACATTTCTACCTTTCCAAGAAACACAATTTTCATCATTCTAAAATACATACGATTTTCACTTTTCAAACACACATAATTTTCATCTTTCAATACACAAAAATTCCACTAAATCTCCACCTTTATACATTTTAACATATACACACACAAATCACTTCTTCTTACCAATCCAAACACTTTATCTTTCATTTTTCTCATACAAAACCTTTTCAAAATAAAGATAACAGACTTTATCGATTTGCCATTAAGATTCTCAGAAAATCAATCATATGAACACAACATTCATTATCTATTTCATCATTAAGAAGTATAGGTATTGGCAAATTTTATGAAAACTAAAAAAAATTGATGAAACTTAAACAAACAAAATCTGTCAATTATTTTAAGAATATGAATGAAAGCTCTCTTTCAATCTCTAAGAAATGAGATATAAAATTATCTGTTACCGATTTCAATAGTATAGCAGAAAAATAAACTTCATTATTTCTTCTTTAAGTATTAGCAATTTCCATTATTATTTCTTTCTATATAATCATAATTCTCATCACCTCTCATAGCAATCGTTTCTCTAATCAACAAAAAAAAAGATGAAGAAGAAAGTAGATGAGGAAGATGATGGAAAAGATAGAGGATAATATGATGAAAGAGAAGAAGAAAAAGGTGTAGAAGAGATTACCTGAGGTTTAGAAGATCGCCGGCGTGCAACTGCTGTAGGAGCGACGGAGGGGGCTTGGATGTGTCATGTATGAGAGGGAGGTTTGGATGTGTCATGTATGAGAGGAGGGAGGCTTGGACGTTTTTTGGGTTGAGGGAGAGGGAGAGTGGGTGGTTATGGGTTGAGGGAGAGGGAGAGTGGGTGGTTATGGGTTGTTGCTGAACCCTTTGACCGTGGACCGTTTGTTGGACATTTGAAGGCCTTAATGATTTTGGAATTTGGTGATCTTGGGCTCATTGGATTTGTCTCGTCGAGCCGTTCGATTCAAGTATAAGCTCGTCAAAATCGGAGACCGTTTGGTAACTCAAATTGCGGTTTGAACCTTCAGACAGCGCTTTGAGCCCTTGATTTGGACTCATTTGGGCTCGGATTGGGTTGATCTTGATGTCGTTGGGTTTGTATTCCTGAGACGCTCAGTTCGGCTGTAAGTTTACTAAAATCAGAGTTCGGATGGTCTCTGAATTAATTTTTGAAGTTTCCAAACTTGATTTTGCATCGAGATTCGTGCCCAATTAAGATAATTTTTTATGACGTATCAATTATTATTATACATATACTTGTGACGAGTCAAAATGGGTTAATCGAAGCCATTAAAATCGAATTCAATTTGAGTTAATTTGATTTGATTGGAATAAAAGGTCGAGTCCGTGCTATGTCATTAGGTATCCACATAGGGGAAATCCTGCAGGTGATGTCTACACTAGGCTACGAAGACCTAGATACTAGACTCGATTCCAGGGAAATTGACCTCGAATAATGAGGTCAACACTAGTATATCCTCATCTGACTCATCCTCGAATAAGTCATCCTCTGAAAAGATCCGACAGAGTGCCTCTATGTAGGTACTCATAGGGGAAGTGATCCTATGAGTGCTGTGAGCTAAAGGTGTCTCAACTCGATCTGGTGACCCAACAGGAGTAACTACTACGTCCTCATCACAAGTCATCGGGACTGCTTCGGACTCGGGAGAAACTGTTACATCCATCTGATCTACTACATTAGCCAGCTGCACTGCCTCTACCAACTGCACTGTCTCATCTGGTCGTGCTTCATCGACTAACTGTACTGATTGTACTAGCCCGACTGGTCGTACTGTCTCCACTGACTGTTCTGGCTCTACTAGTCGTATTGTCTCCCCTGATTGCACTAAGCTCAACTGGTCGTACTGTCTCCACTAACTATACTGGCTCTACTAGTCATACTGTCTCCACTAATTGTACTGACTCTACTAGTCGTACTGTCTCCACTGACTGTACTAGCTCGACTGGTCGTACTGTCTCCACTGATTATACTGGCTCAATTAGTTATACTGTCTCCACTGATTATACTGGCTTGACTGGTCGTACTGTCTCCACTAACTATACTGGATCAACAAGGGTGTCCGTCTGTCGACGTCTCCAAACCTGTCTACTACGACGGGGCTCTGTACGGGTAACTAGCTACTATGGGGCTACCACTACTGAACTGACCTGAGGCCGGGCAGGCTTCTGTTGCTGTCTCTGTCCTCGACGACGTGGGCGTCATCCTACCACAGGAGCAACTGCTAGCATCCTAACTACTGGAACTACAGGCTGCTGGGGTGTCTGTCCCCTCTGCCAACTGTAAAGTCTCCTCGCAGTCTGCCTCTGTAACTGGAAAGTCGCCTGAGAAATCTGCCGGAGTATCTTCTCCTGACTGACAGGCCCCCTACCACGAGCTAGGCGGACGATGTGTCGAATCCTCTGAGTGAGGGCTCGAACACCAGCGTCCCTGGGGACCCTAGCCCGGGGTAAGGTAGTGGCAACAGGAGGGGCCACCGCAATGCGGGCAACATCCTCCTCGTCCCTACTGTGTGTCAGCGGGGAGAAGCGTCCTCCATGGACTGCCTCTATCTCAAGAGCTACAACAACCTTTGGAGTAGGCACAACTGGAACTGGTCGTAGTCTTCGCTGTTTGGGAGCCACCGTCCTCTAAACAAGCTCCTAGTGAGCTATCGCCTCAGCCATCTACTGCCTCTCTGCCTCGAACGAAGCTAAACGCAACCTCCTATTCATATTCCTCTGGGCCCTTCTCCCAAGACTGGAGGTGGAGGTGGAAGGGACATCTGAATCCACTACTTAGGTGGCAGGGGGAACAGGGATGACTGGAAGTGCTAGGGTCTGCCCGGCAGTTTCAGAGTGAGAAAGCCGAGCAAAAATAGAAACCAGGTCAAAAGAGGGCGAAGGCACCTCGGTCTGGGCACCCCTCTTCCTAGTGGAAGCGAGAGGGGAGATCTGAATGCGAGGTACTTCCGCCGGAACAGCAGGAGTAACAATAGCAGCAGGCTACCGGCGCTGAGGGGATGGAGCAACCTATGCAATAGGAGCGGCAGGCGTAGGTCGCCTGACCGCTGTACGAACATGGGGAACAAAAGCAACAGGCTATCGGCGCTGAGGGGCCAGACCAATCTGTGCAGCAGGAGCGACATGAACTGGATGCCTACCCGCCGGACGAACAACTGGAACAGGATGTGGCCTAGGCATTGGTCGCCTAGCCACAACGCGCACTGGCTGCGCAAATACAGGAGCGAGACAAGCAGGTGCCTGGGCTGTCTGCCGAGCAGCTGGTCGTTTGAAACGGTGTATGGCTACGCGTCCTCTACTCTGAGGAGGAGAGAATGCAACAGCCTCCGCCGGGGTTAGCCCGCCAAGAGTGACAAAGGCCGAATTAGTGAAGGAACCAAAAGTGATTCCTCCAACTGGCGGACTAACAAGCAGGGACTCAGGGAGAGTCACCCGCGCGTCCGAACCAAAAGCAAAGGTAATGGAAGGAGCTGAACAAGCCATGGCACTGCTGCCATGAAAAAAAAATTGAAAAGATCATATTAGCATTGAAATCAAGAAAGAATGAATGGATTGTTAAGAGTTGATTAGATAGATAGGAATTGATAAAGGGACGGAGTAGCCTGCTAGGCTGGAAAGAAGTAGAGTAGGGGGAATCCTAGCTAAAGGGGAAGGAACCCTAACTAAGAAAGACCCTAACTAAGAGTGGGACAGACCTAATCTAAGGAGTACCAATCTTGGAGTACTCATAAGAAAGGATAATATAGAATCCAAAGTTGGAGAGGGAAATTGGTCCCACCGTGGTCGCTAGAAACCTGTGGACCTCCGTAAGAGCACTGCGCGAACAGGTCAATTGGAAGGGCAGATTGGATCGCACATACGACGAACCATTGAGGATAGAGGCTGTCATCAACACACCCCGATGTATAGTAATATACACGACCTAATCACAGGTTTCCCTCATCTGATACAATAGTTTGAATGTGGTTTAGTAGATGTGGGGCCAAGTTTCCCAGGGGCGTAAGTCCCCGTGGTTAATTACATCCCAGGCTGGAGCCCGAGAAAACTCTCGATTAAGGATCGTATATTATCCTTCCCAAAAGTGGGATTGACGCAAGGGTATAGACTAAGAAGTCCTACTCAAAAGGAAGAAAGGTCCCAAAAGGCTCAGTCAACATGCGTGACTCATACCAGTACTCGGAGGCTCTAGGGTACTATAGAAGAAATTGGAGAAAATAAAATCAATTATTCGATCACATTCAACTCATATGAATGGACTGGGAGCTATACATATCAGAGCATGACTGATAGGGAGAAGAAACTCAGATAGAGATAGTCGATCTCTATCATTACACCTTACCAACGTAGGTGGGTTTGGACCTAATATCCCACTCAAAGTTGTTGGCGTCTGTCATAGGCTTAGAAATCCGGGTTGTTGGCAGTGGTGCCAGGCCATTTTACTTTCTGTATATCTGGGTTGTAATAAGGGTAGTTTGCCTATGGCCATTTAGTTGATTATTCTTGATTTACATTGATGTGTTTACCTGATTACGTAGTAGAATTGCATTAGCTAGGAGCATCTGACCCAACTAGCATGCATTGCATTAGTAACCAACTAAATAAAATTTAATTGCATTAGCTAGGAGCATCTGACCCACATAAGTCCAGGACCACTTAGGAAATCCTCTACATGTCGGTCCTATTTCCAATAACTGTACAACCCACCCATCTCTCATAACTGAATTAATAGCATGGTTTTAAAGCGACTAGGTGGTTAGCTGGCTCCCCAATCCAGGCCGGGGTAAGTCCAGGTTTTACACTATGTTAGGTAGGACACGGGTCTTAGTGTTGTGTAGAACACTAAACCCAACCTAGATCTAGGATTCGAGGCTACTACATTCGGTCTCGTAATATACCTTAAATAGTAGGTAGGTCCCTTCTTTTCAGGGACTATAAATCCTACTTATCCGCATCACAGGATGACGCCACCTCCATCTCTTCTCTCACGTATGTGGTTGATTGCTTGTCTTTCTTTCTACAGTTTCTCTTTAGTACCCTAGAGCCTCCGAATGCTGGTGTGAACCACGCATGTTGATTTAGCACTTTGGACCTTTCTTCCTTTTGGATAGGACTTCCTAGTCTACACCCTCGTGCCAATCCCACTTTAGGAGAGGATAATGTATGATCCTTAATCGAGAGTTTTCTCGGGCTCCGGCCTAGGATGTAATTAACCATGGGGGCTTGCGCCCGTGGGAAACTCGGTCCCACATCTACTAAACCCCATTCGAACTGTTGCATCGGGTGGGGGAAACCCTTGATTCGGTGATGTATATTACTACCCATTGGGGTGTGTTGGCGATAGCCTCTATCCTCAATGGTTAGTCGTATGCACGATCCAATCTGTCCCTTCCAATTGACCCATTCGCACGGTGCTCTTTTGGAGGTCCACAATTGCACCAAGAATTTGTTTTATGTAGTGATAATAAGGCACTGCAGCATATAAACACTCCGAAAAATGTTAACCGGATGCATGTGCGTTGGCTGTTATTCCTACATCAATTTTCTTTTACAATTAAACACAAGCCAGGGGTCGATAACAGAGCCGCCGATGCACTCAACAGAAAATCGGTGTTACTGACCAATCTTCAGACCGAATTAGTAGGTCTTGAACATTTGAAGGAATTATATGAAGGTGACGCCAAATTTAGCCAAATCTGGGATCACTTCCTTAATATACCGCAGTTTTAAGACTACTCCATTCTCCATGGATTCCTTTTTTAAACAAAACCTCTTATGCATTCCGCAATCTTCTTGGAGGCAACATCTTATAAGAGAAATTCATGGGGGCGGACTAGCAGCACACCTTGGTAAGGACAACATGTTGCGATAGCTACTGGCAAAATTTTTCTGGCCACGGTTAAGGCGTGATACCTTCCGTATTGTGGACAGTTGTTCAATGTGCCAAATCTATAAGGGAGGAGCTCAAAATACAGGATTATATATGCCTTTACCGGTACCGGACTGAATATGGGAAGATTTGAGTATGGACTTCATCCTGGGGTTGCCGAGAACAAGACGAGGCAACAACTCTATCATGGTGGTCGTCGACAGGTTCTCCAAGATGGGTCATTTTATTTATTATAAGAATACTTCCAACGCCTTACATATTGCTAACCTCTTCTTTACCGAAGTTGTTCACTTGCATGGATTACCAAGAAGCATCACCTTCGATCGCGACGTCAAATTCCTAAGCCATTTCTGGCGCGAATTATGGAAGCGACTAAGCACTGAGCTGCGTTTTAGCTCGGCCTATCACCCACAATCAGACGGCTAAATCGAAGTTGTCAACCGTACCTTGGGTAATATGCTTCGTTGTCTGGTTCAAGAGCACCCTAAAATGGGAGGAAGTCCTTAGTAAAGCTTAATTTTCCTACAATGCAATGCCCAATCGGTCAACTGGTAAGGCTCCATTCACTGTTGTTTATACTAAAGCTCCTAATACTGCTGTAGATATCATAGTCATACCAAAGTGTAATTCCACGGCGGCGGCCTCATTCACTGAAGACTACTCCCAAATTCTCGCTGATGTTCGGTAACAAATCATAACTTCAAATCAGCGTTATAAGAAGGTCGTGGATACACATCGCAGGCACCAACTATTTGAGGTTGGTGATTTGGTCATGGTTCTTCTCCACCGCAAATGATTTGCGCCTGGTGAGTATTCGAAACTAGCTCGCCTCAAAATTGGGACTGTTCCGATAATTGCCAAGTTTAATGACAATGCCTATCGTGTGGAGCTACCACCAAGTTGCAACACATCTTCTACCTTCAACGTCTTCGACATATGGCCTTATCATTTCACAGACGATGCTCCAATATCACTCAGCTCGTCAGAGTCGAGTTCTTCTGAAGTCGGGGAGGACTGATGCAGTGCAAGATAAATAACTTAGACCTGCGGTATACTATGGCTCGCTCTAACGGTCTCCCACTACCTAATATCACTTTTTATCTGACAGCACCTTTTCATACTTATTACAATCTTTTTATATTATTTTAAAATATTAGAAATTAGATAGAAAGGAAGCTTTACATAGCATAGAGGAGGAAACATAAGTAGTTTTTTTTGTTATCTTATTTTACAGCAGTTATTCTCAGAGAGAATACAGAGCAATATAGAGGTATTCCTTGTGCCTTTTCCCTATACTGTTTGTTCTTGCATTTGTGTCTTATTTCAGGTGCTGCCGATCCTGTACAAGGACATTAAAAAGCCACCGTATTAGGTTTAGGTCTTAGGCGGTTGAGCTTTAAGCTATTAAAAAAAATCAGAATAGTCGACTCACTGATGCCCATTCGGCGAAGACATGGGTTGGCGGGAGGGAGTTGTGGGTCGCAAAGGATATTTTTCAAATATTTGGGGGGCTCATGCCTCGTAGGTCTACTTCTCTCCGTCAGTGATGACAAGCTCTCGCGTGACCTCCGATCTAACAGGAATAATGAGTGAAGAAGGTATTTAGGGAGTCCTGCAGAACTTCTATTTTCGCTTGAAGTAGAAGAAGGCGAACATGTTTAAATTGAGAATTCTTAATAAGGAAAAAGATGAATAGTCTTAGTTGTAACCCATAATACAAAACTGAAGAAATAAGAGGCATGATCGGATGGTAGATTAATAAAATAATTTTTAATTTAAAGAAATGAACGGTAAATATTTGTAACAACATGATAATTAATATAATATAATTAAAATAATTAATTCGTAGGTAACGCTCGGTATGGCCAGGATATAGAAACGTTAGCTTTGATGTCTGAAAATTAAAATTTTTAAAAACGAGTTAATAAATATTTTGTAGGTACAAGTTATGCAAGTGTGTTATAAATAAAGAATTTGAAAAGTCATAAACGAATGTTCTAGATTATTTTAAAATTTTCGCCTTCCAAATGACCATTGTTGTTTTGGCTCTTTTCATTAGCCATTTGAAGATAAACGGTGCAAATTAATTACATGCTAAAACAAATAGACGTTCATAATTAATTATTTGGAAGATTAAAAGTATATTTCATATGAATAAATTAAAGTACAATTATTAATCAATTATAATTGAAATTAAAGGTTAGGATTTAATTTGAGTGATTAAAATGGAAGGCTAGGATTTGCTAAAAGTGGAATCCCAAGCCACTTTTATATAGTAGTATAGATATTTAATTCTAATAGAATTTTGATAAATTTTAAAATGGTGCAAATTGATTGTTTGAATTAATATTAGGAGCGTGTAAGAAATAAAAATTAAAAACGCCCATTATGTTGAATGAATAATTCAGCCCAATTTATATCGTTGTCACCGCGTCCACCAATCATATCTTATTCATCAAAAAAGGAAATTTCAGGAACTCCTCTAGAACAAAGAGCTTCATCAGCCTGTGCAGCTGCTAACTGGGCCATGTAAATATCTGGATCTAATAATGCTTTGATTAACGCTTCCCTCATTTCTTTGGAAAGAATCAAGGCATCATAAATGCTTAGTTTTGCAGGTAGCTTCCTGAGATGAGCTAGGACATTGTAATCGACCTTGGGTATTCCATTCTCAATTGGACTCTGAAAAGGAACAGGTTGAGGTGGAAGAGAAGACTCTGGCTCGTCAATAACTTGTTTTCCTTTATCTTTAGAAGAAGCGTGAGGTGGTTACACTTTGCCACTACGAAGCTTGATTTCTACTATCTCTTCAGAAGAAGTGACAGGCAGGTTATCTTCTTCGACCTCAGCTAATTCTAATTTTACTTCTATTAAATTTTCAGAATCAGACATCTCGGCTTCAATACAGATAGGCATACACAACAAATCAAGAGCAGGGACATCACCATCTGAATAATAACCAAGAGAATTTTTTAATTCTTTAAAATTAAATTGTTCATGCAGAGAATCATTTTCAGGTATAATTTTTAAGTCATCCGTAACATCATTATCAGAAATAGACAAGATATAAGCACAATCCTTTTTCATTAACTTGATATCATCACACTGAACAAAATAAAATTCATCTAAGATAAGAGGATTGAGGATAACAGTCTCCCCATCCGAAGAAAACACAACTCTACTAGATACATCACGATCAAAACTACTAAAAGTAATAAAACGATCTCTAGTGTCCTCCTTCTCCTGAACTATAGGACCCTGGTTGACTCGGGCTTTCTTAAGCTCTGAATGTGGAGTCATCTCTACATCATCTTCTGGAACTATCAGATCAACCTAGAGAGGCTTCTGAGCTCCCAACGACTCTCGAATAGAAGAAAAGTAAAGTTTATTTAGATATTTCTTTGAAGAATGGGATAAAGCTATATCCCAAGTAGAATCAGAATTTGAAAAAGAAGTAGGAACAATAGGCTCACCAGTCACACACTTAGCTGATCCCTGCCCCTGATCCACTAAGTATTCCTTGGGAATCACTATAGCTCCTATTTTCATGTTTCTGTCAAGCCATTCTTTAAAAGTGATGCAATCTTCAAGTTGATGGCCCAACATCTGATGGTAGGGGCAATAATTAGGTTGATCTTACTTACCCACTTCATTTAGCCTTTTTGGTGCAGGTAACTTGAAGTCTGGCTTTTTCAGAAGATTTTTGAAGATCTTCTTCAAAGCCTCTTTCTTAAATGGATAAGTCTTACCAACCATTGCATTAAACTTTTCCCACTTTTCATTTCTTTCTTCTGGAGTAAGGTAAGGCCGTTGCTGATTAAACTGTGGCTGAAACTGTGGTGGCGGGTACTGTGGCCTTTGATACTGTTGATTATAAAACTGAGGAGGTGATCTTTATGCCTGAACATTTATTGACTGCTTTCCCTTATCCACAGCTGAAACTATTCCATATTTCTTTTCAAAGACCTTCTGGAGTTTCAACTTCTTAGGATCTGAAGCGGATTGATAGACCAGAAAGGAGAACTGTGAAGCTTCTTCTTGTAGACTGGAGGCCTTATTGAGCAACTTTTCAAATGTCTTAATAGTAAAACCCTTCAAAAGAAAGGCTACTAGTCCATGAATGTTCTTAAGCAAAATCTCAATCGCATGTTGCTCTTGCAATTGAGGTTTGCACTTCATACTCAAATTCCTCCATCTAAGTATGTAGTCAACTAACTTTTCTCCATGTTTTTGTTTCTCTATCACCAGATCTCTAATTATAACATGGTGCTGACTGTCTGCAAATCTTTTGACAAACATATTCTCTAACTCTATAAAACTGTGTACTGAACCGTTTGGAAGATCTGCATACCAATCAAACGCTACCCCTTACAGACTACTGACAAACTGTCTGAAAAGTAAAGCATCACTTCCCCCAGCATTGCAACAGCTGGCTCTAAAGTATGCTATGTGCTGCCTTGGGTTTCCCGTACCATCAAAGATCTTGAAGGAGGGAGGCACAAATCCCTTTGGGTATGGAATTGCATCAAACTCCTCTGGGTAGGGTCTACCCTTTGGAGTATATGACGAGCTCTGTGATTCTGCTAATGCCTCCCTTACTTGTTTTTCTACCATTTGCTTTATTTCTTTTGATTGAGAAGCTTTTACTTCTGGATCTTGCTGGTGCTCTTCTATAGTCTCAACCACTTGTTTATTTCCTACCACCTGAACAGGCTCGGGTTGAGAAGACTCAACCTATGCTCGTGGTGGTAAAGGACCTTGACTTTGGAAAGAAGCCATAGTGGCCATCATCTCTTCTATCTTCTTCTCCATACTTGAAATCTGCTCATCTTTTTTCTTTAATTGTTGTACAAGATGTTGAGTTAAGTCTGACGCTATGCCTTCCTCAACTACAACATCTTGTAATACAACATCTTCAATCTGCTCATTATAAGAAGTTATTCTTGTCTCAACCATAAGGACATCAGTCACTGTATCATCTAACATATCATCTCTATCTAAGTCAAAGTTTAAAGCCTCTTCCTCATCTAGATTTCTGATACTGTCTTTTAGTTCACCTATCATCTCCTCTATAGATCTTCCAGAAACATAGTTGGGATCAATAGGAACATACTTTTCATAGTTCATGTGGTCTGGAGTAGTATTCTCAACCCTCTCTTTCTCTTCAAGTTCACTTTCTATAGGTTTCTCAGGTGAAGCTACTACAGGAGAAGTAGCCTTTTTCTTGGGTCTCCAAACCTTCTTTTCATCATATGTCGAAGAGGTTTGGTTTGAGGATTCCAACCGCTCTACTTCAAGATAAGAAGATGGAGTAGGACCCGTAGAGTGGTGCCTATCTATCCGGGGAGAAGAATGGGTATGAGAACTACGTTGAATCTTATTAGGACTCTGTGGTGGTGCAGAAAAAGGGGACAACTGACGACTGACTTTCTGTGGAACATGCTTAGTACTCTTAAATTTCACTAAAGCATTAGTCAACACAATACTGTCTGTCTTTCTACTGGATCTCCTTGGCTCCCTAGGGTATCCATCAGTGAGAGCAGAGATTGCAGTTGTTTTGAATCTTCTTTTATGAACTTTTGCTCTCGACTGACCTCCTACCCTAGTTTCAATAAGTTTCTGCCCTAATGTTTCTTCTTCAATCCTATCACTGATCAACCTTCTCATTTTTCTTAAAAATTCTTCTCTAGTCTGTGGAGGACCATCAGCACAATCTTGTACTATAGCCTTTACCAAATTCTGAACATGTGTTTCTTTACTTTTTGTTGGCTTAGTGATAGACTTTCTAACAGTAGTAGGGGCTGATCGAGCAATCAACCTCGCATCTTCCTCTCCATCAGCAGCGTAGAGGTGATGGAACCTACTACCACTAAGATATGGAGAGGTTGGAGGGATAAGCTCATTCTTCTTTGACATTCCAAGTTTTTTCATTCTCCTTTTTATACGACGATTTTTATTCCTTCTCTGAGTTTTAGTCATAATCGTCGATAAATTGGAAGAAGATCCAATCTCAAACTGGCTAGGTGCACTGAAAGGGACTGAACTGTTTGCTACCACAACTGACTTGAGTTTCTGATCTAGACTTGATTACTCAATCCTATCAAATACTGAGGGTCTAGGGGCTACAGGAGCAGTTTGAGACCCGCATCCCAAAGTGAATTCTAAAATAGGTTTCTGATTAGCAACCTCACTGGGTGGAACAATAGTGAACTTAGGTCCACTAACAGACTATTACAAATCTTCAAACCCTTTTCCAAACTTGAATATACTACCATCAGCAAACGGATTGTAGGACAGGTTCATGTTGTTAGATAGAGAAAAGATTAATTTACCCATCATTTTTCCTGAAATTTAAAAGAGATTTTAATTAAACTCAGAATAATTTATTTAAATTACAAAAGTTTAATTAATCCAGTTAAATAAATTAATTTTTATCTCATTTTATACATATTGAGTTATAAAAATATAACTGCAATATATAATATTGGGATAAGAGTAAATTTTATTTAGTGATTTAAGTATAACTTTGAGATTTTGGACCCAGTGTTAACTCAAACATCAAGCTACAAGAAAAATGTAACTACAACATTCAAATAAGCACAGAGATTTCTTTACAAAAAGGTCGTACAAAGGATCTTCCGTTAGTTTTCTAACGGGGTCCAAAATAAAACCTCTAAAAATTTTTTTAGATACCGGTCAAATTATCCAAGAATGAAATGAATAAAAGAATCGGCGGAAGAAAGGTAGTTACAACCTATGGCAAGCACAAGTATACTACCGATTAAAAGGATATAAAATACTACTAAAGATGGAGAGAAGATTGATCCCCAGCAGAGTCGCCAGAAAAATCTTGGTGGGAAAAATTGTGTCACCACGCAGATTTTGATTTCTCATATTTTGTAATCGAATACTGCATTGAGAATAAAGTACAATCTCGAGAGATTGACACAATATTCTACAATGGATTTAATATCAAAATAGGGTTTTGAAAATTGATATTTCTATGATCAAACACAGTTCAAAGAATAACATATTATTTAGAAAAATAAACATGAAATTCTTAAGAATATGTTTAAAAATAGAAATAAGCTTTTTGAAAAATTTATTCATTCTTTTATTTAGATACAAAAAGAATATTATATCATCTTAAAAGACGAATATAACATTCTTTAAGATATCCATAAGCAAGAATGAGTTTTATAAAGTTTATTATTTTTAAAATTAAATATAACAAGCAAGAAATTATATTATCTGAAAAGACAATAATAACATCCTACATGTATATTTAAGATTAGAAATAAAGCTTTTTTTTAAAGATATCTGCATTCCCAAAGATTCTTGCCTTATTTTATATGAATAAAATAAGGTTTATTTTAGTCCAGGGTTCTCAAATCCCTATAGGAGCAAGCCCCTATAGTTAATTACATCCTAGGAGGGATACTCCTAAGAAAACTCTCGATTAAAGCAATGATTTCATACCCTTTTGACTACAAAGTAGAAGACAAGGAACAGAAGTAAGGATTTTCCAAGGAGAAAGCTCAACGTTGAACATTTATTAGTGAGTCAAAGGAGGAAAAGTAAGAGGTGCCGGATTCTGAGAAACTCAGAGGCGACCTCAATCTACCATATGTTAGGCTTTACATTTTAAGAGAAAATTTTATATTTAAATTGATATTTTATTAGGAATTGGGGATTATATACCCGAAGGGTGAAGACTTAAAATCTAAAAAGAATCTGCCTCAGAACCTAAATCTAATTTTGGTACTATAAAATATTGACCCGAACCTAACTAATGAAGTGCAAATCTGGACTTACCCCGACCTGGATTGGGGAGCCAGCTAACCACCTAAGCGCTTTAAAACCATGTATCCAGTCTCTTATGAAAGATAGGTAGGGATGTTATTTAAGTTTTAAGGAATTAAGGGCCGACATCTAAGATAGATCCTAATTGGCCCTTTAACTTATGTAGGGTGAAAAATGTCTAGAAATGCAATTAATATTTTAGACTCTTTTTAATTTGTATCTAATGCAATGCATGCTAATTGACTCGAATGCATAAAATGAATATGATGCAATTTTAAAATCAGGCTTAGAAAATAGGTTTTTCCCTAGAGATTTCACAACTTCCCCTTGATAGAACTGCACCCTCATAGGTCAAGTGGTCTGCCAGAACCCGTAGGCGGGGAGGTGCCTAACTAGGAATAGAAAGTAATAATATGCTTATGCTGACTCTCAGCGGTCCTGAGCTTACTTCTTAGATAGTTAGAGTTACTATGTGAGCCTAAATTTTTTTTAAAAAAAATTACAAGTAGAAGAATTTTAAGCGTACCCTTACGAAAAAAAAGCACTCCGATTTGTATCCAGGCTAAAACAAAACACGACATGCAAGTGCCCTAAAAAAAGTTACTGCACAAATAATGTAAACAAACAAAATAAATAATCCAAAATTATAATATCCAATGTTTAATGTCCATATTACACCCGAAATTTATAGAAAAGTAAAGTGGCCGGGCACCACTGACAACAAACCCGGATTCTAATCCTAAGAATGACGTAAGTGATTTTTGAACTGGGATATACTATTCCTTGAATCTTTATTTCTTCATCTTCTTTCTTCAATTTTCTTGTTCTATCTTTTCTTCTTCTATGAGATTCTTGGGTCCGTCGGGCTTGAATATCTAAATGAAAAGAAACTCATCCTTAAAAGGGGTATTTTCTTTTCTATTTGGATATTTAAATCATCTTAATCTGTCTTTCTAAATAAAAGTGAATAATCCTTTAAGGTATATTCCCCTTTGTTTAAATTCCAAATTGGGTGTGATATTCCACTTTCAAAAATCACTTTCACATTTATTGACTTTTCAAACACATTTATATTTACATTACATTTCACAGAAAGAAAATGAAATCTAGACCACCTGCAGGGTTATCCTAAGCAGTTTATGATAAAAAAAATCATCCCAAGCAGCTATATATTTGCATTTAGAATTAAATCCTCCAGTCGCACTTGGCCACACTCCTTTTTATTTGGGGGCTAAGCAGCTGAAGCACCTGTAGCACATATATATAATTATTAATTAATTAGCCCCCTTTACTGTCATGCATGAATGTGGCCACCTGTAGGAAATCATATTAACAATCCAGATCGCTCATAACCTATGGATAATCTAATCGTTAATCAAATCACAACAGAGAATGCAGTATAAATAAATAAACAAACACATCAATATTTTATAACCAGCATGCAATAAAACTCGAGAAAAAGCCCGTCACACAGCAGTAAGGAAATAAACTCCGGCCTAACCTAAAACTAGAGTCGGTTGTCCTAGCAAATAAATCTAAGTGTGTGTAATAGGTTATTTAGTTTTGATATGTCCTAGATTAATTATTATTTAATAGAAAATTTTTAGTTAATTAAATTTAATTTGTTAAATAAATAAGTAAAAGTAAAATAAAATAATAATAATAATAATAATAATAATAAATGAATGTCACTAAGTTTTCTATGTTATATGTCTCTATCCTTTAGTGTGCATGCACCCTAAGTCTAAGTTTTTTAAGACTCAATCCTTAATTTTTGTCCTTAAATGTCGCTAATGTTATATGGGTGAAAAATTTGTTATTACTAACCCTTAGGAATTTGCGCTTGTGCAAACGAAGTTTGGGGATCTAAAAACAAAAAGTAATCCTAATTAAATTGAAGTTACTACATGGACCTAAAGGAATGGTTCAAGCATACCACATAAAGGGGTCCCTAAAGGTTTTTTAAGTTTAGAAATACTCACAATCACCGGGGGCTACGACCCGGTGGTTCCACCCGTAGAATCTCTACCCGGTTGGATAGAGGCGACTGACGTCATTAGCTCCTTGTACTTTTATCCACTCGATCAGTATCGTTCCTCGTAGTTCATGCAAATATAGAGAAGAAAACAAGAAAATAGGGATTAGAAAACACATTTGATAATTAATAATAAAATAATTGAAATTTACTGAAAATAAAAGATGTACCTTTCTTCGGGCTTGATTACTGGTTCTGTTGACTTTGCTTTTGAAATCCTTTCACTTTCAACACTTACTTTATAATTTTTTCAATATTCATTTCCACTCTTCTAAACTTACACAATTTTCATAAAACAAATACCTTACCTCTCACACTTATATAGTTCATCCTTCCTAAAATCACACTCCACGCTTTCTTTCAAAACATTTCAATATTCGATGCACCTTTCAACACATTTTACTTCCCAACACATTCCACTTTTCAGAATTACTCTTATACTTTTAAGAACATATACTTTTCCTCGTAATGCCAAAATCATCACTTTTCACAAGACACACATTTAACTTTTCCATATATCTCTCTACAACACAAACCACTTTCATTTTTTAACATAAGTTTTCACTTTTCACCCACAAATTCCACTTTCAACCCAAATGAATCTCAATTTTTCAAAATCCAAACATTTTATAACACACATTTTTCAAAATATCTCATCACTCAAACACACATATACCTTCCAAAAACACACTTTTCAAAAAAAAAAAAAAAAAAAGCACACACACACACACACACACACTTTTACCTTTAAAACATATACTTTCACTTTCCAGAAACCCAAAATTTACTTTCTAAAGCCTACATGCCTTACATTTAAAATATATCATTGTCATAATTTAATCACAAAGCATATGCATAGTTTCCAATAAAATTTCACATATGAACTGATATCTTTTATTCTTTTCTAATCTCAATATAAGATTACGAACTAGATGTTAGGAATAAAAGATATACGGCAAACGATGCATCTTCTAATCTCTAAAAAAATATTTTCAATCAAAGAAATCTTTCCAAACATAAATTACGATTACTATAACTAAATTAACTCATCATATTTTTATCTCAAATATCCTCTTTTGAATGAAAAGGAAAACCCATGAATTTTAACCAGATTCTTTTAGATTTCTTCTCATAACATCTTTTAAGAAATGCATTTAGTCTTCATCTAAATGTAATGAGAAATAAGCATGCATTCCAATTTAATAGCTTATACATTCATGAATCATTAAAAATCCAAACAAGATTGAGTTAAACAATGGAAGAAAATTCTTCTCTTTGCTATAAGAGAAAACAAAAAGAAAAATTCTCACATTTTTAATCTAACAAACTTTCTTCTCCTTTTAAAAAATGATATTATTAAACTTTCTCAAATCACTTTTTCATCATTAAAATTGTTAAAAGAAAAAGAAAGAAGATGAATATGTAGAGGATATACCCAAGATTTAGAAGATTGCCGGCGTACAACTGCTGTAGGAGCGACGGAGGAGGCTTTGTATGGAGAGGATGATTTCGTGTAACTTGAAGAGGAGAGGAGAGTGGGTGTTGGAGTTCCTTGCGAATGGGAAGGAGGAGTTCTGATTTTTTTTTTTTTAGAGAGGGAGATGAGAGTGGGCGGTTTTGGGTTGAGGGAGAGGGAGAGTGGGTGGTTATGGGTTGTTGCTGAACCCTTTGACCATGAACCGTTCGTTGGACATTTGAAGGCCTTAATGATTTTGGAATTCTGTGATCTTATGCTCATTGGATTCATCTCGTTGTGTCGTTCGATTCAAGTATAAGCTCGTCAAAATCAGAGACCGTTTGGTAACTCAAATTGCGGTTTGAACCTTCTAACAACACTTTGAGCCCTTGATTCGGACTCATTTGGGCTCGGATTGGGTTGATCTTGGTGTCGTTGGGTTTATATTCCTGAGACGCTCAGTTCGACTATAAGTTTGCTGAAATTGGAGTTCGGATGGTCTCTGAATTAATTTTTAAAGTTTCCAAACTTGATTTTGCATCGAGATTCATGCCCGATTAAGATAATTTTTTACGACGTATCAATTATTATTACATATATACTTGTGACGAGTCAAAACATGTTAATCGAAGCCATTGAAATCGAATTCAATTTGAGTTAATTTGATTTGATTTTGATTTGATTGGAATAAAAGGTCGAGTCCGTGCTATGTCATTAGGTATCCACCTAAGGGAAATCCTGCAGGTGACGTCTACACTAGGCTACGAAGACCTAGGTACTAGAGTCAATTTCGAAAAAATTGACCTCGAATAATGAGGTCAACAGACCTTGCCATGATGGATTATATCCCATCAAGAATGTCTCCTAGCGATCTTCCACAACTGTGTTTATGGCTGCTTCCACTCAGTCGGACATTTGGCACAACAGATTAGGCCATCCTCATATTAAAACTTTTACTCGTATTTCACATTGTAATCTGGAGCTCAATATTCTTACTAATAAGTTTTTCTGTACTTCATGCATTTTAGCCAAATCTCACAAATTAGTTTTTGATAAATCTGTAAATTGTCATAGCGAGATTCTTGAATTGGTGCACTCCGATGTTTGGGGTCCATCCCCAGTGGTCTCGAATCAAGGCTATAAATACTACGTTATATTCATCGATGATCACTCTAGATTTACTTGGCTCTATCCTCTAATGCAAAAATCCGATGTAACTATCATTTTTATTCAGTTCAAGAAGTACATTAAAAAACTTACATCCAAATCTATTAACTGTTTAAGAACTGATGGTGGGCTGGAATACAACAATCATTACCTCACTAACTTCCTAAAGAATAACGACATTTCTCACCAAATGTCGTGTCCGTACACCCCGGAACAGAATGGCACCTCTGAACATAAACATAGACACATTCTGGAAACAACTAGATCGCTTCTCATTACTGCATCTGTTCCTACCAATTACTGGCCTGATGCCATGCTTACTGCAACATACCTTATAAACCGTATGCCATCTCCCTCCACCAATAACATTTATCCGTTTGAAATCCTATATCATCAAAAACCCAAATACAAACATTTAAAAACCTTTGGCTGTGAGTGCTATCCACTCCTTCCATCTCCTCTTCGTAACAAACTTCAACCAAAGTCTCAATCGTGTGTATTCCTTGGGTATTCTGAAATATATAAAGGTTAAAAGTGTCTCAATATTCACTCTAACAAAATCTTTATGTCTCGGCATACAACGTTCAATGAGCATAGGTTCCCATTTTCTACTCAAATTAACTCATCTGTTTCTCTGGACACGCCTATCTCTTCGTTTCTACTTCAACCGGTCTCCCCTGGGCACCCTAAAACTGGCAAGATTCCTATTACAACCAACAATTTAACTTCAGCTCACCCTACAGCTGCTTCTAAAAACCACCCTCCCACAAATAATACGATTCGCACAAACTCCAGTCAATCACCCACAACTAATTCTAATCCCAAAAGCAACACTGCTGCAGACTCCGCATCTTCCAGCGATACGGCTTCGGCATGCATCCCTCGCCACCACATGATAACTAGAAGTTAGACCGGCTCGTTAAAACCATGGATTCAAATGAATCTCGCACATACTCAAGAGCCTACCCCTCTTGAATTAACTCCACAAAACTACACCGAAGCTGCCAAACATGTTCAGTGGCGCCAAGCCATGGCATCTGAGTTCTTTACTCTGCAAAAGCAGAGAACCTGGACGCTAACTCCATCTCCACCCAACGCAAGTATTTTAGGCTGCAAATGGATGTTTCGGATAAAACACCACGCCGATGGCTCTGTTGCTAGCTACAAAGCTAGGCTTGTAGCTCAAGGCAACCATCAGGAACATGGCATAGATTATAATGAAATATTTAGCCCCGTGGCTAAACTACCAACTATTCGTATTCTTCTAACTATTGCTTTGCATAACAATTGGCCTGTTCAGCAGCTTGACGTAGCAAATGGGTTCCTCCACGACAACTTATCTGAAACTATATACATGGAGCAACCTAAAGGATTCGAAGACTCCTCTAATCCGCATCATGTCTGTCGCCTAAATAAAGCCCTCTACGGCCTCAAATAAGCTCCTCGTCAATGGTATAACACATTCACAACTCATCTTCTCTCTCTCTCTCTCTCAGCTTTAAACACAGTAAATTAGATCCTTCACTACTGATATACAACCAATCTCAAGTAAGCATGTTCCTACTTATTTATGTAGATGATATTTTAATAACAGGTACCAATCAAGATGCTATTGCCAAGCTTCTTGATCAACTCAATACCAAGTTTTCTATGAAAAACTTAGGCATTGCTAGCTCTTTTATCGATATTCAAATTCATACTTCACCTGCTATGTATTTCTTTCTCAAACACCATACGCATTGTTTATTCTTCAACAGGCTAACATGAAAAATTGTAATTCCCTCACCAATCCCAACTGCACCAAAGCTCTGTCCAACCCGCCCAGTGACGAGTTACTATCTGATCCCTCTACTTACCGCAGAATTATAGGTTCCTTGCAATACCTTACGTTGACTCCCCCGGACATA
The DNA here is from genome assembly GCA_016618105.1 of Dendrobium huoshanense. Lineage (NCBI taxonomy): Eukaryota > Viridiplantae > Streptophyta > Magnoliopsida > Asparagales > Orchidaceae > Dendrobium > Dendrobium huoshanense. Next base: position 76,666,660 of record CM028351.1, read on the forward strand.
GCATATACAGTCAATCTTCTTTTACAACATATGCACGATCCGCTTCCGTCGCACGCTTTCCTGTTCAAAAGACTCCTCTGGTACATTAAAGGGACAACCAACTAATTGATTCCTATCACAAAGAGTACTCTTGTTCTATGATCCTTCTCAAATGCTGATTGGGCCGGCGATCCCATATCTCGGAAATCAACTTCCAGATACTGTTCCTTTTTGGGGGCGACTCACATCTCTTGGACTGTTAAAAAGCAACACACTATAGTTGGATCATCTACCGAGTCTGAATACAAGGCGTTAGCATCTCTAAAATCTGACATTATTTGGCTTAGAAGAATTTTAACTAACTTCGGCATCTCCTCAGATCAACCGACATATCTCTTCTACGATAATACATCGGCAATTGTACTTGCTAACAACCCTGTCTTTCATGCTCGTACCAAACATATCGAGATTGACCAAAGATTCGTCATAGATCACATTCACAAGAACAACATTCGTCTCCTACCAATAGGCACCATAGATCAAATTGCATATATCTTTACCAAACCCCTTTCGACTAATCGGTTTCAACAGCTTAGAATCAAACTGAAGATCACTCCGAATCATCAGTTTGAAGGGGGATAATAGAATATATAAATCGATAAAAACAAACTAATATAGCTTGTACACGTGTATCTCTTACATTGGTTTGTTTCACTTCTTGTATCTCACTAGTATCTATATATAGGTTGTACCTAGGGATAATGAATGATATCTGAGAATATATTTTCATCCACTTATTCTCTGTTTCTTCTCTTGTGTTTCTTGCTTTCCCTGTACCGTGTAGAAGGCAACTTCTTTAGATACAAACTTTGTCAAAATACTTTTAGGGGCTGTTTGGTTGCCTGAGTTAGGAGAGTAAAGTAAAACAATTACCTGTATTTACTATATTTGGTTGTTTGGATAATTTTGAGTGGAACAAAAGGAAAGCATAGGCTGCCTTAGGCGTGTATACGGAGGCTATTTTGCGTGAATTAGAAACCCGCTCGTATTGAGCGGGTTATAAATTCATCAGAAGAAAAGCTTCATCGTCCTCGTGCTATTCGGCTTCATTGCACGATAGGCTTCTTCGGCTCCTTCGTTCTTCTTCGACTTCACTCCGGCAAGCAGCTCCGGAGAGAGTTCGCTCCGGTGAGCAGCTCCACTCCGTCGCCCTCAAGCCCGGTGCGGTTTAATCCTCTGTTCCTCTACATCTTCGTCTTGTATCCCATCCTCCTCCTGTTCCTCGACGGGAAAGGTTCTGGTGGCCGCCTAATCTCTCCACCGGCGGATGATCTGCTCGTCTCCAACGGAGTCAATCCGGGTGGAAACTCTGGCTACTCGACATTTTTGCTTCGAAGGATAATCACGAGATCCTCGAGGTTTTCTTCTGCGGAAGGTTGCGAGCATACTTATGGATTTCTCCCGTGCACTAAAACGGTGGTGGGGAACCTATTTCTTATTTTGGCTTACAGCTTCCTCATGTACAAGGCGGCAATCTTCTTGATTAGGGGAAGTGAGCTTTTGCTCGAAATCCTTGGGCCTGGGATCATCGGTGGCCTTTTCTTACCCATTCTCGGTGCCCTTCCGGATGTCTTGCTTATACTTGGTAAATTTCGAGCAATTTCCCTTTTATCAGTTTTATTTTTTTAATTAGTTGGGTTTTTTTTTTTATGAATTACAAATGAAACATTTTGTATTTTCAGTTGTGCCTTGGATGATCGAATCTTTTCAATTTTTGTTTAAACTTAAATAATTTTCATATTGCTGATGATTATAACATGAGGGCATGCTTAGTTTCTTGGATCATGACGCGACACTTACACTGGCTCACTTCATTCTGAACAGATTGTGGATCAGAAACATGACTGAGCTGGAGCAGTCCTATAATTTTGTTAAGCGTCCTCTGCTTATCTTCACTAGTCTTAAATATTTGCATCCAGCTTGTTAGTAGTTGTAGGCACACCCTCTGTTAGAATTCTGGAGTGCTTTGATGATTGGAATACTGCAACTGTTACAGAAAGCATCGCCTTGCTACTTCGGCGACAGTGAAGGAAGGGAAGGTTTACATTAATCATTTATTGCGACTGGGCATTACAAAGAGGACTCATGTTATTACCGAAGCTGTTTTCACTGCTTTGACTGCTAAGTGATCATAATGTTCTTGTCTTTGCGCTATATTTTAATATTTTCATATGATTTTGCAAGTACATCTGTAGTGGATCTATGTGATTCAGATTTTATTTGGTATTTTGCGTTTTGTTCTTTTCCAAATGTTGTAGTTTTTTTTTTTCAAATGTTATGTTGGAGATCATAATTCCACTTAGTGGGATAAAGGCTTGTTGTTGTTGTTGTAGGTGGATTGTGAAACTTTATTGGATGTATTTGATGTTTAAGCTTGTGGAGCATAATTGATATCTATGAAAAAAAGTCTTACGCAGAGATGTTATGTGGAAGAGATTAAAAAAATGGCATGCATAGTGGATGAGATTGAGGCTTTCTTTGGAACAGTTTTTGTACTGCTTTCTAAAGCAGTTTTTAAGTCCAAAAATTTCTTGAATTAAAAATTTTGTACTAAAAAGTTATTTTAGGAAGCTGTTCCAAATGAAGCCTGAATTGCTCCCATAAAAATTTCATGATGAAAACTACAACGAAACCAACATGAATTAATCATCAATTTAGCGAAACTGTGTAAAAATTCTGAGTGATTTTGCACATTTGTTTTCTTCCATTTATTTGCTCTTAGATGATTTTAAATTTGATTCTCATTCTTATATCTATTAGAAAAGGCATAATCCTTAGCATATTTCAATGCTATTATTCGATTCGTTTTCAATGGCACTAACAAGTAACAAGATCCTTAACCAAGTTGTGATGAAATGAAATCTATTGCTAAATCTTCACAGCTCATTGATTAGAGTTATTTTTATGATTAGTACTCGAACTGAGCGCAACAGCAGATATTCTTTTTCTGACTCCATAATTCTTTCAGCATTGCAGCTTTCAAATGGAAACAACTTGTTTTTTTTCAAGTTTTTTCTTCTTCATGTACATAATAGGAAAAGTGATATTAGATCTGTGGCTGTTGATTTTCGTTCGGCTGCTCTGTTTTATGTAAGATGATTTGCATTTTAATTACCATTAGTGTAATTATGGTCTCTTTTTTTTTATAGCTTTTGGCCAATACCTTTATGTTGAATTCAAAAAAAAAATTATTAAAAAATTGCTCTAGAAAATAATAAGAAAATTATTTCAAATCAAGTCAATATCATAATATATGGGAGCTCTTCTTCAGTATTTTGACTCAAAATTCAAGTTCGAGAAACCTAATGACTGTTATCTATGTAATTTTTGTAGTCCAAGTTTAAGTAAATTTTATCTTAATTCGATTTAGGTTTAAATAAATTAAATTATATATAAAAAAAATTTATAACACAAAATAATAATTATTATTATAAATATATTGCTTTTATAAATATACTTATTTTAATGCTAAAATAAATTATTACAAAAAAATGCTTTTACTTTACTCTAGATATGCCTAACCAAACAAGAGAAACAATTCTCCTGTATTTATTTTACAAACAACCAAACAGACTCAAAGTGTTTAGAATGCATTACATTTACTTTACATTGCATTTATTTTACACTGCATTTCTTTTTCGGGCAACCAAATAGCCCCTTAGTGTTAGAGCAAATCACTCATGCACGGAATTGTTTGCTGGAAGGCCCAGTGGCAGATATTTGTTTGCGGCCTTGGGATCTAAACATTTTTTGAACTAAAAATTTTTGACAAAAAAAAAAAAAAAAAAAAAAACAAATCTTGACCAATTAAAAAATTAAAAAATATTTTACTCTTCATAAATCATTAATTTGCAAGCTCCCTTATGTCGAAACAATTCTATTGAGTATTGAGGAGAAGATTTTACTCATGTAAATATTTTAATATGACAATATATTTGCAAAATATTTTGTCGCAGTGCCTTAGAACCCACGCTCACTAATTAGTAGTTAAGAATCTTATAAGCATAATATTCCTCTTCTATTTTCGAATTCCATTAGCACCCACGCAACAATTTATATATTCTTTAAATTTATTTTAGACTCTAAATTAAAAAGAAAAATAACGAAAAAATAAGCTTAGAGAAGTGTGAGGGGATTCACGTGATTGCTCCAAGCAAGTTTCTACATTGGTTCCTCCATGTGTCTTCGTAGATCTTTGGGGTTACTAATGGAAGAAAGTCTTCAAAGCCGAAGATCGACATGTTCTCTTGCTCACTAGGAGGGTGAAAATGATTCAAGATTATCGGTCTCACCAAAAGGGTGAAAACGATTCTAGATTCTCTGCCTCACCAAGAGGGGGTGGAAAGGATTTTAGGTTCTTTGCCTCATCATGAGGGTGGAAATAATTCAGATTCTGAACATCACCGTGGAATGATGGAAGTGATTTTGTTAGAGTTTCTTCTACTTATTGTTGGAGATAAATGAGTGTCACTAAAGATTTAGTGTAATATCCCGAGAGGATGACTCAAATGAATGGATGTATGTCAAGAATTGACCAAATCACTATTAAATCTTTGATGTGCTCGTTCCTTTATTCCAATTTTTTATTTTATGCATATTATTTTCTTGAAATATGAGATGAAGATATTGTGATAAATTTAGATTGTTTTCTATAAGCAAGAAAAAAAATTTGAAAATTAAAAAAAGGAACATAAATATTTTTTTGTTCAATTAAAAAAATAATTTTATTTTGTTCTTTGATATTTGCTTTTGATTGTGTTTTTGTTTAACATCATTCTTAAAAGAAGAAAGGTTTTGAAAAAGAAAATTTAAAATAACTAATTCACCCTCCTCTCTTGGTGTGCTTCTGTAGTTCAAGTTAGTGTAATGATCCAAATTGGACTTTCAACTTATAGTAAAATAAAACATCTCAAGAAGACAAACCAAACAACATCAAAATTGATCTAATCTGAACCCAAATGGGCCCAGATCAGAAGATCGAAGCGTGCTTAGAGGTTCAAAGCATTAATTGGATGACCAAAAGATCCCAAAATAGGTCATGCTTATAGCTGAATCATGCGGTTCTACGAGATGAATCCAACGAGCCTATGTTCTCTCAATTCTAACATTACTAAGACACTTAAATGCTTGAAAAATGTAACATGATTGGGGGAATCAATATGGGTCGTCCGATAAAGCACTCTGAGCTTTCCTTAGATCTTCTCCATCATTTTAAGTTTTTCTAGATCATCATAAAAAATTTTAGGAGTTCAAATGATTTTATTATATTTGAAACGACCTTCTTGCAATTAGCTGCTAATGTGAAATTATGAAGTAATTGAAAATATATAGCTTTTTGATGATTTTTTTTACTAGATAGTGGACGCAATTATGAATCCGCCTCCACCTAACAATTGCACCTTCAAATACGGTAGAATCACCGCCCTATCGTCGTCTTCCATGTCCAACTTCTCCCGTCACTGTCTGTCACCCCAATTCTCTTTCAGCTTCATTACAACAATCTCCTTCCCAAAAGACAACGCCTTCATCTCCGGGCAATCCATAACATGCACCACTTCCAATGAAGGGAACATAAATGACACTCCAAACACTCTCAATCTTCTCAAATCCCTCAAGTAGAGCCTTCAAAGACTTGGCAATGACCAACCGGCCGCTCCAACTCCATGATTTTCCTCACCACCGAGATCGATTTAATTATCAAGATCGACTATTTGATCCATTTCGCTGCAACATTACGGAGTGAGATCTTCCAAGCTCGGTAATCAAATCATCCACGAGAGGTTTGACAAGTAGTGGCAATCAGAAATCTTCAACGCAGTAAGTTCGGTAGCATTTTTTTAGGACAAACTCCTCTCCAAAAAATATCCTTTAACTTTGATAAGCTCTTGAGCTCTTCTTCCACTAGCCTTGAGAGGGAAGACTTATCACCTCCACCATCACTTACCTTCGACACCACCTTTAAGCTCTCGTAAAACTCGATTTTTAGCATATGGATATTGAAACGAATGATCTGACTCCCTAGCTGCAAAGTCGAGAACCTGACAGACTTAAGGTGTTGATAATGTCGATTGGTGCTGCTAACATAAAGGAATTTTGCATCTCCATAGCTGCATCATTCATTTCAGTATCCAAATGCTAAAAAATTAATGAGTTTTGCAATAGCTTAGAGGTGGTGTCGATGGTATGTGACGGTGACCGCGATAAGTGTTCCCTTTCGAGGCTGAAGGAAGTAGCGCTCAGGAGCTTGTCAGAGCTAAGGGAGATTGTTTGGAGATGAGTTTGCTTATGGAAATGTTGTCGAGTCTGACTGTGCTGATGATTTCTTGTTGCCAAAACTTGTTAAACCTCTCATGGGTGATCGATTACCGAGCTTGGAATATCTCACTTTGTACAATTGAAGCATAACGAAGCAAATAGTCGATGTTGATAATGAAATAGTCGATGTTGATAATGAAATCAGTCTCGATGGTGAGGAGAAGAATGGTGTTGGGGCAGCCAGTTGGGCATTCCCAAGTCTTATGATCAGGCTTTGCTTCAGGGATTTGAGAAGCTTAAGAGTGTTAACTTATCGGAATATATGACAAATTCTCTGAAGCTAATGATCGTTCACATTATTCAAACACAAATATATACAATTGATACGTCCACAAAAAAATGCCTTGATCGAGCATGAATCTCGAGGCATATTCCAATTGGAATTTTTTGGGATCATATGGATTCCAATTTCGGCAAACTTATAATCAAATTGAACATCTCAAAGGGACGAACCGAACAGCACCGAAATTTGTCCAACCCAAGCCCAAATGGGTCCAAATCGGGGGCCCGGACAACATTTGGAAGGGTTAAAGCATTATTTGGATAATGAAATGATATCCAAATATGGCATGCTTATAGTCAAATCGAGCGTCTCGGCGAGATGAATCCAACGAGCCCAAGATCTCTGAATTCCGACACTGTTAACACACTTAAACAGTTAAAAAACTCTCTATGATCAGGGGAATCAATACGAGTCATCCGATGGAGCACTCTGAACCTGCCCCGGATCTTCTCTAGATTTACGGGGTGCGCCACTCATGAAAATCTATAAATAGACCCCCACTCTCTACATGAGGGGGACCTTTGGCTTGAGATTGAAAAGAGCTCTGAAGCTTCAAGAGCTCTAGCACCACTGCACGGCCGTCGCCTGTCGCCGGACCACCGGCCGCCGCCTGTCGCCGGACCACCGCCTGGCCGCCGCCTACCGTCGGACCGACGCCCGGCCACCGCCTGCCGTCGGACCGCCGCCCGGTGGTGCCTTCCGCCGGACCACCGGCCGCCGCCTGTCTCCGGACCACCGCCCGGCGCCGCCTACCACTGGACCACCGCCCGGTGGCCGCCTGCCACCGGACCACCGCCCGGCCGCCGTCTGCCACCTGTCGCCGGACCACCGCCTGGCCGCCGCCTGCCGGACGACAGGCCGCCTCCTGTCGCCGGACCACCGCCCGGCCGCCGCCTACCGCCGTACCGCCGCCCGGCCGCCACCTGCCGCCGTACCGCCGCCCGGTCGTGCCTTCCACCGGACCGCCGCCCTACCACTGCCTGCAACCGGACTTCAGACCGACCTTCGTCGGACTACCGCTCGGCTGCCACCCGACGCCAGACCATCGCTCGGTCGCCGCCTGCCAGACTTCAGCCCGACCTTCGTCGGACTACCGCCCGGCCTTCACCTGCCGGACATCCATACGACCATCTCCAGACCTTTGACTGTCTCTCCAAATCACTGTAATTCGACCGCCTCTAAATCGAGGGATGGGTCAACCCTTGTAATTCACTCAAGTTTAGTGGAATATTTTCACCTGGGCAAGGCCCCGTGGTTTTTCCCTCTTTGGGCTTTCCACGTAAAAAAATATTTGGTGTTCTACTTCTCTCTTTCTGTTTGTGTGTTGGATATTCATGCATCGCTAAGACAAAAAGTTTACTCACTCTACCGCCACAAATCTTTTAGACCACAACAGTTTGGCGCCGTCTGTGGGAACCACTATCCCACAACTTTAAGTACTCCTACAATGGTCAACTGGCATAGCAGTCGCATCATCGGAGCTTCTCGCTCGAACTCCCACCAATCCAGAAATCTATCTACAAATCACAGACGCCTGATGTCTGCCTCTTTTCATCCTGGGGGGCAAAATGCTGCCGGAGAAGGGACCTCGGGACCTTCTTTAGAAGAAAGAATCCGCAAGATGGAAGAATCTCAAAATGAGATCCTTCAACTCCTGCGAGAGAATCGACAGCCAACATTGGCACAACGAGAGAAAATTCTTCTCCCTCAGGATATAACACGGGTTGAAGATGTTCAATTCGAACATCTTCGAGCAGAAATTCATCTTCCTCCACATGGAAGACATCCTCAGTCACGACAGGATAACGAACTTGCCGATACAGCAAGTTCTATACATCCTCTTCCCTCAACTCGACAGCCTCACATTCTTCTGGATCTCCTAGAAGGCTCTGCCCAACCACACCTTGCTGAGCTCCCTCATAATGCTCTACATCACGAACTACAAAGATTGGTACGCGAAGAGTTCCCCCGAGGAGATATGAGGTGAGCTCTCCGACAGAGGAACTTCCATGAGTCATCACCTCTAATTGAAGCAGTTCTTCTGCACCCCATTCCGGTTGGATTCAAAGTGCCAAACGTTGAGTCCTACGACGGGACGACTGACCCATATGAGCATATCGACTACTACAAAACCATCATGCATATTCAACGAGCATCGGATGCACTCCTTTGCCAAGTTTTTCCTTCCACCCTTAAAGGACAGGCTCGAACGCGGTTCTATTCACTTCCGTCCAGAACAATCCCTTCATTCGCCAAATTAGCCAAACTATTCGTTGAACAGTTTGTGGCTAATTGAAGAATTATTAAGGATTCTTCCCACCTCTCCGAGATTCTCCAAAATGAGGGAGAATCGTTGAAGGAGTATTTTCAGTGGTTTTCAACAGAGGCTCGACAGGTTCCAGGAGTAGACCCTGAATTACTCCGAGGAGTTTTTCTTGGCGGTCTTTATCCTGGCTCCTTCTATTCAGCACTCATGCGTGACACCGTTCATTCATATGCTGACCTGATCCATCGTGTGGAGGCACAAATTTCTGCAGATGAAGCTATAAATGCTCACAGGAAACAGTTTGAGCAAATCAACGGGAAGCGCAAAGGTGCACCTAGGATGGACAATTCATTTTCACAACAGAAAATGCAAAGAAAGGATGATATACCTCCTAGGCCTCCATTACCGCGATGAGAACCTCGACAGGAGAAGGAGTATACCCCACTCAACACATCTCGAGCAAATGTATTGATGGCCGTTCAAGATCAAGATACATTAAAATGGCCGAATCCTTTGAAGCCGAATACAAGAAATTCAGATTAGCACTGTCACTTTCATCGAAGTCGTGGTCACACTACCGAAGCCTGTAAGCAACTCAAGGACGAGATTGAAAGACTTATCCGCCAGGGCTACCTTCGACAATTTATTCAAGATTCATCTGCCCGAGAGGAAGCTCGTCCCGCTGAGGGGAAAAATCAACAATAGAGACAACCATTGAATAATATTCAAGTGGTTGGAGAAATTGAATGATCACGCACTTCGTGCATTTGTATTAGTAATACTACTTGTCTTGTTGTCTCTTTTATGAGCAGGGTATCACTTTGATATCTTTAATATTTTCTTCTAAGTTAAATGTTGTATTGTGCTAGTACATAGATCTTATGTGTTGAGTACGTTGCAACTTGTATTTCCCCTAAGTCAGACTAGGGAATTATTGTACTATTCTATATAATACATTAATGCGATGTTCACGTGGTTGTGATATTATTTTCGCTTAAGAAAGATAATTTTTTTATCAAACTCTTTCTTTGTGATTCAAGAAATACACAGTCTACATTGTATCTCAATCATCGGATGATCAATCCCAGGGGGATTTGATCCGACCTCATCCACATAGGTTAACGTCATCGAGTAGGGCTCTAACATACAACCTCGGATAGGTCTTATATCCTTGGTGGATTCTTCTGACCTCATCCACACAGGTTAACATCATCGAGCAGGGCTCTGATATACAACCTCGGATAGGTCTTACATCCTTGGAGGATTCTCTCGACCTCTTCCACACAGGTTAACGTCATTGAGCAGGGCTCTGACATACAACCTCGGATAGGTTTTACATCCTCGATGGATTCTCTCGACCTCTTCCACACAGGTTAACGTTATCGAGCAGGGCTCTGACATACAACCTCAGATAGGTCTTACATACTTGGTGGATTCTCTCAACCCCTTCCACACAGGTTAACGTTGTCGAGCAAAGGCTCCGACATACAACCTCAGATAGGTCTCTCATCTTTAGTGGATTCTCTCGAGCCCTTTTACAAAGGTCAACATCACCGAACAATATTTTGAGTGAACAATGTTCTTGTTGAGTGTAGTAATTAGGTTGTTAAGCCTAAGTTAATGTCCCAAGGCTACCAAGAGGGGGGGTGAATTGGTAGTTTAAAAAATTTAAGCCCTCTTTTAAAAATTAAGTTCAACCGAAATAAAAATATTTCTTTTAAGTTTTGTAAAAAAAGTTTTTCAACCACAGAGTTTTTAAGACTTAAAATTAAAATGCAGAAACGTAAAAACAGTAAAGTAAATGACACCAGATTTATAGTGGTTCAGTCTAAAACTAGACCTACATCCACTCCCCAGAGGCACCCTCTGAGTATTGCACTAATACCAATAGTGACTCTCCTTTTGCACCCACAGCAAGGCGGAGAAGCCTTTACAACACACTCTTTTCACCACTCCCCGGTGCGGCAGAGAACCGTCGTCCTTTTACACAATCCCCAGTGTTGGCAGAGAATCGTCCGCCCTTTCACACAATCCATAGTGTTGGTAGAGAACCGTCCATCCTTTCACACTCTCCTAGTGTGGACAGAGAACCCTTTGTCCTTTCACACTCTCCTAGTGTGGGCAGAGAACCCTTCGGCTGTTCACACTCTCCAAGTGTAGGCAGAGAACCCTTTGGCTGTTCACACTCTCCAAGTATAGGCAGAGAACCCTTCGATTGTTCACACTCTCAAAGTGCAGGCAGAGAACCCTTCATCCTTTCACACTCTCCAAGTGTCGGCAGAGAACCGGATCTCCTTGACAGATCTTCTCACAAGAATCTAGAAGGAAGAAGGAAAAGAGTGAAGTAATCCTAATTCACAAGTAGAGATTCTTACCTTTGAACTTCAAGTGAAGCCTTCTCGCTCCAGTGGTAGGAATCCTCCCTTGAATGCACTCTTCCACTCTCTCCTTGGCTATTCTCTCAAGAGGGATGAAGATCAAATGACAAAAAGAGATTGGGTGGCAGTCTAATTTGGACTATTTATAGAAAAGACAATAAAAATCGCCCAAAAACTGCAAGTTTTCAATTCTGTACGCAGTGGATCGTCCCATACGATCGTGGATCGTCCTGGACGATTTTACTTAAATGATTTGAAACGACCCAATTTGTATATGTGTACGAAATGTCTTCGTACAGCTGATCATCCCGTACGAACTAGGTTCGTCCGGTATGAACGGTTATTATAAGGTCGGTTCTAGAAACTGCTGAAAACTGTTCTAAGTCGATTAATCATTTGGACGAAAATTTGTTTGTCTAGACAAAATTTTTACAGAGGACTGATCGTCCTGGACGATTTTTAATTTTGTCGGAACAAAAATTTTCCAGAGGACCAATCGCCATGAACGATAATTTTATTTCGTCTGGACGAAAATTTTCTAGAGGCCAGATCGTCTTGGACGATATTTATTTTCGTCTGGATGAAAATTTTCCAGAGGATCAATCGCCATGAATGATAATTTAATTTCGTATGGACGAAAATTTTACAGAGAACCAATCATCCTGAACAATAATTAATTTCATCCTGGATGAATAGGACTTAGAAAATTTTTTTTAAGCAAGTTCCTATTCGTTCTATGTGCTCAATAGGAGATAACTGTCTGATCGTCCCGTTCGAATGAATATCGTCCCGTACGATCAGTATAAATTTTATATGATCTCCTTATGTGTGTGTGTATGTTTTTATTCACTCAAATTACAATCTTTCCCTTTCAATTTAATTTCAAAGAAAAGTGCAAGCTTCAAATTTTACAAAGTATCTCATGTTGAATTTGATTTGAAGTCTTCGTAGTCTGGAGTTTATTTTTCCTGAAATGTTAGTACACACAAGAGCAAATACAATTCTTCTAAAATTATTAGGAGATAACTACACATTTGAACAATAATGTTTGGAATCATCAAAACTATACAAGTTGCAAAAATGCAAAGCAAGCAAATAGCAACTATCTTAACAATCTTCCCCTTTTTGATGATGGCAAAATAATTATTGTTTGTATGATTTCAATTTAAACAAATCTTCTAAATTCCTCCTGAATTTATGAATACATGAAAATAAGGAGGCATTTTGAACCATAGAACCAATTTTTTGTTTTTCAAAAATTTTTAACAAAACAGACAAAAAAATAAAAAATTTACAAAGATCACAAGCAAAACACAAGTAAAACATACAAACACAATAATTTCTCTCCCTTTTTGACAACAACAAAAAGTGAAGAAGAAATAGATGAGAAATATAAGTAATTGTATGAAATTCATTTGAAAATTTAATCTAAATGGTGATTGACAAAAGTTATGCAATCTAAAACTAATAACATTAGGTCAATCATAAAAATTCATAGAATTTAAGAAGTAATATAACATTGCAAGTAAGAAGAATTTATCAAAGACATGATTCAATTTAGACATTCGAATATAGAAAATCATTACAAGTGAGATGAATAAAAATTTTATATTTCAAAGTTCAATAGAATATAAATGAACATAAGATCAATTTGAATTAAGAGAATGAAAGAATTTGGAAAGAAGAGAATTACCACATGTGGCGCTTTGCGCATCTTTTTCAAATTTTTGAGCACATTTTTGTGCATCTTTTGACATTGGGCTAATTTTGTGCCTCTTTTTCATATTTGCGAACCTTTGCGCATTCCTTTTGATTTTTGTACTCTTTGTACAATTTTTAAGAGTAATTGAAACCAATTCTTTCCAAGATCAATAATCTAAAGTTTCAAATTTTTCTAAGTGCATAAATATCACTTGAGCAAAGAAATACAAAATAAGAAAACATCTAAATTGCAATAATAATATTAACTTTTATGTAGTCTAAATGAATAGACATGAATTTAAAAGTTCTAATTATAACAAGTTATAAACAACCTTTAAATTTAAAAAGACTAGATTTTCTAATGTAATTAATCTCAAATTACAATCTAATTTAAGCACAATTAAGATTAAATAAGACTAATGAAATTCATTAAAATTAATCACATTCCAAAAATAACACAAAATTAAATCAACTACGACATGTATTGATATTAATGAGAAAGATTACATGATCATTTCTTAATATCAAAACAATAACAAAACAACAAACATAAACAAACATAACTAAAATAAATACTAAAATAAACACTAATACAACAAAACATTTAAAACAAAATACAAGTACAACAAACACAAAATCATCTCTCATTCTCTATTCTTTTGGAGTAGGAGGAGGAATGCCACCAAAAAGGTTGAAGTAGGAGGCCATCAACATAACATTGGTATTGATTTCATGTACTTCATTTCTGATGTTACCAATGTCTTGTTGTTGCTGCATAAGTTGAGCATCGAGTTGATCAAATTTTTGATCAACATCAGTCTCAAGTCTATAAAAATTTTCAATTAGATTATGATAATCTGACTGAGGTGCAGAAGTTTGCTCTCCTTCTTCTTCTTCTTCTGAAGCACTGACATGTGCTTTCTCTTTTTCCTCCTTAAAAATTGCTCTGAAGGAAGCATCATTATAGTAAACAGGCTCTTCGTATTCATCATCAGGATGCACTAAGTTATATTTCTTTTCCAAAATGTATGTAACTAAGTATCCTAATGAGATGTTCCTTTTTCTCTTTTGTTCTCCATGCCCTATTTCTGAAAGCCCATAGAGATGATCTAGGATAAGTTGGGCTTCGTCGATAGGCTTACAATCCATAATCAAAAGGGTTAGAACAGAAAGAAGAGGGGTAATATTGATCCTATCATCAGCTTTAGGAATGATTGAAGATCGAAGGATATGCTGGATGATACGGGCATTTTTGATCATACCGGAGACTCTAGCAACATGATATGTTAGGCCACTTTGTCTAATTACCCTATTAACATCATACTATTTGAAAGTGTCTTCACTCATTAGGGTGTGGGCTCCATATCCTTCAGTTCTTAAGTTCAAAAAGGCACCAATGTCATGCTTGGTGATTTCAACTTTTTGTTTGAAAACATAAGAACTAATGTAGGTGTGGTCAGAATTAAAACTCAAGTTGGCTAGGAAGTAGAGAAAGGTTTGCTTGTTGTAAAGGTGGACGAGAGAAAGAATGAATTGAAACTGGGTGGAGGCAAAAAGGTGCATTACCTTGAAGTTAATCTCGCTTTGAATAAGAATGCGAGAGGGAGTTATTTTGGCAAAGGCAAAGCGAGGAAAAGATTCCTCATTCGCCTTTGACAGGAAGTTTTCAGATGGATTCTTGTGGGGTTTCTTCACCAACACCTTTTGTCTCTTGCTTGAGGATGTCATTGTCGATTTGAAGTATAAAGGGATTGAAAATGAAGTTTGGAGATGTGATTGTTGAGTTAGAAAGCATTCATATTTAAAGAAAATGATATGTTCGTCCTCGACAAAAACAGTTCGTCCTGGACGATAATTATCATTCGTCTGGATGAAGAAATTTCGTACAGACGATCAAATTCGTCTAAAATGTAGTGACTTTTCATAATCAACACAATTTATGATGCGTCCCTTCGTACAGACTTTTTGACTTGACCGATCGTACAGACAAAAAATTTTCATACAGACGATAAAAAAGTTAATTTGTTTTAATATCTGTTGAAAACCATCCCCTATAATGAAACGACGTCTGCTCGTCTGGACGAATGAAAAGTTCGTACGGACGAACTTCACAATTAAAATTGTCTTATCCACTCAACCGCTGCATTCAATCATTCCGACATTTGAGAGAGAAAATTTTTGTACTGGACGATCATAAGATCGTACAGACGAACTAATTAAAAACTGCTCTCAAAACAGTTAGAATTCTCGCAAACTGTATTTTGCACACATCGTCCAGTACAAAAAAATTCATCCCGGACGATTTCCACCAATTTTTAGATTTTTTGAATTTTTATTGATGAAAATCAAACAAAACATTCAAAACACAGAAAACAAAGACAAAACCATAGACTCTAAAATAAATTCATTCAAAACACACAAAAAATTCACAAAATTCAAAACAAAAACAAATAAACTACGGAAATATAAATATCAATGTCGCAAAGATATTTTTGTTTAAGCATTCAAATCAATAACACCAAGCCTTGTTCTTAATGTACTGACAGCATCAAAGGCTAAAGGTTTTGTAAAAATGTCTGCAAGTTGATTTTCAGTTGAAATATGTGTGAGTTCAATTTCTCCCTTGGATATATGATCCCTTATGAAATGATGCCTTATATCAATGTGTTTGGTTATAGAATGTTGAATAGGATTTTTGGAAATGCAAGTAGCACTAGTATTGTCACAATAAATTGGAATAGTGCCTATAGTTAATCCTAAATCAATCAACTGTTGTTTTAACCAAAGTACTTGTGCCACACAACTTCCTAATGCAATGTATTCTGCTTCTGCAGTAAATAGGGCTACTGAATTCTGTTTTCTACTAGACCAAGAAACTAATGAATTTCCAATAAATTGACATGTTCCAGAAGTGCTTTTCCTATCCACTCTACATCCTACAAAGTCAGAATCTGAATAACCAATAATTTCAAATGAAGAGCTAAACTTAGGATACCAAATTCCTAAGTTTTGAGTTCCTAGTAAGTATCTTAAAATCCTTTTCACTGCTGTCAAATGTGATTCTTTAGATCTGATTGAAATCTAGCACATAAGCAAACACTGAACATAATATCTGGTCGGCTAGCAGTTAAGTAAAGCAAAGATCCAATTATCCCTCTATATTTCTTTTGATCAACAGATTTTCCCTTAAGGTCTTTATTCAACTGAACTGAGGAATTCATTGGTGTACTAACAGGTTTAGCATTGTTCATTTCATATTTCTTGAGGATGTCCTTAATATATTTAGTTTGGCTAAGAAATGTTCCTTCCTTAAGTTGCTTAATGCTAAAATCTAGAAAGTAATTTAAATCTCCCATTAGACTCATTTCAAATTCACTACTCATTGTTTTAGAAAAATCATCACAAAGATTTTTATTTGAAGATCCAAAGATGATATCATCCACATAAATTTGAACAATGAGTATTTCCTTTCCAAATTTTTTTAAAAAGAGAGTTGTATCCACACTTCTTTTTTCAAAAGATCTTTCAAGTAGGAAGGTGCTCAACCTCTCATACAAAGTCTTAGGTGCCTGTTTCAATCCATATAATGCATTCTTTAACTTAAAAACATGATTTAGGTATTTTGAATTTTCAAACCCTAGAGGTTGTTCTAAAAAAACATCTTCTTCAATAACCCCATTCAAAAAGGCACTTTTGACATTCATTTGAAATAATTTAAAATTTTTAAAACAGGCAAAGGCAAGTAAAACCCTAATTGCTTCAAGTCTTGCTACAGGGGCAAAGGTCTCCTCAAAATCAATTCCTTCAATTTGCTTATACCCCTTAGCAACTAATCTAGCCTTATTTCTAATGACTAATCGTGAGTCATTAATTTTATTTTTGAACACCCATTTGGTTCCAACAACACTTTGATCTTTTGGCCTTGAAGTTAATTCCCAAACTTTATTTCTTACAAATTGATTCAATTCTTCTTGCATGGCCAATATCCAAAATTCATCAGAAAGTGCTTGATCAATATTAGTGGGTTCTATTGTTAAAATAAAGGCTGAATGATTGACTTCCTTGTTTAATCCACGCCTAGTTCTAACACCCTCACTAGGTTCACCTATAATCAATTCTCTTGGGTGATTTTTAGAAAATCTCAAATCTCTAGGCAAAGGATTTTTTCTTTCCAAATTTTCTTCCACATTTTCTTTCAAATTTATTCTATCAATC
This sequence comes from Dendrobium huoshanense, assembly GCA_016618105.1. NCBI lineage: Eukaryota > Viridiplantae > Streptophyta > Magnoliopsida > Asparagales > Orchidaceae > Dendrobium > Dendrobium huoshanense. The sequence goes on from CM028351.1 coordinate 76,683,857, forward strand.
TTTTGGGAGTTTTCCTCAATCTCTTCTTCAATAATATTTGGCTCTTCCAAATTTCCAAATTCATCAAATACAACATGTGTGATTTTTTCAATGACTAAAGTTCTTTTGTTGAATACTCTAGCTATAAGATTTTCCAACACTTGAATATCCAACAAAAATTTCTTCATCTGATTTTGGATCAAATTTTCCTAAGGCAGATTTTCCATTATTATGTATGATTACCTTGCAACCAAAAACATGCAAATGAGACAAGTTAGGTGTTCTACCTTTTAGCAACTTATAGGGTGTTTTATTTAAATTTGATCTCACATTCACCTTATTCAGAACATAACATGCAGTGCTAACCGCCTCAGCCCAAAAATATCTAGGAAGTGAGTATTCTGCCAACATTGCTCGGGCGGCTTCTATTAATGTTCTGGTTTTCCTTTCAACTACCCCATTTTGTTGAGGGATTCTAGGTGCAGAAAAATTGTGATCAATTCCTTTTTCTTTACAAAAATTTTTAAATATTTCATTTTCAAATTCTCCTCCATGATCACTTTGTAAAGAAATTATTTCACATCCTAGTTTTCTTTGAATCCAAGTTGAAAATTTTTTTAATTTCTCAAATGATTCACTTTTATGAAAAAGAAATCTAACCCAGGTGAATCTTGAGAAATCATCCACTATAACAAATCCGTATACCTTCCCTCCTAGACTTACAGTTCCTACTGGTCCAAAAAGATCCATGTGAAGAATTTCCAAAGGTTTACTGGTTCTAAGATCCTTATTGGACTTAAATGAGGACTTTACTTATTTTCCTAATTGACATACATCACAAAGGTGGTCCTTAGTAAAGTTTAGTTTTGGTATACCTCTCACCAAGTTCTTTTGGGTAATTCTTCTAAGATTTTTTATACTAGAATGACAAAGTCTCCTATGCCAAAGCCATGATTCATCAGAAACAGTTTTTAAACAAAAAGTAGTATGAGATAGAATAGAATTCAAATCTAGCATGTAAACATTGTTAACCCTTTTTCCATTTAAAACTTCTTTTCCATTTAGACTTAATATGCAGCTAGCAGTAAGAATTTTACATTATAGCCCTTGTCCCATAGCTGACTAATACTTAACAGATTATGTTTTAAGCCTTCAACCAATAACACATTGTCTATGAAAAAGTTTTTAAAATTTCCAATCATACCTGATCCAACCACTTTCTTTGTGGTATTGTCTCCAAGTGTATCCTTGCCTCCATTCATGGATTCCAGCGTTATAAATTGAGCAGTATCTCCAGTCATATGTTTTGAACATCCGCTGTCCAGGTACCATATGCTCCCACGAGGTCTTATCTGAGAGCAATCCTGTAAAACTCTCAAATGTTAGACCTGGGAACTCAAACTAGTTTGGGTTCACCTTTAAGAAATTTATAATCAGATGCATGTATGATATGTCTAGGTTTATGCATCTTTGGTCTCCACACCAAATTAGATTTCATCATCAAGGTACAGGTGTGAGCTATATGTCCCAAAAATCCATAATTATTACATTTAACATTAGGAAAAATATTCTTAAGTTTTCTTCCACATGATTGTCTTCTAAGGGATTTCATGAATTTAGGATAATATTTAGGATTTGTAAAATCTTCAAGTTTGGGGGGTTTCTTATTATCCTCAAGAGCTCTTATTGTGAGTTTGTAATATGAATTTATATCTTCCAAGATTCGATTGGTATAATTGATTCTATATATTTTGCTCTCAGATTCATCCTTAAAATTCTTAAATTCTTTTTCAAGTTCAGCATAGGATGTTTTTAAAATTTCAAAATTTTTATTTAATTCATTGTATTCATCAAGTAGTTTCATGTGGTTGTCATCTATTAAAGCATGATCTTTCCTAAGGATTTCATGTTCCTTCTTGAGTTCTTCTAGTTCTAAGCTTACACTAGCATGCATCTTTTTCATTTTCCTATATGCATCATGCATGTGTTCAGAAACTTCAAATAATTTATCATAGGTTAAGTCACATGCCTTTTCTTGATCTGAGTGATCTACATTGTCTGCCATCAAGTAAAGATTGGTGACTTCTTCTTCTTTTTCCATCTCAGATGAGTCTAAAGCTGAGTCCGCCCAGAAAGCTCTTTGAAACTTCTTCTTGCCCTTCTTTACCATTAGTTCTCCTCTACTTTCTCCTTGCTAGGAGTGGCTTTGAGTTTTGGGCATTCAGTTTTGATATGACATGGTTTCCTACAGTCATAACAAAATACTTCATTAGAAACCTTGTCATTTCTGTTAAACTTACCTCTGTTCCATTACTGACGTCTCTTCTGCATCCTCTTTAAAAATCTTCTGAATTGTCTAGTCATCAGTGCAATATCATCTTCATCCTCAGGCTGTGAGTGTTCACTCTTTGACTCTTCCACCTTTAGTGCAATGTTCTTCTCCTTTTGTGGTTCACCTGCATCAATCTTTCTTTGACTTACTCCTTGCTCATAAGCAATGAGTGAACCAAGAAAGATTGTCAATAGAATATATGTTTAGATCTTTAGACTCTATAATTGCAATAATCTTAGCATCATAAGCAGTAGGTAAACATCGAAGAATCTTTTTAACCATTTCAGCATTAGTTAATTCCCTACCAAGTGCATGCAAAGAAGTGACAATTTGTGTGAATCTTGTGTACATGTCAGAAATAGATTCATTAGGTTTCATGCGAAACAACTCATAGTCATGTAACAAGATATTGAGTCTTGATTGCTTAACTTCATTTGTCCCTTCATAAGTTATACAAAGTCTATCCCATATGTCCTTTCCACTTTTACAAGTAGAAACCTGCATGTAATCTTCAAATTTTAAAGCACAAAAGAAACTATTTAGACATTTGGCATTTAATTATGTTAAGTCACGTTCTTCTATAGTCCATTCTGTAAAAGGTGTTTCTACTCTAACTTCATCAACTAATCTAGTTGGTTTTGTGTAACCTTCCTGGACTAGCATCCACATGTAATAATCAAGTGACTGTAAGAAAGTAGACATGCGTGTTTTCCAAAAATCAAAAGGAATATTGTCAAACAGTGGAGGTCTAGTGATAGAGTAACCTTCAGGTGTGTTTCAGTTTTCAAATGTAGCCATCTACGTTAATCAAAAAGTAGTTCAAACTTATGATTTTGAAACGAAGCTCTGATACCACTTGTTGAGTCTAGTAATTAGGTTATTAAGCCTAAGTTAATGTCCCAAGGCTACCAAGAGGGGGGGGGGGGTGAATTGGTAGTTTAAAAAATTTAAGCCCTCTTTTAAAAATTATGTTGAACCGAAATAAAAATGTTTCTTTTAAGTTTTGTAGAAAATTTTTTTCAACCACAGAGTTTTTAAGACTTAAAATTAAAATGCGAAAATGTAAAAACAGTAAAGTAAATGACACCAGATTTATAGTGGTTCGGTCTAAAACCAGACCTACATCCACTCCCCAGAGTCACCCTCTGAGTATTGCACTAATACCAATAGTGAATCTCCTTTTGCACCCACAGCAAGGCGAAGAAGCCTTTACAATACACTCTTTTCACCACTCCCCGGTACGACAGAGAACCGTTGTCCTTTTACACAATCCCCAGTGTTGGCAGAGAACCGTCCGTCCTTTCACACAATCCACAGTGTTGGCAGAGAATCGTCCGTCCTTTCACACTCTCCTAATGTGGGCAGAGAACCCTTCATCCTTTCACACTCTCCTAGTGTGGGCAGAGAACCCTTCGTCTGTTCACACTCTCCAAGTGTAGGCAGAGAACCCTTTGGCTGTTCACACTCTCCAAGTGTAGGCAGAGAACCCTTCATCCTTTTACACTCTCTAAGTGTCGGTAGAGAACCGAATCTCCTTGAAAGATCTTCTCACAAGAATCTAGAAGGAAGAAGGAAAAGAGTGAAGTAATCCCAATTCACATGTAGAGATTCTTACCTTTGAACTTCAAATGAAGCCTTCTCGCTCCAGTGGTAGGAATCCTCCCTTGAATGCACTCTTCGACTCTCTCCTTGGATATTCTCTCAAGAGGCACGAAGATCAAATGACAAAAAGAGATTGGGTGGCAGTCTAATTTGGACTATTTATAGAAAAGACAAGAAAAACTGCCCAAAAACTGTAAGTTTTCAATTTTGTACGCAGTGGATCGTCCTGTACGATCGTGGATCGTCTTGGACGATTTTACTTAAACGATTTGAAACGACCCAATTTATATATGTGTACGAAATGTCTTCGTACAGCTGATCGTCCCGTACGAACTAGGTTCGTCCGGTACGAACGGTTATTACAAGGTCGGTTCTAGAAACTGCTGAAAACTGTTCTAAGTCGGTTAATCGTTTGGACAAAAATTTGTTCGTCTGGATGAAATTTTTACAGAGGACTGATCGTCCTGGACGATTTTTAATTTCGTCGGAACGAAAATTTTCCAGAGGACCAATCACCATGAACAATAATTTTATTTTGTCTAGACGAAAATTTTCCAGAGACCAGATCGTCCTGGACGAAATTTATTTTCATATGGATGAAAATTTTCCAGAGGACCAATCACCATGAACGATAATTTAATTTCATCTGGATGAAAATTTTACAGAGAACCAATCGTCCCGGACGATAATTAATTTCGTCCTGGACGAATAGGAGTTAGAAAATTTTTTTTAAGCAAGTTCCTATTCGTTCTATATGCTCAATAGGAGATAACTGTCTGATCGTCCCGTACGAACGAATATCATCCCGTACGATCAGTATAAATTTATATGATCTCCTTATGTGTGTATGTATGTTTTTATTAACTCAAATTACAATCACTCCCTTTTAATTTAATTTCAAAGAAAAGTGCAAGCTTCAAATTTTACAAAGTATCTCATGTTGAATTTGATTTGAAGTCTTCGTAGTCTGAAGTTCGTTTTTCCTGAAATGTTAGTACACACAAGAGCAAATATAATTCTTCTAAAATTGTTAGGAGATAACTACATATTTGAACAATAATGTTTGGAATCATCAAAATTATACAAGTTGCAAAAATGTAAAGCATGCAAATAATAACTATCTTAACAGTTCTCTCTGTAAAGACTCCAAGAACGCAAGTGATTAATAAATTTATCACTTATACAAAGAGTTCAGCAGTCTAAAATTTCCTCACAAAAATAAGGGGGCAAAATGTCAAATCATATCTTAAAGATGCAATCGCAATTCAGCTTGCTCCGAAGGACAAATTCTCAACTTCTTATTCAGTATCAATGGAGTTACATAGATACATATTCATATGTACATTTCTTCTCACTAGAAGTTGAAAGGAAAACTGCACCAACTGGATCTTAATCTCCACCTCGGTATTTAGACTCTTGCTGGACAGTTTTTCCCCTAATGGGAGTGAACTAGAGCCTGCGTAAGAGTACCGGGCCTTGATTGCCGCCTCCGGTATTTAGACTTTTGCCGGACAATTTTTCCCCCAATGGGAGTGAATTGGAGCCTGCGTAAGAGTACCGGGCCTTGATCTCCGCCTCCGGTATTTAGACTCTTGCCGGACAAATTTTCCCCCAATGGGAGTAAACTGGAGCCTGCGTAAGAGTACCTGGCCTTGATTGCCGCCTCCGGTATTTAGACTCTTGCGGGACAGTTTTTCCCCCAATGGGAGTGAACTGGAGCTTGTGTAAGAGTACCGGGCCTTGATCGCCTCCTCCGGTATTTAGACTATTGCCGGACAGTGTTTCCCCTAATGGGAGTGAACTGGAGCATGCGTAAGAGTACCGGGCCTTGATCGCCTCCTCCGGTATTTAGACTCTTGCCGGACAGTTTTTCCCCCAATGGGAGTGAACTGGAGCCTGCGTAAGAGTACCGAGCCTTGATCGCCTCCTCCGGTATTTAGACTCTTGCTAGACAGTTTTTCTCCCAATGGGAGTGAACTGAAGCTTGCTTAAGAGTACCAGGCCTTGATTGTCGCCTCTAGTATTTAGACTTTTGCCGGACAGTTTTTCCCCCAATGGGAGTGAACTGGAGCCCGCGTAAGAGTACCGGGCCTTGATCGCCTCCTCCGGTATTTAGACTCTTGCCGGACAGTTTTTCCCCTAATGGGAGTGAACTGGAGCCTGCGTAAGAGTATCGGGCCTTGATCGCCTCCTCCGGTATTTAAACTCTTGCCGGACAGTTTTTCCCCCAATGGGAGTGAATTGGAGCCTGCGTAAGAGTACCGGGCCTTAATCGCCGCCGCCCAAAAATTTTTTATTTTTGCCACTCTGACTTCTCCTAACTTCGTAAGAGAAATTTTGGAACCGGCTAAAGAGAGGTGGTGCCTTCTCCCTAGCCCCCAAGGGGGATATTTAGAGTTTTTTCAAAGGAGGTTTGAGGAACAAATTTCTTAATTTTTTTTAATTTTCGGAATTTTTTAATGCATGTAATTAATGATATTTGATACTGTGGATAAATTTAAGAGCCGTTTAGTACGAATTCTATAGGCTACGAATTATAGAATTTAATAGGTTACTCATTTTGTTCATTTTTAATTAACGTGCATTAATTTGTAGTAATTACTGGCTTTAAAAGCGCGGTAGTGAAATAATAAATGAGTGAATAAATGTCTTGGAGGGATGTTAAATTCTATTTATTTTAAAAGAACGCAGTAAATAAATGAAAGAATAAATGTTTTGTAAAAAGTGAAAAATAAAAGAATTTTAAGTGTTTATAATGAACGTTGTAGATTAATTTAAAATTTATAGATGAATGATCCAGATTTGCTATGGGTGGATTCCCAATCCACACTTATGTAGTAGTATAGATATAGATATAGATATATATATATAGATATAGATATAGATATAGATATAGATATAGATATAGATTTTATGGAGAAAGAGCAAGCATTAATATTAGGCCTCATGGAGGACATGACCATATTCTAAACCTATTAAGTTGGCGTGATTTACTAAATCGCGCCAACGCCGGCAGATCAACCTGATTCTGGGGAGGATGCAGTGTGGCACTCTGGTGATGCAATCTAAGGCTATGTCATCCGTGAGGCTAGATATCAATGCTTGCTATTCTTCCATAAAACCAAAATAAACAATAGTTGTAACTGGTTTAGAATCTAGATGTGTTGAATATTATATCTCTCAATAAAATACAGGTGTAGATTTGATTTGCAGGTTTCTTGTGAGGATCCAAAATGTTATCAAGCTCAAAAAATAACATCATCACATGATTAATCATGTAATTAAAAACGTGCAACATTTGAATAAGTACTTATAATTACTTATCATTTAAAATTATATTAATAGTATAGTCATTTTAAAAATATATTTTTTAAATACTCATAATCGATACATTAACTACTTAGTTCGGTTGAGTGGACTAAATGTGTCGACTGGAATCAAATTTTTATAATATTTGAAATTTAGTTTTTTTTTTATATTAGATTTGATACATCATACAAAAATTATCTTGATAAGGCACTAATCTCAAAGCAAAATCAAGTTGGAAAGTTCCGAAATCAAAATCAGGAGCATCTGAACTCCGTTTTCAGCAAACTTACAGTTGAACTGAGCGTCTCGGAAATACAAACCCAACGACACCAAATTCGACCCAATCTGAGCCCTAATGGGTCCAAATCAAGGACCCGAAGCGCTGTTGGAAGGTTCAAATCAAAATTTCGATTACCAAACGGATTCCAAACATAACAAGATTATATTCAAATCGAGCGGCTCGACGAGACAAATCCAACGAGCCCAAGATCGTTAAATTCCGACATCACTACGACATTCAAACGTCAATCGAACGGTTCGTGATCAAGGGATTCAAGATCGGCCGTCCATCCAACCACTCCCAACTAACCCTTGATCCTCCACCTATTTACGGGTCATGCCATTCCCAAAATCTATAAATAGAGCCCCCTCTCCTCTTGAAGAGGGACCCCATAGCCTAAGGAAAAAAGAGAGAGATCAGAGATCGCTCTTGCTTCCTAGCCTCCTCGACCACTGTCGAAGTCTCACCGGACCACCGCCGATCCACCGCCGAAGTCTCGCCGGACCACCACCTGACGCCCTGTGCTCCACCACCGCCTAATGCCGTTGCTTCGCCGGACCACTGCCTGACGCCACTACAGGAAAAATGGCCTATACCGGCGGTTTTAACCGGCGGTTTATAGGCCGTCGGTAATACCGACGGCTCCGCCGGCGGTTACGCCGTCGGACTCTAACGACGGCCAAATCGACGGCTTAGCTACGATACACCGTCGGTATTACCGACGGTCTCTAAACCACCGGTACACCGCCGGATATCAATATTAACCGGCGGTTTTCCGGCGGTCTAAACCGCCGGTGATAAGTGTATTTTGTTCCGGCGGTCTAGACCGCCGGAAAACCGCCGGTAAAAGCCCTAATACGAGCCCCCTCGCCCCGCTCATTTCATTTTCCCTGTTTCCTTCTCTCTCTCGGTCGCTCGCTCTATTGGCTCCTCCGCTCGTCCGATCAGCCCCCGACGAAGGAACTCCGACCGCCGCCGACCCCAGTCCGACCGCCGCCGTCCCCAGTTCGACCGCCGCCGACGAGTTTACTCCGACGCCCGACCGCCGACCGATTCCGACCCCAAACAAACCGATTTCTCTTTTAAGGTTATTTTTTATGGTTTTTCTTTGATTATTTGTTGATATTATCTTGTTAGTTAATGTTTTATACTTTAAAAATGTGGGAGAGAGTTATGGTGCATAGGTTTAGGTGTGCTTGGATTAATGCTTATAATGTTTCTCAAAATCAATTTGGATTAATGCTTGGTTGTGATGCAATGGAAGTCATACATTTTTTGAGAGGTTTGATGGAGAAATATAATGAGAATAAAAAGGTCCTATTGTGAAAATGTACACATATTTTTGTAGTTTAGATTGTATTTTAGTTTTATTAAAATCATTGTAATCTAGATTATTTTGAATATCGTATATACTCTGTAGATGAGCATTCTTTATGGTTTGAGATGATAGCTTGCTATGGTGAAATAATAAATTACAAGAGTATTAGCAAGTAAATAAAAAAAGTAGGTTTAAATTTCTCATTTAGATCATGGGGCGTTACAATACACTTGTGTGGCTGATTTATAATCCTCTTTATGTGTAGGATAAATGAGTTGAGTTTTACTTGGTGTTATTGGTCGAATCTCAAATAAATTTGGAGTTCATGTCTCTCACTTAAGAATAACTATTATTTACTATGTTTATGAGTTAAATATACCCTTCTATCGTAGAGATGTAATTCATATTACCTTTATTAAGTTATTAGATATTTGGTAGGATTTTGAGTCTTCGTTGTTATTCAGCTATTTATTTATGCTGCTTGTATATCTCTTTTATTGATCATAAGAAAATATCACATAGTGTAGGCACTTTTGCCTTGTTATGTTGTATAATTCTTGTGCTTTGGAAAAACCTATTTCCTTGGGCATTATATATATTTAATATAATATTTATTTCTTTCAAAATTCATATTTTATTATAAGAAGAACACTATTAATATAGATTTTAATATGAATGAGAATAAGGAGGACCAAGTCAACCAGGGTTGACCACCTTGCCCCTTTAGGCCCCAAGTCAAATAAATGCAACATATGGATAAGCTTTTGTTCTTTTAGAGCATGATTAAGTCATTCAAAGCATAAAAATCTATTTTGATGTATAACAAATTATTTATGCCTCCAACATGTAGGGTACGTTTACTTCAACGTGCAAATGACTATCCAAGAAGAGAGATATTGGATGTATAATAGATTGTTGCCGGGTCGAAAAGGATTGACAGTTGAATTTATACAGGGAGTTGAAACTTTCATTCAAGTTGCATCTCAACTGCCTTCCTTTCAGCTTGATAAAATGTTTAGATGTCCGTGTTCGAAGCATAAAAATCTAGCATTCCTAAAGCCCAATGATGTGAAGCTTGATTTATATCGTAGGGGATTTCTTCCAAACTATTGGATTTGGACATCACATGGCGAGTACGAGCCACATAGAGATGCTCATGCTGGTTCATCTACAGCTTATGAAACATTTGATGAAAATCAAATGAGTAGACCCTATGAAGACCTTATTTTTGATGTAGCAGGTCATAATTTAAGGTCTAATGTGGAAGAGCCACCAAATGCAGAGACACAAAAATTCTTTGAGTTATTACATTCAGCTCAAAAGCCAATTTGGGAAGGTTGCAGTACGCGTTCGGAATTATCCATTGCAGTGAGGATGTTAAGTATTAAAACTGAGTATAATATTCCCCGTGAGTGTTTTAATGACGTTATTGGTCTTATGAAGGAAACTAATCCGGCTGACAATATAATTCCCTCAGACTTGTACCGAACAAAGAAATTAGTATCCAAGCTGGGTCTCACTGCTACAAAGATTGATTGTTGTATCAATGGATGTATGTTATACTATAAGGATGATGCAGCAGAAGTTATTTGTCGCAGCTGCAATGCTCCTCGTTTTAAGCAGAACTCGGGAAAACAACGTCGTCCAAAGAAAGATGTGCCATATTCCCGTTTGTTTTATTTACCAATCATTCCAAGACTTCAGCGGCTCTATGCATCAATGAGTTCAGCAGGCCATATGAGATGGCATAAGGAGAAAATAGCAAAAAGTGATGTTCTTTCTCATCCATCAGATGCTGAAGCGTGGAAACATTTTGATCGAGTGCATCCCATTTGCTGCTGAACCCCGCAACATAAGATTGGGATTATGTACTGATGGTTTTACTCCTTATAGTCAAACAGCTACACCGTATTCTTGTTGGCCAGTTATATTAACACCTTACAACCTGCCACCAGAGATGTATATGACTACTCCGTTCATGTTCTTAACTCTGATTATACCTGGACCACATAATCCGAAGGCAAAGATTGATATCTATTTGCAACCATTAATTGATGACCTCAAATTATTATGGGAAGAAGGAGTGCTCACATATGACATATCAATAAAACAAAATTTTCTCCTTCGAGCTGCTTTGCTGTGGACTATCGGTGATTTTCCAGCTTATGGTATGTTGTCTGGTTGGAGCACAGCAGGAAAATTAGCATGTCCTTACTGCATGGAGAACAGTAAAGCTTTCACATTAAAACATGGAGGGAAAAATACTTGGTTTGATTGTCATCGTATGTTTCTAAATGCTAATCATCAGTTTCGAAGAAATAAAGAAGCATTTGTTAAAAACAGAATTGAGCGATCACCTCCTCCACCCAGATTAAGTGGTGATGAGATACTCCAGAGACTTTCCAACATTCCAACAATTATTGATTATCCAATGCTATCAGAATCTAAATTTCCGGGTTATGGTGTTTAACATAATTGGATTAAAAAAAGTATTTTTTGGACATTACCTTATTGGAGAACTAATTTGATAAGACATAACTTGGATGTTATGCACATTGAGAAGAACTTTTCTGATAATATTTTTAATACAATTATGGATGTTAAAGGCAAGAGTAAAGATAATGTCAAAGCAAGGATGGACATTAAAGAGTTTTGTCGGCGAAAAAATTTGGAGTTAGTAACAACAACTGACGGTAAACTAATGAAGCCCAAAGCTCCTTACTCTTTCACGTTAGAGCAAAAAAGAATGATATGTCAGTGGTTTAAAGGTTTAAAAATGCCGGATGGTTATGGATCAAATATAAGCCGATGTGTTGACTTGAAATCTGCAAGGTTATTTGGACTCAAAAGTCATGATTGTCACATAATTATGGAGGTTCTTCTTCCGATCATAGTCAGTATGTTACCCGATTACATATCAAATCCGTTGATTGAGCTTAGCATTTTCTTCAAAGATTTATGTTCATCTAAACTAAGTGAAAATGCTTTACGGAGGTACGAGGATAACATACCAATCATCCTATGCAAGTTAGAGAAGATATTTCCCCCGGGTTTTTTTGATTCTATGGAACATCTTCCAGTCCATCTACCTTACGAAGCTAGAGTTGGTGGACCTGTACAATATCGTTGGATGTATCCTTTCGAAAGGTAAATGTGTTAAGATTTTTATTAATTACTCAATATTTTTGAATCAGTTAAGATAACATATTTTTATTTGATTAATAGATATCTAAACAAGTTGAAGAAATATGTTAAGAATAAAGCACGACCAGAAGGATCGATATGTGAAGCATATTTATCTCAAGAAACAACTCACTTTTGCTCTTACTATTTCGAGCCACATGTAAGGAGTACAAGAACAAAAATGGGTCATAACATGGACTTCGATGTAGAAGAACAATCACATGCTACACTAACAGTATTTAGAAGGCAAGGAAAGCCTAGTGGCAAATGTGTTGAAAGATATCTCAACGATTTAGAAATAAATACAGCGAATTTGTATATACTACTGAACTGTGAAGAAGTTGAGCCAATCTTAGAGTAAGTTCTTACATAATGTTAATAATAAATTAGTAATGTTTATTTAAAATACTTATGTATTATTTGTCACCAGGTATTTCGTAAGCAATTTGCCTTTGACAGATTTAAGGGAAATTGAGCAAGTTGTTGCAAATGAATTTCCAACTTGGTTCAGATCATATGTGAGTACATTTTTTTTTATAAATTTAAATCTTATTTATTATCAAAAATACTAAAATTTGAAAATATTTTTAGGTACAAAATCCTGATAACAAATGTTTCGATAAAGGTTTGCAAGCATTAGCATGGGGTCCAATGCGAAAAGTAAAAACTTGGCCAATATATATAGTGAATGGGTTCAGATTTCATACCAAATCGTGGAGTGAAGGAAGAAAAACTGAAAATTGTGGAGTATGTGTTAGAGGAAACACTCATGAAGAAGATGAGTGTGATTATTATGGTATTTTGAATGAGGTCCTTGACTTGGAATACCCAGGCGAAGATGAGAACTTTGTATGCTTATTTAACTGTCAGTGGTATGATCCAGTACAAAATAGAGGCACAAGGGTTCATCCTGTGTATGGTTTAATAGATGTTAAATATAGTAGAAGATACGGAAAGTTTGATCCATTTGTGTTACCAAGCCAAGCTATTCAAGTTTATTTCAGCAAATATCCCAGTGGTCGCAGAGACAAACAAGATTGGCTAGCTGTCATAAAAACAAAAGCACGGGGAATAATTGATCAACAATACATTATAGCAACTGCACATCAAGAGGATGAGATGTCAAGTTATATGCCTGTTGAAATTGAGGATATGCCAACTACAACCTCTACTATTGAAATGGAGTTAGAAGATGTCAATAGTTCAACTAGTTCAGAAGAAGAAGAGAACCAGGATGAAAGTGAAGATACTCTTGAGAGTGATGAAAATATTTTGATGATTCTGATTAGTTTCTGTAATTTAGAATTGTAGAATTTAAATATTTTGTAATTTTTATTACTGCTTAGAAATGATATTGTATTTTGTCACCTTGTCTTTTATTAACTGCTTCATTAACTGCTTTATTAACTGCTTCTCGTAATTCATTACCTGCTTCATTAACTGCTTCATTAACTGCTTTATTAACTGCTGTTGACCTCATATTTGTATGAGGTCACTAGGGATCCATCTAGACTCCAGATCAATCCTGACCCTACATCAATCTAAATTCTAGATCCTAGGATCTACTCTAGACCCTAGGATTCTTCCAGACCAATCCAGATGTTAGGATCTATTCTAGACCCTAGGAGATGTTCAGACCTTAGTTCAATTCAAATTCCAATCAAATCCAGTTCAAATCCAGAATCCAGACCCAAATCCAATGCTAAAAGGGCAAGTCCTAAAAGCCTTTTTCAGCAAATTTTCAAACACTTCAAAATCAATCAATTGACCTCCGATTCAGAGTCCGTCAGTTGCATACTGATGGGACATGTCTCTGGAGGCAACCGTCCAAATTTGAGCCCATTCCGAGGTCTTTAACCCCAGAAACTTAATCAAAATCCAAAGGCTGTAAAACCTTCAAATATTTACAGCCTATGCCACTGGACTTGCCATTAAGAGGATTTTGACCTTAGGGCTCTATTCAAAGCCTCTAATTACTTCCAGACCCTTAATTGTGACTCACTGAGCAGTAAACTGCATTTTGGTTGACTTAGTTTGACCCCTAGTTGACCAGGGGTCAAAATGACCAAAGTACCCCTATGGGGCTCAAATGGTGATTTCAAACCAAATGAACTCCGAATTGAACGCAACCACCCCCAGCAAGTTTCAAATATCAAACCAAACTTGTTGGACCCCTCTCCAAGCTCTGGGTCAACCTGGTTGACCAAGTCAACCTAGTTGACCTAAGAGACCCTTTAAGGGTCCAAATAGGCCTTTTGACCCAGATGACCTCTCCAGGCCATGGAACCACTTCCATTGGTCTTGAAATGTCATTTGAAACCTGTTGGACCCATTTCCAAGCCCTGGGTCAACCTAGTTGACCAAGTCAACTCAGTTGACCCAAGTGACCCCTTTAGGGTCCAAATGGGTGTTTTGACCCAAATGACCTCCCCAGGCCATGGAACCACCTCCATTAGTCTTGGAATGTCATTTCAAACCTGTTGAGCCCAAACCCAGACCCTGGGTCAACCTGGTTGACCAAGTCAACCCAGGTTGACCAAACCAAGCCCTTAAGGGTTCAAATAGTGATTTTGACCAAATTGACCCCTCCAAATCCTGGAACCACTTCCAATAGACTCAAAATATTATTTCAAATTGATTGAACCCATTTCCAGACCCTGAACCCAGTCGGTTGACCAGGTCAACCAATTTTGGCTTAAGGGCCCATTAAGGGCCCATTAAGCCCTTCTGACTCAGAATGAACCATTCAATCCTCGAAAACACCTCTACCAGACTTCAAATATCATTTTAAGTTTGCCCAGCTTGGACCCACCCCTTGAGTCAACCCAGTTGACCCAGTCAACCTAGGTTGACCCAAAATTCCCTTAAAGGCTTTAATGGGCTATTTTAGCTCATTCAACCCATTGAGTCCATTTCTTAGCTCCAAAATCAACTCCAAATGTGGTCCAACCATGTTTTAAACTTTGGCCAATCCAACCCATTTAGGGTTGACTAAGTCAACTCTATGAGTTGGTCAAACCCATTTCAAACCCCAAATCAATTCAAACCTCCAAACCTTCCCTTGGCTTTGCTTGTGACCCAACCTATTCAACCCCTAGGACCTCTAGGCTGCCACATCAGCAGTCTTCCATGGTCAATTGACCAGTCAACACATGGTCAACAAGCCTTTGAGTGGTCAAACCTTTTGGCTCAAGCCATTTCAACTCACTTGAACCCCTAATGATCCACCACTCCAGCCCTTGAACTCCTCTCCATGCCAAGTCAGCTGCCACCTCAGCCCCCTTTGACTGGTTGACTGGTCAACTTTGTCAAACCCCATTTAAAACTCCTCAAAGGGGGTTTGTCATGTGCTAAAACCCCTTTTCCCTGATTTGAGCTGCTCTAGCCAACCCTAAAATCACCTAAAGCTCACTCAAGGCCCCCTAACCAAGCTCAGGCCCTAGGTTTAGCCTTAAGAGGCAATGGTCCCCCCCACTCACCCCAAAGCCACCCAATGGAAATGAGGCGTGTCCAGCCTTTGGGGCAGCCTCCCAGCTTTCCCAGGGACAGGTGGCAGCATCTGGAAGCCCCAGGAGTCAATCCCAGCCATCCATTTGGCTGGGAGAGGTTTGAATAGGGAGATATGCCCTAATGAAGCCTCATTCTAATCCCATCATTCTCTCACCACCTCAAGCTTCTCCAGTCGAGTTCTCTGCTCCTTCAAGCCCTCAACCATCTCCTCTTCATTTCCCAAACCAAAACCACCCGTCCAAAGCTGCCGCCGGCGAGGATTCCGGCCAACCGAAGCACTTCCAGTTCAAGCGTCTCTACCTCTCGATCGGCTGCATCTCAGGACGTGGATTCAACAGGACAAATAAGCGTGGACAGTCTACAAGTTCAGAGAATCCAAAAACGGTCCAAACCGTCCATTGAATCACTGTAAATCTCTAAACCTAGTTTAAGACACCTAGCTTAAATAACTTTCGATACAATGCATGTTAGGATATAAGATCATTTCCCCATTGTTTCTGTTCACGTAGGCTATCTAGGTTTAAAATTTCATTTGTTTTCGTCCATCGGATCGAGAGAACGAGCGAAAAAACGGGTTCTAGGGCGCTATCGCGGCTCAGTCCAGGCCTGTCGTTTCGGGACCGTTGATCGCTCGATCAACGGTCCTGATCGAGCCGTTCCGCGGTTCAATCCAACCGTGTATCCTTTTCGTTGTCCCGTTTTTCGGTTCGACGAAATCTGGGCCCTTGACTCAGAACCGCGGGGATGGATTCGACCGTTCGATCTTTCAGAGATCGAACTCAGCCGCGGGATCTTTCGCAACCGTTGGATCAAGCCGCTGTTGATCGGACGGTTGCGAACCCTTGCTGACTCATTTAAGTGAAAAACGCGTGGGCCCCAGCCGCCGCCGCGTTTTCGATCTGGCAAATCCCGTCGCACCGCGTGGCAGCCCCAGCCGCCGCCGCGCATTTGATCGGGTGACCCCCGTGCTGCCACGCGCCCCCGCGGTCTCTGCTCCTGATCGAACGACCCAGGAGCGGCCACGTGGCCGTCAGCTGCTGCCGCCGCCGAGGTTGCTGGACGAACCCGGAGATGCCACGTGGAGCCGCCGCCCTTTTTTTTAAAAAAAAAATGTTTTAAAATGAATTTTAAACCCTTTTTAATTACAGAATTCTTTTAAATTAGCATAAAATTATTTTAAAATTATAAAAAAATATTTATCTTATATAAATATTATCAGTAAATTAAAAGTGTTAATTTAAAATTAATCTTAAATTAAAATATTAATATCTTTTAAAATATTTTAAATATTGATTAATTTGAGTTAATATTTAATTAAAACAATATTATATGTTTAATGAAAATATTTTTTTTTTAAAACACATGTTGATATTTAAAATACATGTGTATTTTGATTAAAAAAAAAAAACTATTTTCAATATTTAAAACTCAATTTTATTTATATTAAACATATTATTTAAATATGTTTAATATTGAATTAATATTTAATTAAGTATTATATTAAATATTTTGAGAATTAAAAATTTTATTTTCCAAAGATTTTAAAAGAAATCAGTGGGTCTCTCAACCCCTCAAAATTTCTTATAATAATATTTTTTTAATTATCTTTATTTTAATATATATATATATATACCTATATATATATTTATATATATTTTAAAATCTACTTTAAAACTATATATTTTTAAATCCTTAAGCACTTGAGAGCCCCTTTTGAAGTCTTAAACATAGATTAAGTTTGATTGAATAGAAATTTTCGGGGAATTGACCGGTGAGTGATTATATCCTAATCATTCACTAATAAATGTTTTGTTACCTTAATTATTATCAATCTTTGTATGTCTAGGTTGTGCACCCACCACTTAGATTTAGGCTCTCCTAGATTTAGGATTTGCTTGGTGTGATTGCATTTTGCTCGTGTTGAGTTAAAGGGTTAGAGAAATTTTGATTTGAACCCATTCAAACTTAGCGTCATTAAGGACAACAATTAAGGACCTTGATTAGACAACTTAGAAAATTCATTATAATTAGGATACACTTCATTTGAACTTGAACTTTGAACATCTTAAACATAGTGACACTCTCAGCCATTAGAGAAAATTTCACTGAATTTGGAAATCATTAAGATCCCTAATTAATTTTCCTAAGTTTAAACCTTAATTAAACCTTTAAACCTTCCAGAAAATGTAATAAATCAAATTTAAACCCAAAAAATATGTGTAACCCCTCTAACTGACCAGAATTCAATCCTTAACCCATGAAAATTAAAACCAAAATTATTTGACAGCAATCTGAACCTTAATCTAATTTTAAGTGAAAATCAATATTTAATTCATTTAATTAATTAGAAAATATTAAAAATTCCAAAAATTTCCAAAACACTTGGAAATCTCTCCTTAGGTCATTTCTGACCTTTGGAGTTGATTTCAAGGAGTTTGGGACTCATTTGGAGAAAAATCACAAAAAGACCCCTCTAATTAAGAAATTTAGAAAATTCATTAAATACCTTAAACTTCAAATATTCATAACTAATTCCAGAAAAATCAAAATTGAGCAAACTCACTTGCATTCAACTCCTATTAATGCCTAATATTTATTAAAAATGTTAAACTCCAGAAATCTGCAATTTTTCAAAAAGTCAACAAACCGGTCAAATCTAGTTCAAATCTAGTTCAAAACTTCAAACCTTCGTAATAAAATGTAGAAAAATCCGATTTCAACGTGCTTACCTTCTAACTGATCGTAATAAGGTCTAGTATTTTAATAAAATACAAAATTTCCAGAAAACACCCTTAATTAAAAAGTCAATTTTCAACCCTTTAATTAAAACATTAAAAAATTCATAAAATTCAAAATTATTCTAAAATTCCAGAAATTGTTAACTTAATGTTTAAAACATTCAACAAACCTTTTAAAACACAACAAGCATCCTAAAGATGAAGTTTATTGGCTGGACTACTCCGGGCTGCGGGGCTAAGTGTCCTAAGGAGGCTGGTTCCTCGAGCCTGGTGGCACAACGCCACGAATGGATTCCAAGGGGTGTTAAACCTTAAAAATAGATTAATTATTAATTATCTAACCTTTTAAAACTTCTAATTTAACTACATTAATTTGGTTTATCGGCTGGACTACTCCGGGCTGCGGGGCTACGTGTCCTAAGGAGGCTGGTTCCTCGAGCCTGGTGGCACAACGCCACGAACCGATTAATGGCAAACCTAAATTAATCAATCTTAAAAATCAGCAACCAAACATCTCTTATAAAATTTCATTAATTCTTAAGCCCTAATCAATCTAAAGTACTTAATCATATCGGGTACCACTGGGTAACCCAGGCCTACGAGGCTATTAACTTAGCCCCAAGGAAGGTGAAATAAACTTCACGGCCTCGGTGTGAAACAAAGGTGATATCCAACAAATAATTAAATGAATCTTAAAATTAACCTCAAGCCATTAATATTTAAATTCAAACTTAAATCCCTTAAACCTTCCAACCAATCAAACTTTAGATAACTTTAACTAATAATCCTAATTAGGATACATCAAAACCACACGACCTACCTCACACACTTTAGATGGTTTGCTAGGATCACTGACTTTAGTCTTAGGATAGGCCGGTGTTTTACTTTCTGCTGTTGTGTGACGAGTTTTTCGAGCTTTTACTGCATGCTGTTTGCTAGTGTAGAATTGATGTGTTTATTTACTTGCTTTCTGCACTCTGTGTTTGATTGTGCGTTAGACCTACCCATAGGTTAGGAGCGAACTATACTTGTGCAATCTTATGCAGGTGGCCATGCTCATACAAGGAGCTAAAATAAAAAGGGGGCAGTCAAAAAAAATAATATAACTCTTTGCACAGGTACCTGCCGCGCTTAAGACCCCCTTTAAATAAAAAGAGCATGGCCAAGTGTGGCTAAAAATGCATTTTAAATTTTCATATTATAACTGCTTGGGATTGAATATACAACTGTTGATTATTAGGATAACCTTGCAGGATCGAGTCTAGATTTTCTTATTTCTATCAATGTAAATTTAATTCATTTTAAGGTTGTATTTCATTAAAATGTTTTGAGATTGGGATATGAATATCCAATTTGAATTCCAAAGAGGTGAAGACATCCCTAAAGGGGAGAGTCTTCTTCCATTTGGAATTCAAATTAGGATACTTTGCAAGTAGCCAAAGAGGAAAGATAACACCCCGATCAAGGGGGAGTTTCTTTCCATTTGGATATCCTGAACCGACGAATCAAGATGTTCGTGAGAAGATGAAGGATTGGACAACGAGAAGAATCCCAAGTCTCAAAATCATTTGATTTAGGATTAGAAATCCGGGTTGTAGTCAGTGGTGCCCGGCCACTTTAATTTCTTGTAATTTTTGAGATGTAATAATGAGTGGCACTTGCCATATGGACGTTCAAATTGATATATTTAATTGATTTTATTTAATTGATTTCGCATTAGAACTCCTGCTTTTCTAGTCTTTTTACTTGCATGCCGTATTTGATTTGACCTGGAATTCGAATTTAGGCTCTTAGGGGTCTGTCAAAATTTTTCTACTTTAATTAAATAAAATTTTTAAGATAAGATAGAAACTCTAAACGGTCCTAAGAAGTAAGCTCGGACTCGCCGAGGGTTTTTCATGCATTCATATTATACCTTCTCGACCTTGTTAGGCATCTCCCCGCCTGCGGGTTCTGGCAGGCCACCTGACCTATGAGGGTGCCGATCTGTCAAGGGGATGTTATGCAATCTCTAGGGAAAAATCTATTTTCTAAGCCAAAATTTTTAAACTGCTACATACAGATTTTGCATTCAATCGAGTCAATTAGCATGCATCGCATTAGCAACAAATTTAAAAGAGTCTAATATTTAATTGCATTACTTAGACATCGAATACCCAACATAAGTCAAAGGGGCCAATTAGGACCTGCTCTAGATGTCGGCCCCGCTCTCAAAAAAAACCTTTCTTAAATAACGTCCCGATCACTCTACATAAAAAGACCGGACTCATGCTTTAAAATCGTTTAGGTGGTTTAGCTGGCTCCCCAATCCAGGCCGGGGTAAGACCAGACTCGCATTGCATTAGCTAGGTTCGGGGCACTTTTAAGTGTCCAGTCTAGACTTAGGTTCTGAGGCAAGCTCGGGCTATAAGACCTCACCTTTCGGGAATTGAATCCCAAATTTCTAATAAAACGAATCACTTAAACTAAAAATCTTCTTTCAATCAAATACAAGCCTAACAATTAGACTTAGTTGGAGTGTTTTCTGAAGTAATTCAGAATCCCAAAACATTCCCTACTACTCTTCCTTTGACTCCAGAAATAGGTGTTCAACCTTGATCCAATCCCGATTGAAAATTCCTACCCTCCTCCTCCTTTGATATCGATCTTTGAAATCCAAAAATAAAATTTACACCGCTATTTTAATCGAGAGTTTTCGTAGGAAATTTCGATTCCCTACGATGTAATTAACTACGAGGGCTTGCGCTCGTAGGAGATTTAGTAACCCAGAATTGATTTTCAAAATTAATTTTTCAAAACCCTTAATTAATTCTCTTTGGGGAAATTTAAAACTTTGAAATTCGAACCCATTAGGGAACGATATGTTCGTCTTTCGAGGCGATATATTGTTCATAATAGAGTGTTCAATTTCAAAATTCCAAAATTAAATATTTCTCAAAGATAATTAAATATTTTCAAAACTATATATACTTAAATAAAATTTTTTTAATCAAAACAAAAATGGCGACTCCGCTGGGGACTAATCTCACTCTCCATCTTTAATAGCGGTATAAATTTTATTGCATCGGTAGTTTTGACTATCTTTCTCTCCGTTGGTCCCTCTACCCATTTCTTCCTTGGGTGAGTGTGGCCAACTCAATTAAGACATGTTAATAGAGAGGTGAGAGTAGGAAGCCTCCCTCTAAATTTAGGCTTGGACATTTTGCCTCCAACTTGGTTGGTAGAGCGAAAGAGTCAAGCCTACCCCTTTCTATAAATGTTAGAAACTAGCGTGCTCGGGCTACCAGTGGCATGCTAAGTTATATAACTTATAGAAAATCTCCTCAATTTTCAAAATCCAAATTCTAGTCTTTTAGTAGAGTTTTAATCCTTCCAACGTCTAGATAATCGTTATGATTGTATCGTTGTATATTGAATTGTAACAATTTCTATTCAATATATACGATCTAACATAACACTCACTTTTAGGGTTCGTTTTAAAATTCAATTATATCGGTAGAGTTAAGCTATGACATTTCATTCTTAGTCCACTAACTAGAATGAAAGAGTCAAGTAAATAAATCTCCCAATTAATGTGGACCTTTTGTTGGATGAATATCCAACACCTCGAGTCCCAAAATAAGGGGAGATGCTGCCGAAATTTTGAGTTTTCAAAACTCTTTCTAAAATCATTTCAAATCAATTGCTGTTGTTGTATGTTCTTCTACAATGATCGTCGTAGTTAACATATACAACAAACCTTCAAACTCTATCCGGTATAAGTTCGCCATTAACATTTCATCCTTTAAAGACTGAAAGAGTTAGGCTTTCTTAGTATTTTTCCCGACGTTTATTTGTGAACCTTTTGTTGAATGAAAATTCAACACATTGAGTTCCAAAAATAAGGGGAAATGCTGCCGGATTTTTGAATTTCCAAAACTCAATCTTCTCCAAATTCAAACATCTTCTTCAAATCTATCCAAATCAAATTCAGATTTTTGTTGTTATATATTTTCCTACAAAATTCTTCTGTAGTCGAATATATACAACAACAATTCAAACTCTATTTCAATCAAAATCAAACTCTATATTCTATCGTCTTACACCGGGTTATAGCTCTTATAACCCGACATATACGATAAAATATAAATTTATTTTCAAAATTTAAATTCAAGTTTCTAATTCAAATCTTTTCCTTCCCAATTCTCAGACAATCGACTTAACTGCAATGGCTGGCAAACTGTTGTTTTCAATGGACCGTGACTTGCTGATTGAAGAGTTAGTCTACGAGAACTCGATTCAGTTTGGAATAGGGTTTAAGTCCCTTAGACTGGTGATGAACGGAAACACGTTAGTTGACCTTGCTGTCGAGGGCGAGAAAGATGCCCCTGTAGTTCAATTAGCCATAGGAGCCGGGAATGATGCCCCTCCTAGTCTGTGGTCAGCGCTAGATATTGCCAATGCGCCAAAAGAGTTCCTGGAAGATGCATTGAAAATGGAAGCTGCCGCTGCAGCCACGACAGTGTTTGAGAAGGGTTCTTCTAGTGCTGAGACTCTATACGGTACTAAGAATTCCAAGAAGAACTACCTCAGGAGGTTAAGGAAGAAAATTACTAAGACCAAGAAGGTGGCCGAGCTGAAGGCCTTAAGTAAAGTCGACCTTGAGGCTGCCGAGGAGCTGCCAATCCCTGCCTCTTCTCCACTCCTTAAAGGGAGTCGTTTCCACCCCCTCGCAGCTGCTGCAGGGGAGGAGAGAGTTGCTCGGATAGCTAGCACTCCGCCTAGCCCGGTAGACTATTCTGTCAAGAGAACCCCAAAGGAGAAGCAAATTCTGAAAACCAGGATGCTTAGAAACATCATCCATACTTGTGCTGCTCAAGTGGGGCAAACAAAGGAACAGTATGTGAAACACTTGAAGGGAGTGATTTCACATAAGCTTGAGAAAGAAGTTCTGAAGGAGGAGAAGTCTGAAGCCAAGAACCTGACTCCTCAACCAGTGAGGAGAAACAAAAAATTTGTCAAACAACCTGTGTCTTCAGTCTTGGTGGATGGATACCACTGGGTGCCTCGCCTCCCGTCTACAAAGACGGAAGAGATAGTGTTAACCGGGTCTGGCCAGAGTCGCTCTTTTAGTGGCAGACCACCGACCCCACCTTCAAAACTGTCAAAGCTGGCCCCAGTGATTGCAAGGTCTAAAGAAGTCTTTAAAGAGCTCAAACCAGTTGATGTTAAGGGCAAGAGGCCCATGTCACCTGAAGAATCATGTGCAAGAAAGAAGTTCAGTAAATCCATTGGAATTCAATTCAGGGAACCCCAAGTCCAGATACCAGTTAAACTCCCTAGACTCCCAGTTCAGGGAAGTGAGGACTCCATTCATGTTGATGTTGGAGCCCCAGCTGTTCAAGCCCCTCCATCACCAATTAAGGTGGATGTCCCTCATCCTACTGAGGATGTCACCCTTGCGACTACCGACCCCGGGACAGTCGGAGGGGAGGAGATGACCCGAGATCCTGATCAAGAGATGTTAGAGCAGTTGGTTAGTGAAGAAATCACTGAGAGGATGCTAAGATCAGTAATATCTTTGATAAACTAGATGTGAAAGAGTACGATCAAGTGATGGACTACGATGGATACCTGCCAATTTATGCTGAGGCAATAGATGGGAGGCCGGTTGAGGAAGTAGTCCAAGAAATCAGAGATATTCTCAAGAAGAAGGCCGTTGATGAGTTCAATCCGGATGAAGATGATCTGTTAGTTGAGGAAGAACCGATAGCGGATGTCCACATGGTTGAGACTCGAGCATCAACTAAAGATGCTGAGCCTTCTAAACACCGCTCCGATAAAGAAGAAGAGTCAGCAGCGGTTGATTCAGATTCCGATACCTCTGTTAAGCTGAGAGATAAAGATGATTATATCAAGAGCCTGGAAAGGAAGGTCGAAGAGATGATGTTAAAAGTAGAACAAATGCAGAATCAGATGTTCCAGGCACAGCAGTCTAAACCCGAGCAGTTGCAGCCCACGGTACTTACAACGGGCGAGCACAGCAGGAAGGCTGATTCTAGTTTCAAGATTTCAGAAGTCGCCCCTCCACCAGAGAAAGATATTCGCCAGATGATCGAAACTCAGGTAAGGGAGGCCTTAGCCCATTCACAAGGAACCGTATCTATTCCAAAGGGTAGACCCTACCCCGAAGAATATGATCTGGTTCCTTATCCAAAGGGTTTTGTGCCACCTTCTTTCAAAATTTTTAGCGGCTTAGAAAACCCAAGACAGCATCTGGCCCACTTCCGAGCAAGCTGTTGCAATGCAGGAGGGTCGGATGCTCTACTCTTTCGTCAGTTTGTGAGTAGTTTGTCCGGTATTGCTTTTGAGTGGTACGCAGATCTACCGAACGGTTCTGTAAAAACTTTCACAGAGCTCGAGGGTCTCTTTTTAAAGAGATTCTCAGGAGCTCAACAACGTGTAACCGTTGGTGATCTCGTCATCGAAAAGCAAAAACCGGGCGAGTCTTTAGTCGACTACATCTTGAGGTGGCGAAACCTCTCGATGAAGTGTGAACCCCAACTGCAAGAGCAACATGCAGTGGAAATTCTTCTAAAGAACATCCACGGGCCTATTGCTTTTCTGTTGAAGGGGTTTACAATTAAAACCTTTGAAAAGCTTCTTAACAAAGCTAGTAATCTACAAGAAGAGGCTCCCAAAATGCCATTCTTGAAGGATTCTGCTGAAGATAAAAAGGTTAGTAAACCGTTGAAGTCCTTTGAGAAAAAGACAGCAACGGTTTCGGCAGTCGACAAGGGAAAGAAGCCTGTTAATGTTCAATCAAGTAATTCTGCTGTTCAACAAACTCAGAAACCTCAACCGTTTCAGGTAACTTCTCAACCTACCAGAGAGTACTACCGACCCACTTTTGAAGAGAGATTGGCTCGTTCGTATCCATTCAAAAGGGAGTCGGTTAAGAAAATTTTTAGGAGCCTTCTAAAGAAACCAGATTTTCGATTGCCGGAGGCCAGAAAGCCGGAAGAGGCAAATAAAAAGGATGATCCGACCTTTTGCCCCTACCATCGCATGCTGGGCCACACAATCGAAGATTGTATAGTCTTTAAGGACTGGCTCGAGAAAAACTTCCGTCAAGGTAACATCATAATTCCAAATGAGTATTTGGTTAATCCGGACCAGGGATCTGTCAAATCAATTTCAGGTAAAATTTCTAATCTTTCTTTGTCCATTGAAGATGGTTGGGATATAGCACTATCCCGGGCATTTAAAAAGTCGATTAACCAATCTTTTCGTCTTTCTCAACAGTTACCGACGAGAGCCCAGGGCCCGATCTGGGAGGTTGAGCTGGAGGCATCGCAGGAGGATGTTGGGACGATTTCCTCTCCAGTAGTTGTAGGAACTACTGTATTAAATAAAAAGAGTGAACATTTTGTAGAGAGGAAATTTGTTGATGAGAGATCTGTACAAGTGGTGGACGGTGGTTCAAAGCCACTAGCCCCACTTAAGTTATCTGACTTTTACTTTGCCCCATCAAAGGCAAAGGGTCAAAAATTGAATAAAAAGAAAGATCCTTCTGCGAATATTTTGATGATAAATGTTGAGAATGAAATTTTAAATGATTCTTCTGTTGAAAATAACCCGGAGCCAGCTGGGGATAATCAAGAAGTTCAAAAACCCAGCTCTCCAGATTTGACCCTTCAAGTGGAAGATGAATCTAATGTCGTATCCGATGGTGATACCCCTGAAATTAATTTCCAAGGGAGTCCCGTTGTGATAGACTTTTCCGATTCAGATTCCCATTCAGAAAATGACAATCAACCGCCTAAGGAGAGCGTAGACCTCCCCGTAGACTGTCCTTCCGATGAAATCGTGCAAGTACAACTACGTGGTGGCAAGGTTTTACCCCCTAGGCTTCCCCCACAGGAAAAGGGAAAACAAGTTGTTTCCACTGATCCGATTCAAGTCTCTACTCAACAATCAAACTCTCTTTCAAATCCACCGGGTCCTGATGTTAATGTTCCAAGTGTTGATTACAACGTCTTAGCTCACCTTAGAAAGTTGCCTGCTAAGTTGAGCATCTACGATGCCCTCATCCTTTCAAAAGAGATGAGGGAGACTTTAATTAAAGCACTTCTCGACCCTGAGATTTGCTTAGCTCAACTCGCTTCAACTTCCGAGGATGAAGCTCTGTACTTCAAAGAAATTCCAGGAGTAACCTTCTCCGATGAAGATCTACTCCTTGGAACTGCCGACCACAATCGCCCACTTTACATCACTGTAAATGTGGGAAAGTTCAAATTATCAAGAGTTCTTGTTGATCCGGGTGCATCGGTCAACGTGATGAACATAAAGACTCTCGCATATCTTAGAATTGATACTAGCAAGCTCTCAACCGACAAGTTAGTGCTTCGTGGGTTCAATGAAAAAGGCGAGAAGGCTTTAGGTTCGATCACACTTCTTCTAGAGATAGGAGAGTTGAAAACTGAAGCGAAATTTCATATAATTGATTCGGCTACATCCTTTAACGCGCTCCTAGGTAGGCCTTGGATCCATGAGTATAGGATGGTTCCTTCCACCCTGCATCAGTGCATCAAGTACCAACGAGATGGCATTGAGTTTGAAATCAAGGGTGATTTGCAACCATTCTCTATTCACGAGATCGGGATCTACGAGGATGCTGCGTACTATGTTCCCAAAGGGTCCACTACCAAATCTAAGGTAGAGATCAACATTAAGGAGGAAAAGGCAGAAAATCAAAGTTCGAAAGCAATTCAAAAATTGAGAAAAGAAAAAGTCAAGAATCAAAAAGAAGACGATTCTAATAGTGAAGAGGACGTCGAGCGCGTGGTTTTTAGGCCTCCAATCAATCTACCTCAAAGAGGTGGGAGGATGGCTCAAAGGGCACGCGGTCGAGGCCGCCCTTCCATTGAAAAGAGAAATCCCCCGATGTACATCGAACTTGAAACAAGTTCAGATGAAGAACCAAGAAGGAGGGGTGCTAGAATTGCTTTCGACTACAGAAAAATCAATCCTCTTCCAAAGTTTGATCTCACTTTAGATTCGGATAGCGACCAAGAGGGTAACAAATCTAAATCTCAAAGTGACGAGCCTGAATTGACTATTTATGAAAAGCTTAACAGGGCAGTTAAATCCTTAGCCTTAACCCCACTGTCCGTTGACAGAGTCTCAGGGTTAGTAACTAAGGATGCCCCTAACTTAGATGGAAAAGTAAAGAAAGTCCAGAGGTTCTTCCCTGGCACTTCCTCTTCAAGGAATGAGGGTGATGTAATCCTTGAAGAGGCGGATTTCAATGAATTAATGGAATTACCTTTTGGCTACTTTCCTCTTGGTGTTAAAGCTCTTATCTCTAAAGGTTTTGCTCCGAGTCAATGGACTAAGGGTCAAGCTAGATACCACCAAGGTATTTGGAATTCCAAATTCAATAAAAATTGGACGAGTGGTATCGGCTTTGGTTCCGTTAGTTCGTTCGACGACGATGAATACTGCTTGATGATAACTATCCATCTTGAATCTGAAAGTGTCCCTACTGAAGTCGTCGATTCGCTCGATAGACTTTGTTTGGAGACCTTAGATGATTCAGATGAAGATCAAATTCGGGATGCACCCCCTGAATTTGAAGAAGAGATTAAGTCAACAGTTGATGAACTTAAAGAAATTAACCTTGGAACAGAGGATGACCCTCGCCCCACATTCATAAGTTCTTTGTTGAGTGACGACGAGTCTAAGGATCTGATTCAACTTCTATCCGAGTTTAAGGACTGTTTCGCTTGGACATACGACGAAATGCCGGGTTTGTCCGCCGATATAGTAGTTCATAAACTCGGAATCCGGTGTGATGCCATTCCTGTCAAACAAGCTCCACGACGCATGCGTCTGGAGATTGAACAACAAGTCATTTCTGAAGTTAAGAAATTGGCCGAAGCCGGATTTATCCGGGAGGAGCAATATCCTTCTTGGGTAGCCAGCGTTGTGCCCGTTCGAAAGAAAAATGGTCAAATCCGGATCTGTGTTGACTATAGAGACCTGAATAAGGCGTGTCCTAAGGATGAATTCCCTTTACCAATTCCCGAATTAATGGTGGACATTGCCTCTGCGCATGTTGTTTTCTCCTTTATGGACGGCTCGTCTGGTTATAATCAAATCAAGATGGCCCCACAAGATGAGAGAAACACTGCATTCAGAAGTCCTATAGGGATCTTTTGTTATAAAGTGATGCCATTTGGCCTTAAAAATGCCGGTGCAACCTACCAGCGGGCTATGACTCAAATTTTTGACGACTTAATCCACAATCAAGTCGAATGCTACATCGACGATTTGGTCATCAAAAGTAAAGTTAAAGAGGCTCATCTTTATGACTTAAGAATCGTCTTCGAGCGGTTGCGTCGCTACAACCTTAAGATGAATCCTTTGAAGTGCGCTTTCGGTGTCACGTCAGGGAAATTTCTAGGTTTCGTAGTAAGACACCGCGGAATTGAAATTGATCCTGCTAAAATCGAAGCTATCTTAAATATGCCGCCTCCTAGGAGTCTTACTCAACTAAGATCTCTTCAAGGTAGACTGGCGTATATAAGAAGATTCATCTCTAATCTTTCCGGAAGATGTCAACCATTCTCGGTCCTCGCTAAAAAGGACGCCAAATTCATTTGGGACGAGAAATGTCAATCTGCTTTTGAAAATATCAAACAATACCTGACAAATCCACCAGTCTTGGCAGCCCCTATTCCGGGGAGACCTTTAATACTCTACACTGCGGCCCTTGACGAATCTCTCGGGGCCCTCCTTGCTCAAGTCAATGACGAAGGGAAAGAGAATGCTCTCTATTACCTAAGTCGGAGGCTTTTACCAACGGAAATTCGATATCCATCGATTGAGAAACACTGTCTCGCCTTAGTTTTTGCAGCCCAAAAACTAAGACATTACATGCTTTCTCATCATATCAACCTAATTTCCAGTTTTAACCCCTTGCAATATCTTATGACCAGGCCTACGTTGTCAGGACGTTTGGCTCGTTGGTCTATGATATTGCTTCAATTCGAAATCACTTTCATTCCCCTGCGTGCTGTGAAAGGGCAGGCCGTCGCCGACTTCCTTGCGGCACACCCGTTGCCGGCAGAATCTCCTCTAAACGATGATTTGCCTGACGAGCAAATCATGAGTTTCGGGGAAGCCACTACTCAAACCTGGGAAATGTATTTTGATGGTGCTGCGTCCTCTCAACGGGGCAAAACACCTGAATCTACTATTCCCGGGAAAGCCGGAGTTGGCCTGGTATTCATAACACCGGATAAGGGAATGATGTACTTTTCCTACCACCTATCAGAACCTTGTACGAATAACGAAGCTGAGTACGAAGCTCTGATAACTGGCCTGGAACTTACAATTCTGATGGAGATTAAAGAGATTAAAATTTTTGGTGATTCCCAACTGGTGATCAACCAGATTGCAGGAACCTATAAAGTTTTGAATCCTAAACTCCTGAAGTACCATCAATACACCTGTCACTTGCTCGAGCAAATTCCGATCGTAACTATGTATAGGATTCCCCGTGGAAGCAATTCTTCGGCGGATGCCCTCGCAAAGCTTGCAAAGGAATTTTCCTGTCCAGAAGAAGACTCCATCCCTATAGAGGTGCAGGGCCGCCAAATCCTATCTCCTATAGATTTGGAGCACGTCAACCAACAAATTTTCCAAGTCCTTTCTACCTCTTCAACGGTCGATGAAGAAGCAGATTGGAGACAACCGATAATTGAATATCTTCAAGAAGGCAAGCTCCCTCACGAGAGATCACTTGCCCATCAAATTAAGAAACGTGCCCTATCCTACGCACTAGTCAATAATACGTTGTACCGACGGTCGTTTGGTCAGATGTGGCTCCGTTGTTTAGACAAATGTGAGGCCCTGAAGATCGTTAACGAAGTCCATGCTGGACTGTGCGGTGCTCATCAATCGGGTCCAAAGATGAAAATGAAGATCAAAAGACTTGGATACTACTGGCCTACGATGATTGACGATTGCATGAAAATTGCAAAGTGTTGTCATCAATGCCAAGTACATGGTGTGGTTTTACATCAGCCGCCTAACGTGTTGCATCCCACGATAGCCTCGTGGCCCTTCGAAAGCTGGGGCACGGATATCATCGGGCCAATTGACCCTCCCTCCTCGAAGGGTCATCGCTTCATTTTAGCAGCGACTGACTACTTTTCAAAGTGGGCAGAAGCAGTCCCACTAAGAAATGTAACATCACACCATGTAATGAAATTCTTTCGTGACAATATCGTATATAGATTCGGCGTTCCGCGCAGAATCATATCCGATAATGGGTCCGCTTTCAAGTCTACGAAGATCAACAATTTTGCAAATCGCCATGGTATTGATTGGAGATATTCAACAATCTATTATCCACGGGCTAATGGATTGGCTGAAGCCTTCAATAAAACTTTGGTTCAAATCATCAAAAAGACCCTCGATGATAATAAACGACAGTGGGATGAGAGGTTGGTGGAAGCTCTGTGGGCCTACAGGACCACTTATCGAACCCCGACCCAATCCACACCGTTTGCACTAGTGTATGGATCCGAGGCCGTGCTCCCTCTGGAAGTTCAAATTCCTTCGCTCAGAATCGCAATTCAGAACCAGATTACAACTCAACAGAATGCACAACTCCGTTTAGAAGAACTTGAAAGCCTCGAAGGATGTCGTCTTCAGGCTCAGCAAAACTTAGAGTTGTACAAAGCCCGAATGATTCAAGCTCACGATAAGTTAGTGCGACCTAGAACCTTCCAAGTAGGCGACTTGGTCTTGGTTCTTCGGAGGCCTATCTTAGCGCACCGAAAACTCGGTGGAAAGTTTGAACCAACTTGGGAAGGACCCTTCGTAGTGGAAACAACCTACGAAGGAGGCTCGTATCAGCTAGTGGATTGTAAAGGAAATCACCCAATGCTTCCTGTAAACGGGCGTTTCCTTAAGAAATACTATGCTTGATGTAGCTCGAATTTTCAATCAATAAAATCTTCAAGTTTCAATCAATTTTGTTCAAATTGTCTACGAATCTTTTTATAATTTAATACCTTTTTTTTTTTAAGGCTAAGAATATCTCTTCAGGTCTTCTTGTCTTAACTTCAAGCCTTTTTAGTGGTGGAGTACGCCCTTTCGTGGCACCACCCTAAAATTCCAATTTTAATTTTGATCTTATATAGAGCAAGTTTCCTCTATATTCGATCTCTCAAACCCGATCACTTGTGCAAAGCAAGTTTCCTTTGCACATGATCAATCCAGATCCGATCACCCGTAGAGCAAGTTTCCTCTACTGATGATCATTTTAATTTTGATCTTATATAGAGCAAGTTTCCTCTATATTCGATCTCTCAAACTCGATCACTTGTGCAAAGCAAGTTTCCTTTGCACATGATCAATCCAGATCCGATCATCTGTAGAGCAAGTTTCCTCTACTCATGATCGTCTTAATCTTGGTCTTATATAGAGCAAGTTTCCTCTATATACGATCTTTCAAATCTGATCTCTTATGTAAAGCAAGTTTCCTTTACATATGATCAATCCTGACCCGGTCACCCGTAGAGCAAGTTTCCTCTACCATGATCATTCCAGATCCCGATCTTACATGGAGCAAGTTTCCTCTATGAACGATCTTTCAAACCTGATCCCCTGTGTAAAGCAAGTTTCCTTTACATATGATCAATCCAGATCTGATCTATCATGGGAAGCAATGCTTCCTTCCCACTAGATCTTTAATTTTCTCTCCTTAAGATTCGACTCGCTAGTGGTAGAGCACGCCTTCCATGGCACTACCCTAGTTCCAGATCAAACTCCGATTCTTTAGGGATCAATTTTCCTTCCCATGGAATCAAAACTCCGGACTTGACCTTTTTCGGTCAACGCCAATATGTGCAATAGAACTTCGTTCTATTACACATATTGGGGGTCCATTTGTTGACCTCATATTTGTATGAGGTCACTAGGGATCCATCTAGACTCCAGATCAATCCTGACCCTACATCAATCTAAATTCTAGATCCTAGGATCTACTCTAGACCCTAGGATTCTTCCAGACCAATCCAGATGTTAGGATCTATTCTAGACCCTAGGAGATGTTCAGACCTTAGTTCAATTCAAATTCCAATCAAATCCAGTTCAAATCCAGAATCCAGACCCAAATCCAATGCTAAAAGGGCAAGTCCTAAAAGCCTTTTTCAGCAAATTTTCAAACACTTCAAAATCAATCAATTGACCTCCGATTCAGAGTCCGTCAGTTGCATACTGATGGGACATGTCTCTGGAGGCAACCGTCCAAATTTGAGCCCATTCCGAGGTCTTTAACCCCAGAAACTTAATCAAAATCCAAAGGCTGTAAAACCTTCAAATATTTACAGCCTATGCCACTGGACTTGCCATTAAGAGGATTTTGACCTTAGGGCTCTATTCAAAGCCTCTAATTACTTCCAGACCCTTAATTGTGACTCACTGAGCAGTAAACTGCATTTTGGTTGACTTAGTTTGACCCCTAGTTGACCAGGGGTCAAAATGACCAAAGTACCCCTATGGGGCTCAAATGGTGATTTCAAACCAAATGAACTCCGAATTGAACGCAACCACCCCCAGCAAGTTTCAAATATCAAACCAAACTTGTTGGACCCCTCTCCAAGCTCTGGGTCAACCTGGTTGACCAAGTCAACCTAGTTGACCTAAGAGACCCTTTAAGGGTCCAAATAGGCCTTTTGACCCAGATGACCTCTCCAGGCCATGGAACCACTTCCATTGGTCTTGAAATGTCATTTGAAACCTGTTGGACCCATTTCCAAGCCCTGGGTCAACCTAGTTGACCAAGTCAACTCAGTTGACCCAAGTGACCCCTTTAGGGTCCAAATGGGTGTTTTGACCCAAATGACCTCCCCAGGCCATGGAACCACCTCCATTAGTCTTGGAATGTCATTTCAAACCTGTTGAGCCCAAACCCAGACCCTGGGTCAACCTGGTTGACCAAGTCAACCCAGGTTGACCAAACCAAGCCCTTAAGGGTTCAAATAGTGATTTTGACCAAATTGACCCCTCCAAATCCTGGAACCACTTCCAATAGACTCAAAATATTATTTCAAATTGATTGAACCCATTTCCAGACCCTGAACCCAGTCGGTTGACCAGGTCAACCAATTTTGGCTTAAGGGCCCATTAAGGGCCCATTAAGCCCTTCTGACTCAGAATGAACCATTCAATCCTCGAAAACACCTCTACCAGACTTCAAATATCATTTTAAGTTTGCCCAGCTTGGACCCACCCCTTGAGTCAACCCAGTTGACCCAGTCAACCTAGGTTGACCCAAAATTCCCTTAAAGGCTTTAATGGGCTATTTTAGCTCATTCAACCCATTGAGTCCATTTCTTAGCTCCAAAATCAACTCCAAATGTGGTCCAACCATGTTTTAAACTTTGGCCAATCCAACCCATTTAGGGTTGACTAAGTCAACTCTATGAGTTGGTCAAACCCATTTCAAACCCCAAATCAATTCAAACCTCCAAACCTTCCCTTGGCTTTGCTTGTGACCCAACCTATTCAACCCCTAGGACCTCTAGGCTGCCACATCAGCAGTCTTCCATGGTCAATTGACCAGTCAACACATGGTCAACAAGCCTTTGAGTGGTCAAACCTTTTGGCTCAAGCCATTTCAACTCACTTGAACCCCTAATGATCCACCACTCCAGCCCTTGAACTCCTCTCCATGCCAAGTCAGCTGCCACCTCAGCCCCCTTTGACTGGTTGACTGGTCAACTTTGTCAAACCCCATTTAAAACTCCTCAAAGGGGGTTTGTCATGTGCTAAAACCCCTTTTCCCTGATTTGAGCTGCTCTAGCCAACCCTAAAATCACCTAAAGCTCACTCAAGGCCCCCTAACCAAGCTCAGGCCCTAGGTTTAGCCTTAAGAGGCAATGGTCCCCCCCACTCACCCCAAAGCCACCCAATGGAAATGAGGCGTGTCCAGCCTTTGGGGCAGCCTCCCAGCTTTCCCAGGGACAGGTGGCAGCATCTGGAAGCCCCAGGAGTCAATCCCAGCCATCCATTTGGCTGGGAGAGGTTTGAATAGGGAGATATGCCCTAATGAAGCCTCATTCTAATCCCATCATTCTCTCACCACCTCAAGCTTCTCCAGTCGAGTTCTCTGCTCCTTCAAGCCCTCAACCATCTCCTCTTCATTTCCCAAACCAAAACCACCCGTCCAAAGCTGCCGCCGGCGAGGATTCCGGCCAACCGAAGCACTTCCAGTTCAAGCGTCTCTACCTCTCGATCGGCTGCATCTCAGGACGTGGATTCAACAGGACAAATAAGCGTGGACAGTCTACAAGTTCAGAGAATCCAAAAACGGTCCAAACCGTCCATTGAATCACTGTAAATCTCTAAACCTAGTTTAAGACACCTAGCTTAAATAACTTTCGATACAATGCATGTTAGGATATAAGATCATTTCCCCATTGTTTCTGTTCACGTAGGCTATCTAGGTTTAAAATTTCATTTGTTTTCGTCCATCGGATCGAGAGAACGAGCGAAAAAACGGGTTCTAGGGCGCTATCGCGGCTCAGTCCAGGCCTGTCGTTTCGGGACCGTTGATCGCTCGATCAACGGTCCTGATCGAGCCGTTCCGCGGTTCAATCCAACCGTGTATCCTTTTCGTTGTCCCGTTTTTCGGTTCGACGAAATCTGGGCCCTTGACTCAGAACCGCGGGGATGGATTCGACCGTTCGATCTTTCAGAGATCGAACTCAGCCGCGGGATCTTTCGCAACCGTTGGATCAAGCCGCTGTTGATCGGACGGTTGCGAACCCTTGCTGACTCATTTAAGTGAAAAACGCGTGGGCCCCAGCCGCCGCCGCGTTTTCGATCTGGCAAATCCCGTCGCACCGCGTGGCAGCCCCAGCCGCCGCCGCGCATTTGATCGGGTGACCCCCGTGCTGCCACGCGCCCCCGCGGTCTCTGCTCCTGATCGAACGACCCAGGAGCGGCCACGTGGCCGTCAGCTGCTGCCGCCGCCGAGGTTGCTGGACGAACCCGGAGATGCCACGTGGAGCCGCCGCCCTTTTTTTTAAAAAAAAAATGTTTTAAAATGAATTTTAAACCCTTTTTAATTACAGAATTCTTTTAAATTAGCATAAAATTATTTTAAAATTATAAAAAAATATTTATCTTATATAAATATTATCAGTAAATTAAAAGTGTTAATTTAAAATTAATCTTAAATTAAAATATTAATATCTTTTAAAATATTTTAAATATTGATTAATTTGAGTTAATATTTAATTAAAACAATATTATATGTTTAATGAAAATATTTTTTTTTTAAAACACATGTTGATATTTAAAATACATGTGTATTTTGATTAAAAAAAAAAAACTATTTTCAATATTTAAAACTCAATTTTATTTATATTAAACATATTATTTAAATATGTTTAATATTGAATTAATATTTAATTAAGTATTATATTAAATATTTTGAGAATTAAAAATTTTATTTTCCAAAGATTTTAAAAGAAATCAGTGGGTCTCTCAACCCCTCAAAATTTCTTATAATAATATTTTTTTAATTATCTTTATTTTAATATATATATATATATACCTATATATATATTTATATATATTTTAAAATCTACTTTAAAACTATATATTTTTAAATCCTTAAGCACTTGAGAGCCCCTTTTGAAGTCTTAAACATAGATTAAGTTTGATTGAATAGAAATTTTCGGGGAATTGACCGGTGAGTGATTATATCCTAATCATTCACTAATAAATGTTTTGTTACCTTAATTATTATCAATCTTTGTATGTCTAGGTTGTGCACCCACCACTTAGATTTAGGCTCTCCTAGATTTAGGATTTGCTTGGTGTGATTGCATTTTGCTCGTGTTGAGTTAAAGGGTTAGAGAAATTTTGATTTGAACCCATTCAAACTTAGCGTCATTAAGGACAACAATTAAGGACCTTGATTAGACAACTTAGAAAATTCATTATAATTAGGATACACTTCATTTGAACTTGAACTTTGAACATCTTAAACATAGTGACACTCTCAGCCATTAGAGAAAATTTCACTGAATTTGGAAATCATTAAGATCCCTAATTAATTTTCCTAAGTTTAAACCTTAATTAAACCTTTAAACCTTCCAGAAAATGTAATAAATCAAATTTAAACCCAAAAAATATGTGTAACCCCTCTAACTGACCAGAATTCAATCCTTAACCCATGAAAATTAAAACCAAAATTATTTGACAGCAATCTGAACCTTAATCTAATTTTAAGTGAAAATCAATATTTAATTCATTTAATTAATTAGAAAATATTAAAAATTCCAAAAATTTCCAAAACACTTGGAAATCTCTCCTTAGGTCATTTCTGACCTTTGGAGTTGATTTCAAGGAGTTTGGGACTCATTTGGAGAAAAATCACAAAAAGACCCCTCTAATTAAGAAATTTAGAAAATTCATTAAATACCTTAAACTTCAAATATTCATAACTAATTCCAGAAAAATCAAAATTGAGCAAACTCACTTGCATTCAACTCCTATTAATGCCTAATATTTATTAAAAATGTTAAACTCCAGAAATCTGCAATTTTTCAAAAAGTCAACAAACCGGTCAAATCTAGTTCAAATCTAGTTCAAAACTTCAAACCTTCGTAATAAAATGTAGAAAAATCCGATTTCAACGTGCTTACCTTCTAACTGATCGTAATAAGGTCTAGTATTTTAATAAAATACAAAATTTCCAGAAAACACCCTTAATTAAAAAGTCAATTTTCAACCCTTTAATTAAAACATTAAAAAATTCATAAAATTCAAAATTATTCTAAAATTCCAGAAATTGTTAACTTAATGTTTAAAATATTCAACAAACCTTTTAAAACACAACAAGCATCCTAAAGATGAAGTTTATTGGCTGGACTACTCCGGGCTGCGGGGCTAAGTGTCCTAAGGAGGCTGGTTCCTCGAGCCTGGTGGCACAACGCCACGAATGGATTCCAAGGGGTGTTAAACCTTAAAAATAGATTAATTATTAATTATCTAACCTTTTAAAACTTCTAATTTAACTACATTAATTTGGTTTATCGGCTGGACTACTCCGGGCTGCGGGGCTACGTGTCCTAAGGAGGCTGGTTCCTCGAGCCTGGTGGCACAACGCCACGAACCGATTAATGGCAAACCTAAATTAATCAATCTTAAAAATCAGCAACCAAACATCTCTTATAAAATTTCATTAATTCTTAAGCCCTAATCAATCTAAAGTACTTAATCATATCGGGTACCACTGGGTAACCCAGGCCTACGAGGCTATTAACTTAGCCCCAAGGAAGGTGAAATAAACTTCACGGCCTCGGTGTGAAACAAAGGTGATATCCAACAAATAATTAAATGAATCTTAAAATTAACCTCAAGCCATTAATATTTAAATTCAAACTTAAATCCCTTAAACCTTCCAACCAATCAAACTTTAGATAACTTTAACTAATAATCCTAATTAGGATACATCAAAACCACACGACCTACCTCACACACTTTAGATGGTTTGCTAGGATCACTGACTTTAGTCTTAGGATAGGCCGGTGTTTTACTTTCTGCTGTTGTGTGACGAGTTTTTCGAGCTTTTACTGCATGCTGTTTGCTAGTGTAGAATTGATGTGTTTATTTACTTGCTTTCTGCACTCTGTGTTTGATTGTGCGTTAGACCTACCCATAGGTTAGGAGCGAACTATACTTGTGCAATCTTATGCAGGTGGCCATGCTCATACAAGGAGCTAAAATAAAAAGGGGGCAGTCAAAAAAAATAATATAACTCTTTGCACAGGTACCTGCCGCGCTTAAGACCCCCTTTAAATAAAAAGAGCATGGCCAAGTGTGGCTAAAAATGCATTTTAAATTTTCATATTATAACTGCTTGGGATTGAATATACAACTGTTGATTATTAGGATAACCTTGCAGGATCGAGTCTAGATTTTCTTATTTCTATCAATGTAAATTTAATTCATTTTAAGGTTGTATTTCATTAAAATGTTTTGAGATTGGGATATGAATATCCAATTTGAATTCCAAAGAGGTGAAGACATCCCTAAAGGGGAGAGTCTTCTTCCATTTGGAATTCAAA
Source organism: Dendrobium huoshanense (assembly GCA_016618105.1). NCBI lineage: Eukaryota > Viridiplantae > Streptophyta > Magnoliopsida > Asparagales > Orchidaceae > Dendrobium > Dendrobium huoshanense. The sequence goes on from CM028351.1 coordinate 76,722,249, forward strand.
TTAGGATACTTTGCAAGTAGCCAAAGAGGAAAGATAACACCCCGATCAAGGGGGAGTTTCTTTCCATTTGGATATCCTGAACCGACGAATCAAGATGTTCGTGAGAAGATGAAGGATTGGACAACGAGAAGAATCCCAAGTCTCAAAATCATTTGATTTAGGATTAGAAATCCGGGTTGTAGTCAGTGGTGCCCGGCCACTTTAATTTCTTGTAATTTTTGAGATGTAATAATGAGTGGCACTTGCCATATGGACGTTCAAATTGATATATTTAATTGATTTTATTTAATTGATTTCGCATTAGAACTCCTGCTTTTCTAGTCTTTTTACTTGCATGCCGTATTTGATTTGACCTGGAATTCGAATTTAGGCTCTTAGGGGTCTGTCAAAATTTTTCTACTTTAATTAAATAAAATTTTTAAGATAAGATAGAAACTCTAAACGGTCCTAAGAAGTAAGCTCGGACTCGCCGAGGGTTTTTCATGCATTCATATTATACCTTCTCGACCTTGTTAGGCATCTCCCCGCCTGCGGGTTCTGGCAGGCCACCTGACCTATGAGGGTGCCGATCTGTCAAGGGGATGTTATGCAATCTCTAGGGAAAAATCTATTTTCTAAGCCAAAATTTTTAAACTGCTACATACAGATTTTGCATTCAATCGAGTCAATTAGCATGCATCGCATTAGCAACAAATTTAAAAGAGTCTAATATTTAATTGCATTACTTAGACATCGAATACCCAACATAAGTCAAAGGGGCCAATTAGGACCTGCTCTAGATGTCGGCCCCGCTCTCAAAAAAAACCTTTCTTAAATAACGTCCCGATCACTCTACATAAAAAGACCGGACTCATGCTTTAAAATCGTTTAGGTGGTTTAGCTGGCTCCCCAATCCAGGCCGGGGTAAGACCAGACTCGCATTGCATTAGCTAGGTTCGGGGCACTTTTAAGTGTCCAGTCTAGACTTAGGTTCTGAGGCAAGCTCGGGCTATAAGACCTCACCTTTCGGGAATTGAATCCCAAATTTCTAATAAAACGAATCACTTAAACTAAAAATCTTCTTTCAATCAAATACAAGCCTAACAATTAGACTTAGTTGGAGTGTTTTCTGAAGTAATTCAGAATCCCAAAACATTCCCTACTACTCTTCCTTTGACTCCAGAAATAGGTGTTCAACCTTGATCCAATCCCGATTGAAAATTCCTACCCTCCTCCTCCTTTGATATCGATCTTTGAAATCCAAAAATAAAATTTACACCGCTATTTTAATCGAGAGTTTTCGTAGGAAATTTCGATTCCCTACGATGTAATTAACTACGAGGGCTTGCGCTCGTAGGAGATTTAGTAACCCAGAATTGATTTTCAAAATTAATTTTTCAAAACCCTTAATTAATTCTCTTTGGGGAAATTTAAAACTTTGAAATTCGAACCCATTAGGGAACGATATGTTCGTCTTTCGAGGCGATATATTGTTCATAATAGAGTGTTCAATTTCAAAATTCCAAAATTAAATATTTCTCAAAGATAATTAAATATTTTCAAAACTATATATACTTAAATAAAATTTTTTTAATCAAAACAACTGCTTTATTAACTGTTTTATTAACTGTTTCTCAATTATTATTTTTTTAATATTGCAGATGGCTTCAGGCGATGATCCTCCTCGTAAATCATTTGCCTCAAAGTTCCGCCGGAAGAAGATTACGACTAGCAGAGTACCCAGACAGACTGAGGTAGGTGAGGGGCCTTCAGTTGCACCAGATCTACCTACACCACCACCGCCACCACCTGCCAGGAGCCAGCAGCCTTCACCAGAGCAGGGTCAGGGACAGTTAGATCCACCTCTTGTTTTACCTCCATACTTCCCTGGCCACTTCCCTCCCAGCTCGATGAGTCCTCGCTTCCCCTCTCCAGATCAGACACATGCTTCTCCATTCTATCCATATTACCCCCCACCATCATCACAGGCTGCTGGTCCATCCACTGGTCCTCACCCTCCTTACCCTTACCCATATTACTACCCCTATCCGGTGCAGCATGAACAGGGTGGACCATCACGACCACCAGAGGTTGGCGCTACTGATCCTGCAACAGCAACAGATAAGCGTCAATACATCGAGCCTGACGGCGATAAGTAAGTTCAATTTAAGTTATTCAGTTGTTTTTATTTTGATATATTACATGTTATTGATAAACAAAGTCACTTGCAGCTTCAATCCTTCAAGGCCACCTATACATATGATCCGTGATATAATAAAGAATAAGTATGATGCTCCTTACTTATCCTGGAAGAAGATCCCAAAGCCAGTTAGAGATATGTGGTTTGGAGAATTTCAGGTATATTTTTTTTGGTATGATTTCAAATATATGATTTAATTTGTACTAATCTTTTTGATATTGCCTAAATTTGTACAGAAAGAATTTAGGTGGTTGCCTGAGTACAGCACGAGGATCAGATCAAATTTTGAGAGGAGAGGAGCGACCCGTCTCAGAGACATGTTCACGGACATTAGAAAGTCCGGGCAGAGGCCTAATTGGATTGGAGAGGGCGTTTGGGCAGATTTGAGTAGTGCTTGGGCTACCCCGGAGTTTATAAAAATGAGAGAGCAGAATAAACAGAACAGAGCCTCTGACTGCGGCGGTTTAGGAAGCTCTCTTCATACTGGTGGATCTGTACCTCATACAGAACATAGGCGGCGACTGGTAAGTGTTTTGAATTGGTTTATTACATATATTTATGTTAGTATAACTAAGCATCAAATTTTCAGAAAGAGCACCTGGGTCGGGAGCCAATACCATTGGAGCTGCATACAAGAACTCATCAACATCAAGCTGACCAGAAGTGGGTTGATGAGAAATCTAAGAAGGCTCATGTGAGTAAAATTTTTTGGATTTTTAGAATAAAAATTTATTTTAATAAAACTATTTGTAACTTGCAGGATGATTTCTTACGAGTTAGAGAAAGTAGGCAGTCCACTGGCGAGGGATCATCTTCTGGATCGGCCCATACTTCTGAGTATCAGACATGGTCAGAAGTTGTTGGTGGAAGACAGAGAGGGAGGGTATATGGCATGGGTTCACAAGCTTTTGCTATTGAGGGCAGTTCATACATCTCTGCATTCCATGATCCAAGTGGAGCTGAAGAATCTGTAAGTGAGAGGGTTGCAGCACTTACTAGAGAGATTGAAGAGATGAAAAGGGTTCAAGCTAGAGAGATTGAAGAAATGAGGAAGGCTCAGAATGAAATGCAAGCAGAGTTGCAATCCTACAGAGCTGGAAAACAAAGGAAGAAGGACCAACAGGAGCAGCCATCTGCAGACAGTGAGGATACCGATGATGATTAGATGTTTATTATGTTTGATGAATGTATTAATTAGAACTTGTGAACTTCTGAACTGGTGATTGTAGCATTATCATGAACTATTTTGTGAATTTGTGATTGTAATGTTGTGATGAATTTTGTATTTTCTGGTTGTGATGAATATAGAGGCGTGTTGCCCAACATATATATGCTTTTTCTGCAGGTTTAGACTTTAGGGTGAACCTCCCTCAAATAGAGGGGATGCTGTCAATTTTTTTTTCAGGTGCTACAGGTTTCCGGCGGCTAACCGGTGGTTTAGCCGCCGGAAACTACGATACCGGACGGACAAGATAAAGCCGCCGGTTATATTATTAAACCGCCGGTACGTACCGGCGGCTTACCGACGGCCACCGGCGGTTATACGATGGACGCACGACGGTTTAAACCGTCGGAAATACCGATGGCTAGAACCGCCGTCAACCGCCGGTACTTTACCGGCGGTCCAACGGCGCCGTCCGGCGGTCTAATGAACCAGATGACGCCAGGTTTAACCGCCGGAAAACCGCCGGTACTTTGACCGGCGGTTACAATACCGGCGGCCGAACCGCCGGAAGACCGACGGTTAAAATTCCGGTGGTCACCGGCGATATTGGCCGCCGGAAAACCGCCGCAAAAATAAATCGCCGGTAAAAAGCCGTCGTAATTGGTTTCCTACGCCTTTTTTACCGGCGGTTACCAAACCGCCGTTAGACCGCCGATAACGTAAAAAACCGCCGGTAATTCTACACTAACCGCCGGAAAAAACCGCCGGTTTTCAGCGTTTTTCCTGTAGTGCGCCCTGTGCTCCACCGGACCACTGGCTAACGCCGTTGCTCCGACGAACCACCGCCTAACGCCGTTGCTCCGCCGAACCACCGCCTAACTCCGTTGCTCCGCCGAACCACCGCCTAACGCCGTTGCTCCGCCGAACCACCGCCTAACGCCCTGTGCTCCACTGGATCACCGCCTAACGCCGTCACTCCGCCAGACCACCACCTGATGCCCTGTGCTCCACCGGACCACCGCCTAACGTCGTCACTCCGCCGGATCACCACCTGATGCCCTGTGCTCCACCGGACCACCGTCTAACGACGTCACACCGCCGAACCACCACCTGATGCCCTGTGCTCCACCGGACCACCGTCTAACGCCATCACTCAGCCGGACCATCACCTAATGCCCTGTGCTCCACTGGATCATCGCCTAACGCCATCGCTCCGCCGGATCACCACCTGACGCTCTACGCTCTGCCAGTCTTTCACTTGAAGCTCTCATCTTTGCCAGGCCACCATTGAAGATTCTCACATTTTTCAAACCTTCATCTAAGGCCCGAAGTTCTGCCTTATCATCATCTAAGGCCCGAAGTCCTGCCAGATCATTACTCGATACCCGGACTTCTATTGTACAATTGCTTCTTGTAATCTAATCGTCCTCAGAGACGAGTCATCCCATTGTAACCAACTCAAGTTCTAGTGAAATCTTTTCAACTAGGCTAGGCCCTGTGGTTTTTCCCCTTTCAAGGGTTTTCCATGTAAAAAATCTTGTATTCTCTATATGTGAGCTGGATATCCGTATAATGCTAAGACGAACAATTAAAACTCTATCGCCACGTATATTCTAGTTCACAACAAGGTTGTATTGAATCAACTTGAACTAATGATTTAGTGTGTTTTAAAATTTTTTTAATTCATATTTAATTTTTTGTATTTAAATTTTAAATAATAATTTTATTAAAATTTTGAAGTTGTTCGTTCCAAAAGGAGTACGGCTGACCACCTTTCTTTTAGAATAATATTTAATTCTAATAGAATTTGGATAAATTTAAAAATGAAGCAGAGTGATTGTTTGAATCAATATTAGTAGCGTGGAAGGAAATAAAAATTAAAAACACCCATTATGTTGAATGAATAATTCAGGCCAATCTATATTATTTCCACCTCGTCCACCAATCATATATTATTATAATAAAAAATATATAAATATATTGTTAGTAACTTAGCGCCTTGTAATCAGACCAAGTGCCGCTCCGTTGTATGCAGAATTTAGAATCAATGTAGAATAAAGACTCAAATGGCACAGTGTCATTTTCTGGCACCACTGTTATCTTGCTTAGCTCTGCAACGCTATCAAGAATAGAGACCTCACTCCCTAGTTTAAATAGAAATTCAAAATTTTATTTTAAAAATACTTTTTTCATAATTTGGGTTGTTACAATATTTCTATTTATGAAAAAAGTCGTCATCAACATTTCTATATCAATTCGAGAGAGAAGAAACACTCTAAAAAATTCTTAAAGAAAGTTTTCAAAATCACATCGATGAATCAGATTGCAAATAAAATAAAATCAAAGATCACGTTAAAATAATCTCAAAATTACCTAAAAATGAACTTGTAAATTATAAAATAATACAAAAATCATATCGATCACATCATCAGGTAGTTCAGGTACCTGCTTAAAAATTACAAAAACAAGATAAAACTATGAAACCCTTAGCCAAAACGGATAATACCTTGATAGTTAAGTATTTGGGCTTTTACATGTTGTTAGGCATACTTAGAGTTAATGAACAACGATGTGTTTCAATTTGAATTAACAAAGCCAATATATATAAGAAAGGAGCAAAATTGTTGGTTCCAAGCATGGGGTGCATGTTTAAGACCAAGGATGTATATAGAAAGATAATTTGATGGAAAATAATTATTCTCCTTATTTTTGTATTAGAAACTTGGTGCAACATTTATAGTTACAGAATAGTATACGAAAGAAAAGTGAATTAACACCCATGAATATCAATTTATTACATAGACTAAAAGAAAGGAAAGTGAATTGACACTCATCATGAATATCAATTAAATACTTAGACTAAAAAAAAAAAGAAAGAAAATTAACACCTATCATGAATGTCAATATAATACATATGCTGAAAGAAAGTAATGTGAATTAACACCCATAATGAATGTAAATTTAATACATAGGCTAAATGAAACCAAAAATAAGAAAATAGTTAATTTATTTAATTTGTTCAATACAATATATACTACTATTATAAAAGTCGCTTGAATTTCCTTCAACATCAAATCTTGGCCATCCATTTTATTTTATTTTTAAATTATCTTTTCCCTTCATTGTATTATAAATAATTATAAATTTAAAAATATATAATAATTATGCAAATTAATGCCCGTTACTGTAAATTAATGCTGCTTAAATATTATATTTAAACAAATAAATGAATAAATTCTTTAAATTCCCTAATGCCTATTAGTCTTCCTTTATATTTATTAAATAACTATTTGTATTCCTCTATTCATATCATACACTTCATATTCTTTTTTTTTTAAATTATATTGTTCCTTCATTGTATTATAAATAATTATAAATTTAAAAATATATAATAATTATGCAAATTAATGCCCGTTACTGTAAATCAATACTTCTTAAATTTTGTATTTAAACAAATAAATGAATAAATTCTTTAAATTCCCTAATGCCTATTAGTTTTCCTTTATATTTATTAAATACCTATTTGTATTCATCTATTCATATCATACACTTCATATATTTTTTTTAATATGGTCTTAATTTTCATTTTAATTATTCAAATAGAATCGTGACATTTAATTTATTATCTTTTATAATTAATTAATAATTTTAAAAATAAATTAATGCTGCTTAAATTTTGTATTTAAACAAATAAATGAATAAATTCTTTAAATTACCTAATGCCTCTTAGTCTTCCTTTATATTTATTAAATACCTATTTGTATTCCTCTATTCATATCCTACGCTTCATTTTTTTAATATGGTCTTAATTTTCATTTTAATTATTCAAATAGAATCCTGACATCTAATTTTTTATCTTTTATAATTAATTAATAGTTTTAAAAATAAATAATTTATAATTACTTTTCATTTAATCAAATAAATCATCTGAATTCACTAATGCTTCTTAGTCTTCCTTTATCTTTATTAAATACCCATTCATATTTCTCTATATGTATCAAACACTTCATATATTTTTTTTAATGATTTTAACACAAATAGAATTATAAACTTTTTGATTTATTATATTTTATAATTAATTAGTAATTTTAAAAATAGTTAATAAGCAGTTACTTTTCTTTTCTTTTTTCTTTTTTTTTTTAACAAAACAAAATTATATTGAACTCAAAAAGAAATACAAAAAGCAATGTAGCTAAAGACAAAAATAAAAAAAAAATACAAAAATAAGTAATATGAATGGCTCAATTATTGGCCGAGGCTCCCAGCTTCCCCGAAGCCAAGAAGTGACCATCCAATTTGGTGAAGGTAGCCACGAAGAAACCAAACCAACCGATCAAGCAAAAAGAACAGAGCAAGAGACCAACACCAAAGGTTGCCATGAGCCAAGACAATGAGGAAACGAGCCCCAGCCACATCATCGCCAGCACATCCACGCCCAACAGAAAAATCGATGCACCACCCAAAAATAATCAACCATCGAAGGAAGAAAGCAACAAACATTGGAAACTATATGCCCCGTCGGCCTCTCCCACGACACCTCCCCCGATAACTTACAGAAGCAATCGGACGGTCCCGAACCAATTTAAAGTCATGTTCAGGATCAGAACCTCCACAAATACTCCGAAGAGGAATCTGAATCAAATTTAGACGAACAGTGAAGCCAATCAAGATGAACCCTTACATCCATCCCAGAAGCATCACCCACATGGTACATCAAAGCTTTTGGTTCGATTATGTTCGCAGGCACATCCACAAAAGAATTAAAAGTAACCAAACCATCACCAGAAATAAAATCATTAGTAACAACATCACCTTCTGCAGTAGCCTCATAATGTTCCACACCCACATTAGGAATAGGCACAGCCTTAGGTAAGACCACAACAGAATGAACAACTTCAGATTCCAAAGGAACTGAAACATCACTGGCCAAACCCGAGTCCAAAATCATTGCATTAACCTCCAAACCAACATCAACACCCCCGATAGCAGGATCAACATAACTCGAATTTAGAGCAATGACAGACTCCTCCTGATCATCCGAAGACACACACAGGATTGGAAATAGCAACAGGTCGCACCCCAGGTGAATTAGCAACAACAACACCCTCATAGGCCTCACCAGCCGATATCAAATTAACATTAGTTAAAGGGGCCAAGACACTGACAGCATTACGGGTTGTAGGGGAGGAAACGTCACCCACAACACTATCATTAACAGGCAATAAAACAGCATTCGAAGGAGAAAAATCAATCGCATGAATATCATTCTATATAGACAACAAAGCAGAAATAGAAGAAGTAATCAGAGCAGGACTCATAGAAGGATCAAGCATAGCGATCACAGCCACAGATTGCACACAATACTCAGGAAACTCTTCGAAAACCACAGATTGCACATAACCAGAGTTTTCTGGCCCAATCCAAACTTTATCAGGAAACTGTTTGGACACATCAAGTTCAACCAAAACGCGCGCAACCGACGGACGAGAACTAGTAGAGGTAGCATTATCAGTTTTCAAAGGATTGTCAAAAATCAATCCAAGGCCATGAAGAATACGCTCAGCATACAAATGTGGCCGAAGGTTTGGAAAGGAAATCCATATGGGGATAATAGGAGACTCGATCTCAACATCCAAGGTAGGAGACCATTTAATCGATTTCATAAAACAGTTATTAACAAAATAAGATCTATGAGCAAAGACCCTACTGTTGACCTCGATTTTGCCCAGACATGGGCATGGTGGACTGAGTTGACCAAGTCAACCTTTGACTTGGTTAACCCAAGTCTTAATGGGTCAATTTTGACCCATTAAGGCCTTTTGAGCCCAAATCAAGCCCAACTCAATTTTAGATCCATTCAAACCCTTGCATGATTCAAATCCATCATACCCTTGACCCATTTGACCAAATTGACTAGGTTAGGTCATGGCTTGGTCAACCCAAGCCTTGACTTGGTCAACCCTAGTCTTTTTAGGTCAAATCAATTCTAATTAATGCATTTAAGGCCTATTTAATTCTCCAAATCAATTCCCTTCGTTTTGGATTTCAAACCACGGCCTCATGAGGCTAATTTCCCTCCTAATTTTAGCTAGGATCGATCCTAGTCGCTGATCATAAGATTTGGAGCCTTAAATAGCCAAAATTAGGATCTTTTCGCAATTGCTCTGGCTCGAGACCTCCTCAGGCCTTAAGGTTTTATGTGAGGGCTCTCACATACTTCCTCCACCTTCCCCGACCAAATCCCGATGAGTCAAACCAGTCGGCGGCGAGATTCCGGCAACCCGACGGTCTAAACATCCAAGGCTTCGATCTACATGATTCGGAGCTCGTTTGATCAAGGATTCAAGATAGGAAATATACGAGGACAGTCTACAAGCTCAATCGTATCAAGACTTCGAAGATCGGATGGTAAAATTTTGTGAAATCCCTTAGAATAGTTCACTACATGTCGATCTAAAAAGCTTTTTGAAAAGTGTATTTTAAGACAAATAAGATATCCCCCATGATTTCTGCACATGTCTAGATGCTAGGATTAAAATTTTGTGAAAATCCTTCGAGCGGATTGAGAGAACGAGACAAAAAATTGATAAGGGTTTCGGTTCGGTTTCGCCTGCATGTTGAGTGAATTTGGGCCGTTGGATTTGAGATCAACGGACCTGATCCCGTCGTGTGGCCCTTCGATCTGACTTGCGGTGTCCCTTGTCCGCTAGATTGAGCCGTCTGGCTCAATCATCGCCGTCCATCAGAGATGGCGGAGGATCGGACGGACCTCACACGCTGCCTACGTGGCTAAGTGAGGTCCCGACCGCGGCAATCATTGCCGCGGTCATTACGCAATGATTGCCGGCGGTGCGCCGCCAGGCAATCATTGTCCCAGAATTGCGCGTCCAATCGGAGGCTGACATGTGGCATCCCGAGGCTTTTCCATGGCTTTTTTATTTATTTTAAATGCTTTTAACCTATTTTAACTTAGAAAAATCATAGAAAATTCATTTTTGCTCCGTTTTTGACGCACAATACCTTGTTTTGTTTGTATTTTTATCCTCTACATGTTAAAATTTTTTTAATGAAAATAATATGTAAATTTTAAATTATTTTAAAAACAGTAAAGACGTACCTTTATTATTATTTATTTAAATTGTATTTTAATAATAATAATTAGTGTATTATTATTTTAATTATATTTATGGTAATTATTATATTTTAAATCACTTATTACTGATTTTGGTATTATTTCATTATTATTATTATTATTATTATTATTATTATTATTATTATTATTATTATTATTATTATTATTATTATTATTATTATTATTATTATTATTATCATTATTATCATTATTTAAATGTTAAAAGTATTTTTTTATGATTATATATTATTATAGTTATTTTAATTATTTAAATTACTTAAAATATTAATAGTAATTAAGATATCATTATTATATTTTAAATTATGGTTATAAACTTTCTTATTTTTAAATTAATATTATTTTATAATTATTTTAAATGATATTATTTTCAAATTGTTTTAAAATCCCCTTTATTGTATTTAAAACTCACAAAAATCATAACATTCCTTTTTTAAGTCGGATTTCGATGCACAGCACCTTGTTTTGATCGTATTTAAATTCTGCATGATTTAGAATAATCTTGATTCCAAAATATTAGGTATACCTATAGTTATTTTGAAAACAAAAAAAGGACACTATTTAAAAAATGTTCTATTATTGTATTTAAACTTGTAAAATTCATAACTCCGTTGTTTTAAATCGGATTTCAGCGTGCAACCCCTTATTCTCTTCAGAAAAATGTCTATTTTATTTTAAAATTATTTTCAAAACTTATTCCCTACTGTCCCGACATATCTCTGTTTGGATTTGATTATGGGACTATTTTCCTATTATTTTTATATTTTATTATGATAATTATTTTAAAATTAAAAACTATTTTGAAATTGTTTTGAAATCTTGATTGGGTGGTCAGTGGGTCTCCCCTACATGTATTTATTATAAATTGATCTATTTTTAATTACATTATTTTTCAAAAGTTTATATATTTATAAGTATTTTAAAATATTTTAAAATTACTTATATATTAAATCCTCTAATCTTGGGAGATCTACTATTTCATAAAATTTTAGACATAGAGTCTATGTGTGAAGAGAAAATCATGGTGGAGTGGATTAGTAGATGGTTGAGTCCCAACCATTCGCTAATCCCTTCATTAGGTGTTTTCATTTTCTTGTTGTTCGTAGTTTGCATGTGTAGGTTGCACCACGAGCACTTAGTTTAGGCTCTCCTAGATCTAAGGACATGGCGTGTTTACTTCTTTTATATGTTTCTCATGCATTATTACCTTGAGGGTTAGTTCAAAACACGATTTAAACCCATATAACGTAGTGACACCTTAAGGACAAAAAATAAGGACTTGTCTAGCAAACTTAGAAATTTTTTAGGGGCTAAGATAGACCCCGGAATGACATAAAAACTTCAAAACTTAAACTTAGTGACATCTGAAATATTCTAGAATTTTCTAGGAATTTTTAGGGCTTGTTAGACCCCTTAATTAACTAACCCTAATTAACTTGCTAAATAAGGTCCCGATACCTCCCGAAAATTACAATAAATACACTTTCGGTCAGAAAATTACCAATAATACCTCAAACTGACTAGAATCTGATCTTTGAACTTAGATAAATAGGGCTCCTTAGTTTGACTTCAAGTTGACCCCTAATTTGACCATAGGTGGAATTTATCATTTTTCCCTAATAATTCATTAAAAATCTCAAATTTTCCCCAAACACTTGGGATTACTTTCTCAGGCTATTCCTGACCTTTAGGGGTGATTCCAATTTTTTTAGAGTTGATTTGGATCAAAACGATAAAATGAGCCCTTTATTAAAAAATTTAGAAATTCCCTTAAATGCCATGGATTTAGAAAACTCATAACTAATTATAAAAAATTACAAATTAGGTAAACTCACTTGCATTAGAATCCAATTAGGGTCTAGTATTTATTAAAAATATTAGATTTTCAGAGAATGGCCTAGATTATAAAGTCAACTTTTTTGTCAACCATAGTTCATTTAGGGCCTTAAACTTAGAAAACTCATAACTTTGCCTAGAAAACTCCAATTCCAGCCTACTACCTGTCTAACTACTTGTATTAAGGTCTAGTATTTTCCTAAGATGATAAGAGACCCAAACTTAGCCTTTTTCTTATAGTGACTTTTTGGACCCTCAGTCTAGTTCCTAGGAGGACTCGGGACTTTTTAAAATTGGTTAATATCACTTTAACTTTAAATATCATTATCCTAAACTCTTAAAAATGATCAACAAACTGAAATAATTAAAATGGATCCTAATCCACTAATATTTGAATTTCAAATAAAATATCCTTTTCAGACCCCCAACAAACTTGAACTCTAGATAACTTTAACTAACTACCCTGCTTATGACCTATCCAAACCACACCAGTCTTACACACACATAGAATTTTTTGCTAGGGCATGACTTCTATATCTAGGTTAGGCCGTTGGATTTTATTTTTCTGCTGTGTGCCGGAGCTTTCTGTGGTTTTCATTGCAAGCTGTTTGAAATTGCTTGTATGTTTGCTTACTTTTTCTGCACTCTGTGGATGATGTGATAAGTGCTAGATTTACCCCCAGGTTAGGAACGTCATATATATATACACTGTTCCTCCGTGCAGGTGGACATACTCAAGCTAATAAAAGGGGGCACCATTATGATTTCTAATATTATCTTATGCAGGTTCTTGCTCAGCCCCCCTAAATAAATGAGGGCTAAAAATAATTATAACTGCTACAGGTGTAGCTTCTTAGCCCTTATAATTAAGAGCATGGCTTGGCACAGGGTCAATGGTTTGAGTTATTTTCATTTCCATATGTAACTGCTTGAGATTTTTATTAGGATAATCATGCAGGTCCTTTAGAATTTTTCTGCTTTATATTTAATGTAATAATTTGTAATAATTATTAAGAGTTGTAAAAATAACTGTGAGTTGGGATATTCTTATCCAACTTAGATTCTAAAAGAAGAAGGCATCCCTAAAGGGGAGAGTCTTCTTCCATTTGGAAGACTGAGTTGGATGGCTTTAGATATCTAAAGAGAAAAGGCAATACCCCCTTGCTGGGGGAATTGTCTCTTTGTTTGGATATTCAAGCCACGACGGATCCAAGGAGTCCAAAGAGAAGAGATCCAAGGAGTCCAAGGAGGAGATTTCCAAGGAGTCCAAGGAGGAGAGATCCAAGGAGTCCAAGGAGGAGAGTTCCAATGAGTCCAAGGAGGAGTGATCCGAAGAAGACTGAAGATCTGAAGACCAATATCCCACTCAAAGTCATTTGCGTCTGTCATAGGCTTAGAAATTCGGGTTGTTGGCAGTGGTGCCCGGCCACTTTATTTTCTACACATCTGGGTTGTAATAAGGGCAATTTGCCTATGGCCATTTAGTTGATTATTTTTGGATTTACCTGATTGCGCGGTAGAAATTGCCTGCTTTTCTTAGATTTCTTTTCTTGCATGCCGATTTTATTTTCGCATGGATTTTTGTCAGGCTCTCTAAGGATTATAAAATTTTTCTACTCATAACTAACTCCTAAAATTTTAAGTTCTAAATAACATAGAAACCTAATGAACTTAGGGAATTGTCAGAATCGTCCTGGGTCGCATGCATACTGTTGCATCTTTCTTTCCTTGCTATAAGACATTTCCCTGCCTGCGGATAGAGTCAGGATAATCTGGCCTATGAGGATGAAGTGCCGGACCTAGGGAGACCCAGTCTTTTAAAAAAATTATTTTTTATAAGCCTATTTTTAAAATTCTATAGCATTCATGAGCTGATATTTCAACTAGCATGCATTGCATTAGTAACCAATTAATTAAAATTTAATTACATTAGGTAGGAGCATCTGACTCACATAATTCCATGACCACTTAGGAAATTCTTTAGATGTCGGTCATATTTCCAAAAAACTGTACTACCCACCCATCTTTCATAACTGACTTAATAGCATGGTTTTAAAGCGATTAGGTGGTTAGCTGGCTCCCCAATCCAGGCCGGGGTAAGTTCAGATTTTGCACTACATTAGCTAGGACACGAGTCTTAGTGTTTCGTAGAACACTAAGCCCAATCTAGATTTAGAATTCGAGGTTACTACACTTGGTCTCGTAGTATGCCTTAAATAGTAGGTAGATCCCTTCCTTTTAGGGATCATAAATCCTACTTATCTACGTCACAGGATGACGCCACCTCCATCTCTTCTCTCACGCATGTGATTGAGTGCTTGATCTTTTCTTCAATTTCTCTCTAGTGCCCTAGAGCCTCCGAATGCTGGTGTGAGCCACGCATGTTGATTCAGCCCTTCGGACCTTTCTTCCTTTTAAGTAGGACTTCTTAGTCTATACCCTTGTGCCAATCCCACTTTAGGAGGGGATAATGTATGATCCTTAATCGAGAGTTTTCTTGGGCTCTTGCCTGGGATGTAATTAACCACGGGGGCTTGCGCCTGTGGGAAACTCGATCCCACATCTACTAAACCCCACTCGAGCTCTTGCATTGGGTGGGGGAAACCCGTGATTAGGTCGTGTATATTACTACCCATCGAGGTGTGTTGGCGACAGCCTCTATCCTCAATGGTTAGTCGTATGCACGATCCAATCTGTCCCTTCCAATTGACCCGTTCACGCGGTGCTCTTTTGGAGTTCCACACCTATAATAATCCAAATCATTGAAGAGCTTAATCAACACGTTCCACTGGTTAAGAACCGTGACAAAAACTTCACAATTAAGCTTAAGTTTAAAGAAAAAAATTCCTAATAGCATCAAGAGAAGGCCTTCGACCATGAAATTTTCCCACGAGAGCAAATTTGAAAGGGGCAGCCAGGGATTTGATTTCCGTCTCCGATATCCACAGAGCTGGCATGCCTCTAAACGAAGAAACATTAAGTTTGAGAAAATCAACATAGGAAGAAGAAGAACCAGAAAGCGCATCTTTAAACGAAAGAGGCGAAGAACCAAGTAAAAATCTGGGATCTCTAAGTCGGGAAGGAGCCATAAAAACAGAAACAAAGAAACAAAAGGAAAGAACTTCCCTTAAGCACAGGAGATGCACTAAGCTCGAAAGGCGGAGGCGGGCGCCGGGAGGAGCTAGGGAAATGCCCTAGCCCCCAGAGAGCGAGGGAGAGAGATGATGCTTTTATGACTTAACCCTAACATATGCAGTTACTTTTCATTTAAGCAAATAAATGAATAAATTTTTTAAATTTACTAATGCCTCTTTGTCTTCCATCATATTTATTAAATATCCATTTGTATCCTCTATTCATATCATACGCTTCATATTCCTTTTTTTATTGTCTTAATTTTCATTTTAGTTATCCAAATAAAATAATCACATTTAATTTATTATCTTTTTGTGTTTACTTAATATTTTAAAATCAAGTAATATATAATTATTTCTCATTTAAGCAAATAAATGAATAAATCTTTTGAATTTCCTAATGCCTCTTAGTCTTTATTCACATTTATTAATTACCCATTCATATTCTCTCTATTCATATCCTATGCTTCATATTCCATTTTTTATAATCTTAATTCAAATAATAACCTTTCATTTTAATTATTCAAATAGCTAGAATCACGACATTTGATTTATCATCTTTTTAGGATTAATTAATGATTTAAAAAATAATTAATATATAAATATTTTTTATTTAAACAAATAAATAAATTCTTTGAATTCCCTGTTGCTTCTCAGTCTTCCTTTATATTTATTAACTATTTATTCATATTGGTCATTAGGGACTATTTGGCTTCCACTATACTTGATTTGGTCCTCTTCGGATCCCACTCTCTGCCATTACATATTCACCTTCATATTATGCTCTTATGTAGTAGTTTCATTTGCATGAGAGTAACTATTCTTGCTATTCTCCCTCTCGCCAAACAAAACAACCCAAGAGCATGTGAGAGCAACTATTCCTGCTCTTCTTCCTTTTTCCGAATGCAGCAACCAAGGAGTTTGCCAAGTTCCAACGCTACTGAATTTTCTCTTATTTTATATATCAATCAAGGTTTAAACATCATCGTAGCACAATTCTTTGACGCGGCATGACATTTATCTTTTCTCCCGTTTGCTTCTTTGATATGTTGTTTAATTTTTTTAATTATTTAAACCATCGTTTACCAATTTCAGCTTAATTCGTATCATTTTATATTTTCCTCTATAGAAGCTCTGTTGAATTCATCCATATTTTAATGCTTTATTTATTTCTCCCAATTGCATGACGGTAAGTTCATTGTTTACCCTTTTTTAAAGAGCAGCAAATGTGTAGTCTTTTTACCCTTTTTTTTAATTTTTTTTTAAGTCTTTTTACCCTTTCTTTCTCTTTAATGCCGCTATTTTTTAATTCACATATTGATAGTAAAATTTTCAATCATTATTGATATGACATTTTTTTATTAATATATTTATATTTTTTATGTTATATTGTCAAGATAGTTAATTTCTAACGACCTATTTCACTTGCCTATTTCAAATTTTGTTTCAGCACTTGTTTGACTTGATGCCTCAATGATTTCTCTTGATGAAAAAAAAATTTCAAATCCCAACTTAAAATTATTCTCAAGTTGTCTGGGAATTGTTGTTTCTCTTTATATTATATTTTTTTATGTAAATACACTGCAAAAGTTACTTTTGTTGTTTATGGGAATTGTTGTTTCTGGGTACTAACTATTTCTCTGAGGTTTATGTGGTTTTTAGTTCATTTGGTTCTCATTTTGGTGGTTTTGGTGCTGTTGCTACTGGTTGGTTCACCTTCACAAGTTGTCGGTGCTGTTTGGGCTGAACAGAATAGGGATTTTCAGGGGATTTCTGATGTACCAGTCTTTGCTTGCTGGTTATTATGGATGATGTTGCTGGATTTCTTTTTGAGGATGGCTGGTAAGGTTCTTTTCTTGTGGATGTTATTTTGTTTCAATTGCGGTGTTAATTTTTTTGCTGATTATATTACTTTTGGAGCTTTTTGTTTTTTGGGCGCTTCATTTGTGCCGCCTTAGAATGTATCTAGGGTATTTTGTATTTTGAATAGATGGGGTTCATTGGCTCTTAGGTTTTCTTTTCTTTTTAATGATTGTAGCTCTTTGAGCATTAGTGGGCTGATTTACCCCTTAAGGACATGTAATTTTTTATTTATATTAACGCGTAGGCCCCTTTGTGGGTTTCAATATATATATATATATATATATATATATATATATATATATATATATATATATATATATATATATATATATATATATATATATATATATATATATATATATATATCTATACTACTATATAAAAGTGGCTTGGGACTTCACCCATAGTAAATCTTGAATGTTTATTTATAAACATAAAATTAAATCTTCACTGTTCATTTATAACTCTTCATATAACTCTTCACCATTCATTTATAAATCTTCACCGTTCATTAAATCTATTTCATTGAAGACTTTAACTGCATAACTGAAAAAGCCTTAAATTTGATTAATTAATTAACATATTTGTTCTCTTGAACTTCCAAAGTGTTAGCAATAAGCCACTAAGCATATCACATTTCATGGTTTGCAAGACTTCAATATCAAGTAAATATTAATTCCCACGCAGTTCAAAAACCAAAAATTAAAAGTTGCTCAGGCCTCCAACTTAAAGCCAAATCACTGCCAATTGGTATAAAATATTAATTCTAACATTTATTAAATTACCACAGCCATGCGTTTCGCACAAACACATAAACCCTATCATTCTACGGCCGATCGAATTCATCCCCGCCACAACACTCGAAAGCTACCGCTGCCATGCGTTTCGCTTCCCGGTTCTATAATCATACGCATTTCACTTTCGACAATCTCAACAACGCACAGCCGAGCGTTTCACTTCCAATAAGTTCATCACCGCCACGACATCTCGAAAGCTACCGCAACAATACGTTTCGCTTCCGACTACTGCACCCTGGCGTTTCACATTCGACATAATCACCAACGCACAACCAGCCGTTTCACTCTCAATTGCCGCAACATGCCATTCTCTCCAGCGCAAACGCATTCAAAACTGGACGGTTACTTCTCCATGTAGCCGTTCAGCGGCTAACATCCCCGAGCGTTTCAGTTCCGCTAGACACACGAAGCTACCTTGACGAATGGATCACCATTTAAATCCGTAAGCATAACTTCTTCTAATCTCTTTCTCTTTCTGCCTCTTTAACTCATCCGTTTTTTTACATCCTTCTTCGTAGCTGGTTGCAAAATTGATACTGAAAGAGTCCCTGCTTCTTCACTTTCGTTAGTCCTGTCGGAGTCGCTGCTTCTTCGGCTTCGTCGCTCATAAGTGTCGTTGGGAGTTCGCTGTGAAGCTAACGATCCCTCTTTGCTCTTGTTTCTATTTGCTCGGAACCTGTTATTTGGAAATTTGTTTCTTTGCCTTCGTTGCTCGGAAGTGTCGTTGGGAGTTCGCTGCAAAGGTGAGGATCCTTCTTTGTTCTTCTTTATATTGCTCGGAACCTATTATTCGGAACCTGTTATGCTCTAAATTAGCTTATGTAGTGATTTATTTTATATTTAATTTATATTCCCTTCGTAAAGTCAAGATTTGATCAAGGCATAGTTGAAAGTTAATGCTAAGAACCATGGCATAATAGATCTCTATTGAAAATCAATATAGGAATAAATATCAGTAACAACCAAAGCATATTTGTATTATTTGAATATAAGGCATGGTTATCACCCCCTTGATGCATATTAAGATTCCTTTTGTTTAAATGAATTGATTTAAAGTTTGTAAGGTCTTTTCCAACATAAATTTTAGATATTTATTGTACAGTGCTAATGCAAAGAAGCTATCTGAGCAACTTAACATCACTAAAATATCTGGTATTAATTCATCCGGCCTTCCTGCGGCTACTACGCTTGTGCATGCTTTACATAATGTTCTCTTGCATTCATTACTAGAACATGGCGTTGGATACGGTACCTTTGTGTGCCTAGCCGCTGAACGGCCTGATGTAGAAGTAGCTCATCCGTTCTTTTATATCGTTCTAGCCAGCTTGTTGCAAAATTGATACTGAAAGAGTCGCTGATTCTTCACTTTCGTTGGTCTTGTCGGAGTCGCTTTTTTCTTCGGCTTCATTGCTCAGAAGTGTCGTTGCGAGTTCGCTGCGAATCTAACGATCCCTCTTTTCTCTTGTTTCTATTTACTCGGAACCTGTTATTTGGAATTTGTTTCTTCGCCTCCATTGCTCGGAAATGTGTGTGTGTATATATATATATATATATATATATATATATATGGACCGAAATACATGAACAAAGAAAATCAAATGCATGTTGGATTTAATTCTTTCTTCATCTAGATGGGAAGTCCAAAATTAGTCAAACCAAAGCTTTCTAGATATATGAAATTTATGTTGAAGTTAGCATATGTTTATTATACTTTTATCTTTAAGAATACTCAGAAAACAAAATAGTATCTAAGACTAACACGCTTGAAATATTGTAGGTAGAAAAATATAGATCAATTCCAGCATTCCTAGAGTTTTACATCCTAAGTTTATATCTTTTTTCATTGGTTGAGAAAACACTTGGAAAGAATATTAAAAAAAAACATGCATTATTGTTTGCTTTTTACACATGATATAATTATAATTTATAATTAGTAAGGCATTCATTGAAATAGGTGCAAAGTTAGAATATTTGAGAAAATATTAGAAGATAGAAGCCCTAGACTTAGAGAACAAATAATTAATATATGGTGTATAATTTTGTCGTATGCATTTTTTGTTGTTGTGGTATGATGTTAATGATCAATGTTATTACTAAATAAGGTGATGCTTTATAATGATGATTTTAGTATTTTAGATCTATTATACCAAAGAATAGAGATATAGATAAAATATATCTTCAGAGTAAGGCTGGATGGTTAAACTTGATCAGTTATTCAGGCATTTTTTTAAAAAAATATAATATCATTCAGAGTTATAAATAAACTTTACAAAATTACAATTAGGTTGGGATAGCCATGATGCTTCCAGAACTTTGCCACAAATATAAGTTAGGATGGCCATGATGAAAGCATTAATATCATGCATTTAGGCTGGAGAAATTTGATGGTTGTATTGGATCTAATGCATTCCGGCTATATTAAGATGTGAAAATTAATTTTTTTTTATGTAAATGATGTGACAAATGACATGGTATAAATGACATGCTACAAAAGACAGAATTATTTATTGGTTTAGTCTATATTTTAAATTCTTTTGCTTTATGTAAATTATTTTGCTATAGTGGGCCAAAATTTCAAAAAAACATAGCTTAAACGGTGAATATTGTGATAATATTCAAATATTTATGTGTCATTGTTGTAATCAAAATCGTTGTCTCAGCTACACTAATTATTATTGTCACTAATAGAATATGGTGTAAATTGTATGAAATGTATTGATGTAGATTGTACTACAAGTTCAAATTAAAATTCACATAATTTAACCTTCTCTCAACTTTTTTTTAGGTCTTTTGTGATTTGACTTTCGGTTCTGACTCTCTGATTTTTCAGCCAAAAAGAGTAGGTAATGAATTTAATTGTGTTGAATTAGCTTTATGTATTTTGGTACTTGCAATGCATCTCCTACTTTTAAATGCAATCCTTTATTCATCCTGAATTTTATATTAGAGCTTACTTAAGACATGTTTGTTTAGGTTATGATCCAACCCCTAAATTTTTTTTTTAACTTAGTATTATATAGACTGTATAAAGTTGTTTCTTAGTAGAAATATTCATAAATCAACTATATTGACAAAGTTAAAAATGTCAGAATGTGTATGATAGAGATCAATAAAATTTTTAGCTGGACATTGGTACCATTCTTTGTCAACATGGAGAGTGTCTACATCTGTTCATATTTTAATGATAGGGACCACTAAAGTTTTTGCGAGTTTAAATTATGTCATCCAAATTTTTTTCTTTCATGGCACATAAATTGGGATGGTTGGGTTGATCGGCTAATTGAGCAATATTGATAGTTGCTAAAAAGATATTTATTATTAAATGTGGCCAAGTAAAAAACTTATTAATTTTTTACTGAGATGATTCATCAGTTATTTAAATATTGTTCAAAGGTGGTCAAAGAAAGAGGATGGTTTTGAAGGATTTCGTTAGAGAGAGCAAACAATTAGGACCAGGTAGGGAGAAAATGTAATAAAAGAAAGTATGGGACATGGTTTATTGAGGGAGAATAATATATGTTTTTTTTTTTTTGTAATGGAAATAAGGTGATAGTTAACCATCTAACATGGCGAGGTTGCAAGAGACATAGAATTAGATAGCTAAGATATGAGAGATATGATTGAGATGTAGATAGAGAAACTAGGATGCAATCCAAAGATTAAGATCTTGATACACAATGACTTGCGAGATAAGGTACAGAAATTTGTGAAGAAATGAAATTTTATTATGGTGGAAAAATAAATATCTCATCGTGCTTCCAAATTTAACCATTCTTATTACATAATATAGAATTACTATTCATACTGTAGTTAGCAACGGTGAACTAAATTAATTTAATAATTCAATGCATATATATATATATATATATATATATATATATATATATATATATATATATATTACTTGTGATGTAGCTCGACTCTCATGATGTTTGTTTTCACAAACTTGATTCTTGCTAGATTGATAGGCATTAGGATCACCCAAGAAGAAGAAGACAAAATAAAATTTCAATCAAGACAGAGAAACAAATCTACAACATTTTGACAAGTTATACAAACATTCTAAATAAATTTTCTGGCTTTACTATACTATTAGGGAATCCTCTGAAACATCCCCCATGCTAATGCTACAAGATGTATAACATGAGGGGGAAAAAATAACTTAATGAATAAACTTGAACCTTATAGAACATGAGGAGAAAAAAGATTATCAAGCTATGATACCGTTTCCACATTTAGAGTTAGCATTTTCCTATGCCAACTTCCTCTCAATAGCCTGATGTTAGCATCTACTCTTGCCGACAACCCAATCTTTGTTCTCTGCTTGGCCTTAGATTTATCCCTCCACATCCGTTGGTCTTCAACATCCTTCTTTAGTCCTTCATCTCCTGAATCACATGGTGATACATTGGATGAAAAGTTCGCTGGTGCAAGATGTGTGCAAGATAGGGTAGGTTGCACATGGTCGCGATGAAAAGAGTGTAAAGCTAGTAGATGGGCGCCGACACGAGGGCCTCCACGAGAATTTGGCACTCGCTGTCGGAGAATAACGAATATGAGAAGCCATAGCCAAGCAGGAATTTGTACCAAGTTGCGATGCTTCCCCGCACGAAGATATGTTGAATCCATGTAAAATGTCTCATTTTCATTACAATATGCACATTAACAATCCAGATGACTGTAGTGAACATGATTGTTCCAACCAAATTCATGTCGGTTGTTTGACCCCGGCTCTGATAGGTTGAACGTTCACTATGTTATTTAACTATAATTTGTGCTCAAAATGATTAATATTTGGATGTCAGGAGTCTGCCGTAGATGCCATGTATTAAACATTGGGAGAGGAGACAACATTGTTGTTGAGGGTCAGACAGCGATGTTATGCAGTAAGTATAGGGCGTCAATGTCAAGAGGGCGTTTGTCGTCGATGTTGAGAGGGTGTTGGTCGTCATTGTGAAAAATAAGTTAGACAAGGATGAGCTGTCAAGTTGTGGGTGTAGAATTTGCTAGCGTAGAGCACCAATGTCAAGCCAGTGTCAGACTTTGTTGTGGAGATGGTTTTGAAATGTCGATGTTGGAACCACGTCAAATGTTAATATTGATATGACATCAGATATTGTTATGAAACCAAAGTCGCAACCAGTCAAAGAGAAATGAAAGTGAGAATATTCGATGAATGGGGTTTTGAGTGTGGGCAATTGATTTAGTGATGTGGATAGAAAATAAAGTTGGTTAGTCGTCTAGATATATTTTTATAGTTCACATAAATTAGATTAGAAAATATTATTCTTTTACTATTACATAATTTTGCAATTTCATACACTAATTTTTAATTTATCCATTTCCCTTCAATATTGATGATTTATATTCATTTTATTTATAATTTTTAATTATTTTAAATCTATATTTCTTTTTTTTTTCAATCGTTGATATCTATTGATATTGTTGCCAATTTTTATAAATAAATTTTCTATGAAGGGCCAAAGAAAAAAAGAATCTGACAGCCAACTATATGCTAAAATGTCTACACAAGAAAAACGAAAAAGAAATCAAGTTAGCAATATTGCTAAAAAAAGAAGAAAGCAATTATCGAATTTAGAAATTGCTTGTTTGCCATCATCGTCAAATTCTACAGGTTCATTTTTATCGAACATTATTAAATAACTTATATCTGTTTCATAATACTAAATATTTAATATATTTTATCTTTGCACAAGCAGATATAGAAGTATCAACAGAGAATGATATTATTATAGATTATGAATCAAGTATTTCAGAATTACATTTTATCGAACAACCACGTTCATGTTGTTACTGTAATGCAAAGATATTTCAATTCGAGCCCCCAACCTTTTGTTGTTACAATGGAGAAGTCGTACTTGCTCCGACAAATGTTCATGAACAACTTTATGAATTATTTACATCTTCTTCATCTTATTCAAGGAAATTTAAAAGTAAGATCAGAGCGTATAACGGTATATTTGCATTCACATCTTTCGGAGCTCATATAGATAAGAATTTAGCGAATGCAAGACATGGGGTTTACACATTTAGAGCTCAAGGACAAATTTACCATAGTTTGCCTCCGATTGCAAAATTTTCAAATGGTCCATGCTACTTCCAGTTATATATTTATGATACAGATGCTGAAACAAATAATCGATTGAATGTTATTAAAGATTTAAATCTTTCAGAGGAATTAGTAAAAAAATTAATGGATATACTTTCTGGAAGCCTGTACACTCAGTTTTTTAGATCTTTAAGTAATAGAGGTATATTATAAAACCTTCAAATACATATTAGATCTGATGTCAGATTAGATCAAAGAGTTTATAATGCTCCTATTATATCACAAGTAGCAGTAATATGGATTGAAGGCAATATTACATATTTCATTGAACGGGACATCATATTAACTTCACATTCAAGGGCATACCAAAAGATCAAGCATTACTTTGGATGTTATGACCCTTTACAATATCCTATTCTATTCCCAAATGGAGAATTTTGATGACATAAAAATATAGATCGATCTTCCAATTTGAAAGAAGAAACGAGCAAATACCGGTTCAGATTATAAGGCCATCCTTGATAGAGGAAGAGTTGTTTAACCAAGAAGAAAATGGTATATTATTAAGTATACTATTTCAATTTATAATTTTAATAATTATTTAATTAATAATTAAAACAATTCAATTTTAAATACTACAGGCATTAAGAAGTCATAAAAAAAAAGAGTTTCATGTAGGGAATATTATAGTTATAAGCTCCAAATTCGAGAAAATGATAAATCAGTTCTATATACTGGTCGATTACTACATCAATATGTTGTTGATATGTACGTGAAGATTGAAACAAGTCGATTAGATTTTTTCAGACAAAATTAGCATACAATACAATCTGATTTGTACAAAGGGATTATTGATAGTGCAGCAGCTGGGGAAACGCTAAGTAATAATACTGGGCAAAAAGTTATTCTTCCACCATCATTCATTGGCGGACCTCGTGATATAAGGCGAAGGTATGTAGATGCAATGGCTCTATGTCAGCGCTTTGGATGTCATCCGAATGTCTTTGAAGCCTCGTTTCCGTCGTAACGCATGCATTTCTATCATATTTGCATCGCCTAGAAATTCACCACCATCTTGGATGATCCAAACTTATTAAATAAAATATATATTCTGAATGTCGACGATGTTTCGGATGCAATGACGCTGTCCATTTATCGATCGGACGACGTCCGAGTGTCTTTGAGGCATCGTTTCTGTCGTAACGCATGCCTTTATATCATATTTGCATCACCTAGAAATTCACCACCATCTCAGACGATTCAAATTCATTAAATAAAATATATATACTGAATGTAGACGACGTTCCGGACGCAATAACACTGTCCGTTTGTCAATCTGAAAATGTTTGGGCGACACGAGGGCCAAATTCCTCAGTATGCGTGTTATTACCTTGGGATCTGTGTCACCCTTATGATTGATCCCAATTAATCACAAAAGGTGTATATTTTGAATGTCGAGGATGTTTCGGACGCAATGGCATAGTCCGTTTCATGATCGGACGTCATCTAAGCGACGTCGAGGCCTGATTTTCTCGAAATACGCGTTATTTCGAAATTCATGTCACTCATTAGGATGATCTAAATTGAACAAATAAAATACAGTTTTTGAGTATTTGCAATGTTCTGAACACAATGACGAAGTCCGTTTGTTGATCCGACATCGTTTGATCAGCATCGTGCTTTAATTTCGGGTGTCGGTAGTCTCTTTTGACCAATCTAGTCCGATTCAGTTGCGAGGGGCCTCGATCTAGCAGAATTCAGTGTCCTGATCGTAATGATGCCATCCGTTTGATATTCAGAGGTCATTTGACCCCTTAAGTGATGCATTTTGTCAATGCACGCATTGCCTAAATCATCGTTTTCGCCTCTTTTCGCATGATTTTATGTGTAGGGGTCAACACCGGCAGAGGAGGAAAGTCGAGAGGATCGGAGGCCATCCCGGCCATAAGGCCGGAGAGCAGGAGGGGAGAACACAAAGCCGCTAGAAAAGCAAAACCCTAGCAGACAGAAACACTGTCTTGTCCTTTCTTTGAAATTACAGACTGGTCTGCCTGCTTCAGCCAAAAAACATTATACCCTAAACCCAAATATAAAACAATTGACTGATATCACCATGTTAACTTCTGTTTATAGTGATTCCTAAGATATCATCAACTGCAATTATTGGTGGTAAAGAACCAAAAAAAAAATCCTCACAACATTGACATCGGAATCAGGTGTGGAGAATGACAACGGCGGCTTCTCCTTCCACTCGGTAAAGACGTTAAAATCAATCTCTGCATCAATGATCAATCCGGGCTCCTCGAGCAATTTCAACGCTCTCTGGCAGTATCCAATACCGCTTGAATGATCTCCCGCTTCACCCTTGCTCTGTTTGCCCAAGAAGCCGTTGTTGATTCCCTTGCAGGTACGACCGTACGAAGACGCTCTCGCTGCCACCTTCACTGCCTCCACCACCGCAATCCCCATGATGTCCTAACCCCAAATGATCAGAAGAGACTGGATTTGAATTGATATAATGTTAATTTTTATTATGACTTTGTATTAAATAGAATTGAATTCTAAAACTAAACACATGATATTTTAAACAATAAATGCATGTGTTACAAAATCTATTATCGATATATATCACGTGCCTATCAAACATTATATAAGAATGGCTAGCAATTCAATCACATACATATATATATATATATATATATATATACTACTATTATAATAGAGGCTTGAGTTTTCACCCCTATGTAATCTTGGCCTTTCATTTTAATTCTTACGATATTATCCTAACCCTTCATTATATTATAAATATTTAATAATTCAAAAAATATAACATAATTATGCTGCTTAATTAATAATTAATAATAAATTCAATTTAAGAAGTGATTAATTCAAAGTGGCTAATTAAATTTTCTTAATTAATTATACCGTTTCAATTAATTACACATAAAGTGTCTAATTAAATTTTCTTAATTAATTATATCGTTTAAATTAATGACACATAAAAGTATATAACGTATTTTTTCTGCTTAATTAATTAATAATAAATTCAATTTAAGAAGTGATTAATTCAATATGGCTAATTAAAATTTCTGAATTAATCATATCGTTTAAATTAATTACACATAAAGTGGCTAATTAAATTTTCTTAATCAATTATATCGTTTAAATTAATGACACATAAAAGTTACGAGCCAAATATTTACATGTGATAATCATAATTAAAATTTATTATAATTAAATTTCTATTGGTAAATCTGAAAATTCCTGTGATAATTTATACTACTATTATAAAAGCCGCTTGAATTTTCTTCTACCTAAAATATTAGCCATTCATTTTATTATTTTTAAAATTATTTTGTCCATTCATTGTCTTAAAATAATTATTAAATCTAGAAATTTATAATAATTATATAATTTACTAACTGTTCCATACATTTAATAAATTAATTAATTAGGTAAATTAATGTATCTTAAATTTTTATTCCTCAACTAATGTCTCTTAAATTTATTCCTCAACTAATTAAATTTTTAGTCTTCTCCAAGCCAGCTTCATATTTTCTCCATTCATTTTCTTTTTTTTTTTTAAATTATCTTGATCATCCATTATATTAATGCTCTTTATATAATCCTCAATTTCCTGCAAGTTTAATTTATTTATTTATGTTTCGTTTCCCTATCGGTTATCAACCTATTCACGCGAAAGATGAGACGTTGGCTCTTCCCCTTCCCCTACTCTTCTTCTCATTCTACTAGGCAGCTAGCTCTTCTGACTCTTCGTTTCTTCCAGAAATTAATAATGAAGTAATACATCAACATCTCTTCAGATCCCACTCACAGCCTAAACTCTTCATCTTCACGCTGTTTGATTTTGTGCCTCTTCCGATTCCACTCTGCTACCATCCATTTCAAGGAAACGCTAAAAGAGCTTCTTCACATTCTTCTCCTGTCGGATCGGAAGTCATAGAGCTCGCATTCTTCTCCTGTCGGATTGGATCGAAAGACATATAGGAAATAATTTAGGAGAATGGAGTAGCACTCTAAACCCTAATAGGACTTTCCTGATAGGGTTCTCATACCTCTACCTGTGTATACTGCAATCAGTTTATGGAGAAATGACAATCTTTCTTATACGAATATTTTTCATCTCTACATATGGAATCATTTCGTCTTCGCTTTCCCCAGTGTGCTCCTGCATAAACTTCGCAGGCTTTCCTTTCTCATTGAGGGTGTTCAAAATTTGGGTGGATGCTGAATAAGGAGAAGATGAAGGCTATGGTATGCTTATTTTATAAATTTGTTGCTTTTCTCGCATTGTTTTGTTTTCCAAGATGAAATGCATGCGAAATTTTTTGTTCGTAGATTTTTTTGTGTGTGATACAGGAAATTCCTAAGGAAAATTAACATAATTTTTTTTGCAGTTTCGTCTATTTTCCCATCTAACGAAAATTTTTTTATTCCTATTTCTTGAAATTTGGATTTTTAGAAAATTTCTCTCATTTTGTATAACGATCAATTGAAAAAATCATCCCGTTCTTGTCATGTTGATGGAAGCTACCGATGCATAATTTTTTTTCATTCTTATTATCGTTAAACTTATTACCATCACATTTATGGATTTATCTGAAGTTTAATCATTTTCCTTAGGTAATTTGTCATTCTATGTGTTTGAGCACTCTTAACCAAGTTATACATTTAAGTTTTGTTTGGAAAGGCTTTCCTACTGCTTCTTAAAGTAACTTTTTAGTACAAAAATTTTATTTTTTGTACTAAAAGGTCATTTTAGGAAGCTGTAGGAAAGCTGTCCTAAATGAAGCCTAAGACTTCATTTGGGACGGTTTTTTTACTGCTTCTTAAAATAATTTTTTTGTGAAAAAGTAAATTTAAATGTAAGAGAATATGGTGCATCTAAAATGAACGATAAAGATATAAATATGTCTTTAACTTCTGGTACAAATTTAAATTTTCTTCAATAACAGCAAGGTACACGAAGAGTTCAGAACCAAGAATTTTGTAGAGGCCTAATTTTCTGGTTGGCTGAATTTTTCAAAAATGGTGGCTTATTCTTTGCTCTTCTTGTCACCATTTTATGGAGTAACTGCTTGATTAGCCTGCAAGTCCTCCCCCAAACAAATGACAAACCTTAACGGGTATGATGTAAAATATTTTTTCTTTTCCTATTGTGATTTGTATGATCTTACAGCATTTCATATTCCTCTTTGTTAGAAAATTTTTTGAGAAATTTTAGTTGTTTGGTTGGCTTGGATGAGACTTTTTTTAATGCCATTTGAAGGAAGAAT
Organism: Dendrobium huoshanense; assembly: GCA_016618105.1. Classification (NCBI taxonomy): domain Eukaryota; kingdom Viridiplantae; phylum Streptophyta; class Magnoliopsida; order Asparagales; family Orchidaceae; genus Dendrobium; species Dendrobium huoshanense. The sequence continues at coordinate 76,751,740 of CM028351.1, forward strand.
GAAAGTCAAAGCTTATCGGGATGAATCATCACCATATGCAGCTATGCTTGCAGCACAGGTTTTTGTCAGCTTATCCTCAACCAAAGCAACATGTGAAAATTAATTTCATTTTCAACAAAGTTTTCATTTCCTTATCATTTTCTCTCTTTTAATTCCTTCAAACAAAAAACTTCATGTTGTAATAATTCCTTCTTTTAACTATTGAATTATATAATTGAACAGTCTGAAATTATTCCTGGGCAGCATGCATTCATCGTCGCATGCAATTGCTCTCGATAGGTTTTAACAACTCTATGGATGGATATAATACAAACATCACACGTTATGTTGAAGTTATTATGCTTTACTTTTTTTTTTTTTGGTTTATTATTCTTCACTATTTTATGATAATTTATTATGTGATGAGTGACATCGCATAATATATAGTTATATTTATTTACTTGCAGAGGATGTGATCCCAATTCTCACTCACAACACCCGTAGAAAGGTCGGTTGAAAGGATATTATAATATATGCATTCGTCTATCAAACCTTCTTCTACTTTAACAGAAATTCTTTGAAGAGGGAGGATATGATAATCTAATAGTAAGAATTTTGCAGGTTGTCATTGTTTCGTTGATTTGAGAGATTTTTGTTTGTATTTAGGACACCAGAAGTCTTTAAGATTTTTTTCTATTCTAAATAAGAATTTTTGAAGATCAAATTTTTGCATATTTGATGTTGATTTTGTTTTCTCATGTTGTTGATGGGGTTTGCTATTGATGGGTAAAACAAGAAAAGTTATTGTAAAGTAGAACAACAGATTAAAAATTATCACTATGGTTATATCATGTTTTTGTAAAGTAATGAAGTTTATAAATAATCTTGCAAAAATTTTGTTCCTGACACATTAGCATTAATTATTTTTTAATGTTAAAAATGCGTTAGTTATGCTTAAATAATCATTTATTAAAAATTTTTATTGATTCAGCCATAATAATCATTATTATATTTTGACTTTGGATGCATCATAAATAGCCATAGATTTTACTTGATAGGGCCTTTAAGGTCATGCTTAAAATTTTGATTTAAAATCAAGCCTTCAATTTGCTCTATAGTCTATACCATGGGACTTAGCCAAACTTGAGTTGTTAGCTACTTTTTATTAGGAATGATTGACAATTCAAATATTAGCTTTGTACTTATGCTACAGAGATTTTAATACAAATTTCATAGAGATGAGTTTTATAGTCATTATATTTTTTTTAAATGATTATAATATAAATTTTGATTAACGGATTATATATTAATCTTAAATCAAATTTGACAACTATAAGGCCTTAATTAAATAAGGGTTAGAACATTCTAATTCAAATTTTTGGCATATTGATTTTTGTCACATATTCTATATTCGATCTCTTAAAGTTCATCAAACAATTCTAAATAAAAAACCTCATAGTAAAGAGTTTTTCTTCAAAATGTGAATTAATTATTTTTTTAATATTTTAAAAAATTAAACAAAATGATATTATTTATTAAATTTTAATTTTAATAATTTTTTTTCATTTTAACAATAAAAATATAACTAAAATATTCATAATAGATTTTTATTTTAAAATTTTTATTAACGTGCATTTAATGCACGTGCAATAAAACTAGTATATATATATATATATATATATATATATATATATATATATATATATATATATTACAAATGTTAAATATATGTAGTTCCATCACAGAGAATGGCTAGGAATTCAATCACAATGGAGACTTACATAACTATAAATGTAAATTAAACATACGTTTGATATCGTGGAGAGATTTTAATTTTGGTACACGTTAGAAATGATGATAAATTATTATATTTATTGCACATGATAAGAATTAATAAAATTTCAAGTAAATGAAGATATTATATCAAGGCAAACAGAGGGTATGGCATGGAATTGGTAACCTTGATCAGAGGGTATGGCATGCAAGAAATCACAATTGAGATTATCATAATAAGATGGTAAAAGTTCAAATACCTCAATTGCTAGATGTTGACTCCAAAGAAGAGAAAATCGGCCACCTCTGTTAATAGTTGCAATGTGAACAAGAACAAAGCAGCAGGCATGTAAATGGATTCTCTGTGATGAAGTTGCGTGGAAAATGTTGCAAAGTAGCATCATCACTCTGAAGAGATAAATAATAATAATAATAAATTAGCATTTGGTTGAAACACTTGATATATTAGATGGAGTTTTATGGTTAATTTATTTTATAAGGCCACAATAGAAACCTCATACAACACTTCAAATGCAAATACTATTACAAAGATGTCATTGTCAATTTTGTGTAGAACAGGTAGTTGAAATTATGCTATCATAAGATAGTTAACAAAATGAGACTCAAGCATATAGTTAAGGCTTCATTCAGGTTTCTAAAATAACAGAGGCCTGGGGTGCTCAACTAAGTGAATTAGGATAATTTCCATTAGTACCTCCCGAGCATGCCAAATGACGCACTTAAATATTAAAATATTAGTGAATAATCCCTCAATTTCTAGTAGCATAACATAAAGATTGCTCCTTCTATGCATCACAGTTAAGAACACCCTGTTCTAAGGTTTCCCGACATCTAGGCAAGGGGGGTTTGGAGGCTACATGAAACACCTACCTGGCACTGATAAAACTCAAGTTCTAGCAAAATAATTATAACCCAAAATTATAAAAATATATATAACATTTGTAATCGATATATCACATGCCTATAATTCCTCTTTGCTCTTTTAACAATTTCTCCACATGGATGAATTGGTAGGTGGAAGGTCTTCTACAGAAAGCAGCAGTTCCTTTCTTTTACTATCCAATCAGCAACCTCCAAGTTTACATCAATGACAAATTTAGTAGTTTACGCAATAGAGTGGATGCAGCTAAAAATCATTATTGATTTTAAACCACATAAACACCTTCAAAATCATTAACATGTAATGATTCCAATTTTACAAATAAAATGAATACAAAAATAAATCATAATTTTCTAATTGTCTACCATATATCTACAAATAATAAAATAATACATGGGAAAAATTAGTTATTTGTTGCCAAGAATAGAACGAAGATTGATGAAGGTTTGTTCCTCCTTTTAAAGATCACGTGCACCATGTGCATTAATTAGTTGTAATTAAATTTTATTTAAACAAACCTATATTATTATTATTAAAAAATTATTGATTATATTAAAAAAAATTAAAAATAATTAATATATCTTAAAAATATTGTAAACGGAGAATGTTAGATTAAGACATTAATTAGTTTAAATGACTATTAATGTACTCAAGTAATATTCACAACTCTTCTTATGCTTCTCCACCGGCTCGAGAAGAAGCTCTTCTTCTTCATGTCGTTTGGATTCTGAACGCTTCTCCTCCATTTCAACTCATCATAATCGGGTTCTTCTTCCAACAATAGCTCGCTCTTCTACTTCCCCTCTCCGCCATCTTAAGATTCACATCGTTTGGGTCCTTTTGGTTATAACCCTACGTCATAATTACTACGTTTTTGTTTAGCTCATTCGTTACCATTCATTTCGCATCTTATCGATTCCTATGTTCACTATCGTTCGTATACCAAACGGGTTTGCTTTTCCTCTTCTCCATTTCTTCGTTTTTGTTCGACTTCGTTGCTGCTCAGGCTTTGCGTGAAAATTTAGCTATGCTAATAAACATGTTTTCTTTTCCACTTCTCCATTTCTTCGATTTTGTTCGACCTGTTCATCTGCTTTGCTCACTACGAACAAGTTTGCTTTTCCTCCTCTCCATTTCTTCATTGTTGTTCGACTTTATTGGGCTTCGTGTGAAGAATAGTTGCTAAAAGGAGTTATATTCTGCTTTGCTCACTGCGAAGGTAAACGGGTTAGCTTTTCTTCTTTTTCATTTCTTTATTGTTCAAATTCCTTACAGCTCGGGATTCGCATGAAGAAGAGGCACTAAAAGGAGCCGTATGAAGACTGGCTGATAACTGTGAGTTGATCTTCCCTGCATTGTGTTGTTATTCCTACATAGCAACCAAACAGAAAGAAATAACCAAAAAGAGCAGAGGAGAAGCTACAACAAAATTAGAAAAAAAAAAGCCATGTATTCCATTGCATCAAGGTGAAGTATGTATACAATTGTATGTAATGAGTAAATTCTGTACTTGGCAGAATTTGTTACAAATCAAGTGTGGAGATTAATTGGTTTGTTAGAAAGTAGAGGCTAGGATTAAATCTGTAAAAGCTGTACATATAATATGGCTCTCTTATAATTGAGTACTTATCACCATTATTCAAATCATTTGATGTCTTTTCCATTATTTTGCTTCTTAAGCGATGCGACAGACCTTCTGGTTCACAAATAAAGATTCTGTTTTTCTTATTTATGTAAACAACCTGCACTCAATGGTTATAAGAGAAGCAGAAAGGAAAACGTAAATGGCTCTGAATGATTCATCGTTCATTAATTCCTACAGCTCCCAATACTACAATATATAAATTATAGTTTAGGGAGCAAATCCTGCACTAGCCGCTAAGATCAGTGAGGCAGGCTGACAAGAAACAGAGATAATGCTCACACAACTACTCTCAGATAAGAGAAATCAGATAAGCTATTTATATTTGCCGGTATGCTCTAACAGTCCCCCTCAAACTCAGCATTGGAGGATCGAATGGTGAGTTTGTCTCTTAATAGTGAGAAGCGGAGAGGGGATAATGGCTTAGTAAGAATATCCGTTATTTGATCCTTGGAATGTATGTGACAAATCGAGACGGCCTTAAGTTGAATATGTTGACTTATAAAATGATAGTCTATCTCAATATGCTTCGTACGAGAGTGGAAAACTGGATTGTGAGCTAACGCAATAGTAAAAGTATTGTCGCAAAAAATTGTAGTAGGCTCAGATTGAAATAAGGATAGATCATCAAGTAAATGACGAAGCCAAAGAATATCGGAAACTGCTGAAGAGAGCGCTCTATATTCCGCCTCAGTCGAAGATTTGGCTACGGTTACTTGCTTTTTAACACACCATGAAATAAGAGTAGATCCTAGGTAAGTACAGAATCCTGTAACTGATTTATGATCAACTGTATCTGAAGCCCAATCGGCATCAACAAAGGTTGTGAGCTGCAGTTTGCCGGGCTTTAACGGAAAGCCAAAGGATTTGGTTCCCTGTATATACCGAAGGAGCCGCTTAATAGCAAGAAAATTTGCATTTTTAGGGGCATGCATATGCTGACAGATGGAATTCACAGCGAATGCAATATCTGGGCGCATGATGGTAAGGTAGTTTAGCGAGCTGACTAAACGACGATAGAATTTTGGATCAGAAAATGGCTGTTCAGCAGCAGCAGTTTTGGATGGCTTCAAAGTAATTGGTGTAGGAACCAAAGTGCTGTTTGAAAACCCAGTTGAATGAAGAAGGTCATTGGCATATTTGGTTTGATGCAGAATGATAGCATCGGGTAGCCTCTTGACTTGAATACCGAGAAATGTATCAACAATACCGAGTTGCTTAAGGGAAAAGACATTCTTAAGCTGAAGCAACAGTTGATCTATAGTAGAAATGTGATTACGAGTGAGTAACAAGTCATCCACATAAAAGAGAAGGTAGAGTCTGATCGAAGCCTTGTTGTAGATGAGCAGCGAAGGATCAGCTTTGCTGAATACAAAATCGAACTGAATTAGAAAGGTAGTGAGTTTATTATGCCATTGTCGTGGTGCTTGTTTAAGCCCATAAATGGCTTTGTGGAGACGGCAAACATAATTTGAATGATTTGTATCGGCAAAACCGGGAGATTGCTTCATATAGACTTCATCATGAAGGTCTCCATGTAGAATGGCATTTGAAATATCAAATTGTAAAGTTTGCCAATTATGATGAAGTGCAAGGAGAAGTAATAGCCGAATGGTTGGTAACTTGGCAACTGGACTGAATGTCTCAGTGAAATTGACACCTTGCTCTTGATCAAAACCTTATGCTACAAGCCTTGCTTTATACCAATCAATTTGGCCATCAGGTGTTGTTTTTAGTTTGAAGATCCATTTGCAACCTAAAATTGGTTTGTTGAGTGGTGGTGATTGTAAACTCCAAGTACCTTTTTGCTGAAGCGCTAGAAATTCATCTGGCATTGCTTTTCTCCAACATTCATATTTAATTGCTTGATTGTAAGAATTTGGAGCAACAGTCGAACAGGGAACCTTGAGCAAATCAAATATAACCTTCGATTTCGAATGTCTAGTCTTCTGTCATGTTAACATGTGATGAACCGGAGGTAGAGTAGAGGAAATTATGGAAGCAGGAGCTGCTACAGGTAAAGTAGATGAGGAAGACATGTGGGATGATGACACTTGAGGAGATTGAGGTGGAGAAGGAAAATTTATATGTGAGAGTTGCTGGTCAGTAGAAACAAGCAAGGACTGAGTGGAGTTTAGAGGAGTTGAAATTGAAATTGGAGTAAGTAATAATGGATTTTGAGGTGGTGATATGGGTACAGTAGGTGGAGTATGCATATTAGATGAATATGGAAATATATGCTCATAAAATATAACATGGCGAGAAACAAGGACTTTATTGGTAAGAATATTGAAGCAATAATAACCTTTGTGTATGGAGGAGTAACCAAGAAAAATACATTCTTGAGAGCGAGGAGAGAATTTGTGTTGTGACATTGGTTGAAGCCAAGGAGAGCATAAACAACCAAAAGTTCGTAGATGCGAGTAGGACGGGAGTGAATGATGGAGAAGTTGATATGGTATGTTAAGGTTACGAGCTTGGTTGGTAAAATATTAATTAGATAATTGGACGTCATGAGGGCTTCAGCCCAAAATTTATAAGGAAGTTTGGAAGCATGAAGTAGAGCACGAGTGGTTTCAAGTAGATGACGATGCTTGCGTTCTGCAAGCCTGTTTTTCTTCAGTGTATAAGGACAACTGAACTAATGAGTAATTCCATGTTGGAGCAAGAAATTCTGAAATCGGTGACTTGAATATTCACCTTTTCCATCAGTTCGAATTGTTTGAATTGAGGTTTTAAAGGCATTATTAATGAGATTATAGAAATGTTGAAATTTTAAGTAAACTTCATCTTTGGAATGTAATAAATAAAGCCAAGTATAGCGAGTATGATCATCTATAAAGACAATGTAGTATCGAAAACCATTTAGAGAAGGAACAGGTGCTGGTCCCCAAACATCTGAGTGTATTAATTAAAAAGGTTTGAGTACATTGCTTTGAGATAAAGAGACAGGCAATTTGTGACTTTTGGCCACATTACAAGAAGAGCAAACAAAAGTAGTAGGAGGAGTACATATAGCAGGTACTATAGAAGCTAAAGTCCTTAATGTACTAATACTTGGATGCCCCAAACGAGCATGCCACGAAGCAGTCGATTTAACAGTTGAATGAAAGGCTGACCGAGAACAGTTGGACATGGATAGAAGAGGATAGAGTCCATCTTGTGATTTACCCCGAAGAAGAACACTATTGTCCGAGAGGTCCTTGATAAGAAGACCATGAGCATCAAACAAGATTGAGCAATTATTGTCAGATGTTAACTGATGAATGGAAAGAAGATTATGAGAAAGCAATGGAACATGAAGCAAATTTTTAAGACACAGCTTACGATTTGTATTAGGAAGAGGGAGGATTCCTTGCCCGGATGATGTATAGGTAAGGTTCAACCACTTGCAACAGAGACAGAATCCGGACCGAAATAAGGTGTAGACATTTGTAACTGATTTGCATCAGATGTAAGATGGGTCGAAGCACCTGTATCCAACACCCATTCAGTGACTGGAGCGTTCAACCCGTTGTTTGAGTTAGTGAGATATGCACGAGGAGCTGAATTGGAGTTTGTTGGAGCATACTGCATATTGCATCGATGCCAACAGTTGAGTGCAACATGACCAACCTTTCTGCAGATTTGACATGTTGGACGAACACCATACGGATTTTGACTGCGAACAGGAAAACTCTAAGGAGCTGACGGACTGTTTAAGACAGGTCCGACATTATTTGTCCTGAAGGAAGCTCCTCTGCCTCGAGCCAACAAGGCAGATTGACCACGACTTGTATTGGAGCGATTTGTCCATAAGGCCGAGTGTTCTGAAGGAAGCAGAGAATCCTTCTACTGCTCATTTTGCAAATTTATCTCCTCACTGCACAGATAAGAATACAGAGTATCCAAGCTAATAGAGCCCTGAGTTGTGCAAATGACAGATTTAAAGGGATTGTAAATGGACGGAAGTCCATTTAAGGTATGCAGAATGATATCTTCAACATCTATGTGTCCACCCGAAGCAGCAATATTATCAATTATTTCTTTGATTTGAGCTAAATAATGTTTCATTGTTGATTCCTTCATCTATATGTGATGCAATTCATTTTTAAGTTAAATCACACGAGAGAGGTTCGTCGGCTGAAGGCGATTCTCCAGTGTCATCCAGATCTCATGAGCTGTAGACAGAGAGAGTATATATGGCAGTATAGAGGTAGAAATGGTGGACATTAAAGCATATACAAGATTTTGATCTACCAGTTTCCAGAGCCGCAGATCCTGGGTGTCGGATTCAGCCGGAGAAGAAACAGTTCCAGTCAGGTAACCCTCAAAACCATTTGCCGAAAACAACTTAAACACTTGAAGGCGCCAAATATGATAGTTTTCATTAGTGAGAGAGGTAGAAACAATGTTATTCAAGTTGCTCAAGAGAAACTTCAAGGAAAGGAATAGTAATCTCCGACATTGCCGCCGAGAGAGACGAAGCTGATGCAGAATCAGACATCGCGGAAGAAGTCGATTCAGGATTTGTCATTCAAAGCTTCACTGAATCTCCTGCTCTGATACCATGTAAACAAACTGCACTCAATGGTTATAAGACAGGCATAAAGGAAAACGTAAATGGCTCTGAATGATTCATCGTTTATTAATTCCTCCAGCTCCCAATACTACAATATATAAAGTATAGTTTAGGGAGCAAATCCTGCACTAGCCACCAAGATCAGTGAGGCAGGCTGACAAGAAACAGAGATAATGCTCACACAACTGCTCTCAGATAAGAGGAACCAGATAAGCTATTTATATTTGTCGGTATACTCTAACAATTTCTACAGCCTCTTATTCAAACAAGAAATGGAGTATCCTTAATAGGATTCCAAAAAGCTGGAAAAACATCACTTAGTGTTGTCCCTATTCAATTATTTTGTAGTTATTTCTAATTTTTAAATTTTCTCTTGAATAATGTTTTGTCTTGTCTTATTTGTCTGTCCTTTTATAGATTTTGGTACAATGAAGACATGATTCCAACGGTGAGTGAATTATATATGTACAAACACATCAGGATTGATAATCCTTCCTGTTTTAATGAACTTATCTCTTTCATTATTAAGTTAAATATATTTTTGTGTTGATATTGAAGGTAGGATTTAATATGAGGAAGCTTATCAAAGGAAAAAAAGAAAGGAAATGTAGAAGAAAAAATCGTTTAAAGTATGATTCATCATTTAAGGTGTTTTTCCTTTAGCTTTGGAATTGATCTCATCTTCAACTTCAAGTTGTAATTCTTCCTCACGTGCTGGCTCAAGTTCATAATTAACTTCCAGCACGACTACAAATTTGAATTTCAAATCTATTCATCTATGACAAATGAAATTTACTTTTGAGGTATGCCAACTGCTTGTATCCTTTTAGATGGATTTGAATACTTATTTAGCTATACTTTATCTACAATTAACATAAGTTTAGCAGTTTCCCTCCAGTTATTACACTCTTGGATATTAGACAAGTATCAATTTATGACTGAGTCAAAGAAGCTTGCACATGGTATTATTGCATGCTTATGGTTCAATTTCTATGAAAAATATATGATTGTTATAACTGCTTCTTGAAAAATTGATCTTTAGCACTAAAATATTTTATTCTGGCAATTAATGGGAAGAGCATCAAATTAAATTGATAGAAGTTATTGACAAATTGCTTGAAACTGATTTTAAAAATGATAAGTTGCAAGTATTTAATCATTAGAGTCTTGGTCATACTCCTCATTACTATTTTTTCCCAATCATTTTCTTTATTTTTGATACTGTGAACATGGCTGTGAAGTTGCCCCATAAATTTTTTTAATGTTTAGTTTAACTGTGCACATAAAACTTTGTAATTTCTACTTATGCTTGTTTAACTAATTCTTTGTTTCTCCACCTCTAAATACACTTCTAATATTACAATGTGCATCATGTTTTAAATGTAGAATCTTTTGTGGACTAGAAGTATATATGAGATGTTGCTCAAGTTTTTTAATGTTTTACGAACTTTTTTTTATTGTACAATATCAAGTCTCTGGAGAGGGTAGGATTTGAACTTGTCCTAAGTAATTTTTTTGTTTCTCTTCTTCCCAGACCACATCAAATGGAGAGGTATGATTTAAATTTGTCTTCAGTAAATTTTTTTGTAGCTCTCATATCACATAAAAAAAGTTAGTATAGATGTTTTTCCATTACAGTTAATAGCGTAAGATGATCCACAATTATAGATTTATAAAGCATTATATTAAATGTATACTTCGTACTTTCTCAGATCGCGACTTCAACTATCATTTTCTGTCTTCTTAATGCACGTTCATTTAATGCATTAGTATTGAAGATTGTTCTCTTTGAGTGTGATTTACCTTGAAGAAGATTATAAGCACCCCATCATATGAGATTAGATATATATGTCTTTGTTTGAAAAGTTATTCAACCATTTATAAAGTGTTCTCACTTCACCAACATTTCAACCATTTATCACGTGTTCTCATTTCACCAATGGTCCTCTCTCTCGTCAAACATATCATCGAACAGAATAGCCAATGAAGTGAACTATTTATAGTCTTTCCAAAATTTTAAGATTATTTTCTACATAAGTAAGAACTGGTTAGAAAAAAATTGTGAGTTATTTATTTATTTTTAGTATAAGATATCAATTTTTTACTAACTACATTTTCTTTTTTAAAGAATACAAAATTTTGCTATAGTTAACAATGTTTAGGACTTCAGTAGGTTCTCACATTAAAGATGCAATTATATTTATTGTGCTAATATGACAAAAAAAAAATTTTTTAAAGAATAGGAAGAAGAATATACATGAATTTGTCGTGGAGGAGAAGGTGGAGGTGAATTCGAAGAAGATCAAACTCTACATAGAGGAGAGAGTGCAACAATTCTTTACAAGCTTGGGAATGAAGAAAGATTAAGTTTGCCTTAAGAGGATATATAGAAGGGCTGTGAATATTTCGTAAGGTCATTCTCTACCGTGTCATTTTTAAGCAAGTACAATATAATATTTGGACACAAGA